>CM037877.1:178759432-179499432 GCA_021292165.1 Shinisaurus crocodilurus | reverse complement strand
GCAGCGAGATTATTAACGGGGACTGGCGGATGTGAACATATTATGCCAGTGCTTTCTCATCTGCACTGGCTGCCAGTCTGTTTCCGGGCCAAATTCAAAGTGCTGGTGCTAACATTCAAAGCCCTAAACGGCTTGGGGCCAGGGTATCTGAAGGATCGTCTCTTCCCATATGTACCTGCCTGGACACTAAGATCTTCGTCAGTGGTCCTTCTCCAAGAGCCCCTGCCAAAGGAAGTGAGGCAGGTGGCTACCAGGAGGAGGACCTTTTCTGCTGTAGCACCCTGGTTGTGGAATGAGCTCCCCAAAGAGGCTCACCTGGCACCTACCTTGTCCTCTTTCCGGCGCCAGGTGAAGACCTTTTTATTCTCTCAGGCATTTTAATCATTTTAATCATCTTAATCATTTTTATCTTGTAGTTTTTGACTCTGTGACTATAATCTGAACTGCTGCTAGCTTTGCTGTTTGTTTTTAATCTCTGGTTTTAAATTTTATATTTATATTATATTGTATTTTATGGTTTTAACTGTTGTAAACCATGCAGAGAGCTTTGGCTATTGGGCGGTATAAAACATGTAATAAATAAATAAATAAATAAATAAATAAATTTTATTCTCAGTTTTATTGCTGGCTCGTTAATATTTTTATATTTTTATATTTTCTTTGACTGTTCATATTTGACTTTTATATTTTGACTTTGACTTTTATATTTTTATATTTTCTTTGACTGATTGTTATCTTATTGTTGTTTTGGGTTTTTATGATTGTAAACCACCTTGAAGGGCATTTGTTAATCAGGTGGTATACAAATAAAAAAAACCCTCAAATATTGTAAAAGTATAAAAACAGAAAGCAGACAACCTTTTAGGTATCTTATTTCACTGTTATTGCTAGACAGGGTCTCTCAAAACTTAGTTTCAAAAATAATTTGTTCCAAGCCATTTCATAATAGAGTCAACAAGATGTTCATTGAGAACAAAGATGCCAGAAAGAAGCAGGAAGTTCATCCTATAGTTACCAAGTTGCAGACAATGGAGTCAGACATGATTCCAGACAAAGTGAAACATTTTCTTGAATTTTCCAGGTCTGCCTTTTAATAGACAGAAGTGGTGTCAATTAAGGTCTGCCTTTTAATAGAGAGAAGGCTTTTTGGTGGGCAGGGAGTCAGGCTACTAGTTCCTGATGTGTAGTGACTCTGATGTAGATTTCTACTTGTATATGCAGGCTAGCCCAGTGTATAGCTCAAGGGGTGCAGTAGGCAATTGGGCCCACCCTCTGAGCCACCCAGTTATGTCTGACTCTGACCTTGAAGCCACTACTTTGCACTTGGCTCTGGTTACTGCAACCTCAGAGTTCTAGTAAAAAAAAAAAAGGATGCAGATGCCACAAACCTAAAAATTGCCTATGCCCGCCTTAAGGTGTTAACCTCTCCGCACCCACTGTTGAGATTTCTGGAGTCACAATGGGATCTATATTTAATACTAGTGGGGTTGAGGGTTTTTTTTTCCTTTTTAAAAAATATATGCAATGAAGGAACACATGAGGTGGTTTGCAGAGCCGCATGGAATAGCCCTGTTCCTCACTATGCCTGGCAGCCATGCCCCCTGAAGTCTGTGTGTTTTGTGTGTGAGCAAGGGCTTTCTGCACCCCATCTTGCCCTCAGTGTGAAGGGGGATCCTTGGCCAATCAGGGTTCCCCTTGTGTGAAAGAACTCTGTGCATGTACATCATTCGAAATTTAGGGCCCTTCTCATGTATCTCGAACATATGGACAGGGGGTGGGAGCATGGCTGCTGGGCACATTGGGGGCAGGGTTAGCATGGTGAGTTGTCTGAACCCCCCCCCCGACACACACACTGTCAAATCTGATTGAGAAGTTGTTTTAGCTGATTGCAGCCTGTTTTAGGCTTCTTTACCTAAAGGTGATGGTTCTGGTAATAGTTATTTCAGTTTGAAGGGTTGGTGAAATTTCAGCTTCTGAATATCTCAACGTTTACAAAGGAAAATGTTGGGGTTACAGCCAAGGTACATTAGAACTATAGTGGCCTTGGACTAACATGTCTGAGCCTTCATGTATGGAGGATGTGCATGACCAATGAGATGACTGTGGTGGGCTGAAAAGTTCTTCAAAGCCTATTGCAGTAATGGGAACACTCTATATTTTCCTTTTATGTAGGCAGCTAGCCAGTCTCTAGCCAGGCACACTGCAGAGACATGCAGGGAAGTTGCTTAGTGATAACTGTTCTTTAAGTAACTACTTGAGTATCTACTACACAATTGCACATCTAATCATCTGCACCATAGACCAGATGGACTCTCTTAGCAAATTGAGCAGAGAGGCAATGAAGGGTCCAAACTAGTGAGTAAGGGAGAAAAACCCTCTGCAGCCGAGTACCTGAGATGGCAGTGGCACAGCCTTGTTCCCTCTCAAGCAGTTGGCTTCAGAGCTTTTTGTTCCCCAACAGGAGTGGAAGAGGAGGTGGCGGCAGCAACCTAACTGGCCAGCTACTGAGGAAGAGCATATATTAGCACAAGATTTGCTTCTACGCTACAGCTACATGTATATCTATAAAAGGCCCTCAGTACTGTAAAAACACTTCAAACTCTCTTGTTATATTTGTCTTTATATGGCGTTTTTCCAGTAGACTTCAATAAGAATTAGAAGTCTTCTTCTTTTCTTATTTATTTATTTATTTATTATTTTATTTTTGAATCGCCCATCTGGCCAGTCATCTGGCCACTCTGAGCGATGTACAGTCCAATAAAATACAAGAAAAAACAATGTAAAACACAATTAAAAACAGTAGAAAACTTAAAAATCCTAACCCACCCCATATTCCCGCCTGAAAAGCCACGTTTTTAATGCACGGTGGAAGCTAATCAAGGAAGGGGCATGGCGGAGGTCACTGGGGAGAGAGTTCCATAAATTGGGGGCTGACACAGAAAAGGTCCTCCTCCTAGTCCCCACCAGTCTGGTTTCTCTGGCTGATGGGACAGCGAGAAGGCCATCTGTGGCAGATCTTGTTGCAGTTAGTAATATGTCCTAAGTTAAAAACCAGCCAGCATTTTTAATTATGTTTTATCAATTAATGTATTACACTTTTCATCTGTCAGATTTGGTCAGTCTGTTTTTCATTGTACTTAAATTCATAATATTGGCTCAAAGGGGTAATATTTATTTAAACATATAACCATAACAGTATATGATCTTATTCTTTTTTTTTTTTTTTTAAGACATGGCCATAGTGAAGCTGATGAAAATGTAAGATATTTTTTTCAAGAGGTGAAATCACTGATTTCATTCCATGTTCTGCTAATCAGATATTCACATCAGAAAATGGCCCATATCATTTATGACTAGTGTGAAAGCTCTTTTTGGCAGGAACAGGAGAAAATCTAACAACGTAAAGGTACGTTTACTTTTAGAGGCTTGGTTTCCATGGATAACCTGCCTTTATTTATAAAACAAAGAATGACTTGGCTTTTCTTCAAAAAAAATAAATTGGGGACACCACCAAAATATCACGTTCTGTCACTCAGTTGAAACATAAGTGAAAACAATTATATGTTTAAAGTTCCACCTTTAAGAAAAGAGGAGCACCTGAGTCTGGGCTCAGAATATTTTTCTCTGAGTTGCAGCTCCATATTTCCAGACAGGGTATCTAGAGCCAGAGCTAGCCAGCTATGGAGACAAACCTGGGGGAGGGGGGGGGGGAGAGAGACTGAGTCTGAGACTGCCTGCACATTGGAGGATGTTCCGAAATGCAGTATAGCTTATTGGTTGGTTGATATTCCCTCTATTCAGAGTGTCTCTGCACCTTCCAATCCTCTTCAATTGAATCAAAAGCTGCTTATTTTCATGTTGGAGCTCAACAGATCTTTGTAGGGGTGATGTACTCATGATTAGGACGGTTAACAAATAATAAAAGGGTGGGTTTATCAGGGGTTTTTAATAATATAAAAGGGAATTCTATTACATAGTGATGAAGACCTGGAATCTCAGAGCGGTATTTGTTCCAGATGAACGAATGTTCAGCACCATGTTGACCTTGTTCTCACGGTGATCGTGCAAACCGGCCCAGTGCGATTGTGGAACTAGGAGGAGGTGATTCACCTCCCTCCGCACACTCAAAATCTGCTTTTCAGATTTTCTGGCTGCACAGAGGGCTGCAGTGGGGAGGAGAGAGGAAGAAAGTCCCATTCACTAGTGGATTTATTTTAGTGCAACAATGGATTTAATCCTAAATTACTGAACTTAAACATGAAAATAAGGAAAGAGTATCTGGGTCAACTCTTGATGGTTTAATCAGCTGCTGTTAAGATTCTCAGCATATAAAGTAAAACAAATCAGGGAGGGGAACATTTTAAAATTTGCCTAGCAGAGCAAAAAACAACAACCCAAGACCATCATTGCCCAGAGAGTCCTCTTTTGGATGGGCTATGTATCCTTCACTCACTCTGCTGAATGATGCTGAAAAACAAAAGATGCATCGTGTGGTCTAGGATGCCATTACTATTTGAGACAGAAGTGGAAGAAGTCTTCCAAAACCGCACACACGTAGCAATCAAAATAACTTTGAAAACAGTCTAGAGGTTACTTTGACAGCATTCTAGAGGTTATAGCAAGGAGACTGCTGCAGCTCATTTATTAATGGGGGCTAGCCACAGGGAACATATTGCACAACTTCAGTTGGTACAGTTTGCCTGTTTGCTACTGAGATCAATAGGTTACGACTTTTAAAGACATAAATATCCTGGCCAAGCATCCCAAAGTATCTCATCCCACATGAAGCTCCCCATTCTTCACAATCTGCTGAAGAGTCCTTCCTTCAGGTTTCATGTCTACATGAAGTAACATCTAGTGGGGCCCGGGGAATGTAAATTTCTCTAGTGGTGCTATAGCTTTGGAATCGGGTTCTGAAGGTGGCCCACCAAGCCACCTCAATACTAGCCTTCAGGTGAAAAGTTACAAATATTTTTATTCTCCTGTGCCTTTCAAATGATATTAATTTTTAAACTGTTGTCTTCTGTTTTTGTTGCTATTGTTTTTAATTTCTTTGATTATAAATGGACTTTGCATTTTTCCCCCAGGAAGGTGACTAATGTACATTATAAATAATAAAAATCTAGATACACTGTTTTGTATGTGATTAACAGGTATGGATGTAGTATTTTAGTATTCATGTATTGTATTGTATTGTATTGTAATTGCCTCGGAGCTCTTTAAGGAAAAGGTGTTAGAGAGATGTGGGAATTTCTTTTTTTTTTACAGATGGCTTGGTTGCTGTGTGAGATGCTGACCACCTGGTTTGCCCATGAATAGAGAGGCTGTGTTCATATTTGCCACATTTGTCTAGTTAATGCCATCATTACCTGCAATATTTAAAGTTATAACTAGCCCATTACACAAATGGAACTGGGGAACAGAAAAGTAGGCCAGATCGTATGTATAAAGGGCTTCTGTCTCAGTAAGGATTGTATAGAATCTAAGTAGGTACTTAGGGATTTGGCACAATGTTTATGACCATATAGATCATTCAGGGGAAATTCTAAGAGGTAAAAGGTATCCTGTTCTCTACCTCATAAGCTAAATGTTCAAGGTGCATACTGTGCTAAAGTGTGCATATTCCTATTATGGCAAATAATATGCTTGTGTGGCATTTCTCTAGAGAATAGCTGCTTCCTGATCCAATGTGTCAGATAAATAATTTTGTATCTGTGAAAACAGAGAAATGTTTTACTAAGGAGGACCTCAGATACTTTAAACCTACATTATTTATGCTAAGAAAGCTACAACAAAGCAATGAAAGGGTGGCCATCTGGGTGACCAATGAAGATACAACTGGTTGACTGTGAAGTAGTTGCACTTCACCACTGCTAATAAAGCACATATTAAAATTGTGAAGAAAAGAGCCTCTAGGGGTTCCTGCACACACACACTCACACGCACACACACACCTCCTCATGTGTGAACCGGCTGGGAGGGTGGGGGTGCATAGTTCCTCTGGATGGCGCCTGAAAGTCCTGAAAAGCCGGTCTAGTCTACAGTGACCCGGCTTTCAAATGCAAATGTCATGAGTCATGAGTCCCGCTCCCCTGCCTGGCCAGGTGAAGTTCATCCTGATTGGCTAGAGGCAGCGGAGCTACAGAAAGGAGGGGAGGGGGGAAGAGCTATATTGCCAAGGTGTGGCCTTTGTGTCTTTGTCTTTGGTCATCGCGTGGTTGCTGTGGATCAATGGCAGCAAGCCAAGCAGAGGTCCAAGCCTTCGGGCGGCCTCAGGATCTGGCCCCAGGTAGCTCCTAGTGAAATTAGCTGAATGAGGGCTTTGGCAAAGGCAAGCCCCGTGGAGGGCTACCCATCTCGGACCTTAGGGTAGGTGTGGTAGTCTCCTCGGGCGGCAGGGCTGTGCTAGAACCAACCCTGAAGAGAACTGACCCCCAGGTAACTAGTGTGTGCCTGGGAGATATAAGGAATCAGGTTTTATTGTTTTGCAGCTTTATTGTGTGTACCAAAGCGTCTCTCTCTATTTTTGTGTGCTTCCCTCATTTCCCATCTTTTGTTGTAATATGCTACCTGAATAAACCTTCTTGGTTTTACCCCACATGGTGTTTGTGGTTGCTCTGTGGCTTCAGCATCTAAAACCAGGTTACAGTCAAAGGCAAGTCCCTGGTAGAGATTCAAGTAGGATTGCAGAGAGCTGAGGCTGGCAGTCTGGTACCTTGAGATCTCTGGGGGTCTTGGGTCCTTTGGGTAAGAAAGGGTGGGTTGTGGCGGATCAGCCAGCCCCCCTTCCTTCACAAAAATGGTATCAGGTGTCCACTGAAAAGGAATTTGGTAGAACAGAGTTTTTAAAATAACCTAAGGGCTAAAACTTAGCTGGTTGCAGAAGGGAAGTTCTTCCTCTCATGTTTCAATTTAATTGGAACTTCCTGGGCTGACAATTGAGAGTGAGCGTCTGGAGCTATCTGCTAAGTAATACCAAATCCAGCTGTATTTTAAGTATCTGTAGCTGTAGAATCAATATAAGGCTGGCATAGTTTCTTATTGCTACCAGTGGAGCAATGGTGAGAGTTCTATGTATCCTGTACCCTATATAGCAAGAGGTAACTGCTCAGTCTGAGCAAGGATAGCGAAAGAGCAGTAAATTAGTAGTTTGTAGAGCAGAAACTGGGTATTTCTTTATACGAAAAATCAATAAATCAAAATACTGTAGCAAGACAATGCAAATTCTGTACTTTGAATAAATTACGCAAACAATACAAATTTTCTGTATTGATTATTTTTGCACGATCCTGGTTCTATCAGCCAAGGAGCTCTACAGAGCATTGAAGCTCCACTTAGTAAGCACAGACATCCAGTTTAGTCTCTCTTGGGTTTCTGTGATTTCATCAGATGCTGCCCAAAATGCTTTCAAGCTTATCTGAGCCATCATAAGAACTAGAAACTTTCAGGTTTTGTTTCTAGCTTTTATTGTGGTTTTGGCTTTCTTGATTTTGTTTTGTTTTTAAATGAAAGCTGAGATTCTCAGCATATCAGTTTCTGCACCAGATGCCAAATTCCATATTTACATGATGTTGCAGACTCAAGAGATTCAAAGTTTTTAATGTAAAGGTCCAATACTGTAGGCTTTGCTCAGCATTCATAACTGCATCTTATTTGTCTGATCCTCATGTTGTATATATTTCTTTATCTGAAGTTTGGAAGGCTAGCCACCCTCCAAGATGAACCCAAAATAGCTCTGTGAAGTGAAACAAAATGCGAGTCCTAGGAGTTTCCTGCCATTTTCATAACTGTGAGCATATGAGTCGTAGTTCATGATGAAAAATGCTGTAAGAAAGCTGCCAAGAAAGATCCAAGCAGTATTACCAATGCTATTTCATAACCAGTCACAGCTGCTGTTGATCTGACAGCAGCTACCATAGTTTTTGCCTCTCCTCCTTGTAGAACTTGGTTTCTAGAAAGGAAGTAATTATTGCAAACCATTTAATCTGTGAATATGGAGGTTATTTTCAGAGAGCTAAATTTGGCCTATTTTCACCCCTAGCACTAGGTTTATTCTCTAGAATTGTTGGCAGCATGGCAATGGGGTGGCAGTTGACTGTTGGTATTCACTCTACAAAAATCTGGATCACAGATGTCCCATACACATGCTCCATCATCTTTCTGTGTGGCTGAAAACTGGCCCAAAACTGTTAGACCCGGCCAATCTTATAATAAACATCGAATGGCCTATGTATCCAGAAGTGAAATTTTCTATGCAGCTTTTTAGTTTCCTGAAATGACTGATATACGTATGTTCTTAAACTTGCTAATGATGACAGGGTAAAATATGCAATAATTGCTACAATATGTCTCTGCTAGGAGATTAATGACATAAGCAATGTATTTTTATTTGGCTAACAAAACCATTCAAACTATTCTGCTACTACTTTACTTTCACTAGCAGGAAGCACATCAGCCCTCACCAGTGATGTTTGTCTTTGCACAAGCTTATCTTCTTTCTGACTAGAGGTTGTCAACTTACATATTCTGAACATTCCTGACGTGTTTGTAATACTGTCATTATGATTAGGCTGCTTTCCTCAAATACTTACTCTGAAGTAGTTCCATTAGAAATCATCGGATTTTGGAGTAAAGTCTAGGTTTGTGGCTTCAGGTCACAGTCCTCAACATGTTTACTTGTAGGTGTTCATTGAAATATAGTTAACAGCAAAATTAGCTGTCTAGGCTCTGTGTGAAATTCACAGAAGAAATGAGAACTTTCATTAGCTGTTGTGTTAAGGTATCATATGAGCAATTAAATAATATTGACATAACATTATTTAAGTTCTTTTATTACTTTCCTTTGCTGTTTGCTTTGGATCACTCATGTGGAACTGCTTATATCTTAACTTCAATAAAACATATATAGACTTCAGGACCAGCCCTATCATTACGTGGCCACCACAGGCAGCAGATGCTGGGGGTCTGGGAACAGCAATATGGTGTTGGAGGACAGGACTGCCTGCTGCCCTCAGGTGCAGTAGAACATGCTGTCCGACTGGAGTAAGATTCGACTACCAGTCCAGTTGGCTTATATACATGGAAATGGGAGAGGGTACTGTCTTGACCTTTGCCTTACGCAGGAAAATGGCTTTGGCCATCCTTGAGGGACTTATAGAATCCTTCTGTATCTATGTCATCTAAAAGTGTCCAGTGCACAATAGCTTTGGTAGCAGCCACACATTCAGGAAGTTACATTTTTGCAGCCTGCCAAAAGTGTGGGTGATTCTAGAATCTACTCCATATTATATCCATTCAATGACATTGAGCAGCGGGTTGGACTAGATGGCCTACAAGGCCTCCTCCGACTCCATGATTCTATGACATAGCTCCAAGCTGATCATAAAAATCTTACTTTGTGCTGACTGGATAGGGGGAGAACCTAAGTTATCAGAACTCAAGCTAATGTTATACATTCGTAAGTGACCTCTAAATTATACAAAAACAGTATCTGAGATAATTCTCTCCCTTTCCAAAGTATAATATAAACTCTGAATTTCCAATATTTTGGTATGAAACAGAGTGAGCATATACTCAATTTTAAGTTGGGCACAAGTAGCTATTTTGTACTCCTTTGGAAAGTATGACAGAATATTATTTATCCATTTGCATTAAAGATTTCTTGCCAAGCAAAAGCTTTTACATTTTACTCCACATAAAGTTGGAACAACATTACAGAATACGATGGAGAGTTTGTTAAAAATATGAAAATAAATCATACTGTTCTAATGTGTGTTTTGGTATGTTCTGCTATATATAATAGTAAAATGACCTATCTCAATCCATATAAAACAAGTTACTCAATTTAACAGAGAAAGTTGCTCTTTTCCACTCTGTCATCTCCCACCATTTATGTTGAATCAATGGAACATATTTCTAGACACAGGTTTGGGGTGCCAATATATGTTACCATCTAGGGCCACCTGCTCATTTATATGTATTTTGAAAAACTTACTTTCTTCTCATAAGCAAAGTTCTTTCTGGTTTGGGTAGAGATATAATTCCAGGAAGTAAGGGGGGATTGTTTGTGTGAAGTTTACTAAAATCAAGCCTTGAAGAACTTGGCGCCCAATCTTACAGTGGACATTAGTACCATTGACATAAATGGGACTTAAGTGTAACTAACCTTGTTTTAGTCATTGTTGTAAACCACCCAGAGAGCTTCGGCTATTGGGCGGTATAGAAATTAAATAAATAAATAAATAAATAACCGTCTTGTACACGGGCATCCTCTTCTCCCACTTAAAGCTTAATGTGTTCAATGTAGTAATAAAATCCCATGTCATGAGATTGAGAATACAGGCAGTCCCCAGTTTACGAACAAGTTCCGTTCTTAAGAATGTCTTTAAGTCAAATTTGTGTGTAAATTGGAACAGCATAGCATTCTATATGTTAAAATCGGCATTTACGCAAATTGCGTAGTATACTACGCTATGTGCTCTACGTAAACGACGTAGCGCCGGGGAACCCAGAAGTCCGTTCTTAAGTATGGGTTGTCTGTAAGTCGGACGTTCTTAACTCTGGGACTGCCTGTACATGTTTCAAGACCTTGAAACCTTGGCATCTGTAATTTGAGGCAAGTGTGGATTTTTTTTAGCTTTGAATGTCCTCATTTACTCACATTGCATATTTCCTCCTCAAGCCCTAAAGGCTCCACTACAGCCTACTTCTTAATTGCAAAGCAGCCTTAGGAGAGGCAGTTCAGAGCAGAGCAAGAGTATGTACAGTAATACCTTGGATTGCAAGTAACTTGGTTTGAGAGCGTTTTGCAGGATAAGCAAATTTTTAAATATTTAATTTTTTTTTACTTGATATGCAAGCGACGTCTTGCAATACAAGTACTGTAGTACAGCTTAAATTAAAAATCTCTACAAATTTTTTTTGGGGGGATTTCGCTTTGATATAAGAGTGTTTTGGATTACAAGCACGTTTCCTGAACGAATTATGCTCTTAATCCAAGGCATGACTGTACAGGTGTTAAAACTTCCCCCAGTGCTTTTCTATTGCAACTTGTCTCAAATAAGCTGTTTTGGGAAGTTTCGGGATTTCAGGGGAAATGGGGGTTAGAAAAAACCTGAATTGCTCAATTTGATCTACTATCTTAAAAAGATAATATGGCACAAGAATGGAATCACCAGTGGGAGAAGGGGGGAAATCAGTATAAGAGTTGGTGGGAAACCTGGCTGCCTTGAATGAATCACAAGGTTTGTGCTTATCTACAATCACTCTGACAAATCCACAGTGCTCATTACACAATGAAGAAATTCCTAAATTTTGCTTTTAATTTATTTTTCAGAATTTTGCTTTTAAATAATTTTACTTTGTGAATAATAATAGTAATAATAGTAATATATTAATATTATTACTATTAGTAGTAATTATTACTAATAATACAGTACTATGTCATATATTATGCATATTTGGTTTTAGTGATGAATATGAAGAGGATGGATTTTGTCAACCATACAGAGGAATTGCATGTGCAAGGTTTATTGGAAACCGAACAATCTATATGGAGTCTCTGCATATGCAGGGTGAAATAGAAAATCAGATTACTGGTAAGTAAAGAATTTTGCTTCCTTCTATTTTCAACTAGATTGTCTGTCATTCTTGACCTTGCCTCAGGATAAGCAACTTCTGTCCCTCCAGATGTTTTGGCTTACAACTCCCATGATGTTTTACCACTGACTATGCTGGCTAGGGCTGATGGGAATTGTAGGCCAAAACATCTGGAGGGACACAAGTTGCCCACCCCTGAACAGTATAGCAAGCTCGCTGTGGATTTAATAGTTTAATGTACTATACACTTAATTTTACTTTTACATGTTTAGTAGAATATGCAGTTATTCAGAAGAAAAAGAACAGGGTTTGCAAATTTGGAAAAAGCTACCATGAAAATGGTGATTTAAAAAGATATAAAACTAGAATAATTGTATTATTGTTTAAAGTTTATTATTTATCTTGCGCACTGTGTTTGTGTATTTACACATTGTTAACTTTACAATAAATACAGTGGCCCTAATCCAGAGAAAGTTAGTGGTCCTTAAATTCCATCGATACCAGTATGACAAATTTGTTTTGAGTAATTCCGGCTCCAGTAATGGAGGCTTCAGTGCAACTATCTTGCTCTGATTTGGACCACATTTTTCAGAAAACATGACTGGGTTCGCATGACATGAAAACCCAACATGGGAAGCCAGCCATGGTGGGTTGTTGTGTAGTCCGAACCCAGAGCATTTTCAGCAGGGTGGCTTATTTTTCAGGAACAAGCCACACAGAGAACCCATGGTTTATTGTAGATTTGTTCTTGCCCACGATGGGCTGTTCTGTTGTCAGAACCCAGGAGACCAATTTTATTGGGGGTTGCCATGATTGGCTATAGAGCCACTGGGTAAAACTGGCAAAAAAGCCCGTACTGTTCACTTTTTGCAATCTCACCCTTCCACCAATGCTGAAACAGCACTTTGGAAGGACCAACACTTGTTCCCGGCCTTTTAAAATTTATTTTTTGGTGCCTCACAAATGCACAATTGGGGTCATAATTACTTTTATCATTATTTTGTTGTCAGTCTTTTGCAAGTGCACACTTACTTCTCATGTCCTCCACCTTTTCAACACTTCCCTGAGTCTGCAGCTAGTCCAGAAAGGGGAGATATTAACTCCCTCCTTTTGGCAGCTCCTTTTCGTGGCACTTACAGCTGTGGTTATTGCGGTTCCCTGACAGGTTTTTTTTAAAAAAAAAAAACTTGTAGAAATGTATGCAAATTTAATGGCTGGGAAGTAAATGGAGGGGAAATTTGCACACCTGCATTAACTGCTCCACTACTTCAGGTGCGCAAATTTCCCCTCCATTTACTTCCCAGCCATTAAATTTGCATATAGTTCTGTGTTTGTTTTAGAACTGTCAGAGAACTGCAGTAACTGCAGCAGTAAGTGCTCCAAAAAGTAGCTGCAAAAAGGGTGGGGGAGTTAATATCACCCCTTTCTAGGGTAGCTGAAGACTCGGGGAAGTGTTGAAAAGGTGGAGGGTACTGAGAAGTGCCAGTTCAACATTTAAAATCAAGAGGATTACATTTCTAAGGGGAAGATATTGTCCCACACACACATTTTCGGTGTGCCTTCTTTTGCAGCTTTCCCCCCCTTTTACCAGTGCTTTTCAATTGACACCTGGGCAATTGGTCCCTGGCAACCTCACAAATTAACCTATATGCAGTCTCACCTTGTCAATCTGGTCCCCACTCCAATTCACTTCTCCCTTTGACAGCTGAAACAGACAAAGAAATTGACCACACAAGACTACACATATCAGACAGCTGTAAGAGCACACTTGCACATTTGCAAAAGACTGACGACAACAACAACAATAATGAAAAAAATTAATAATAAAAAATTGTGAACAGAGTTGCGCAATTTTCAGGGGCTGGGGGGGGAAATCTGACCTCAATTGTGTGGTTTTTTTGAGGCTCAAAAAAAACAAAAAAAACCCGGAAGCAAACGAAAAGGGGTAGCAATTGGAGCAAGGAGGGGGAGACAAGACAGGTTTTGCCACAAAGGACACTGGAATACATGCTGGAGCCGGCTAGAGCAGTGTTCTCCAACCTTGGGTCCGCAGATGTTTTTGGCCTACAACTCCCAGCATGCCCCAGTCAGCATAGCATAGCTGTCTGGGGCAAGCTGGGAGTTGTAGGCCAAAAACATCTGCGGACCCAAGGTTGGAGAACACTGGGCTAGAGGACTGAGGGGGAAGGAGTGGGAGAACAAGCCACAGTAAGCCCGGCCGTTTGTTGGGCGAACCATGGGTTATTCAGTGAACAACCAACCCACTGTGGCTTATTCGGAGGGTAGCTTAGTGTGACTTGTGAATGCACCCACTGCCTACTTTATAGGCCAGTGTTCTCTTAAAGCAGGGCTGTACGATTTGTGATTCACCAAGCCAAATTCAGCCCTTGAGCTATGGTTCACAAGCCATGTATTGTGCCTGCTCGGTGCTTAAGGACTCTCCTGCTGTTGCAGCTGCACATAGATAGATAGATAGATAGATAGATAGATAGATAGAAGGGTGTCTCTGGCAGCATTAAGCATGGCAGCTGCTTGCCAAATTTTTGGAAAAGTGGATTTTTTTTTTAAGTACTGTTCTTCTGATCAAGACAATTTAATTCCTATTGTGTATTTTTTTGGAAGTGGTAAATTGTTAAGATATGTGCAAGTGTTATGGTAGTGAATTTACCACTCCACATCACATTGTCTAAGCTACTTTGGTGTGTGTGTATATTACAGCTGCCTTCACTATGATTGGAACCTCCAGTCATCTATCTGATAAATGTTCCCAGTTTGCTATTCCTTCCCTGTGCCATTACGCTTTCCCATATTGTGATGAGACTTCTTCAGTTGCAAAGCCACGGGACCTGTGCCGTGATGAGTGTGAAATTCTGGAAAATGTTCTCTGCCAAACCGAGTATATCTTTGCAAGATCCAACCCTATGATTTTGATGCGCTTAAAGCTGCCTAATTGTGAAGATCTACCTCAGCCCGATAGTCCTGAGGCTATAAACTGTATCCGCATTGGCATCCCTATGGCAGATCCAATCAATAAGAGTAAGTGACCATTGTAGACTTGATGTCTTGCATATGAAATATCTAATCCATCAACAGGTTTTTGCTACAGTCCCTAAACCTCAAGAAGAAGAATTAGTAATATGCTTTGTAAACTCAGTTTTCAGATTACTAGCCTTGTGGAAAGACCAGTTTATTATTTCAAAATCCATCTTCCAATACAATTCCTATTTTATCTGGATTTTGTTTGTCAATGTATATTGACAATGCCTTTTCATTTTAAATTAGCAATTACCGGTATTATTTATACTATTCTCTGTAATATCCTTATACCCATTACCCAAGATGTTTGAGCGTGTGGTGGCCAAGCAGCTCCAAGTTCTCTTGGAGGAAACAGATTATCTAGATCCATTTCAATCGGGCTTCAGGCCTGGCTTCGGAACAGAAACTGCCTTGGTCGCCCTGTGGGATGACCTTTACCAAGACAGAGACAGGGGGTGTGCAACCCTGTTGATTCTCCTGGATCACTCAGCGGCTTTTGATACCGTCGACCATGGTACCCTTCTGGATAGGCTGGCGAGTTTGGGAGTTGGAGGCACTGCTTTGCAGTGGTTTTGCTCCTACATGACCAGCCGATTCCAGAAGGGGCTGCTGCGGGATTATTGCTCTGCGCCGTGACAATTATGCCATGGAGTACCACAGGACTCCATTTTATCCCCCATGCTTTTTAACATCTACATGAAACCGCTGGGAGTGGTCATCCGGAGGTTTGGGCTGAAGTGTCACCAATCTGCGGATGACACCTCTCTACCTCTCTTTTTCATCAAATTCAGGTGAGGCAGTGGCTGTTTTGAATCAGTGTCTGGGCCTGGTAATGGACTGGATGAGGGCCAATAAATTGAGGCTCAATCCAGACAAGACGGAGGTGCTGTTTGTGGGCGGATCATCTGTCAGGAGGGATGATACTCAACCTGTTCTAGCCGGGGTTGCACTCCCCCTAAAGGCCACGGTTCGTAGTTTGGGGGTGCTCCTGGACTCTGAACTGTCACTGGAGTCACAAGTGGACTCGGTGACAAGGAGCGCCTTTTATCAGCTTAGGCTGATTTACCAGCTACGACCCTATCTGGACAGGCAGAGCCTAGCAACAGTGATCCATGCTCTGGTAACCTCTCGTTTGGACTACTGTAATGCGCTCTACGTGGGGCTGCCTTTGAAAACGGTCCGGAGACTTCAATTAGTTCAAAACAGGGCAGCAAGGCTGCTAACGGGGACTGGCCGACAAGAACATGTTACGCCAGTCCTCTATGATCTACATTGGTTACCAATTGAAGTCCGAGTCCGATTCAAAGTGCTTACATTAACATTTAAAGCCTTAAACGGTTTGGGGCCAAGTTATCTGAAGGAACGCCTCGTCCCATACGAGCCTGCCCAAACCCTGAGATCTTCTCCGGAGGCCCTTCTCAGAGTGCCCCCTCCAAAAGAGGCTAGAAGGGTGGCTACTAGAGGAAGGGCCTTCCCAGTTGTGGCACCTCATCTTTGGAATCAGCTTCCCAAGGAGGTGCAACTGGCGCCTACCCTCTATTCTTTCAGGCGCCAGGTGAAGTCCTTTTTATTTGCCCAATATTGTAATAGTTGATGTTATTCCTTTTATTATCGCCACTGTACCTCCAGATTGAATTTATTTGGCTGCTTGCGTTTATCATGTTATATTTTAATATGTTTGTGTTTTTATACAATTTTTGTTGTTATTTTTGTTTTGTGTTTTGGAAACTGCCCAGGGAGCCTTCTGGCTGATGGGAGGTGAATAAATATATTAAATAAACAAACAAACAAGCATCCAGTACCCAAAGCCTTCCTCATTAAAATATCCACTATCTGTTCCATTAAAGTAAATGATACTAATAGTAAGTAAGGACTTCTTAAAGGCCCAAAAGTCACTATGAAGTGCTTGTGTGCTATATTAGTAGGCCTATCTCCAGACACTGAGTAAAGTTCATGTTAGATCACAGACTGATTAGAGTGAACATAATATCAAATGCCTTTATTTCCAAGATAACCCAATAACAATTGGGTCTCACAGTTTCTCTTTACTTTCATGCCAAAATAAGGATTCATTTCAGGGTTACCAGGACAAGTTTGAGTCCGTATATGTATTTTATTCTAAAAATATTTGGAATAAGGTTTTTTTATGTGTGACTGAAACATAACCTTTAAAACTTCTGAAGAATATGAACATATAGCAAGCCCAGCATTATGTCCTCTGAGAATTGGAAACCTGAATTAGATTTTAGGACATAAGCCAGCAGAAACACACCATGCCTCATTGAAGATACATTTCATGTTCTTATACCTATTAGTCACCTGTGTGCACAATACTGTTCTGATTCACCACAGTAAACTGCTGCCTTCTTTTACAGATCACAAATGTTATAACAGCACAGGAGCAGACTACCGAGGAACCATGAGTGTCACAAAATCTGGTCGACAGTGCCAACCGTGGAATTCTCAATATCCACACACACACACATTCACTGCTGTCAGATATCCAGAGCTAAACGGGGGGCATTCCTACTGCCGCAATCCAGGGAATCAAAAAGAGGCTCCATGGTGCTTCACCTTAGATGAAAATTTTAAATCGGAGCTTTGTGACATTCCAGTTTGTGGTAAATACAGAATTCTTGCATTTTGAAAAGAAAATAGGACTATTATTTTATTATGGTTGCTTTTGCAGTATGTGTAGCTTTAGACCAAGGGCCAAACTACGCATAGCGTTGGTCACATGTTTAAACAAGGTTGCCTAATTTACCGGGTGGCTTTTATTTTGGAGGGGAAAAGAAGCTATCGGGACCAGATCCAGAATCTGCTCCTGGTCCAATGGTTTTCTGCTGAAAATTATCCCCTACTTGGTGTTATTTGCCTCTGAAGTTGCTGCTTGTCATAAACAGAACTTTCAGGGGCAAAAAACTACCAGGTGGGATAGATTTTCAGTAGAAAAATGGCATGGCCCCCAATCCAGATCTGAAGAAACATATTTGTAATTTTTGGTGCTTGTAATTATATTTACTTTCTGCAGTTGTCCATAAGCTGCATTAAAATTGCCTCTTGTAACTCACAAACTACGCTCCCCCACCTGCTGTGGTCACATCTGCAACTTAATGCCAGTTTTGTACCAATTCTGTGGTGCATGTGCCTGACTTTAATCTTTTTTTAAAATCAGCTTTGGTAGTTCTCAAAAAAATTAGATATAAACCAGGTCTGCATCTTCTCTATTTCAGAAAACTGTATACGTATGTTACTACTTCAAGCTGCAGGGTATTTAAATTCATGTTCATATTAATTGGCATTTTGAAAAGTATACAATACTACTGAAGTGTAAAGTATTCACAATTCAGGTCTTAGAGCTATAGTGTTAATATATAGTTTTTTGAAGTGTAAAGCACTCAGCGGTTGATGGCATGCTGAATTGGGAAACTACTTTAATTGAGATCCCTTTAAAGCTAACAAGGCTTTATAGCGTTAGCTGCAGCTTTAGAGAAATGATAATTCTACTTAATTGGTGATGAATTGTACATGTGGAATTAGCCCTGAGGGAGGCCTCCATGTAGAGTTCAGTCTAGGATTAGGAGCTTCTCTAGTAATTTCATTGGGTGCCTCGTTTTGAATGCATTTTACTACTGCATCGCCAGAATGAAAATACACTTGAAATATAGCACAAGAATTAAGCTGCAAGTCTGCATAGAGATAACAGCATAAATCTTTTGTAAAAATTCAGTGGGGAAGAATCCTGTGTCTACTGAAACCTTCAGGTAGTTTCAGGATAAAGGGTAGTAATAAATCTGAGCCCAATTGAATGGTGTTTTCAGAGGCACAATGGATGGAGTGAGATATCATTTAAATTGTAAGTGTGTGGTCCTAATTTTTATTTAGGTGTAGCAACAGTAGTCGTAGTAAATAAGTAGTAGTAGTCATATTTCCAGTATTCCCTTCTGTTTCCACCCTAAGCATGGGCAACCATAAACTTGTAAAAGGGACAAAATTAATACTATATTCTATTGATCTGATAGTTTTGCTCTCCTTGGTAGGCCCAAGACATTCTGAAATAAATGTGATGTTACCGCTGAGGTACAATGTTACAATTGTACCTATCAGTATTTGATATTCCTAACCATAAGCAGCCCCTGCCTACCACCCTCTGATGTGAAGGAATATAAATAAGGAAAGGGTGAGGAACAGGAAATAAGAGGCCTATATGGATTGAATTTTGTCTAATGAGCACATGCCTAGATAAAGAAATATATACATAGGCTTAGCAGGAAAATGTATCTTTGCCTGACTAGGTGATTAGCAAATTTACATTAGTTGTAAGTATGTAAGTGTGTGTATGTGTGTTCTAAAACAGCCTACCCCAACTTGATCCCCCCCAGATGGTCTGGACTACAACTCCCATCATCCCTGACAATTGGCCATGCTGGCTGCAACTGACGAGAGTTGTAGGGCAAAACATCTGGAGGGCAATACGTTGGGAAAGGCTGTTCTAAAGACTGATAGACAATGGCCCAGTTAAGTCATAATGTTCCCGGTCCAACAAACAATGGTTTGTTGGAGCGGGAACAAGCAACTAACTTAAACCTTCCTCTTCTCATTTACCCAGCTTCAGAGGACATTTATTGGTTTATTATATCATAGTTTCTCATGACTTCTGAACCAGGATACTGGTTTAAATGTTCCCTTCAAACCATGGTTTTCAATCCTGATTTGTAGGGAACATTTATGTCAGGGTTTCCTGGTTCAGATGTCATGGCAAGCTGTGGTTTAGCAAACCAGGAAGCCAGTTCCTGGTTCCTCCAGTATCAGCAGAAGTATGCCTCTGAATAACAGTTGCTAGGAACATGAGTGGGAGGTTCTGTTACACCCACATCCTGCTTGTGGGCTTCCCATAGGCATCTAGGCCTCTGTGCGTAGAGAATACTGGACTAGATGGGCCTTTGGTCTGATCCAGAATGGCTCTTCTATGTTCTTATAACTGCATCAGAGGAGAAGAGTGGGAGGGGGGAAGCACTCATGCTCACTGCTCATTACCACAAAAAAAAACATTGTTGTTGAACATTACATCTGGACTGGGCCAATAGGTATGGAAAATGGGTTTCTACAACATATTCTCCTGAACTTGTTTAAACCTTCCATCCTACAATCTATAATTTCTCCACAGAGTAAGGTCACCACAGTCCTTAAAGTTGCCCTGAAAGTATTTTTACAAGTTATCAGGCTACTGGAAAAGGATGATGGTTGCCTCAAATATGACAGGGCAGGATAAAGGGGAATAATACAGCTGCAAAGTCAGATTTTGAAAGCTTTTGAAAGACATACTCTCTTTAGCTTTGTGTTATTAGAAGAGAAGCAAAAAAGGTGAAGTGTGTTACACGTTTTGCTGCCAAAAATCCAAAAGCCTCTGTTCTTTTTTATCTGTAAAGATGCATCAGATGGTTGTAATGCTTCTGCTTTTTTTCATCTCTTTCATCACTTTGTTACATGTGGTTTCCTTGACTTGATAGTTCATGTCTTCTCTTCCAACTTGTCTGTCTTTACACGTCAAGATGTCTTAGGCTAATGTTCAACTCCCACTAGCCTATTTTGGCAGGGCATGAGCTGGACCAATGTTCAGTTTGCTGTACCGCATCCCCACCTCTTTTGGCAGCATGCCCTACTGGCTAGCATTTATTATGGCTGCTTCAAGAGAGAGTGCTGGGTGTTGATAGAGCCCAGCAGTTAGCAATCTAGAAGTGACATGTAGTCCCCAGGAGGATAAATCCTTGCAAGAATGGAGAGCAAGAATGAGGAAGGCAGTTACCTGGTTCTCTACTATTGGAGAAATTGATAAGAAACTCAATGCATTTTAAAAATCAATTTTAAAAACAGGAATCGGTTCACTTGTTTTGATCAAGCAATCATTGTCCCAGAGATGGGGTGGGAGAATTCTATACACCTCCACCCCACCAAACTCTGAAGCATCCCCCCCCCCACTCCCATGCGTTACAAGAACAAGCCACAGCAGGCCTCAGGCTTGCATGCTGCCCCTGCTTTACTTTTGTTAGCATTGCCGTGAGGCAGAGATCAGAAGCTTCAGTGTGTCATCTGACAGTTCAGTGTTAGTTGAAACAAGCCAGCTTCATAAACTATGGTTTACAGTTGGCTTGTTTCAACAAACCATTGCTAAGATTAACCACAGTTTGTCCAGGTCCACTAATTGCTGCCATTAGTTCAAAATGGCAGCAGAAGCTTCTGAACTCTTCCTCATGGCCATGCTAGGGAGGAGAGAGGAATGAGTGACTATGAGGTTTGCTGTTCTCATAATACTAAATTATGGTTTAGCATTATATCTGAATGAGGTCACTGACTACCAAATGGATGGCATAAGAAGTGGGGTCCAACTAGATCAGAGGTGGCCTGTGGCCCTCTGGATGTTGTTGGACTACAGTTCCCATCATCCCTGACTATTGGTAATGCTGGTTGGGGCTGATGAGAGTTGAAGCTCAACAACATCTGGAGGGCCATAGGTTCCCATCCCTGAAAGAGATGAATGGGAGAAAACCAAAATTAGGAGTTATAATTTTGCCCATACCTGAAGTTGCACAATTAGGAATACTTAAAAGAAATTAGAGAACTAGCCTGCACTTGAATTTAAGAAACAAAGGAGTTCATGGAGTGTCACAGTAAGATAATGCAGAGCCACATACCTTCAAGGTCCTAAACATCAGTATCTGACTGTAATATTATACATTATCCGTATGGCTTTTACCTAAAGGATATAGAAAACATTCCATGCAATTTGGTTTGGCCAAGGTATTGCATGCTTGTCCGGCCTCCCAAATTTGCTGGCGGCTTCCCAGTACAGTCAAAAAGTATCTGCCAAATTTTGTGTGGAAGGCATTCATAGGCACCTAGCAGTTGGTGGGTTGTGCTGTTGGCACTGCAGATGGGTATTATTGGTATGTTACTTACATAAACCCACCCGGTGCAGAGAAAAGAATTGGTTTTTCATTTTTTCTCCTTGAGTAAGGCACTTTTGAGTTGCAAAACTACCTGTCTGCCAAAAAACAGTATTAAAAAACAATCAACTCTGCATTTAGTGTTCATGGGTCCTTTTTTCTTTTGATACCTAATCTCTCTCATTGCAGGGCAACCACAGCCAGTTTAGGTGGCTGTATATCTTTTTGCCTAGCTTATCTCAATTCTTACTCAACTACTGTCAGGTCTTCACTACAAAAACATCCTACAAGCCCCCTGGCATGTGTCAGGCCTTTCAGAGATACATGAAATCCAACACTAATGTGAAGATAATTATTTGTTGGGGATTTTAAAAGTGCTCCACAAAGTTCACTTCATGCCCTGTAGCTATTGCATAAATTAATATATAATCATATGGAAATAGGATCTGGGGCTACCCACCAGGCAGCCCAAAATGCAACCAACTGAACTGAACTCAAAGTTAATAATACACAGTGATCTAGTTGGTATACAGCCCCTGCACTATTGCTGCTCATCAAGAAATACAACAAAGAGCAGGAACAGTTAATGCAAAAGACAAAATCAGATTCAGAACTATATGTTCCATATGTCTTTATTATGTGTAAAAGAACACATTCTTTGTATGTGATTTTATGCTTTTCTCCCTGTTGTTCCCCACCCCCTTTTTCCTGAATTAGACACAAAGGACTCGAAGGAAAAGAACAAAATGGAAATCCTCTATATATTGGTGCCAAGTGTTACAATTCCCTTGGCTGTCGCCTTACTGTTTTTCTTCATCTGTATTTGCCGGAACAACCAGAAGTCTTCTTCCCCTCCAGTACAAAGACAACCTAAGCATGTCAGAGGGCAGAATGTAGAAATGTCTATGCTAAATGCGTACAAACCAAAGGTACTGCAGGTGACATCTACTTCATATGCCAATGTCACATAAGAGTAAAATACTTATAGTTACAAATGAGACATGTTTTCATTTTGTTTTCAGCCTGAAAGATCCTTTGATCCCTTCCGACTCTTTGGTTCTATACTTTTCCTAATGACATATCAGTTGTAGCTGGCTACATTTCACAATTCTATAGAAATCAATATTTATTTATTTATATAATTATATAATCATTTATATCCTGCCATTTATATCCTGCCTTTTTTCCTGCAAGGAACACAAGGCAGCTTACATAATCCTCCTCCTCCATTTTATCCTCACAACAGCCCTGTGAGGTAGGTTACGCTGAGATCCAGTGACTGACTCAAAGTCACCTAGTGAACTTCATGGCCAAATGGGGACTAGAAACTGGATCTTCTGAGTCCCAGTCCAACACTCTAGCCACTACGCCACACTGGCTCTCCATCCTTGTAATTCTGTCTACTATTTTAATATATTACCAAAAGGTTTCTTTAAATATGGGATCATACTGAGTTTGGATATATGTTTATTTATTCAGTGTAAAAAAAACACACCCTCTGGTTTTATACAAGAGGTGTAGGTGGCAGTGGGTCCTATTGAACTCAGTGGGGCTTACTTTTGAGTAGGCATGTATAGGATTGCACTGTTAAGCTGCCATACTAAGCACACTTAGTGGGGAGCAATCCCTAGTTTAGGGCACTTATTACACGTTAAGGATTGTACTATTAAGTATATTGGACAATATCATAAATTGACTCCACTCTTGTCATTCATCTAATAGAAGCAACTGATAGAGACCAAGTGTCCCTGCTGAATTCCCTTTGTACTTGGTTGATTTTGGCGTGATGCCTCATATGTGTTTTACACTTCTTTGCATTTTGTACACTAATGTATGACAAATACCTGTCAAACAAAAACTAAGCAGATTTATAACTGCTTAACTCAAAATGAACCCCCTTCCTGCCAAAACTTTGACTTCATTTTCTTTCATAGTTTTCCACTAGGTTGGTTAAAACAGACAACCCTGCATGAGGTCAGACAGAGGTCATTTCACTTTCATTACTAAAATATAATTTACAATATGCCAGACCTAAACAAGTTTTAGCCTAAAGGATTTGTATAATATAAACCATCTGTTTCTCAACAATACAGCTAATTTCCTGCCATCACTGCACAGTCAACTGGCTGCTTAAATGCCTCTGTGATATATTAATTCACACAGTATTTATCTAAAATTTGTAAATGATCAGGAAAATTAGAATTCAGCTCTGAGTGTCACTTTCAGATTATAATAAAAGCACACTGGTCCCCGTCCCCCCCAATCTTTCTTTCTTTCTTTTTATTTATTTATTTATTTGTAGGGGTTGTTTCCTTCAGTAAAATTGGAGTGGTTAATTGTACGGATGGGAGTAACAAGAATTCCAAGTAAAGGACCACTTTATTTCCAAAGGCCCTGAACACTTAGCTCCTCCCTCAGTATGGGACATGTGTACATTCACGTGGGTTACAATGTTGTCGTTTTAAATCCTATATATAAAATGAAGGTGACATCTTGTACAGTGGAAGTGGTGTTTTCTTAAGAAACACTGTAGTTCCATTCTCCTTCAGTTGCCTCCTGTAGTAGCAGACCTATGGTAGTGCAAGATTCAGCAATGGCCCAAAACTGCTTCTGACATGTGCTGTCTTCTTTCTAACAGAGCAAAGCTAAAGAACTGCCTCTTTCTGCTGTCCGTTTTATGGAAGAGTTGGGTGAATGTGCTTTTGGCAAAATCTACAAGGGACATCTTTATCTACCAGGCATGGACCATGCTCAGCTGGTTGCAATAAAGACTCTAAAGGACTGCAACAATCCACAACAGTGGGCAGAGTTCCAGCAAGAAGCTTCTTTGATGGCAGAGTTGCATCATCACAACATTGTTTGCCTTCTTGGGATAGTGACACAAGAGCAACCGGTCTGCATGCTTTTTGAGTACATGAACCAAGGGGACCTCCATGAATTTCTTATTATGCGATCACCACATTCAGATGTTGGGTGTAGCAGTGATGAGGATGGTACTGTAAAATCCAGTTTAGATCATGGGGATTTCCTCCACATAGCAGTCCAGATTGCAGCAGGGATGGAATACTTATCAAGTCATTTTTTTGTCCATAAGGATCTGGCCGCTCGCAATATTTTAATCGGAGAACAGCTCCATGTGAAGATTTCTGATCTGGGGTTGTCAAGAGAAATATATTCAGCAGATTATTACAGAGTTCAAAATAAATCTCTCTTGCCCATTCGTTGGATGCCTCCAGAGGCAATTTTGTATGGCAAGTTCTCTTCTGATTCAGACATCTGGTCCTTTGGCGTTGTCCTGTGGGAGATTTTCAGCTTTGGTCTCCAGCCCTATTATGGATTTAGTAACCAAGAAGTCATAGAAATGGTTAGAAAACGGCAACTTTTACCATGTTCTGAAGACTGCCCTCCCAGAATGTACAGCTTGATGACAGAATGCTGGCATGAGCTACCATCTCGGAGACCAAGATTTAAAGATATCCATGCCAGGCTGCGCTCTTGGGAAGGGCTATCTAGTCACACTAGTTCTACTACACCTTCTGGTGGAAATGCTACCACTCAAACAACTTCTTTGAGTGCAAGCCCAGTTAGCAACCTAAGTAATCCTAGATACCCTAACTACATGTTCCCAGCACAAGGTATACCACAAGGCCAAATTGCTGGATTTATTGGCCCACCAATACCTCAAAACCAGCGATTTATTCCTATTAATGGATATCCAATTCCTCCTGGATATGCTGCTTTTCCAGCTGCCCACTACCAGCCTGCAGGCCCACCAAGGGTAATTCAACACTGTCCTCCACCAAAGAGCCGTTCACCAAGCAGTGCAAGTGGATCAACTAGCACCGGTCATGTGACTAGTTTGCCATCTTCAGGATCTAATCAGGATGCAAATATTCCTTTACTCTCTCATATGTCAATGCCAAATCATCCAAGTGGGATAAGTATAACCGTTTTTGGAAACAAAACTCAAAAACCCTACAAAATTGACTCCAAACAGGCATCTTTATTAGGAGATTCCAATATTCATGGACATAATGAGACTGTGATTTCAGCAGAGATGTAAATAAATGAGAGCTTTGTAAATAAAACTATTTACAATATGGACTAGAATGTTTTAGAGGAGATTTATATTCAAATATTTTATTGGAGATTCTTCTGGCTGTATAAAGAGATATTTGCAATAAGTATCTTCTGTGAAGTTTATTTGTGTCTAACAGGATAAAGAGTTGCCAACCAGATTTTTAAAAAATGTAGTTAACACTCAACATCTTGGGTGTACATCTATTTTGCAAATATTAAGGGGAAAAATATTTGTGTGATTTTTTTTTGTTTTTTTGAAGAAACTTAACTGTGACACGTTTGACCTAATCACAGTTCTTTAATCACAACATTTTCTGTCTCAGCAACCTTATTATTCTGAACACTTATTTTAATATTTGACATTTTTATGAATGAATGTGGTATGGTGGCCAAATGTTTAGAACAATTAATTATACTCTTGTAGAATGGAAGTTTCACTCTTGGTCTTGTGTGATTTGGGAGCATCGCAAAACAAGGCATACACAAATATCTGATCTATTAAGCTGGGTGAAGCCAAACACAGTGACAAATTTGCTTTCATCCCATTCTGAAGGCACACATTGGACATTGACTTGAGTTTGTTTGTTTTCTCTAGCAACATCCACATAATCAGAAATGAAGTGGGTGTGCAATATCAAAAAATGAGAGAAACATTTCTATCCTTTTTAGAGAAGAATGTTTGTATTCTGTTTTGACCTTTGATAGGTAGATAAATTATTTTAAGTAAACTGTTCCTAAGTGATAAGTGTAAATTCACACATAAACTCAAAATGCATAATTTTGTGTTAAAGCATAACACAATAGCAGAGAGTACTACAAGAAAGAGACACTTTGAATACAAGAACCCCTGTGGCTTACGCTGGCTCAGCTTGTCTGAATGTGGAAAGCTAAGCAGGGTCAGGCCTGGTTATTACTTGGATGGGAGACCCCTCCTCTAGTTTCCTGCATTGAGCAGGGGGTTGGACTCGATGGCCTTGTAGGCCCCTTCCAACTTTATGATCTATGAAATCGTGAAAATACATACAATAGATGAGTGAAAAAAATGTATTTCTTGACTTTATATCTGTAGTTGCAATAGAATTTTCTATCCCTTTGTTGCTATGCAACCCTTTAAAGAAAGCTCTAAATTCTTATTTTATAATAAATGGACAATCAGTTTTCCCAAGAATATTTATTATTTCAGTAAAATAAATAGCTTTTGTATTGTTAACCCTGAAACAAGAAGTCTACATTCCATCAGATGTACACAACAATTTTCTAGAAATTGTCTATGATAACTTTTGTATGTCATTTCAAATAATGTGAATTAGAATTAACTTTTTACTAGAAAATATGGCATTTGTATTACTGAAATTTATTCAGGTATAATCAATCTGGATTATTTTGAAACCACTGTAATGTTTGAAAAAATACTGTGTAAATTACAACTTCTCAGACTTTTGTTATTAAAATAGTTTTTTTATGGATTATACACACACAATCTTTCAAACACTTGACAGTAATTTTTTCAAAATCTTTTGCACAAAAATGTTTTTGTTTTGTACAGCAGAATTGGAAAAAAATACATCCTGCTTTTCATTTCTTGGTCTGTTTCTCATTTTTTTAACTAGATGGGGATGGCTTGAAAATATATTGTGATATTCAGTCACTGTTTTGATATATATTTGGTTGTTTTCAGTGCATGCATTTAATTACTGTATTACTTTATTGATCTGCTCATTAAGGCTGTTGCACTAAGGTAAGCATGGAATTGTAATAACACAAGCTATTTTATGCAGAAGCTAAGTGCATTTTTGTATTTCAGACTAGAGTGATATTAAACACTGATTATTATATGCTGCTGGTTATTAAAACATGGTTTTAAAATAACAGTATACATATTTTCTGGATCATGATATAAATATACTGAGAACCTCAAATGGATAAAAAACCATCCTGGTGGCCTTCCTCATACAGTCAACCGAGACTACTGTCCACTGATTAGAGGAATATATAGATTCTTGAAACACCTCTCATTCCAGTTGTTTGAGCAAGAATATTACAATGACAGGGCTAACGGAACAGAACGGAACATTTTATAGTCACTATTATTCTTTACAGATGAAGTTTATCTGGACTGGCACCAAGTATCAGGAGCCCGCCCCACCTGCAAAGTGACCTCTGGTGAACCCCTCCAGCATCAGTGGGCTTCCTTAGCGAGTGTGGCAGTGACAGGCAGCGGAAGCAGAGCTATAGTCTGGTAAAGTGGCTGTGACCTAGGGACCATTGTAGTTATCCACAATGTCCTGAAGTAGCATCACTCAAGGACATAGTGGAAAATTTAAAATGACATCTTGCCAGCCATCCTGCCACTGCCACTTGGTAAGCCTGAGCCCTGTAGCAGCAGCAGGCAGGAGGGCCCAGAGCAGGCATCGGCACTGGTGGGCACTGGTAAGGTGTTGGGGCCCTGGCAGTTGCCCAAAGATACTGGGTGCTGACACTGAGCCTGGTCTGGTGTTTCACTTACCCTTTTTTGTTGGTCTGGGGTTCAGTGCTATGCATGATGTGGCATAAAAATGTATAAAGTGTTTTTATGGTAGTGTCTTAATGCATACACAATGTGGCCCAGATGTGATTTTCTGATTGTGGCATAGATGTATTTTTGCATTTGGTGAAATTAAGTGAAAGTACAGTATAGAAGTTAAGGTACAGTTTCTTGCACGTGTCTCATAAACAACTGGGATGCATCCCAAGATGGCCCAGTATGGGAGTACCGACCTGAAAGACTTCTTTGTGTATGCACAAAGCATCATGAAGAATAATAGAAATTTACTCTTTTTTTCCTAGAGGAAATGTCAGGAGTATTCCATGGCGGCTGCAGTAGTGCAAGAAGTAGGTTAGAGCACCAGAGTTCCTGTGGCATTCTATATCTGGCAAATGGCTTTACCTTCCTGTCCAGCCAACCCTCTTTCTTCTCTAAATTCCACAGTGGTGGTTGGGTCAAAGGCCATATTCCCATATTCATTAGTGCCATGTGCATGTCCTTTCAAAGCACTACAGCAGGGCAGAAGGCAAATCTTGCAACAGCGTTCACAGGTTGCACTTTTTTGGTAGGATGGATACACAAGATCATCATTCATGACCTCCAACTACTTAGAGGTTTCCCTGCTACTATGCATATGTGGCTCATAGGATCGGCGTGTAAATAGTCAAATCATTTACTGTTCTGATACCTGATAAAACTTTCACACACACACACCATGCTCAGATGGATCAGGACTGATGGATTATTTGTTTATATTTGAATTTAAAATGTAAATCCCACTTTCGCTCAACAATGGAGCCCAAAGTGGTGAATAATGAAGACTTAAAATAACAAAACAATTTAATAAAAGAAAGGGAACACTAGCAACAAAATCACTAAAATCAGCAATAGCAGAAGGGTCTCCACCACAAATCAACCTTTCCCAAAGGTTTCCCAGAAAAGCCAAGTTTTAACAAGCTGGCAAAAAGTAGAAAGTGATGGGTTCAAAAGGGCTTTTCTGGGGATGGCACAGTTGCCAGAACAGAACCCCCACCCCAAAGCACCCCCATTGGCAGAGGGACATGGAGCAGGACCGATACTGATTGGAATGCAAGGAAAGGAACATGCAGAGATGATGCTTATTTCCATTTAATAGAGTTTGGTTTCTCTCTGTGCTTAGTTGAAGTGGCCCTGTACCAGTAAACACTATTAAATTACATAATGATAATGGAAAGGCACAGATGTGTGCATGAACTGATATTTAGGGACTCAAAGGGCAATCCTTCATTAGAAGTCAGTATAGGTGCTTCGCTATTGATTTCAACTGCACATGAATTGCACATACACACAGGAACATACATTTTACTGTCTTGGATTTTCCTTGAGTGATAACGCATTTCAAATTACACAATTGAACAAATATTGCTGGAATTGGGACAACTTATATTCATCAAGCTCCTGTCTTAGTTCAATTGCAAATTGAACGATCTGCAATTATGAGTAATCAATGAGACTTGTTTGCCTGGTTTTCATGGGATTTTGTTCCCTGTAATTTTGTTGTTAACATAAACCAGGTTCTAAAAACATATATAGGCTCATGCTAACCCAGTGGGCTAGTTGAGGTTTTTCTTCATACTTCTGACCTACATGCTACACCACAAACTGCTTTTGAACCTTACCCGCTCACTTCCCAAAGCGGATTTCAAGCCAAATTACATAGCTTTAGATTTGGTGACTGTTTAGCATATTATTTGCATGTTTTACTATAGGCTTAGGGGTTTGGGCTATAAAAAACACAGTCTGGTCATTAAGTAAGAAATAAATATTAATTGTCACCACTGAAAAACCAGATGTTTCATGACTGGTTTTGAATTTTCAGTAACATAAAGAAAACCTAAGCCATACATACACTTCCAATGTTTTTGGCTTTTTACATTATTCTAACCATGGTAAAGTTCAGAAAATTGTACATTTCTATAACATGTAAAATCCAGGAAACATAGTAGCAGGTAAAACTGTTGCTGTCCATGAATGAAAACTTTGTCAATGCCAAGTATTAAATCTTTGGCTTCATGCACAAGGTACAGTTTGTTAATAAGTGCTAAAACAGGAATTCCTGGGGGAGATAATAAAAAAAAGGAAAGCCCCTCAACCTAAATTGGATAATGTGGAAATAATACCTTTGCCAAAAAATCAACATTCTGCAAAGCCAGATGCAGAGATGGTTTCTGCATCATAGACATAAAAACAGAAAATGTCCCAAACATTCAGATTGTAAAATCATCATTGCACCTTTCTTCAGAGAAACGATATATAATAGTTTAAACAATTATACCTTATTTATTATTTATTTATTTATTTATTTATAGGAGAAGCATGTGGAGCAAGAGTTTCTGTGGCTGAAATGAATGAGGAAACCTATTCACATAGGACATACACACACACAACTTTACAAGCTCTATCATAGAATTAAGTTGTATAAAGGAATAGACATGAGTTTTCACAAGTGTTGCTAGAGAGCAAGGCTTGACGCAATGTGTAGAGTTGGTTTTGAATAGTCATCCATGAAGCTCACAGGGTGACCTTTGCAAGTCACTATATCAGCCCAGTCACTGCATAAAACAGTTCTGCTTCAAGAAACAATTTAGGTAACAGTTAATTCCCGAAATCATGAGAATTAGCAAATAGCATGCATTTAATTAAATAACAGAATGCTATTCCAAACCGAGTAAAACTGCATTGATTTTCTGACAATCTATTCCTTTATATAGCTCTGCTCCTGCCAATGATAGATTTAGAAATACACTGTATTCCTTAGCTGGAGGCAGCACATTGACCATTAAACTGAACTATGTATCAGAAAGACTCTGGTTCAAATTTCTCTTCTGCCATGAAGTCACTAGTTGTCCTTAGGCAAACTATTCTCTCTAGCCCTACCTCCGATCTGCAATATGGGATTAATAGTACAACCTTACAAGGTTGTTGTAAGAATTACAACAAGCTAATGTATGTGAAGCACTCTGAACAATCTAGAGGACTGTACAAATGGAAATTATTAATTAAGAACGCTGTTAATGGCAGTGGTAAGGCAGTGACTGGGTTCCGGTAGCTGGGGCAAAGAGGAGGGTCCAGCCTTCTCCCTCTCCCAGTGACCCTGCTCTACTGCTACTAATGGTGGCAATAAAGCACAATCTGGCCAGGATTACTGGAACAGGGAGGGGCTTTAGCCTCCTCCCACCTCTAATGATCCCTGAAATGTGTGAATAGATGTGTGTGTGTGTGTGCATGCATGTGTGACCCTGGCCACCCAGCCAACACCCAGTGTGGCCTTCAGGGCCAAAAAGGTTGTGCAGCCCTAGTTTAGAGTATAAAGAGATTTTACATCTTTGTCATGACGAGACCACACATTTATCTAGTCTATGTGAGGGTGATTGAAGTCACCCGTTGCTACTTGCTACAACACTTTCTCCTTTCATTCTCCCATCTCAAGATCACCCTGAGTATTTTGGTCAAGGGGACAACAGCATCTTCCCAATAATAAATTATTTGGGGGGGGGGGGTATTGTCCACAGTCATTCTGCGGAGGAGTCAGACCCTTTTAAGGTTTCTAGCTTTACTCTGCCCTCTTTGATGTACAGAGTGATACCACCCCAGTATGTCCTTCCCTCTCCTTCCTAAAGGGTTTGTATTCAGAAGGACAGGTTGCTTACCTGTAGCTGTAGTTCTTCGAGTGGTCATCTGTGCATTCACACACATATGGGTTCTCTGCGCCTGCGCTGAGATCGTTCGGGAAATTTCTATAGCTGAGGTGAATTGGGCGGGAGCCCCTCCCCCCGCGCGTGTCCCTTAGCGCGGCTCCCGCCCATCTCCTCAGTTCCCTGAGACCGCCTATTGCGACCGTCGGGACTGAGGATGACATTGCAAACGTCTTGATACCATAAAGAGATACGAATCCCTCGCATATACGCATATACTTCGATATCGAGTGGAATAGCGAAAACAGGTTCCCAACCCATTTCCTTTTTGGTATCCATCGAACTCGATGAAGACACCGAGAGGGGAAGGAGGGCGGGTTGTGTGAATGCACAGATGACCACTCGAAGAACTACAGTTACAGGTAAGCAACCTGTCCTTCTTCTTCGTGGTCTCTGTGCATCACACACATATGGGTAGATTAGCAAGCTGACTTACCGGAGGTGGGTCGGTGTCGTAGTTAGGTGGTGACTGAAGAAAGAACCGCCCTGCCGAATGCGTTCTGCTCTCTGGCTCGAACGTCGAGGCGGTAATGCTGGATGAAAGTAGAGGGGGTAGACCAGGTCGCCGCCCTGCATAAGTCCAGTAAAGGAATGCCTTTTCCGAAAGCTGTCGAGGTCGATAGAGCTCTAGTGGAGTGGGCCGTCACAGACCCTGGTAAAGTTTTTCCAGCTAATTGATAGGCAAGTTCAATAGTGTCCACTATCCAAGAGGATAGTCTTTGCTTGGATACAGGATGGCCCGATTTCGGAGGGCCGTAGCACACAAAAAGTTGATTGGTCTTCCTCACCGATTCCGTACGGGCTTTGTAAAACAGTAGAGCCCGGCGGACGTCGAGGCTGTGCATCAATCTCTCGATCAGTGACGATGGGGACAGAAAGAAAGTTGGGAGAATAATGTCCTGTCCTAGATGAAATTCTGACACCATCTTCGGCAAGAAAACTATATCAGGTCTCAGGACGACTTTGTCTTTATGGAAAGTTGTGTAAGGTGGATCCACTCGAAGAGCATGCAGCTCACTCTCTCTTCTTGCCGAAGTAATTGCTATTAAGAATAATGTTTTGAACGATACCAGTCGTAGGTCTGCTTTAGCCATGGGTTCGAATGGTGGTTTTGTCAGGGCTTTTAGGACCAAGGGTAGATCCCAGCCTGGGATTATGTTGCGGACTGGAGGTCGAAGATTTTTAAGCCCTTTCAAAAATTGTTTAATTAACGGATGTATAAATAAAGACGTCCATGTCGAGGCAGTTCTGTACGCTGTTAAGGCTGCTAGATAGACTTTGATTGACGAAAATTTAAGCCCTCGGGTCATTAAAGAGTGGAGGAAATCAAGAACGGTCGAGATCGAGCAAGTAACTGGGTCTTTGCCCAAGGGGGAAACGAAATTAAGGAAAGCTGTCCATTTTCTGGCATAGGAAAGTCTTGTGGAAGGCTTCCGTGCTGTGGACAGAACCTCCTTCACCGCGTCGGAGAGGTCTGTATCTGCCGCTATCTGATTCTCCAGGCCATTAGGTTTAGAGAATGTAGGTTGGGGTGAAACACTTTGCCTTTGTGTTGTGTTAATAGGTTGTCCTGTAATGGTAATGGGAGATAGTCTCCCTGTGAAAGGCTGAGCAGGTGTGCAAACCAAGGTTGACGCGGCCACCGCGGGCATACTAGGATGCAATTTGTCCTGTCTCGAGATATCTTGGCAATCACACGTGTAAGCAGTGGGATTGGGGGGAATAGGTAGTAGAAGTCTCCGCTCCAAGTCAGCAGGAAGGCATCGGTGATCGAATTCGGGTCCGAGGCCGCTCTGCTGCAGAACGTGGGGCACATGTTCTTTTCGCTGGTGGCGAACAGGTCTACTCTTGGATGACCCCAGCGCTGGAACAGTGAGTTGGCAACCTTCCTGTCCAGCATCCATTCGTGTGATTGCATCGATACACGACTCAAGGTGTCTGCTAGTATATTGGACTTCCCCGCGATGTGAATCGCTACAAAGGACATTCCTCGAGGTAGAGCCCATTCGTAGAGTTGCATGGTCAGCCTTGCGAGGCGCATCGATCTCGTGCCGCCTTGTTTGTTTATGTATGCGACCACTGTAGTATTGTCGGTCACGACTTGGATGTGGCAGTCCGAGAGGTATTGCTCTAGTGCTTGTAGAGCTTTCCAAACGGCCATCAGTTCTAGCCAGTTGATGTGCTTGGCGGCTTGTGTCGACGTCCATGTGCCTTGCACGACGTGATCGCCTGAGTGAGCCCCCCATCCCAGCAACGATGCATCTGTTGTCAGTATGCGGTTCGGTGTCGGAGACTGGAATGGTATGCCCGCGTTCAAATTCGACTCCTGTTGCCACCACCTCAAGGACTCTCTTACGGCTCGAGGAAGATATAGTTGGACGGATGGTTTGTCTTTCTCTGGTTTGAACTCCTTGATGAACCATGTTTGAAGGGGTCGCATGCGAAGTCTCGCATATCGTACGACTGCAATTGTTGAGGCCATATGCCCTAGTAATCGTTGAATCATATGAGCGGAGCATATTGGCCGCTTCGAAATTCTTTGTGTGAGTGTGTGTACTTGCCGTACTCTGTCGCTTGGTAGATAGGCCCGACCTTCGAAGGCGTTTAGTTTTGCGCCGATGTACTGTATCTCCTTTACTGGTTGGAGGACCGATTTCTCCACGTTTAGGCAGAGTCCCAAGTCCTCCAGGAGGTACAGGGTCTCTTCTAGTGCGTGTTGGAGCTCCCATTTTGATGGAGCCACTAGTAACCAATCGTCCAGGTACGGGAAGACGGTGATGCCTCTTGCCCGAAGACTCGCACAGACCACAGCCATACACTTCGTGAATACCCTCGGCGCGGTGGAAAGTCCGAATGGAAGAACTACGAACTGGAAGGTGTCGTCTCCCACTCGGAACCGAAGGTATTTTTGGGTGTTCTTGTGGATGGCGATGTGGAAGTACGCATCCTTGAGGTCGATGGATGCAAACCAATCGTTCCTTCGAAGTAGTGGAAGGATCGACTGGAGTGTGACCATACGAAATCTCTTCGGTGGAATAAAGAGATTCACCGTTCGAAGGTCCAGGATTGGTCTGAGTCCTCCTCCTTTTTTCTTTATGATGAAGTACCTGGAGTACAGGCCGTCCTCCAAGCTTTGAGTGGGAACCGGTCGTATTGCTCCTTTTTGCAGGAGGTTTGATACCTCTTCTAGGAGCACTCGAGTTGGACGGGTGGCCTTGATCCCGAGAAAAGGAGGGAGGATTCTGAACTCGATCCTGTAGCCGTGTTCTATTATACTCAACACCCATCGATCCGTCGTGATGGTCCTCCAGGACCGAAGGTGTTGACGAAGTCGGGAGCCGAAGAGAGGTGCCTGAGGTGGTGGAGACGAGGCGGTTGGAACGCTGGTGTCGAGAGCCGGTCGGATTGGAGGAGATAAGTCGGTCGGGCTGGCGACGGAGTCAAAGGCGCCGACGAGTGAAGTCGCCCCCCCTCCTCGAGCCCCTCGAGCGCGGTGGGGCTTGAGGCTGTGGGGCTTGAGGTCGACGATTTCCCCCCCGATACTGTCCGGATGGCTGGTAGTGTTGGGAAGGGTATGGGAATCGAGACCATCGCCTCTGTCTAAATTGTTGAGATGGGGGTGGGCGGACGAGCCCCATCTTCTTGGCCGTCGCCAGGGCCTTTTGAGCGGAGTCGAGGGAGTCGTCTGTAGTGGCGTTGAACAACCCCTCCCCATCAAATGGAAGGTCCTGTATCTTCGCTCTATCATCGGGAGTCAGATTGGTAGAGCGAAGCCAAGCATGTCTCCTCAGAGCCACGGATCCGATCATCGACCTAGCGTGGCTATCGACCTGGTGGCGGGCAGTGTTCATCTGTAAAGCACCGATACTGGTAGCTTCCTTGATGTATTGCGTCGCTAGGTCCCTTTTCTCGTCCGGCAGATAATCACAGAGGTCTCCCAGCTTCTCTGTGATGAACATCTGGTATCTAGCTAGCAACGCCTCATAGTTAGATACCTTCAGTCCGAGGGAAGACGAGGAGTAGATCCTACGGCCGTAAGAGTCTAGCGTCTTACCCTCCTTTTCTGCCGGCGTGGTATGCTGCTTTCCCCCACGAGACTGCGCCGATTTTACTATGAGCGAGTTCGCGGTCGGATGGGAAAACAGGAATTTTGCTCCTTCCTCCTGGATCCTGTACATCGACTCCAGTCTCTTAGCTGTTGGTTTCATAGAGGCTGGGGTCTTCCAGGTTTCTTGCACCGTCTCCAGCAGTGTAGGCAAGAAGGGAAGGAGTAAATGGTTGGACTGAGTGGTCTTTAGGATCGCATAGATATCATCCTTTGCTTTCCCTTTCGCAGTTTTCGCCTCAACTCCCAGAGCTGTCACCATCCGGCTGACATGCTCAGCGAAACAGCCCATATCTTCCGACAGGGAGATCGCTTCTTTTGATTCCACTCGTGTATCCGGTGAGGTGGAATGGGAGGAGGAGGCCACTGAGTCTGAGTCCGATACATATGCCGATCCCGACGATGAGCGAGGTACGGCAACCGGGGCGAGAACTGCCTGGGCAGTCGAGGTCGGGGCGGTCGGTTGAACTACGGTCTCGACAGATGTCCGAGATACGACTGCACCCTGTCTTGGCGTAGGCGTCCTGGACCTGTGCCTGCGGGTTCGCTCTCGAGGGGGCGAGTGTCGGTGCCGATAGTAGTAATCACGCCTTCTTCGGTCAGGAGAGCCTCGGGATCAGGACCTGTAGCTCCTTGATCTCGAATCCGAATAATAGGAGCCCGACCATGATCTATCGTCGCGGCGGCGAGAGTAGACGGATCGAGAGGTGGAGTCCCTCGAGGCTGAATCACGGCTCCGGTATCGAGGAGACCGTGATGGTCGGTGCGCTCTTCGCTCCTCCCTAGTATATGCCGCGGGAGGCGAGAGACGCGGTGGGGGACCCCTCGAACTCGAACGGGGTCGCTCCATTGGTGGTGAGGCCACGATTTCTCCCTCCGACAGGGAGGTGGTTATAGTCGACGGCTGCTTCAGTGGGGTTTTCGAACCCGATTCTCGGTCTCGAGGAGACGTCGTCGAGACCGGAAGAGACTGGGGGGCAATCGGTCCCGTAGCTCGATCTTGAGCCCCAGTCATAGCCGACATTAGAAGAGCAGTACGCTCTGAGACCTTCATGATGGCTGAGGTTGAGGGCTCAGCGTCCTTGCCGGGTTTCTCCGCCATTTTCTTTTTCAGGCGCTCTGCCTTGTCTTTATGGGCCTTTTTTGCCAACTTTTTAGCCGCAGACGTATCTTTCGTCGGCTTTTTGGCTGACTGGGATCCCCCAGGTTTTTCTTCTGGATCAGGCCCTTTAGCTGACAGAGACTGCTCCCACAGGAGAGCTCGCAGCTTAGTTTGACGGTGCTTTCGGGCCTGTTTTGTAAAGGCCTGGCAGTCCTGGCAGGTCTCCATTTTATGGCCTTGCCCCAGGCAAAGCAAGCACAGCAGGTGCTTATCAGCGGGAGGGATTTTTGTCCCACACCGCTGGCATTTTCTAAAGGCTGCCTTCAGAGGCATAGTTAGAATAAAGAAGATTAGATGATAGGTGGATAAGAATGGGGGAGAGTACGGGTATAGGAAAGGATTTTTTTTGTTGGTTTTTTTTTGTTTGTTTGTTTGTTTTGAAAAAGGAGATTAAAAGGAGGTTAGATATCGAGAGAGAAGAGAGGATAGAGGATATTTTGAAGAGAAGTTTGTAGGAAAAAAGGTAAAAACTCAGCTGAAAGAGGCGACTCCGGAGAGAGAGAGAAAGAACCCGACGACTAGACGCAATGGCGGTCGAAGAGGAACTGAGGAGATGGGCGGGAGCCGCACTAAGGGACACGCGCGGGGGGAGGGGCTCCCGCCCAATTCACCTCAGCTATAGAAATTTCCCGAACGATCTCAGCGCAGGCGCAGAGAACCCATATGTGTGTGATGCACAGAGACCACAAAGAAGAATTACCATATCCCACTGGTTTTCTCCATTCCACCAAATGTCCATTATATTCCGTTATACAGTTCCTTCTTTAAAACTAAGTACTCCAACTCTCCCATTTTGGCACCTCATAGCGGTCTCATTTTTTGTATTTTAATTATTTATAGGTTTGCTAGCAGAAGATGGGGAAGGGTTGACTGCCCTGGCCCCCTTGCCATATTGCTAAACATGCATGCTTAACCCGTGTGTGTACTTCACTTATTTTTGCTTTGTCACTGGGGCTGAGATATCCCTGGTTTTCAGCCTCTTACCTAACAACCTAAATTTGGCTTCCCAGGCCTCGTGACTACATTTCGCCACATCATTAGCGCTGATGTGCACCACAACACTGACTCCACACCAGCACTATGTACCAGGCTTTCTAGATGACACATGATATCCCACAACCTTCACACCAGGCAGTCTACATGCCCATCACAAACCCAGCTGTCTATGTCTCTTAACGATCAATCTCCCATGACTATGAGTCCCTTACTCCCAGAGGCATATTCTCAGTGCAAGAGGATATCTGTTCATCCCTCAGAGAACGGGTTCCTTCTAGGGGATCATTTCCCACTTGCTCAGAGTGACACCCTCCTTCCCCGAGAGCATCATTCCTGTGATAGCAGAGGAGCTACCACCCTGGGATTGGGACACTGTTATCACATCCCTGAAGGTCCCATCCATAAACTTCTTTGTCACCTTCTCCATGTCAGCAACCTTTGCTTCAAGGGAACGAGCTTGTTCCCTGATGGCCAGCCAGCAGCTCATTGCATCAAGCATACACCCATAACTTCTGTTCATAAGGCAGACAGTCGTACATGTGACGCAGTGCAATAAACTGGGTAGTCTACACCCCTGCTGGCTTTCTACCTTCATAGCGGTCTCATTTTTTGTATTTTAATTATTTATAGGTTTGCTAGCAGAAGATGGGGAAGGGTTGACTGCCCTGGCCCCCTTGCCATATTGCTAAACATGCATGCTTAACCCGTGTGTGTACTTCACTTATTTTTGCTTTGTCACTGGGGCTGAGATGTTCTGTCACTGAGGCTCCTCCACACGATCAATGAGTGGGGCTCCTTTGGAAGCCTGTATAACCCTGCCTAGCTTCCTCCAACTGCTGCTACAGCCAACCAGATAAGAAGGCTTCATTTAAAAAACAAAGGTGTGTGTGGCTCAACTACTGGCCTGCATAGACTCCAGTGAGTGGAAAGCTAGGTCAGTTGAGGTCCCTGGGAATGCAGATTTTTTTAATCAGGGGAGTGGGCAATGGAAAAAGGGTAGGGAGTTAAGGAGAGGATGTAGTTTGAGCTCCTCTGGGAATGCAAGGGACTGAGTCACTATGACCTTGGGTTGATGTGCACTTTAGACTTACCTTCTGTTTTTTAAAACTGGTTTATAAACATTGAACTAAAACCTGAGGTTTAATCTCAGTCTTAATTTGGACTGAGATTAAACCTAAACTCTGGTTACCTAAAAACTGAGCCAAAACTGAAAGCTGAGCCTACACATTTTGTTTATAGACGGACTTTTCTTTTAGCCAGGTCTCCAATGTGGCCCTTATCAATGTAGAGTGATGTATTAGGGGGTTTTTAAGCTCCTTTAGTCTAAGTATCTGGTTGAGGTTTTGTGCAACCACTCAGGCTTCTTTGCTAGAGCAGGGCTGCAACAATTCTGTTTCTGCAAAAAAACAACAAAGTGCATTGTGGGTGGCACCTTAAAGACTAACACATTTATTGTGGCAAAAAAAATCACTGACTATAGTCCACTGCAGGATTTTCTTCCCTGGGATTCAGCTCTTGAACTGTAGATTTCTAAAGGATTACCCTCCTGGGATTAGCAATCATTGCTATGCCCTTGTTTTTGCTTTAGTTTATGATTTATAAATGATGACCTAAGTGAATTGAATGAATACATTGCTAGCACTTACCTTTCCCTCACATGGGTGCTTAATTCATGTGTGCTCTGCTTCTTTTTACTTTGTCACTGGGGCTGAAACGTTTTGTCACCAGGCTCCTCCTTGTATTTGCTTGATTCTAGCTTGTTCACCCATGTCAGCTTTGCAGGAAGGTGCTAGAATTAATTAACAAATGCAATATTTCAATAGTGTATTTAGAGTATATGTAATACTCATAGCTGGAGAAGAAAAAAAAATACTGTGGACATATTGCTACTTTCTGAATATTTTCCTCCATCAACAGGAAATAAAGCAGCCAAATTATCTTATGTTGCAAAGCACTGCTATATCAAGAAGGTTTAATGATGTTGGAAACTGGTCATATGGCTCTTACTCATAGAAACCACATCCATTGATTCTCTGAAGAGGTCTGCCTTCTGGCTGGATCTTCAATCACAAAGATCATAACTCACCACAACCCCAGTCCCTCTGTGGGCCTACAAACCCCTTGGCTCTGCAAGTGTGGCAGCTGCAAATTTCTGCAATATTTTTTATAACTTTGTATTTTTATGAGAGGAGATGATACAGCCTGTATAGTCAATCATATTTTACTTGTTTGATCTTGAAAGAGTAAGAATATCTATATTGCCAAGGCAATAGAAAATTCTGAAAACACAGATGCAACTTTGAGGCAACATATCAAAACAGTCGGGGGGGGGGGTAGAATTATTGAAAGCACCTATGTGCCCACAGTGGGACAAATTGATTTCATTTGTGGGTGAGATTGTCCATTTCATATCATTAGTGTTAAGTATATATTTAGCAGCAGGGATGGGGACTCGGACTCAAGGACTCGACTCGTGAGTCGGACCGAGTCCCCCCTCTGACTCGACTCGGACTCGAGTCCCAATATTTTTAATGGGACTCAAGACTCGACTCGGGACTCGAGACCAAGGACTCGTCAACATCCCTGGGCTGTGCCAGAAGGAGTGGAGAGGAGCGTGATTGCCGGCGAAGAGCGCATGGAAGCGAGGTGTGCCGCTGCTCGGCCACTATGGACGGCTACCAGGACTGCAGCCCCAACAGTGTGTCAAGATTTATTTTGATTGATGTGTTGCGTACTTGGGAGAGGCAGAAGAAGGACCTGAGATTACTCTGAGTGGCTGCTCTGAGTGTGTTTCTGGTTCCAGCAAGTTCATCACCAGTGGAGCGGGTGTTCAGTGAGGGTGGAATTGTGATGAGATCTCACTGTTCCAGAATGAGGGCCAAACATTTAGAAAAAATCATGTTCCTCAAATGCAACATGGATAAGTTTTAGGAAGTACAGCAAGTTTATTTTTTTAAATCATTTTTCTAAAATGCAACCTTTCAGACATTTTGGGTTTGGCTGCCTCTGCCTACCTGTCTGGGGTTCCCAGCCTCCTCTGTCTGCCTGGTCTCTTCTTGACCAGTTCAACAGTTGAATTGTCCAAGTCAAAGGCCTCTGCCTGCCTGCTTTGGGGTTCCCTGCCTCCTCTGCCTGCCTGGTTATTTTGGGTTTTTCTGCCTGGTCTGTTCTTGCCAAAATCAGTTGCAGAGTTTTGAAATAAAAAGGCACACTTGTGCCTAGAATTTATTTAAACCACACATCTGAAGTAGCCTTATTTTGTTGGGAAAAACCCCCATTGATTTTAATAGGGACTCGTGGAGTCAGCTTTGGGAGTGACTCGTGACTCGTGAGTCACCATTTTGGACCAAGGACTCGGACTCGAGACTCGGGTCCAAAGACTCGTGACTCGACTCGTGACTCGAGACCAAGGACTCAACATCCCTGTTTAGCAGGATTTAGACTATTATCTGACAGACTGTAATTGAAGTGCATCACTAAGGACTAGGTGTGTGTTCGTTTTGGGACAAATGGAAAATTGAACAACTTGGGGCCATGTGGACCAATTTGCATTCATCCCAAAACAAATGCACAGAGAAACAAATGAGCAAGAATTGGAGTCCTGTTCAAGGCTTCCAGGGCGAATGGAGTGGGGAGGCTTACATGTCTCTGGCAGCAGCAGAGCAGACACCAGCCTCTACTTCTGGCAGCCACCATTTCCCCCAGAATTCCAAGGCTTTTAGGGAGATAAAGGTCCAGTGCATGCTGCCCAATCAGCTAAACAAACCATGGACCTTCCATGGGTCATTTAGCATTACGTGCAAGCCAGGAACTCTTAATTTGTCTCTCCCCCAACAAGCCAGAGAGTTAACCCACAATTTGTTGTTAGGTGGCCCAGTTCGCACATAACAACAATTCCTGGGTTCACTGAATTGTTGGGGCCAAGCAGCAGTGAGTGAGTGTGCTGCTTACCTCATGCTTGTTGCTTCCGCTTTCAATCATGTTATCATGATGTCCAAACACAGAACGCTGGGTTGTTTAGGGGTTAAACAACCCAGAGTTAACCCAACAATAAACCATGGGTGACTGTTGGTTCAACTCTGGGTTACTTAACTTAATCCCTAAATAACCCAGAGTTCTGGAAGTGGAAGCAATGAGCACATGGGATACAGACAGTGCGCTCGCTTGCTGCTGTTTGGCCCTGACAATGCTCTCCGGCTTGTTGGGGGAGAGCGAAGCCAGAGTTCCTGGTTTGCACATTATGGACTATGGTAACCAAACCACAGATGGAAGGTCTGTGTTATGTTTAGCTGCTCCCACTTGCAATAGGAGCAGTCAGGTAGTGTGCACCAGCACGCTGCCACATTCATAATAACCCAGAATATATTTTTTTTACAATTCTAGGTTATTGTGATGTGCGAACCAGGCCAAAATGGCAACTGATGCAAAAATAATTGCTGTTTCCACTGGTAGCCATTAATTATGTTGCACTGAGGCATTCTGATGAAAAAAACAGTGGCCACCAGGAGCGCCCACCAATGTCTGCTCTATTGCCGCTGCTACCATAGTTGGTGGCAGAACTGTTTTTAAAAGTTAAAAAAGGGGGGGAACCCCAAAGATGAAGACAAAAGTGAAAAATGAAGGAAATTCAAAATTAATGCAACTTCAAAAAAAAAAAAACATGAGACAAAGCATGAAAACAAATTCAGCCTTCAAACAAAAATCTTGTGTATACCCCTAAGGACCGGTGAGACAAAATACAATTTTATGTACAGTAATACCTTGGATTGCAAGTAACTTGGTCTGAGAGCATTTTGCAAGACAAGCAAGTTTTTTTTATAAATTTTGACTTGATAAATAAGCAACATCTTGCAATACAAGTATGTAACCACTCGCCTCGAGCAGACGTAGCAGGCCGAAATCAGCCCCGCTCATACCCACCAGAGACTCGCTTTGATATAAGAGTGTTTTGGATTACAAGCACGTTTCTGGAACGAATTATGCCCTCAATCCAAGGTATTACTGTATGTGAAAGAACCAAGTTCCTCCATATATTAACAAGAGACCTCTAAATTAGAGGAATCCAACAGAAAAAAATATATATTCCTGCTTGAATCCTAAGAGAGCAGCAAATGTGGAATGTTTGGAATATAAAGCATCCAGAGAATATGTGAGTTAATTTTCATTTCTTCTCTCTATCCTTGCTTTTTACAGAGCTTCACCACCACAGAACACCATGCAGAAACTTGACCCTGATATGAAATGATTTGGGAACTTAAACACCATGAGTTATAGGAATAAAGAAAGACTAGATCTATGGAAGGAGGCCAATACAGGTGGGGATATCGGCCAAAGACTGCAGTTACAGAGGTAGTCCCAGGAGGACTATATTTGCTTAGGCCTTGTTACAACATCACGTTTTTGGACTTTGCAATAATACCGGCTTGTAGAATCGCAGGCCTCCCCACATCTACTGCATAGTTGCAATCTCTACATTGCTCTCCCTGAAGTATGTTATAGCCAGAATGTAACTGTTATATGATTTAGCTTGAGAATTGGGATCCTTTTCCTCTTCTGGAAATTGCATCCAGGTTTGATCATAGCCATGTGGATTTGCAAAAAATGCTTTTAAAGAAGAAAAGATGTGATGTTGCAAACATATTTTTGCAAATGTTACTGGCACAGCCTGACTTTAATTACTTTAATTAATGGCCAGTAGAATGATTTAAAGAAGCAAATCTTACAGGAGTAGTTTTATCTTGTTTCATGACTAATACTATATCCCCTTTAGGGTAAATATGACACACTTGTATCCAAACATTGCGTTCACCACAAAAACTACAATAAACTATGATGAAACAAACCATAACAGGGATAAGATGTGTGACATTTTTGAGCACTGGGTGGAGGCCACAATTTGCTAACTTGAAATTGGCCAATGGACCATGCCAAACACACACACTCACACAGTCATAATACAGGTATAAATGTCTTGCTTTACACATATGCAGACGTGTATATTCTCTCACATGCATACATTAATGCACCTATAAAAAGCACAAGGTTTATAAATACACTGTCATGTCATACACTTAATACAGACACATTCACACTTTCTCACACATGAAGTGTTAGCTACAACAGAATGGAAAAGAATGCAAGTTTCTATTCCTCTTCTACAGGCATGCAAAAATAAACAGAAAGCGTGGGGCCTGACTATCATTCTTCAAGTCATCAGTGTGTAGGAACACTGTGACCCAGTTTGCACGACAAATAGGATTATACGAGGGTTAAACAACCATGGTGGTTAAATAATCCATGGTGGCCAGGTTCGCACAACATGGCAAAACCCCGATCACCCAGATCAGCGGGTTACATATTCAAAATGTTGCCTGGCCCACACTGCAGCTCATCGGGGGTTAAACAACCCCTGATGAGCCCGGCATGTTATGTGAACTAGGCCATTATGTAAGTGAGCCTTTTAGACCCCTCCACATTTTGACATCATATACAATTTTCCACTAGGATGCTGTGCCGATGTGTACATTCTTACATCATTGCCTGGAGACTGCCTTTATATGCTCCGAGGTGTCTCGGTGCACTAGTACTAACCCCATCCCTTCCACAGCTGCTGCTGTCAGCAAGGCTCTAATCTGGCCCCCAAACAAGGTGGGTAAAGGCACTGGTAGGAGAATGCGGTGGGTTGCTTAGCAGCTCCATTTTGTTTCAATGCCCTGCCATTAGCATTTGAAGTACAGACCCTGCTTTAGGCAAGGATCTGGTAGCCATGTCTGGTTGCACAAAAGTTTCTGTTCTCAGCCTCCTAGTGTAGACAGCTTTTGAGAGGATGCTTTTGCTGTGGGAAATAATGAATACATTTGATAAATGAATGTATCAGAGGTTAATTTAATACAAATTAAACACTCATTTAGTCATCATGTTCACGTAATGATCTTCCGATATATCTTTACATGTAGCATGTTGATTCAAAGTCTCAGGAACTTAGTGATGCTGAAGCAATAACCAGGAGATAGTAGCTATTCCACAGAAATGGCTGTGATCTTGAGGACCCACCCCTAGAATATATCACACACACAGGCATCAATTACCCTGAGCTTTTCCAATGTGGGTTTTACAGCTCAGAAAGAACGGAGTACTAGAAATATTTGAAAGTTTTCATGTATAAATCCTACATAGGTTGAGAAATTAATAGAAAACCGTACTTTTCCCCAAATGAGAATCCCCAAAGGAATATATTCATGTTATCATCCAGCCTGCTCCCTGGGCAATTTCCTCATTGTCTTCAGCAGCTCCTGGGGTGCTTGCAGGCGAGGTTTTTTTATCAAGCCATCACCCTGCCTCATTCATGGAATGCTACAGGCCATCCAGACAACAACATCTTCTACCCATAACCCTCCCACATTTTCCCACCGCTGCTTCTGTTTTTTCTTACCACAGAAAATCCATTAAGGAAGAAAGGACAGAATAGCAGCACAATGCCTTCTAACTGGAAGTGCTAGGAGCCCTCTGTCTAGATTAGAAGCACCCCTCATCTAGGCAAAATCTTAAATTCTTCAGCAGCCCAGCTCACAATTACTTGCTGGGAAAGTAAATTGAGCAAGCCTAGCAATTATTTTATTTATTTATTTATTTATTTAATACATTTTTATACCGCCCAATAGCCGAAGCTCTCTGGGCAGTTTACAACAGTTAAAACCATAAAATACAATATAATATAACTATAACATTAAAAACCATAGATTAAAACAAACAGCAAGGCTAGCAGCAGCTCAAATTACAGCAACAGTTAAATTAGGCAGCTGAGATTAATCCTTATAGTGCAGGGAAATGAAGTTTACCTATAACAGGCACTTCTGAACACTTCCTATGTTTTGGGAAACAGTTCTTCTGTCATCTGAATTCAGGAGCTATTGAGAACTGCAGTTTCAGTGTCTGGATGAAAAGTTCCCTATGATTGGAGGTGGGCAAAACAAGCAAACAAAGACCTATACCAATTGGTTGAGAGAGAGGACTAATCTACCAGGTTGCATCCTTCAGGGGAAAGAAGCTGCTGTTGCTAGGTTACATACTAAACACAGAGTGGGGCCTAGTTCTTGGCCTGCTTTTCCACATTCTCCTTAGATGCTATGCCTGCAGCTGCTCTGTTATATATTTATATATATTTAAGGCAGATCCATAAGCAATGGATCAAAACTCACCTGTTTTCCCTGCTGCCTCTCCTTCTTCCAATATGATTACATAACAGCCTAGAGAATTTAGTTTGCCGTGTGTCAGATCCTCTGCTTCAGGATTGCGTTGCCAGTGTAACTTCCTGTTTACCATTAATTACAAATTCATCCTGTCAGTTCAGTTTACCAATCTTCAGAGAAGAAAATTGCTAAACATTTATTTCTGTGGTCTTTAGGACAAGTAGCTCATTCTGCTGCTAAAGAAAAAAAGAAAACTACATTCCCTGTGAAGCTTCATGAGCAACTATAGACTTCTTCAATTATGAATCACTCAAGAGCTTACTTATTACTGGAAAGAGAGTATATGGAGTTTGAACAAGCCAACCTCTTTGTGAGTACATTTGGATTCCTCTATCTCATTTGCTCTGTCTGTTCCATAAATCTAGAGAATCTGAAATAACATGTTTTGTATGTTGTGACAGGCTGCTGTGAGAAGCCTCCAGCTAGATGGAGAAGTGGGCTATAAATGTTTTTAATAAAGAAATGAGAAGGAGAAAGGATTATTACCTTTATTAAAAAGGAGGGGTGGCAAATGTCTCTAACTCTCCCCCATCTTTTTTTTCTGAAAAGGCCTAGTTCTTACTTGTGTACCTTGAATTGCCAAGATCTAGTCCGCTAGGGCCTTAAAGCTGTTCTGCTAGTGCTTAGGCTAGTGTATATAAGAGCCCAACAGCCTTTCCTTCTCTCTGCTTCCTGACGACAAAGCTGTCAATGCCATCTTTAAAGGCTTCCTAACAGGCAGAAACCTTGCAGGTGCAGCCTTTGCTGTAGCTTTCCCTAACCTTGTGTCCTCTAGAAGTTTTGGATGACAACTCCCAGCATTCCTGACCATTGGCACTGCTAGCTGGGACTGATGGGAACTGAAGTCCAACACATCTGGATAGCACCAGCTTAGGGAATGCTGTTTTACTGGTTGATTGTTTTTTTTAAAATCTGCCATGCATAGTTAAAGGCACAGGAGAGCTGCCACCCAAAAGTGCTAACTCCAGGTGAAAGAGTCCTTGGAGTGACACTGCTGTTCATGTCACATAGGGTTTTGCAACAAAGCTGGAGCAGCAGCCATCATTCATATGTGCAGAGCAAATGTCTAGTAGCACTGTAGCAAAGCAATTATTTTTTCCTTACATTTCTGCTGGGAGATTAGCACAAGATTGTATGTATGCTATGCTGCTTCTTGATGTAGGGTTGGTCTTTAAGATCTATCCAGTTTATGGAATTATTTAATGTTCCCCCTTCAGCATTGACTAATACAGGCCTGTGGCTTACGCTGGCTCAGCTTGTCTGAGTGTGGAAAGCTAAGCAGGGTCAGGCCTGGTGATTACTTGGATGGGAGACCCCTCCTCTAGTTTCCTGCATTGAGCAGGGGGTTGGACTCGATAGCCTTGTGGGCTCCTTCCAACTCTATGATCTATGAAATCTATGAAATTTGTGGGGAGATAAGAATGCTGGGTTGACATACCGTTCCATGGTGTAAGATCTTTTGGACAAGTAATGAACTTTGAAACAATTTGGAGTTAAGATAAATAAAGGTCAGAATAGAGTATTTGAATTGCGTGGAAGAGTTGTCTTGCAACTGGTTTTAATAAAATGTGTACTTTAAAAACACACAAAACACCTGTCCATGGAAGGAATGGGCTTAGTAAAGAATATGGATCCAATCCCTTCACTAGTAGGAGGCAAAGCAGCAAGCACATAATGGGTAACTTTGATGATATTGTAAGCATTCCCTGCATACACGATTGGCTGGCCTATAAAATCAATTTAGAGAGCAATCCTATGGTTCCTGGACGAGCATCCTAGGAACCATAGGATGGCTTGGAAAACCCCTTCTCAGGTCAGAGACAGTGCTGCAAGCTTGGAAGGGAGAGTCAGAGATCCAGGCCCCCGCCTCTGCCCCTTTGCAGCCGGTGTGGATAGAACTGTGCCTGCTGCCTCTCCGAGGTCAGAACATTGACCTCAAAGAGAAGAAATAGGGGGCATTCTGGTGGGCGGGGAGGGGAGGAGCCTGGAGAGGCCAGGATGCAATTTATCCTGAGCCTCCTCCAGCCTCCTTCCCTCCCCCTCCAAAACGCCCTTGCTAGATGGGCTGAAAAGCCCATCTAGCAAAAAACTCAAAAGATCAGAGGATGGGGAGGCAAAGATCACCTCTGTTGTTCCTCCCACCCTGGCAGGGCACAGGAATCTCAGAAGCCTCTGAGTTCATGGGCTTCTGAGCAGTGAGGATGCTGTCCATAGGACTGCTCCCTAAATCTAGAAATAATATCTAATTTCATGAGTTGTTGATCTAATTTTTTGTTCACACAAGATGAAATATGATGACAGACTAAGGGTGCAATCCTAAACATACTTACGAGAAAGTAAGTTTCATTGAACCAAGTCCTGCTTAGGATCAGGATATAGATTATTCATATGGTAATTTCTGTATAAAATGCTGACATACTTTAAATTCAAATAAGCTCATTGGCCTGGTTCAGATGTAACAAACTAGTTTCTCACTACATGAACAGAACCTCGAGCTTATACACTCCTCTATCTCCTCTCCTTTTTTGTGTGCCAAATTGTGGCTTCAGAACCTGGCTTGTTTTCATTAACCATAGTTTAAACCAGCCTTCCCCAACTTAGCACTCTCCAGATGTTTTGGACTACAACTCCCTCAACCAGCATAGCCAATGGTCAGGGATTATGGCTGGGGTGGGCAACCTGTAGCCCCCAGAAGTTTTGGCCAACAGCTCCCTTGATCCCTTACCATTAGCTATGCTGGCTAGTACTGATGGGAGTTGAAGGCCAACACATCAGGAGGGACATAGGTTGCCTACCCCTGGAATACGGTCATCTAAAACATCTGGAGGGTTCTAGATTGGGAAAGTCTAGTTTAAACAAACCACATTTCCCCAGGCATGGACATCAAGGGAACAAATGCAATCTCCTCTTGCACATGAAAAAGGAGAAGAGGGGATTCCCATTAAGTCTGAACTAGGCCATTTTCCTAGTGGGGAGGATACATTTCTCTAGCTAAAGATTTTCCTTTCCTTTCTATAGGGCATTTCTGTTACTCCTGTGGGAGACAACCTGATGGAATGGGTAGCTGAAATTGAAGGACTGAAGGATTCCCTATGGGAACGTAGGTATCCTGTTTCCTAGGGATTCTATGGTACAGTGTAATATTAATTGCCAAAACAATTATGGATGCAATATTTTAATGTACTGTAATGCTTACTATCTATATAGCCCTTCTGCAAAATGCTTTAACATTGGCTGACAACCTATGACCTTCCAGATATTTTGGCCTTCAACTCTCACCAACCCTAGCCAGCATAGCCAATGGTAAGGGAGCATGGGAGCTGTAGGGCAAAACATCTGGAGGGCCACAAGTTGCTCACCGCTGCATAGCAATATATTGTGTTCTGTCTCCAGTCACCTTGAAATATATTGAGGGATTGTATTAACTTGCCAAGTTAGTCTAGAGGTGGAACTTGAATCCATATCTCAGTCCAACAGCCTATCTGTTAGATTTCTTCAAGAATAAGGTCATTACTTGCACCTTTTTACAATTCCGGAGTACCCAAGAAAATATTTATTCCTGTTTTAAGTAAGAGTAAGGTAATAATAAAAAAAAAAGAATACAGAGAGTTGGGAGTTGAATACAGAGCTCAGACAATGGCTGACCACCCTGCCGCCATCCACTTCCTCATCAGTAAGGTTGCTAAGAGGCTAGAATCAAGGCAGCTAGGGTTTAGCTGGGTCTGGTTCTTCTCACAAGTTATCAGCACAGTGTGGCCAAGCTGATTGGGGCTAAATTTTGACACCAGGTGACTCCAACAGTTCCTGTTCTAGCCATGCTATCTGCATGTTCTGGTAGTTGCTGAAATGACAGGATCTATGTAGGAGCAAAAGCTTCTCCCTCCCTTGCCTATTGTGTTGCACACTTGAATCCCTTTTCAACACAGCAGGTGAGGGAAGGATAAAAAAGCCATGAAGGGAGTGGGTAACCTTTTCTGCTACTGCTGCAGGAGATTGTGTTGCTGCTTTGCACACTGCAAAGCAGCAACCCAACATATAAGTATTGAGAAATATCTAAAAGGTTGTTAATATAAAGCTGCAATCTGTGTGCACTTAGCTGGAAGTAAGACCTATTGAATTCCATGGGACTTACTTCCAAGTAAATCACATAATTTTGGTCTGCGTATGTGCTTGTATATAATCACGTACAATATATACTTTTTCTGTATTAGGAGCTGAACTCCAAATATCAATGAAGTACACTGAAGCCTACAACAACATCCCTCCATGCATTACTTTCACCACTATTCCCTTCCATCCCAATGGTAAGGATGTTATTGATGGTACTGTCCCTCCTATGGTGGTTGATCAGCAGCAGAGGCTAAGTGTCCTCATTCACCCAGTTTTGCTCCTAGATATCACATAGATCTTTAGAGTGTGTTTCAGCTGCTGCACATCATTCAATCATTACAGCCTTTTCTCAAGGATAGGGATCTATTCATTTACTACTGACATTTCTCCAAGGAGCTTAGAGCTGCATTTTAGCCTCACAGCTACTCTATGAGATGGACTAGGCTGAGAGACAGCGACTTGCTAAAGCCACTGAGGAAACCTCATGGACGATGGACCATTCAGACCCAGCTCTAGTCATTGCACCAATCCTGGCTTTCTAAGGACTATCAACCTGGGAGTAGATAGGTGTCCTGAACATGTACACCAACTTGCATCTGATATTTCAGGATTCATACTGCATTTTGGTATATTTTTTATATTTTTACATAAGTTTCCTTACCCTAGATTTCAGAATTCCAAAGGAGATCCACCAGTTAGAATTATAATTTGTATATGTTAAATTGTTAGAAGAGGGATGTAGTATAAATATTTAAATAAACAGAATGATATCATAAATTGGACCCCTCTGATTTGGGCAATTACTATGCAGTATTCAGTATTCTATTCTTAAGCAAGCTGCTTGAGCATGTGGTGGCGGCCTAGTTCCAGATTTTCCTGGATGATGCTGATTATCAGATCCCTTTCAGTTGGGGTTTTGCCCTGTTTTGAGACTGAAAGTCCCTTAGTTGCCCTAGTGGGTGACTAATGCTGAGTGATGGAGAGGACGGGTGTGACCCTGTTTATTCTCCTGGACTTCTCAGCAAGGTTTGATACTATTGACATGGTATCCTTCTGGGCATGGGATTAGGGGACACCATATTTATTTAGACAATTCCAGTTATTCCTTGAGGGTAGGTCCCAGAGGGTCAGGCTAGGGCATTAATGCTTTGCCCCATGGCCTTTGGCTTATTGGATATTGTGGGTTCCACCTGTCTCACATGCTTTTTAACAATTAAGCTGTTGGGTTAAGTCAGGGCTGACCCTACTATTAGGCAGAGTGCAGCGACTGCCTCAGGCAGCAGATGCTGGTGGCAGGAGCAGGCTGCTCTGCTCCTCCTCAGCTGTTCCCTTCTTTTAGAGGACATGGGTGTGAATGCCATAAGGCCTGACCTGGGCCTAGCCAGTTGCCTCAGGTGCTGGTGGAAGATGCTATCCCATTGCCAGTGTTGAAATAAGATTCAACTGCCTGTCCAGTTAGCTTGTGGACATTAAATGGGTAGGAGCAGGGTGCCTTTCACCTCAAGCAGCAAAATGGTTTGGGCCAACCCTGGGTGAAGTCATCTAGTGATGAAGAGTCATCAGTATGCTGATGCCACCCAGTTGTCTGTAGCTGCTAAAGAAGTCGTAGAAACTCTGAACTGGTGTTTGTGAAAGACTGAAGCAAGCTGGAACTTTATCCAGATGAGACAAAAGTACTGTTGGTTGGTGGACCGCCTGATTCAGGAATAGCTGGTGCACTCCCCCTGAAATACTCAGTTCAACAAATTGGGATTGATCCTTGATCCTGCATGATTCTTAGAGTCTCAACTATAGGTGATGACTAACTAGGAGTGCTTTTTAACATCTTCAGCATTCCTCAAGGGCAGATCTGGCCACTGTCATTCATGATCTGGTAACCTCTAGGCTTGACTACTGTAATGTGCTTTACATGGTGCTGCCCCTGAAAAGCATCCAGAAACGACTGGTGCAAAATGCCACATCTATGTTGCTGGCAGGGAATAGCTCATCAGAAACATATTATTCTGGCACTGTTTGGTCTGCACTGGTTGCCTGTTTGTTTCCAGGCTCAATTCAAGATGATGGTTCTTAATTTTTAAAGCATTAAATGGCTTGAAACCTGAATACCTTAAGGACAGCCTTCTCCTGTATGTATTCTCTCATGCCCTCCTTTCACTAGTTGTGGTCTTGCTCTATCCACCCCCTCAGTGAAGTTTAGTGCGTGCTTAGTAGGAGCAGTAGTACCACCACCAATCTGGTGGATTTCCCTCCCCATGGAGTCCTGCCCAGTAAAACTATCTGCTTTCAGAACCCAGATGAAAACCTGACTCTAAGGAGGCCATTATGGAGTTAACTCTGCTGTCATTTTGGGTTATTTATGAGTTTCAGCAACTGGATTATTTTTTGTTTCTGCTCTTGTGTACTTTTTTGAATTATTTAATATCTAAAGCAGGGTATACATTTTTTAAATATTCAAAATGAATAATCTTTCATGTAGCTAAATCTTTAGACATCTGTAAACCTTTCTTTCACTGTTTCATTCCAGCAGAATTCTTATACCATGTTTGAACCATCTGATTAGTACAGAATTGTGCAAACCTACATTTTGAACATTAATGCTTTTGTTCCCAATCCAAGTCGATCCACAGTCTGGGAGACCTTGTGTGGATTTTCTAGATGGGCCTACCACGTGGGACACCAAGTTAACGATGACTAGTATCCTACTTAGTATCCAGGTAAAGAAAGGACTGTGCAAACATTCATTTCTCTTACTTTTCTTTTGTTAGTGGGAGAATTAGAATTAGCTTTGTATATGCAGGGCCAGGATCCTAAATAGTCCAATTGGAATGCTAACTTTTTTAAACAATCGTCCCGTCCCTCCATCTCTTCCAAACTTCTTTGGAAGCTCCCCTCAATTTCAAATGCAGTTTGCCATGTAGCGAGGTGGGAAGGGGGCGGTACTGAGGGAGAAATGTATAACACATACACCCCTTTGGGCTCAAATAGCTAGTTTCACCATTCTCTGGATTCTGGCCACAGTATTGATTTCAAACCTAAATTCTATTATATGAAGTGGGAATATTTATTCATGTATTTGCTTCACTGAACCTATTAGTGGTTTGCCATCAAGTTTCACAGTCAGAACACAGAAATCAAAATAAAAGGAAATCTGTTTCAGTTGATGGGGAAGAAGTAGTACATTGCTTTGGATACATTATAGAGAAGTTTAGTACAAACTTGTTTCTTTGGCTCTGTTTTTCAACTAAGATATGAAATATGAAACTGAATTCCTTGTACCTCATTTTACTCATGTGTTTACCATGCTTGTTATTAGCACGTTTCAATACCATTTTGACAAAACTGTTCCTAAAAGCAGTAAAATACAGGCAGAAATAGACGGTCTGTAAAAGCAGGAACAGTAATAATTTGGATTATTAATGTGAATATATTATGTTTTTGATTAAAGCCTTGTTTCAGCTTTCTTCATCACCATAGTTCAGATGTTTAGGTTCAGCCATTGGTCCACAAGGCTAGTATAGCTTTACAGGACACCAGTGTGGACAGTCTAATCCACATGATTAGCTTTCCATCCTGAATTTTTGAGTGCCCCATGACAAAAGGTACCTGCATTTCTTTGGTGCGGTTCAAAGACACCCAAGTGGATGGAAAGCAGCAAGTGAATTCCTACCTTCTGTGTAGGTAGCAGCAAGTGAATTCCTACCTTCTGTGTGCAGAAGGCAGAGTGCAGAGGCTACTGCCACGCCAGGCATACAGCAGTGCTTGAGGCTCCTGCATGGCAGCTTAAGGCCCTCCACTATTTATTTATTTCTTTATTTAATATTTTTATTTACCACCCATCAGCCCAAAGGCTCCCTTGGGCTCTTCCCTTGGGATATACAGCATCGAAGGATCTGTGCACATATGCGACATATACTAGGAGTAAGAGTAAGCACTGTGTGTGATGGAGCCTGCACCATTCGCTGCATCAAGAAGAGTGGAGGCTGCGAAGCTGGCTCCTTAGGAACTGGTTTAACATCAAAGAGGGAGTAAATTATTCAGACCTCCTCCTTCCTCCTTCCCACATCCACCCCTTGGCTGCCACTCACCCAGGGCAGCCTGTTTGGGGGAGGTCGGTGAAAGGGACAGTAGAAAAGAGCTATAGACTGACTACACTTTTTTTTTAATCTACATGTATACATAGAGTAGGATTTGTATCCTGTGTCCTCCCTGGCTTGTCCAAAGAAACCATTTGAATTGTGTTAGTAACTTAATTTACATGTGTAAAACCAGTTTTACTTTTTTGGCTGATTCTGGTGATTAATAAAGCTTTACAAACTGGTATGTGCATGTATCTCCACACAGGTTTTGCTGTCTAATCCAGTTTTGAATAATGCAGTGAACCTGGAGGCAGCTAAAATGCTGCAGGACAATTATCCCCTGTATAGACAAAGAGTTATACAGTGTGTCAAAACTAGCCAGCACCTAGAAGGTAATAAACCTCCATGCTTTATGCTATTAGTCATAAATATATTCTTTGAGCACCACAGGGAGTTTTAGAAGCAACCATTTAAATGTGGCTTTTTTTGGTTAAAAAAAAGCCCACTATTTTATACACAGCAGTAAATTTTAATTAGTGTGATTGGCAATGTAACCTGAGTATGGGCTTTCTAAGCAGATCTGTGATCTCACAAAGCACATTTGCCAGGCAATATTCAGAGGTGATGCAGAGGTCATGAGCTGAAAAATGAGGCAGGAGTAACACTGATGTTAGGGTTGTTACACCAATTATTCCTTCAGATGCCATATTTACCCCATGGCATCACCCATAGTGAGAAGTATGCACACAGCAGTATCAGTGTTTTGCCACTGCTTTGCATTGTGATTTGAGCCCAAGTAAATATTAGAACAACTTTGCCACTGTATTTGGATGTATTCTTCTGCACCTTCCTTGTATTCTGATTTTGTCTGAGCTGTCAGAGGTGTATCTGAATTATCTCCCATAGGAATATGGATAGCTCTGGACCTCACCCATGAATTGGGGCACCAAGTAGTGTGATCATATGGCAAAATTCTATGTGAGCATTCCTTCTTTGGCTCTTATAGATTTTTCAGCATTTGTCTACTGGGTCCTGGGTTCTGTGAAGGATCTGAATAGTTAGATTCTGTACATTTTTTCTCCCTAGTTTACAGGTTTCTTTTACTGTACTTTATGAACCCCTGCTTTTCTTGCAAGTAGAGATTGGAATGAAATTATGTACCCTTTGGAGTACTTTACTAGTCTACATGAGGTTGAAAGCAAAGTCTCAGAGCTCTGTTACAGCTGCATTTCCTCTGAATGTGGTTTCTCAAAGCAAGAGACAGGCCTTCCTATAAAGGCGTGAAGGAAAAAAAAGCCAGCTGAAGTTGTTGGAACTTACTTTTTTAAGTTAAGGTGTTTAGGATTGGTGAGGGCAAGGCACTTCCAGGGTCAGATAATCATTTTGGTTCTGAATATGTACTGTGAATTAGATGCTTCGGACTAGTTAGACTCAAAGAGCCCCATGCAATTACCTGTGGAATGGCATTATGTGTGGGACAGCTGCCAATCTCAGCCAGACAGGATCAGATGTGGCACTAGCTGCGTGAACTAGTGTCTACACATGATGGGTAGACTGCTGGCCTCTGTTTACTGAATGATAGTGGCAGTGTGTCTTCAAGCTGTTGTGACTGTGCAAACAGCAGCAGTTCAGTGCCCACCTCACACTTGTTCACAGAACGATTTTATCTATTCAGTCTTGGCCAGGTCCTGAGCCCATTGACATTCCCAATGCAATCCCCATAGGTGATTACATTGGGCCCAACCAGGATCTAAACTGGATCTTAGTGTGTCATTTGGGTAACATGAAATGATTGGACTATAAGTGCCAAACAGAACACATGTTTTTAAAAGTTTTTCTCTTTTATAGCTCATCCCAGTTTGGAAAGATCTGCCACTTCACTTGAGTTTTACCATCCATTCGAAGAATACGTTCCTGCCCAAAGGAGGTAATAAATTATGGTTAAGGTCCTGTAAATGGGCCACAAGGAACCCCACATGTTATAACCATCCAAATTATGGTAAATATACAGATTAACTCTTTTTGTATATGTCTGAATAATTATTAATTATCTATTTAGGTTTTTACTATCCCACCCTTCAGTAAAAATTCCCAGGGTGACAAATAATAAAATGATGGGAACTGTGATCTAAAACAGCAGAAGCAGCATTGAAACAAAACCATAAATATTTAGCAGAATGGACCAAAGTGTAATCAAAATAACTTATATTACTGGAAGGTATTTACCTGGCACTAAAATGACATCAAAATTGGCACCAGGCACGCCTCCTTGGGAAGGGCATTCCATAGATGGGGCACTCTGAGCAAAACGCCTTCTTTTCCTGGTCACCACCTGCCTAACATCAAATGGTGTGGGGGCATGGAGGAATGCATCTGTCTGGCAATACTTGTGAAGTTTTGGAAGGCTCATGTCATAGAAGGTGATCCTTCAGACACCTGGCTCCCAAGCTGTTTGGGGCTGTATAGGTAATCACCAGCACTTTGCATTGTGCCTGGAAATGGGACTAGCAGCCACTAGAGTTGTTTGAGAACTGGTGAGAAATGATCCATATAGCTGGTATATGATCTATATAACCTAGCAGCTGTATTTTGTACTAACTGAAGTTTCCAGGAAGTTTTCAAAGGCGCAAATAAGTGAAAATGTTGAATACATCATACATTCCTATACACAAAACATACATACCCACCTAATTACAGGTTACCTTTTCCTTTTTAAAAACATAAACAGCACAGTGTGCTGTATTTCCGAACAGACACCAGCTCTTAACCATCCAACAACTGATAATCTCTGTAGATCTTTCCTCACATTGAAGCTGCTAGTAGCAGGAATGTAATTAAGGTGCAGATCTTTCAGGTAAAGTGTACAGTATCTGGGAATCCACACAAAGCTGCAGAGACCCTGGCACAGCTTTCCTATCTTGTAGAGTTTGAAAGATTTGGCCTACAGTGGAAGGGATGGCTATGTTAAGAACATTTTAGAGTAGTGTATGATCTGGGAGAGCAAAAAATCTTTAGAGTTTAGGATACAAAGAAAGTCAAGAAGTGCCAACCTTGCTGTCAGTGGCTGAAGAAGGATTCATAGTTGAACAATTTCTCACAACTTTAAATAAAGGCAAAAAAATAAAGCCTTTGAAGAGCAGCTGCTGACATTTTGCAGGAGAGCAAAAGCAAAAGAGGAGAAGAGAGTAGGGCAAGGACATCAAATAAACCAAGAATAGTGATGGTCATTGTGCTCAAGATTCTTGTCATTTCATAAGATAGCATGTTGCTAGTTTCCTCCTTCTTGAGTTCATTGATGCCTGCTGAAATATATGTGATAGGTATAAGCCCACATGAGGGTTGGAGCTCATATGCACAGTTCTGTCTCTTTGGCTTCTTTATAAAATACGTTGGCTGTTTCATTTTTAATTACTTAGTTGTTGTGATTCAGTGAAGACTTATTTTACTGAAGTGAGTCCAATGTGAACATATCAGTGCATAAAGCGCTAAGAGCCCTAAGGGCTATTTGTACAAAGGCTGCATGCAACTTTGCCTGCTTTCTCATAGGTTTTCCCTCTCCCTGCTTGACCTCTGCAGGTCTGAAAAAAGATGGTTGCTGTTCATGGGAATCATGTACCCTTTCTTGCAGAAGTCATCTCAAGAGGCAAAATCATGCTTGTCTTAAGTGAGTCTTGCTTTAGGGTCCTGCAGCTCCACTAAAAGAGAAAGGTACAAAGAAACCTCCAGACTAGTTCTACAGGCAGGAATATTCCAATCTTTTTTCTTCAGTTGCACATAAAACGAGGGAGGGAGAAGCCCTCCTCAGCTCACAGATTTATTTTCTCAATGTGATCCCTTCCATGGATGGGGTCACACCGAGAAACAGCAATATGAAGCAGATTGTCCTCAAATGTTGCCACATTGCAAAAGAAAAAATGCTACCACAATTCTGGAAAAGTCAGTATCTTCATCGGCCTGATTCACATTGAGGTTTGTGAATTGCATAGAGGAGGAATCAGATGGAGAAAAAAGTGGCTGGTTCACATGTGAACTTGCTCTGACAGACACATTTGTCTTGAAATGGCTCAATAAGCTGTGTTGTTGTACCTGTTCCTGTTGTTGTTACTTTCAGCAAGTCAGAATTGTTCTTTATGAGAAAATCCTTTATATTTAGTGTGCTTATTTTATAAAAGGGAAACACTTATTTTTTTTAAGTAAGAGAGCCATCCAAAAGGATTTCGGTGAAAACCAGTCCAGCTTTCTCAAACTGGAAGTATGTAGGCAGGGCTTGCATTTCTTTAAACTCATGCTATTTGGTCTCATTTGTGTATGGAAGGTGAGTAGTGAGTAATGCGGTCCTTTAAACCTCTTTTTGTTGTTGTTCATTCTGCTGCTTTGTGAACCATTTTGCAGGAAAATCTGTGTCAAATAACTAATTGCATAATCACCTCTGAAAACTCATCCTTTGTTCCAAATGCATGTTTTCAGAAAGATTACAGCCATATCATATCAAGATTATTATTTGACATGGTTTGAAATTGCCACATCAAAAGCAGCTGAAGATTTTAAAACCCCAGGTAAGCTGATGCTTTTGGTTTTAGTAAAATTAAACATTGCAAGCCTGATTCTGATCTTGTGCTAGATTTGAATAAGTGCAAGGGCTCATTCTCATGACCTCCCAGTATGGCAGCTGCAGATTTAAGTCAAGCCATACAGACATCTAGGAGTGCTGTTATGACTCTGTGACGTTTTGGTTGGTCCTAATAAAAGTCTTACAATACTGTAGCTTTTGTTTTTTTTCTTATGGACTAACACAGCTAACTTATTCCTCCTCCTCCTCCTCCTCTTCTTTTTTAAGAAGGCTGTGTGTATGCCAGTACCACACACACAATTCATCATGGCTTGATGTTTTTCACCCAACACAAGTTCTTGGAAAGCTAATCTTATGACAGCAAAAAATGTGCATTGGTATATATGGCTGAATGACCAGACATCAGAACAGATTGATGCAAAATAATGGCGTCCATGAGCTAAGGAAGTTGTGAAAATCGATCCCGACCACCTTTCATTTTGATGGGCAAAGGAAGATGACTTAAATGTCTAGAAATACATGACTAAATAACTGGTGCAAGTAATTATATTTCCAGTTACTTCCATAGTAATTAGGTATATTTCCATACCTAAATTCTTGGGGCTATTCTCAAAACTGAAAAAGCACAACGTTTCTGTGACACCTTATGTATAATAAAATTACTTTAGTGTTAACTAAATTTCCATCCATGATACTGGACTTTATTAATGTCATTACAGTCATGCCTTGGATTGAGAGCATAATTCGTTCCGGAAACGTGCTTGTAATCCAAAACACTCTTATATCAAAACGAAATCCCCCCAAAAAAATTTGTACAGAGATTTTTAATTTAACCCGTACTACAGTACTTATATTGCAAGACGTCGCTTGTATATCAAGTTAAAAAAAAATTAAATAAATATTTAAAATTTGCTTGTCTTGCAAAACGCTCTCAAACAAGTTACTTGCAATCCAAGGTATTACTGTATTCCATTATATATGGAGCATACGTTCATTGCATTAAAGTCAAGATTCTTAGGAGAATTCACTGCACAGTTTGCTTAAGAAATAACTTGTTTTCAGTATTAGGTAGGATCTGGATCTGAGTAGAGTCATGATTGAACTCATCACTAAGGCCTCTGGGATGCCACATAGCATATGTAGAATTGAAACTGCCTTGTACTGTGTCAGACCTGAGATCTTCCACAATACAAAGCATGTACTCTACTAGTGAGCTATGGCCCCCTCACCAGAGGTTTATGCAAAGACTGTAAAGAAGCAGCCACAAATATAACATGTCAAACAACAGCAGATGAATCTGTTGTGATCACAGTAAGGGAGCTTCCAGACAGAGGGCATTGTGCACCCCGAATGGATTTTCTGTTGTAAAAAAAAAAAGGCAGAAGTGATGGAAAAACATGGGAGGGTTACGAGTAGAAGACAATGGTGTCTGGACCCCCTGCAGACCTCTGGGAATGAGGTTGATGGCATGATAAAAGTACCCTAGGATTCTGAAACAGGGTTTTAAAAAGTGTATACCTAGCATAAGGATGAGCTTTTTTAAAAAAATGAGTAGGTGAATGGCAAAAAAGGATCCAGCCAGGCCTGTTTAAAATTGATCAGGCGTTAATTTTGCCTCTAAGGTGATGAGTAGTTCTTCTACTTTCATTTCCAAATGAGAACATGTTGCTTGCAAAGAAGACAATTTTGAGAGCAATTCAAACATGATTAAAACATTATAATGTTGTTCTAATTATTACTGAGAAATTCCATATCTTTTTGCTGTCTTCTGTAAATTAGAGAGATAATGTTGCGCAATACCTAAAGTCAGGCAAAAAGAGTAGAGGGTTACTTGTGGAAGTCCAACTATAAAAGTAAAATTTAAAAACTTGCAGAAAAAATTGTGCAAATTTCTTTTTAAAAAAGAAAGGGATGGCCAACCAGTGACAGCCTCTCAAATGTGCCACTTGGGCACTTTGGAGGGGCTGGCAATAGCTGTCAAAATGGAGATCGCAAAAGTGATATCCAAAAAAAGAAAGAAAAAGTTTAAAGGGGAAAAAAGCTGCAGCAAGCCAAAAAATGGCTTGTGATCATGGTGGGGAGGGGAAGACAAGTCGGTCCTGCTATGGTGTCCCCTGAACAATTATTATTCTCTTGAATAATAAAAGGATTGGTGCCTCCCTTACTTGCTATGCAAAGGCATTCAACAAATGGGGTACCACCACTGAGAAGGCTCTTTCCCTGATTGCCAACTACCTAATCTCAGCTGGCAGGGGCATTTAGAAAAGGGCCCTTGAAGCAGGTCATAGATTAGCTTTTGTACATTAAGATTATTTCATACCAGTGTCTATGGGCTTCATATTGCTTACTGAAGTATTTTAAAAGTTTTCCTTTCAGCTTTGATACCATGCAGAAAAGTGTAAACAATGTGCAGGCTTGTTGATCTGATAGTTAATATTTTCATTGAACATAACTATTTTGATATCAAAATTATTTCCAATTGTCTTTCTAGTGTTTGAAGACCCAAGCTTCATAGGAAATCGCTACAACTGGTTTGCAGAAAATGTGACCAAAGGCGAATGGGATGGAAATATGTAGGTATCTTATGAAAATTCACAATGTACACACCTATTGGCTAAGGCTCAGCAAGTGTGATAGCAAATTTAAGATCATGATATTGTTGTGATACATGCAGTTCTAAAGTGAAAAAAATCAATAATAGATCAAAATGTATGCCTTTAATTACAACGTTGCCTCCGGAAAATCCTGCAAATTACTTGGGAAGATAGGCGAACAAATGTCAGTGTACTGGAAGAAGCAAAGACTACTAGCATTGAAAAAATGATCCTTCAACGCCAACTTCAGTGGACCGGTCATGTTGTTCGAATGCCTGACTGCCGCCTCCCAAAGCAGTTACTTTACTCCCAACTCAAGGATGGAAAGCGGAATATCGGTGGTCAATATAAGAGGTTTAAAGATGTTCATAAGGCTAATCTAAAAAAATGCAATATAAACATCGAAAACTGGGAAGCTCTGGCCCATGAACGATCTAAATGGAGGTTGGCCTTTCACAAAGGTTCCATGGACTTTGAAGAAGCCCGAGTGCAAGGTGAAAGGGAGAAACGTGCTAAGCGAAAAGCACGTCAAATGAATCCTTTACAGGACCATCTTCTATCTGGTAACCTGTGTCCTCACTGTGGGAAGCTGTGTGGATCTAGAATTGGCCTCCACAGTCACTTACGGACCCATCGCTAGAGTCTACACAATCTTCTTTAGAATTTCCTCATTTTATCCCGGAAGACAATCTTACTCGGTCACGAGTGATCGCCTGATGATGATGAATTATTAAGCCATAAGATCAAATCATACAGAATCTTACAGGAGTAATACTTTATAGCCAGGTCTCCATCTGCATCAAATGCAATTTACACAGAATCCAACTCTTGTGAAAGTTTCATAGCTTTTGCAAAGAGTGGCACTTATTGGCTGTTAGAGGCAGATATCTCAACAAAACGTGGTTCGCTAAAACTGAAAGTAAAACCTTCTGACATCCTTCTGGCCATGTTGGACAAGAAGGGTTTAGCATGACGTGCAAATACAACCAATTTGTCTGTTAATACTCATCGAGGAGATAAGGCAACATAAATACATGAAAGTTGTTTGCTTGCTCAGCCGGTGTAATCCCCAGTATTAGCTAACCAGCCCTCCTAATTCTTTTATCCTGCCGTTTTCAGCACTTCAGTTATACATATGGCAGAATATACAGAAGGGGAGGCTGGTTTGGGTTGGGGGTGCTTTTCTTAACTTACCCATGATCAAGCCTTCCATTTTATTTGGAACTTGCTCTGGCGACAAAGGAGTGTGTGTGTGTCCCTCCCTGTACCTCTGACCCCAAAATAGTCAGCCTGATTATAATGTTGTAATATACACAATATATCTGATATAGAGTATAGCCATAGGGAATAATCTATTTTGTGTGACTTACACTATATATTTGATTTGTTTTCAAATATACTAAATAGATTTCAACTATAATTATTTCATACATATCTTTTATATGTATGGCGTGGAAAAGCACTTCATCTGATAGTTTTACCACAAGCATATAGAAGCTGTAAAAAGATCTAATTTGGGGTTCAAATGAAAGGAAAGAAAACTATGGACTAAATGAGTTTATTTTTCTTTCTGAAGAAACTCTTATATGATAGGGTTAATTTTTCTTTGACACAACTTCCTTGTTTTATTTCCCTTAACAGAAGTTCTTTGTTTTATGTATTTGATAATTGCTTCATTATGTAGAACCACAGCATCCTACGTGACCCAAGAAAACATTCTAAAAAACTAGGAACGTCCTTTTTGACCCATCTGTCCATTTTTTAATTTTTTAATTTTTACTATAGCATGAACAGGCTGGCGCTGTTTGGGAAAGCAGCCTTTGCTGTGAATCAGAACAGCTTTTTCATGTTAATTTCGTAGGAGCATGAAAGGAAATTGCTAGGATTTCCCCCCTCCCTCCCACTGGTTGAACTCATGAGAGTGAAACCACCTTTCACTGCCACCTAGTGGTATGATACAAGCAGTTCTTTTTACCTGTTGCTTGGCTTGGATGGCAAAGGCTGATTTCCCCAAGGATTGTGTGTCAGGTTAAGAGCTTCAGCAACCCAGGTTGTGGCTTTGCTGCTGAAATGGTTGCCTGCAGGCCCGGCCAGCGGCCCATAGAGCAGGGTGAAGCAGCCTGCTTCGGGATAGTTGAAGGCAAGGATTTGTGTCTGAATGGTGCAACATGACTTTTTAAAGTGTTGAGCCTACAGTGAGGTGCCATTTGTGGTCCACATCAGACAGCAAAATGTCACAGGCCAGCACTGGTTGTCTGAGCACTTTACCACGAGCACAGATATGAAGGCCTGTGGCTCACGCTGGCTCAGATTGTCTGAGCGTGGAAAGCTAAGCAGGGTCAGGCTGGTTATTACTTGGATGGGAGACCCCTCCTCTAGTTTCCTGCATTGAGCAGGGGATTGGACTCGATGGCCTTGTAGGCTCCTTCCAACTCTATGATCTACGAATCTAAGATTGCGTATCTTCAGCAAGGGGTGAAATGTCATTATTCAGCACAGGCTTGCAAGCAAGCTGTACTCAGATGTAGCACTCAAACACTTCTAATGTCAGTTTACTGAAAATATTATACGTAAGCATCATGTATCTATATATTGATTACTGACTATATAATGCATATAATATTTTAGAAAATGATATTTTTTGAAAATCACCATAAGAGAATCCACTGGCAATTAATATTGCAGCTTGACATGCAGAAATGGTCATGTGAATTTGCCCAAGACAAGTTCACATACGTGGCACTGGATTTGAATGTAAGTGATCCGTCGTGTAGTGCTTCCCCTGCGGCAGACAATACATGTTTTAACATTTACAGTTTCTCTTTTAACGTAGCTTTGGATAGTAAGGCAAGAACAGCCTGACAGCCATAATTTCAGCTACACACTAAATATAATCTTATCACGATAATTAAAGCTAAATTCATAAAACATTTTAAAATAGATTGCAAGGTTATTTCCTTTTATGTAGCATTTGTTCCTACAAACTGTGGTGGGAACAGTCAACCACATCAAACTTCCCCTGTACCAGCTTGAACCATGAAAATAACTGATTGTCTGGAGACTCTAACCACATTGTGAGCTGAGCATTACAACAGTGGACTTTCCATAACTGGTGGGGAGAGGTTTAGATTGGAAGGGCTGTACCATTCAGCTCAGCAAGTAGCTGGAGCCTTTAGATGACTGCCACTCAGTGCAATTTGAGTTGCCATGGGGGATGTTTTTTTGAGTTGATGACTTGCATGTTAAGCGGCTATCTGTTTTCTCACTCTGATGCTTCGTAAAGTACTGAAGACAATGCTTATTGCTAAACTAGCCTGTTTGTAAATGCCTGATTTCTACAGAGCTCTTCTGAACTCTGCCTGAAAACGTGTTGTTTGAAGATAAAAAGCTCTCAAGAAGTCACCACCTATCACTTGTCTCATAAAAGCTACATTTTTTCATTGGTTCTGTCATTTGCTGGACCCAATAAATAGTATTATACACCAATATGCTACATAGCTATTCCACTTACATATAGTCAGTTACTAAGTGATCCTAAATATTTGTTCTTTTCTTTCCTAGTGTATCTGCTGCAATGTCTGGGTAATATCACTGGGACACCAGCATTTTCTGGTGTGTTTGGACATTCTGCAGGTGCACCAGTTGATGTTCCCCATCATGAGTGTTTTTGGCAGGTTTAGCAGATCCTAGACTAGACCATCAGATTTTCTGTAAGGAGGCACCACCTATCTAAAAGCCAGATCCCTGGTCCTGCCTTTTTATCATAGTATGAAGATGAAACGCTGGGGATGAGGCTATACAGAGATGGATGGGTTCATTTTTCATAGGCTCCCATTAAGTGCTGTGGGACAAAGTAAGCTAGCTGAAATTTGGAAGACTTTGGGGTAGAGGGTAGGTTTTGTACACAGTCAGGTATGTTTCCTGACTCTGGGTGGCTCCACCTTCACTGACAAGGGACTACATGGGAGATGTGTGTGAGTTTGTGTGTTTCCACACAGATCACAGACACACACTGGAAACAGATACAAACATACAGGAAGGGACACACTCCCCTTCTTGATGGTAATTTTCTTAGCCATTTTATTAACCTGCATCACCATTTTCATTTTAAAATATTAGTGTAGACATGAACATTTGACTTCAGACTTTAATAGTGGAAATGAACATTTAGACTGGAATTTCAACAGAAGCTCTTTGCCTAACTTTACATCTTCTTTTTTTCCCCTTCCCCACTTACCTAGTGATTAGCCTAAATTAATTTATGTTGCACTGGAAAACCCTTAGCTTATCCATGTGTACCAGACAGTGTACTTTGAAACTATCTATACAATATGGTAGTGGCAAATAACAATGACAAAGCTGCATATGAAGGCAAATATAAATTTAAAATTTGTATTGGGGAGGTAGTTTCCAATTCAGTGAACAATATGAGAGAGGGTAGGGGAATTTTACCAATATAATGCTCAGTGCAGACTTTTAAGTATATGGTACATTTTAAGGAAGGCCCCTGCAATTCTTTGTAGATATCGAAACCATTTATGCCCTCATGTGGCTGAAAGGTGTATAACCAAATTAAATGTACATTTCATTGAAAGTTCATTTTTGTTGCAACAAGAGAGATAAATCAAGAGCTTGTACAGACTGTTCATGTTTTGCAAGATCAAGGGACCCTCAAGTTCACTAGGTTGACTTCCTTTCCATGTATGCCTTGCCAGGAAGTAGAAACTGGATTCTTCACAGCAATCAAAGCACAAATCATACTGGCCAAACTAGATTTTCTCCCCCTAGCAACCACTCAAGCAAATTATGTAAACGTTTGTGCGTAAACACTTATGACTGGCATAGACATCTGCCTTACTGTGTCAGTGACATCAGTAATGAGTAATGACACATGTCTCCTCCATATACCTGCACAGTAGTTGCAGTCTGTGTGTGTGTGTATTAAAGGGGGTAGGGGAGATCTGTACATATTAGCACGAATGCATAGGACCACAAAAGTGCTTATGTGGCCCATTTAAAAGAATAGAGATTTCAAGACTAATCCTTCTCCAGCACAGCAATGCTCTTGCAATATTTCTTGCTTTTTCTTTTGAGAGTTTCCTCTGAGGGCTGCATGTACCTTTCTTTCCAGCACTGGAGAGTACCTAGTCACACTTTTCTAATAAAAAGGGGTGAACATGCTTTAGCAATGGGGTGGGCTAAACATTTATTATTGATTTGAAACTGGTAAATGATTTGAATTTGCGTTCATCGCGGCACTACTGAGAGCCCCAGGGAGCAGCCCCCAAGATCATGTAGGTAGTAGGCAAACACCTGCATGAACTGAGCAGTTCATCTTACTGTCTTCTTAGAACCAAGCTACACATGATGTCATGAAGATCTGCGATTGGATGCCCCAATGTCTTTTACAAAATGAAAAGGCAGCCACAGGAGGAGAAGGGTCTTGAATTGGATCAGGGCCACAGAACATAGAGAGGGAAGCCTTTCTGCTTTTTGTTTACTCTGAAATCTACACACACACACACCAGCTATTGATAGCAGCTTTTGGAGGAGAGATGAATTGGGGAAATGGCATGGGGGGGAAAGCTAACACCTTCTGCAGCACCATGGCCTAATTCCAGTTAATACACACTCTCCTGATATACACATCCAGTATACTTTTAAGCTTTGAAAAAGACATTAGATTATTGAGGTCTGATCATGAATTTCCCAATTCTCATCTCTCATCTAGTTTAGCCCTTACACCCTTGATTCTAAACATTTCTGCCAGTGTACTTGTCTGCTGTGGCAACATAATATCATGGGCTGCGACTTTATGCTAGTACAGCAGTAGACCCATCCTAAATATTTACTGTATAGTACAGGACGTTAAAAACAATCCTTGTGCATTCATTAACGGGGGGAAATCATCTTTCAGGGAGGAGTGTAAGTCAAGAGGTCCTAAGTTACACTCATTCTGGTCCACAAAAGTCCAGAAATGCATGCTTAAGAATGTAGGTTATTCTGAAGGAGTTATCTGCTCCTTCATTCTTTTCATTTCATTTATTATATCGCTATACCACCCAATAACCAAAGCTCTCTAGGCAGTTACAAAGATTAAAAACCTGACAAATACAATATTATATATAATATAAAAACCATTTACATATAAGTAGACAGCACACTCATGCACACATACATATCTCTAAGCAATTTTAAACTATCAAAAATCAGAAAATCCAGGATTTGATTAAAAACTGTATCATATGCTGCCAAATGCATGAGAGCAGAGGAAGGTCTGCTGCTGCTGAAACAATAACAATTATCTCCTCATTGGGGAGATAATTCCATAACTGGGGGATCACCACTGAAAATAAAGGCTTTCAGTTATAAAGGCTACAGTAATAAAGGCTTTCTCCTTTGTTGCCACCTTCTAAATCTTCCTTGGAGGAGGCACCTTGAGTAGGGCCCTAGATGATGAGTTTAGTAAACGGGTAGGTTCATGCCGGCCCGGGAAAGGTGCTGCATCAGGTATTGTGGTCCCGAGTTGTGTAAGGCTTTATAGGTCAAAACCAGCACCTTGAATCGGGCTTGGGAACATACAGGCAGCCAGTGAAAGCTGGCCAGATTCGGTGTTATATGTTTGGACCTTCTTGTCCCTGTTATCAATCTGGCCACAGCATTTTGCACAAGTTGCAGCTTCTGAACCGTCTTCAAAGCCCCATGTAGAGCACATTACAGTAATCTAACTTGGAGGTTACCAGAGCATAGACGACTGAAACCAGGTTATCCCTGTCCAGATAGAATCCATGGGGCTGAGCAATATTCCCCAAGCACCACCTTCTGGAGCTGACCATCCAAGTAGGAGCAAAACCACTGCAATGCAGTACCTCCCATACCCAATTCAGACAATCATCCCAGAAGGATACCATGGTCAAAAACCACTGAGAGATCAAGGAGAATCAACAAGGTCACACTTCCCCTGTCTCTTTCCTGACATAGGTCATCATACAGGGCAACCAAGGCTGTTTTCATGCCAAAACCCAGCCTGAACCCTGACTGAAATGGATCCAGTTAATTGGTCTCATGCAAGAGCATCTGGAGCTGGTTGACAACCACCCACTCAAGGACTTTGCTCAGGAAAGGAATATTTACTCCTGGGAATATTTGCCACCGATCTAAAATTATTAAGGTTTTCCGGGTCCAGGGAGGGTCTCTTCAGGAGTGGTCTCACCACCACCTCTTTCAGGTGGCCTGGGACCACTCCCTCTTGCAAGGAGGCATTAATCAACTCTCTGGCCCAGCTGGCTGTTCCCTCCCTGCTGGTTTTTATAAGCCAAGAGGGGCAAGGATCCCATACGGAAGTTGCATTTCCAAGCACCTTGTCAATGTCCTCAAGCTGTACCAACTGAAACTCATCCAAGAAAACTGGACAAAGCTGTGCTCTTGGTACCTCACCTGATTCACCTGCTGTAAGGGTCTCTCATGCTTAATGGTTAAAAACCTGTGTTGTTATTTTGCTGAATTGTAGGTAAAGTTCTAAGTATGTTGCAGAGCAAAGCCCCAGTTGCTTCATACTTGCATGGTGAAATACTTTTTTCAGGTGAGAATTCTGGTGCCCATATCTTAAATCTGTTTCTTGCAGATAAGACTAACTGAAAATCCACAAGACTTCTAAGGTTTTACTTCTGATGCTACAGTAATAAATAAGCCTGTGTTTCTAGTCGTGCTCCAAATTATGCTCAATAGTGCTCATTTTCCTGGGGTTCTTTTTCATTTCAGGCATAGAATTATCATCTCTGAATGTATTGAAAAACAAAAGAGACAAAAAATGTTAGAAAGTCGGACAGGCAGCCAACGTATCCCAAGCCCAACTCCAGGTAAGACAGGAGTATTAATGAGCCTTACAAGGTATAATAAATGTGCCTTTGTTTCTTATTTGTTGAACAGTGACTGGGTTCACATGAGTGATCTTTGCTGGCAAAAGTGGATGGACACTAGATCACCCCCTTCGTGGCAAGATCTTCTGCTTGTTTTGGCTGGACCTGACTCTCAGTGTCCTGCATCTTTTCCACCCTTTCCTGAGACTCTAGATGCTCAGGAAGGTGGAAAAGTGCAAGCCAATCCCCTTTTACGGGAGCACAGAATGTTTGACAGCTTGCCTTTTGACAGCTGTCGGGGGAAGCAAAGTAAAAAATATACCTCTTTGCAGCCTCTCTGGGTCAACGTCCATGGTGGGTGCCTGCTGCACTTTGACAGCAGGCAGCCCCCAGGACATTGCCCAGGTGAAGCTGCCCATTTCAGACCCGTGCCAGTGTACACTTGCGCAAGTCTGACTAGAATTTTTTTTAAAAAATACTAAACAATTTGCATACATTTGGGGTGCAAAAAAAGTTGGAAACCAGTTACAGCCCCTCCAATGTACTGCTTGGGCCCTTTGAAGGGGCTGTCACTGGTTGCCAATTCAGAGATCAAAAAAGGGGGTGGAAGGGGGGAAAGCTGCGGCAAGCAAAAAAGGAGTTTCAATCATGGCAGGGAGAGGAGACAAGATGGCTTTAGCCACCAAGTCCCCTGTGGTACTGGCTGGAGGACTTGGCGGGGAGTGGGGGGGACAACCCACGATGAGCCCGATCATCTTTCCAGTGCACTGTGGGTTGTTTCACAAACAACCCACCCTGCGTAGCTTATTCGCAGGGTGGGTTGTTGTGACATGTGAACCCGCCCATGGTCTCTTCGCATCTTCCCACAAGGCTGCACTTTTTTGTGGTAAGCTTGCATTTGCCCAGCATTCCAGTTGCAGCACTTCGTATCTGGGAAAATGTAACTATTTGCTGTACCCTTATTACTGTAAAACTCCTGGGAATATTAATCTCCCAATCCCCCCCCCCTTTGGGGTGAAAAGCAGCAAGAATAACACCACGCCCACCTGCCATTTTGTGAAACAATTTTCTGCCCTCTCCATCCATTATGATCTTGGTATTGAAAAGGGACTTGCGGCCAGGGATGTTGAAGAGTCCTTGGTTTGAAGTCACGAGTCGAGTCACAAGTCTTTGGACTCGAGTCCGAGTCCTTGGTCCAAAATGGTGACTCACGAGTCACGAATCACTCCCAAAGCTGACTCCACAAGTCCCTATTAAAATCAATGGGGGTTTTCCCAACAAAATAAGGCTACTTCAGATGTGTGGCTTAAATAAATTCTAGGCACAAGTGTGCCTTTTTATTTCAAAACTCTGCAGCTGATTTTGGCAAGAACAGACCAGGCAGACAAACCCAAAATAACCAGGCAGGCAGAGGCCTTTGTCTTGGACAATTCAAACTGTGGAACTGGTTAAGAAGAGACCAGGCAGGCAGAGGAAGCAGGGAACCCCAAACAGGCAGGCAGAGGCAGCCAAAATGTCTGAAAGGTTGCATTTTAGGAAAATGATTTTAAAAAATAAACTTGCTGTACTTCCTAAAACCTATCCATGTTGCATTTGAGGAACACGATTTTGGAACACGAGTCCTTGGTCTCGAGTCGAGTCTCGAGTCCCATTAAAAATATTGGGACTCGAGTCTGACTCGAGTCACAGGGGGGACTCAGTCTGACTCACAAGTCGAGTCCTGGAGTCCGAGTCCCCATCCCTGCTTGCGGCTGTAACACATAAAGGCTAAAAACGATTGGGACACACTTTGAATGATTGTATAGAAAGGCCTTGTAATAAATTTGATCTGCCAAGATATAGCATTCAATTTTAATTTACAACAGGTTATGTAAACATTACTGTGGGACCTTTGGCCAATATTTTACCTGTGGACCCATGTGTTTACTCCTGCTGCCTCTTCTTAACTATAGTAATAGATCAGGAAGAGCAAAAGTTGTCTGTCACTATGTATGCAGGTATTTAACCTTTTTATGCCATGCCTTTCCTCAATGAGCCCAAGGCGACTAACAACATAAGTTAAAACTATAACTTAATCAATTAAAATCAGTTTTACAACAATAAATACAATAAAGCAGCCTTGAAACAGCAGACTGAAAAATAAAAAATGCAAACAATGATAAAAAATAATGTAACCACAGCAATTAAAACCACTTCAAAAAGGGAGGTTTTAGCCATCCCATGAAAGACCATTAGAGGAAGGATGAGACGAGCCTTCCTCTGGGGACATTTCCAGAGCCTCTGCACAGCCACTGAAAAGAACCCAACTAGCTGTATTTTTGGGATACTGGGACACAGAGGAGGGCCTCTGACAATTAACTCAACAGATGAGCAGGTTCATACAGGAGAAAGGAAGCCTTTCTTGTCCAAAACCATGAAAAGCTTTAAAGGTCATCACTAGCACTTTAAATTGAGCCCAGAAACAAATTGAAACTGTTTGAATACCTATATGTGGACCCTGTTAATACTCTGCCTGCAGCATTCTGGACCAGCTGTAGGTTCTGAGCAGTCTTCAAAGGCAGCCCCATGTAGAACTCTTTGCAGAATCCAGGCATGATGGAACTAAGGCATGTGTCATCCTGCCCCTGCCCATGTCTGTAGTTGAATTCCAATATGCTTTAATTGCTGCTATCTTTAATTGCTACTTTCTTTGATTTTGGTTTATTACTTTCTGTGTCACTAAAGCTATAAATGTATGCAGCAGAAATAATTATTTTTTCCTGAAGTCATCGAGACACTTGCTGGTCATCTCAGAGCAGGGGTGGGATACCTTTTTGGCCCCAAGAACCAAATATGATGACAGGTGGTGGGTTGGGGGCTGCGCATATACACATGCACACACAGAGGGTAGTTTAAATCTCCCCTCCTTGCGCTGCTGAGATCAGACTTTCCCTGCTGGGCAGGAGAAGGGCGGATCCTTCTTCACCCCAGCAGGACATGATTGTGCTCCTCTTAGTCTGCCAGACAGCTATTTGGCAGGCTGGGAAGAGCCCAACCTTTAGGCTCTTACAGGCCTGTGGCTTACGCTGGCTCAGCTTGTCTGAGTGTGGAAAGCTAAGCCTGGTTATTACTTGGATGGGAGACCCCTCCTCTAGTTTCCTGCATTGAGAAGGGGTTGGACTCGATAGCCTTGTAGGCGCCTTCCAACTCTATGATCCTATGAATCCTACCTAGGGATGGATCAGCTGGGGATGGCATCCTGCCCCAGTGATACTGACTGCATCAGAATCACTGGAGGGGAGGGCAAGGTTAAAGCCTCCCCCCAGCAACCTTGACTGACTTGGGATCACTAGTGGAGGTGAGGTTAAAGCCTCTTATCCCCCACCCACCCAGAAGCGATCCTGGTCAAGATTGCCATTTTCCCTCTACTATTAATAGTAGGGAAGTAGCAATCAGTTCCCTGCCATTCAACTGGTTGGGGGGTTTCTCAGAGTGGACTGCACAGAGAATGTTTGAGGGCCAAATCTGGCCCATGGGCCACAGGTTGCCCACATATGTCTTAGAGCTGTACTGGGAATATAAAATACTGTATAAAAGTTAGCTCATCTTTTCACTCTTGAAAATCATGTAACCCAAGTTAGAAGAATGAAAAAGGCTATGGGTATTATGCTCTTCCTTCCTTGTGAAGAGCATCATGTGGAGGAGTGCCCTATAGGAGTTAAACAGAATCTTCTGTTTTGCATCATACTGCCCCTCCACAGCCATGTGTACTGCCATTCATGCTCCTGTTAGGAGTACCCTGTGCACTGGAGGCTGGAATGGAGGCCTCCCAGGTGTGGCTCAGATGGTTCATACTCTGGCTGGAACAGTATGCAAAGAGAGAGAAGATTGTTCTGTCAGATTGAAGAGACTTCCCAAAATGTAATTATCTAACCTTGGCAAATGCTTATTAATCTTCCACTTAACACCTCTAGAGGATGCTTACACTGTCTCCCTAGGCAATTAGTTCTATTCCCCAGAACTGCAAGAGAGGATTCTTTCTCTAATACTCAGTTTAAATCATTGCTGCCACACTGCTTTTTCTCCCTGCACGAGTGGCGAATGTGAATCTCTATCTTTCCTGAGAATGCATTTTTAATATATAGATAATGTTATTGTACTGCCCTTTAATCATATTTCAACTACATAGTAGTTAGATGTGTTTAAATTTTGCTTATTTTAAAACATTTCTAAACCGCACCTTCATCCTAAAAGGGTTTCAGGGTGGTATACATAAAATACCAGTCATTAATTTTTTTTTCTTTTAAATCCAATGTGTACATGTTTTGTGTACATACTTCCTCAGGGACATTTGCATAAACAAAGCAGTATATCTATACCTAAAACAAATACTTAATCAAAATGAATCCAAATATCATGTTCTACCAACTTAAGTTATATTCCTGTATACAAATATATGCATATTAATTCTTAAATTGTCCATATACTAAATCATGAAAGATTACTTTAAAATAACTACAATTTTCTCAATATATTTTCTCATTTTAGTTCTTCAGAATATATTAAAAATTAAATATTGTATGGGTTAATAAGCCACCTCTCTCTCTCTCTCTCTTTTTCTCTGTCTCTCTCAAAAAAGCAACAACACACAGATAACTCAATGCTCCATACTTCTATTTACTCACAAAATTTTGCAAAATGATTTTTTTGTTCATTTATTCTTTTGTTTCCTGTTGTGTAATTCCTACCATAGAAGCATCTGGATCTCAAAGGACTTCTGCTTTGGATTGTAAGAAGCAAGCCAAAAGCCAAGATGAGGAGCAATGGGAGAATGAAGTAGAAGATCTAGTACTCTGGTCTACAAGTCTTGATCAAAGAAGATGGGATTAAACTATGGTCAACAGTGTAATTAAGCTTAAGCAAAATACTTATTTGCTTGTGTAATAGGACCAAATATTCAGATATTAATCAGGAGAACTCCTGTGCAGTTTGAAAAAATAGTGATTGTCAGAAACTGGCACATTCTCCTGGTCTACGGTCTTCAGACTGCCTGAATCACACCCCCAGTGTTCTCTTGTTATGAAAGGGCACACATATAGACAATCACATGGACAGGGTTTTCTTGGTGGTTCAGATAAACCTAGCTTGGCTTTATTCAGTGTTTCATTCATTGTGGAGAAAGACCACAAATGAATTTTAGCACCATTTTTGCCTCACCCATAACATAAGGGGTCATGACCACTTAGGTCATTTGGCCCACAGACAGTTGGGTGGGGGTCATCTGGCCCCCCACCCCAATCCAATTCCCCAGCCCTGATTTAGACTATAACTGAGGATATCTATATTTCTTCCACTGGTAGCCTTGTCTATACATTTCTTTACCTATAAGTTATTACTGATCTCACAATTGGTTAGGTAGGTCATTCTATCTTGCCGTTCCATACACTTCTCTACGCGGGGCATCTATTGTGCGCTTTGATTCTTCACTCTTGGTAGTTTGTGTAGTATTATCTAAAAATGGCGGAATGAACCAGGATGAAAAGCTTGTGTATTTTTGCAATTCTGCTATACTGCAGCACCACCTTGTGGTTGTGTAATGGAACATATAGAAAGGCAGAGAAAGAAAAAACCCCGGAATAAAAACACATGTAAAGGAGCTGATTTTAGTCCCACAAAGAATCCAGAAGCAAAAGCCTCAGTAAAGTGGCGGGTTAAAAACCTTATGTTGAGAAGACCCATGTCTCTGTCCACTGTCCTCCTGTAATCCATTTATCCTGAGGCACAGCCCTCTTTCCACTCTCACCTTCAGATCTGATCCCCATATGTCTATAGCGCACCCATAAGGCACAGCATCCACCAGCCGTACACATAAATCAAGCCCGAAACATAGGGCAGTATCCAATGCGATACTACCGCTATTGTAATGACATTACACTGGCCTGATGGGTTTTCCAGGGGAAACATTTCCTTCACATTTCTCAGCCACCAGCCAGCCATGATACCACAGCCTGCAGCAATTCCTGGCATCCTTTCCCACCTCCCCACCATATTACAGCTGAGAGTAATTTTCATATCCTTCCAGTCTGGGATGATTTGCTTCCTGTTACTTAGCTCATCAGTGCTCTTGTGAAGCTCACATTCATTTTCATGGGGCTTGTGCTGGAAAATGTCCAGTGGATTATGCCTTGAAGTTAATGTTGGAGATCACAGGGCAACTAGATAACCATAGGAAAGGAGACAGAGGTGTTAGGTGGAAACGTGCCTCATACTACATTGGCGATGACATAAATACATTGTTGATCACTTTGGGGCAAGACAACCACTGAAATGGTTCTTGGAGATATGCCTGTGCCTCTTCTTCTTCATCCCCTCCATCCTAATGAGAGAGAGTGGCATACTTGCTTCTCTGAGTCAGGTTATTCACAGGCAATCCTGGTCTGTGCTCCTTGTACACAGCAAAGATGGAGACGCTCAAGGGTAGACCATGATTGAACATATATGGCCATACCATCCCCAGCCAACTGTCTGGGTGGTGCAAAGCTTTCCAGTGTTGTTTCCCTTCCTATGGGCAACTCTCCTTTGGCAGCACAGTCTGTCTCTCACCATGTGTTTGTGCAGTGCCTAGTATGGGTGGGCTGTGATCTGTGCCAAGATTACCAGAAACTACTGCACTATATATTATTTTCAAAATGACAGCCTATTTGGGCCTCCGGTCATCCCAATGCTTTGTCCACTGCAAGGCCTTGGAGTGTAGTTTCTGCCAGGATAAATGCCTTGAAGAGCAGGCTGGTAGTTAAAAGGCTTAAAAGATAGCATTATCACAGTTTTCTCCGTTCAAAGTAACAGAGACATCAGGAGTTCTTAATCATAAGTTGGCTTTAAACAAATGATCATTAACTCTATGAGCAGAACCAGGCTTTTCCGTTTTGTGCATTTTTATAGGAACTCTTTTACCGCAGGCCCTTTTTACGAGTTCTAGGATCATGAGGCTTAAAGAGGGGACACAGCCAGGATTTAGACGTGGGAGGAACAAAGTGTCAAACTGAGCACAGCTCCACATGCACATCTGGGACCATTTAGAAAGCATAAGCTTTGTTTTTAAAGTACTTTGACCAAATGCAGGCAAGTAGCAGCTCTGCTGAATGAAACCCAGAAATGTGAATGTGAGAACAGTACATTATTGGGGCTTACTTGACGCTCCTTGACTGTGGCCCTATTCAGGAGCATATATAGGACCCTGGCATGGGAAGAGGGCTAGCAAATTCCTCTGGACCACCATGCCTGCATTTCTTTAACTTCAGTATTGTCGGGCCCTCCAGCTGACAAAGTTTCATGTTATAAATTTAACTGTCTAATCGTAAGCAGAGTTAGGCATGCCTAAGTTAAACACGCAGAGCTCTGCATAGAAATGGTTGAGTGGTGTATTTTTCTAATTAACATGCTTGCTGTGTGAGGAATGCTATATTGGCAAGTTGTATTTGAATGGGGAAACGCCTGCTAATTTGTGACTGCTGCTATGCTGCAACCAGCACTAACAGTGCTCTATTAAAGGACTTGGAGACCATGCATTAGACCATATTCTGGACCCCCACATTTCTCTGACCCAGATACTAAACTTCTTCCTCCTGTGTTAACTCACATGGGCAGGCACCTTAGCCTCTCCTAAATACAAGTCATGCTAGCATACATAGTTCTGGTCCTCATGCTTTGTAGGGAATCATCATTTTAGTTTCCCCCCATAACTTGCAATATGGATATTCACTTCCAAGTATCTTCCATGCGTTACCACTCTGTCTTTTTTACAGGACCAATCCTGCCCCATACCTTAATATATCAAAACAAATTGGTATGTAGCAGGCTGAAGCCTGTATTTATGGATATATTTTTAAAGTAGTATAAATAATACTAAGAAATCCAAATTTTCCTTCATAGAAGGAACCATGAGTTTATATCTTGGTTGCAATGAGAATTGGATTGCAGTGTGGTAATCTTGAGCTCAGTGTCCTCTAGAAGGCACTATATCACTGTCATATTCACAGGTTTTTCCGTCCTCTTGAGAAAGAAACTCTTGCTGTGCTATTTTGTAATTGCTTAATTTGAAGCCAGTTATCCAGAGTACTTTCCTGCTTTTAATTATATATAAAATTAGCATTATTTAGCTTTTTTTTTAACACAATACAGTACAAGCTGCTTGTCAAGCAGTGGGATATTTTGTAGGAGAGGAAGTTGTCTGAGAGGGAGTTTAAATATCAATGCATATATATTTTTATAAAGACATCTCATTAACATATATTAAAAGTGTTATCCTGTAAATAAGTCTGGCATCTAAACTTCTAGGGAAATGGTGTATTGTTTTAAAGTTCTATAGTGTTTTTATGAATAAATATGTTTAAGCGGATACCTCCGGAGTCTCCAGTGTGGTGCCCGTGGGCTCCAGTGTGCCCGCAGACACCTCTCTTGGTGTCTCCCAAGAGAGACTCCCTGCCCTTCCTGATTTTTATTTTATTTCTAAAGATTTTTTAAAATTAAAATTGTGAGGGTGGTGTGCTGCAAAGCAAAGTGCTGCCCACCAGTGCCATCTTTATTTGGGTTCAAAGGAGTGATTTTGTATTTTGGAGCTCATACTCACACCTCTGCCTTGTATTTAGGTTCTTAGACAAGTTACTTTTAGTCCCACCAATTTGCCTTCTGGGTAATGAGTGTTCTGTGACTGGCCATGCCCACCACGCCTGACCCTGACATAGGCTGAGATGACTCTTCAGATGAAGAGCCTGACCTGGCAGAGTGTATGGACCCTGTGGGGGCCCCTGACTTTAATGAGACCCCAGGCACCTCTGGTATCAGTGAAGAAGATACACCTGGCCCTTCAACAGCAGTGGACTGAGGAACCCCCAGAATAGGGCACCTGAGGACCGTTCCTCACCTGCAGTGTCAGAGGGTGAGGCCAAATGTCCACCCAGCCCTCAAGTGCCCTGGCTCCAGAAGGTGGAGGCACAGGCTGCCACACGGAGACAAAAGCATGCACCTCAAGGCCTGTAGCAACCAGACTCCTCATGAGTAAAGGCCTACTCCTTAGTATAGGGTCTGCTTCATGAGGAAAGACTCCTGCCAAAGTGCTGATGACCTGCAGCTGAGCCTTGGGTGAGGCTCTGGGTGCTCTGACTATCTAAGCCTTCAGTTGGAACCTGATAGCTGCTAGAACATGGTCCTTCTACCAGTTCCAGTGTCGTGAAGCCTTGCTTTGTGACTAATCCTCTGTGCTGCTGACCCTTGGACTCCTGTTACACTCTGCTCTTTGAATTGCATTTGTCTTGGACTGCTTACCTGTGTTTTGACATTGGCCACACTTCAGACTGTGCTCTTGGACTAGTAATTCTTGACTAGTAATTCTGTGCTTTTGACCTTTGCCTGCCTACTGACTGCTCCTGCTTTGAATTGCCCTCTTCCTAGACTGATAATCAGTGCTTGACCTTTTGCTTGCCTGCTGATTTGCCCCATAGTTGGCCCAGGCTGAGCCTGACCTAGTAATAGCAGGATATAGCTATTCTAAGAATAGGCAAGCTCCACTCCCATAGCAGCCATTTTGTGTGAGCACCCACAACACTTGTCCAAAATTCCAAATGTGTCCACTGACCCAAAAAGATTGTGGACCCCTGCCTATGTGTGGAAGTAGAGACACTATGAAAGTTTCAGAGAAAGAAAAAAGGTACCATAATGGTCAAGATCATATGAAATCACTGAGAGAGATAAAAGTTTAACCTTGAAAATAATGCACACATATAAATATTATTCACTTAGTATTCAACCTTAGTAGCTGCACTTTCCCCCTCTAAATCGGGAGTGAGGAATTTGTGGCCATTTGGATGTTGGACTACAACTCCCATCATCCCTGCCCGTTGGCCATGCTCTATATGTAATCCTTGATTTCAGCAGTGGGGCCTGCAAGTGTTATAAGGTGAAATACATGGGCCCCTACACTAAGACAGTAAAGCAGAGGCTGCAAAAAGGGAAAGAGCAAGTGACAAAGAGAGAGAGATGGAAAGCTGCACTTGAGGTGATGAGAAGTTGTCAGTGGCCCTCAGGCCTTGCAGTGAAGAACACTGCAGTAAAGAGTCAGTTAGGCATGCTTAAAACCATTGCAATCACTGGGCTGAAGCACAGCCCAGGGGTTGTATCCAGTCATGTCTGCCCACCAATGGAATGGCATCCTCTAGGTAAATTGTTTTTCCCTTCCCCTGCAGCTCCTGACACTCCCCAGAATCTGCTTGGTTGGGATGGGGGACCTTGAGGAGCAGATTTGGAGAGGAGCACAGGGGGCTGTAGGGGGAAGGAGAGATTCCGTTGCAGAAGAAGCCCGCTTGTGTGACGCTGGATCTCATCCCAAGTCTCCAACCAAATGTGTGGGAGTTGGAGCAATGCCGGTAGCCCTTTTCCGAGATTACTGCAGAGTTCTTACAAGATCCGACAAACACTGGGCCTCCTGCTTTGATCTCCCCCCCCCCTCCACATTTATGAGAGTGTTTCTGTTTCGACATGGTAATAATGACCTGATGAGAAGAGGCATACTGTGAGGATTATAACATCTTGACAAGATGTGACTAATGGTGATGGCAGGGGAATGCTGGCAGATTTGTTGAAGAAAACCAAAGTACATTGATCAGGCAGTGCGATGGAATGCAGAGGGTGTTTGGAGGTGCACACCTACAGTGCAGTGTAGCTCTGGGCTCTGACCATTAGCAAGCTCACTCGTCATCAAAAGCAGATCTAGTGCGAGATAAACAGAGCTAAAAACAGAATATGAAGGTGCTAAAGAAAGGAAGGGAAATTTGAAAATGAATGAAGGACTGCTTTGTCCCTAGCTTTACATACATACCAACAAACAAACAGTCCATATAGCAATATAGGGTACTTAAAGAATGTCAACCCTTCCTGTGCTTGATTTGTGGAAAGAACATTCATGAGAAGAAAGAAGATGAGGATGTTTAGAACAGCTGTTGTCCTATTTTTAGCCGAGTGCATAATCATTTCCATGTACCTTTACAATGGCAAGGTTCCTGTTTCATTAGCATAAATCACTGGCAGGCTATGGATTAGAGGAACGGCCTTTATTCAGTTATAAGAATGCACAACCAGTCCATGTAGGCCCACTGCAATAAGTGAGAGCCCTTCCCACATACTTCCTGTTCCAGCACTTCGCTCAGCCATGAAACTCACTGGGTGACTTTGGGCCAGTCACTGATTCTCAGCCTAACCTACCCCACAGGCTTGTTGTGAGGATAAAATGGAGAGGAGGAGGAGGATTATTATGTAAGCCGCCTTGGGTTCCTTGCAGGAAAAAAGGTGGGGTATAAATAAATAAATAAATAAATAAATCCTGAGTCTCTCCACTTAGTTCCTTTATTCATAATAACATAAGAGCCATGCTGGATCAGACCAAGGGTCCCTCTAGTCCACCATTCTGTTCACACAGTGGCCAACCAGCTGCCCACGGGATCCCACAAGCAGGACATGAGTACAACAGCACCCTCCTGCCCATGTTCCCCAGCAAGTGGTGTGCATAGGCATATACTGCCTCTGATACTGGAGGTAGCATATAGCCAATCAGGACTAGTAGCCATTGATAGCCTCCTTCATGAATTTGTCCAGTTCCCTTTTAAAGCCCTCCAAATTGGCAGCCGTCACTAATTCCATAGTTTAACTATGTGCTGTGTGAAGAAATACTTCCTTTTATCTGTCCTGAATCTCCTACCAATCAGCATTATGGGATTGGGATGACCCCAAGGTTCTAGTATTATGAAAGAGGAAGAAAAATGTCTCCCTATCTTCTTTCTCCACACGATGCATCATTTTGTGCACCTCTAAATTATGTACACCTCATGATACAGTTCCATTCCTATGGTACAGTTTACCCTACACTGCCTGAAGAGAGACTGAATTACATTTTTGCCCTCTGTTACATCAGTACTGCCAATCTGGAATAACTGAACTGAGCTAGAATTACAAAGTGCATTGCTACAATCTACATCTTCTTGTTAGGTAATTTAAGTGACCTAGCAAGAAGTAACTTGCATGGTAATTTAAGTGACCTAGCAAGAAATAACTTGCTACTAGTTTCTATGATGGAAACTGGTGGCAAATCTTGGCCAAATGTCAGTAGTCATCCCTGTTCATATTCTATCATTTCTCTTTGTAGTTTGGGTGGAGACACTGCTGAAAATTTCAAAGAATAAGCTGTTGACATTAAACCAGGGAGAAGTGTGTGTGTGTGTGTGTGTGTGTGTGTGTGTAAAGATAAACAAGAAAGGTACATTTTAAAAGATGAAGAAAGGTACATTAGAAACCTGTTTGTTGAAAATATCAGCAGTATTTCTTGAGGCCATTTTCCATATGGCTAAGAGATGCTTACAACTGTTTCCTTGAAGTCGTAGCCAGTGCTAGCAAAATGAACGTTTCTACACAAGGTATTTATTGTGCACTTGTGATTCCTTACTCACAGTTGTTTATGGGCTCTTTAGATGATGTTGTGACTCTCCAGTCTAACTTCTGTTTTTTAAGAGCTCTTTCCCAGAGAGTTTTAGAGCTGGGAAAATGGGACATTGTTTCTGAAAGTGAAAGAAAATATATTTTCCTACTTGTGTGTTTGTGCTATTCTGCTATAGCATAACGCCACCCAGAGGTTATGTAGCAGAAAAGCAGGAAAGGAAAAGCTCTTTGTGTAGAGCTCGGATCTCAATTGTGTACAGCTTGGTGTAGAGCTTGGATTTGTGACAAAACCAAAAGAAGATACAATGATTAACAGCCTCATGTAGAAACACTCTTTGTGCCTCATTGTATTTGCACACACCAATCCACTAACACTTAAGGTAGTTATGTACCTGTTATTCCCATATTGCTAAGATAAAGTGTGAATTTGGCTATACTCTTCTTGTTTAGGAGATGCTCAGTGATTGTTCCCTTTCAGTTTGATTACTTTTATTTTCAATAACCTGATACTTGCCTGATAGTTGAGTGTTAGCTAAGAGAAACAAGGAATAGGTCTTCCATTCAGCTCTTGGGATGAAATGCTTTATTGATTGATTGATTGATTGATTGATTGATTTAAAGTAGTTACTTATATGCCATCTCTAAGGGTAAAGGCAACAACTCTGAGAAGTTAGTGTGCTAAGCTAAACCCTATGTTGAGATATTTGTGAACAGTGGATCTCTGGCATACTTCTGATACATTTGTGACAATGCTGTCACTTGCAGCATTGTCGTTGAAAGGATCAGATGCAAGTCAAGGACAGTGTCAGCAGTTATAGGCATCTGAACACCTGACACTGACATTATGGGGTCAAGTTACATTAGTATGAAAATACCCTTAGAAGAATATATGGGAAGCAAATTGAGTGTTTGGCATGTGTTTATCAAACCCTCCAACACCTGACAGAAGAAAATAGATGCACGTGTTTTAAGTTAAGTAAATGCAGATTCATAGTGTGATACTGAGCATGAAAAATGAAAGTCATTTCCATGAAGTGTGGTGCATTCCCCATAAAACAAAGGCCTGAAGTACCTTTGTTTGATCATAAATGATATTTAATTGTTCCTTTTGACAGCAAGAATATTTTAAAGAAAAACAACAATAAAAAGTGTACAGTCATGCCTTGGACTGAGAGCATAATTCGTAACGGAAACGTGCTTGTAATCCAAAACACTCTTATATCAAAACGAAACAGGGATGTTGAAGAGTCCTTGGTCTCGAGTCACGAGTCTTTGGACCCGAGTCTCGAGTCCGAGTCCAAGTCCTTGCTCCAAAATGGTGACTCACAAGTCCCGAGTCCCAAGTCACTCCCAAAGCTGACTCCACGAGTCCCTATTAAAATCAATGGGGTTTTTCCCCAACAAAATAAGGCTACTTCAGATGTGTGGCTTAAATAAATTCTAGGCACAAGTGTGCCTTTTTATCTCAAAACTCTGCCACTGATTTTGACAAGAACAGACCAGGCAGACAAACCCAAAATAACCAGGCAGGCAGAGGAGGCGGGGAACCCCAAAGCAGGGAGGCAGAGGCATTTGTCTTGGACAATTCAAACTGTGGAACTAGTTAAGAAGAGACCAGGCAGGCAGAGGAGGCAGGGAACCCCAAACAGGCAGGCAGAGGCAGCCAAACCCAAAATGTCTGAAAGGTTGCATTAGGAAAATGGTTTTAAAAAATAAACTTGGATTGTTACTGCAACTGGGTCCAGGCAGCACCTGCAGGTGGCATCAAGCAGGGATGTTGATGAGTCCTTGGTCTCGAGTCCAGAGTCGAGTCTTGAGTCCCATTAAAAATATTGGGACTCGAGTCCGAGTCGAGTCAGAGGGGGGACTCAGTCCGACTCACGAGTCAAGTCCTCGAGTCCGAGTCCCCATCCTGAAACGAAATCCCAAAAAAAAATTTGTACAGAGATTTTTAATTTAAGCCGTACTACAGTACTTGTATTGCAAGACGTCGCTTGTATATCAAGTTAAAAAAAATTAAATAAATATTTTAAAATTTGCTTGTCTTGCAAAACAGTCTCAAACCAAGTTACTTGCAATCCAAGGTATTACTGTACTTACATTTTTAACAGTGGGCTTCTTGAAGTTTTGTGTTTATTGTTTGCCATTGTATGGAATCAGTTATTTATTTTTTGAAATGTGAAGGTCAGTGGACTAGTAATAAACTTGAACTGAGTGCATGCGTGCACATATTCATATGTAATAAAATTGACATTGCATCCATTTTTATTATCATAGCATAACTCTCAACGGTGCTAAAGCATTCCTATTCATATATGACTGAGTATCTTCAGAGGCTCTATTATATGTCCAGCCACTAAGAGAGGCTAGGCTGGTGGCCACATGGAACAGGGCCTTTTCTGCAGCAGCCACCCCAATTGTAGGAGTCCCTACCTAGGGAAGCCAGATTGGCTCCATCTTTAGCTTTAGGCGGGCTGTAAAAACTGTTTAGTTCTTCCTGGCATTTGATGGTTTTTATGATGTACTCTCAATCAGTTTTTAAAGATGGTTTTGTTCTGCTTTTAATTGGTGGTTTTTACATGTATTATTAATTTTAAATTTTCATATTGCTTTGTGGGATGGAAGGTGATTCAATCCTATTTTTAATAAGTAAATATCCTCCCCTCCCACCACAATACACACAGACAAGAAGAGGAGATGCAGTTCTAAAGTCAGGCTATAAAGTCAGGCCAAAGTGGTACAGTTGGCAAGTAAGTTCCAGTGACACATTCTGTACAAATTAAGCACACCCCAGTAAATTTGTACACATAATGAGAGAATTGGAATGATACCTATCAAATAGTACCTACCTAAACACTAAAATAGCTGTTAAAATAGAAATAATTTGGATTATATGGGAGCCAGTGTGGTGTTGTGGTTAGAGTGTTGGACTGGGACTCGGGAGATCCGGGTTCTAGTCCCCACTCAGCCATGAAACTCACTGGGTGACTTTGGGCCAGTCACTGGCTCTCAGCCTAACCTACCTCACAGGGTTGTTGTGAGGATAAAATAGAGAGGAGGAGGATTATGTAAGCCGCCTTGGGTTCCTTGCAGGAAAAAAGACGGGGTATAAATATAATAAATAAATAAATATGGGATGGAAGACAACAACAAAAATACAGCTGGGTTCATTCCCAAAATATAAGCAACACACAAAGCCTATGAAGTAACATTAATAAGGAGACATATAAATGTCTGCTCCCAGACCATACCATATTTATGGAAATTAATGGACATAAAATCCAGATAGTAATCTGAGCACAAGGCCTGATAAATGGTTTCTGAATGCAGTGAGTAAGATTATGAAGAATTTCAAGGAATGCTGCTTATTTCATGTAGCCTTGCTGGGGAGTGCTGCTACACAACGTCTACCACATGTGCCACTGCAGCATTCAGTACATCATCTGACTACCTAGAGGATATCATCAGCCAGCCCTCCAACCATTTAGGGTAGGCAATTAGCATGATTTGCAATCTACATTATAAAACTTGATGTGGGGTATAGATCTTAATACATATGTAGAATAAACTGCACTGACTCCTTTTTCAATGTAACATACAGAGCTTTTCTACACAGGGCTTTTAATTGCTGTATCTACTTTCGGTTTCGTCACAGAATTGAGATCCGAGATCTACACAAGAAGCGTTTTCTTTCCTGTTTTCCACTACATAACCTTTAGGTAGTGCTAGGCGATAGTGGAATAGCACAAATACACAAGTAGGAAAATACATTTTCTTTTGCGTTCAGAAATAGTACTCCACTTCTCTTGCTTCCAAAAAAACCACAAAAAACCCTGGGAAAGTGCTCTAACAAAACAGAAGCGAAACTGGGGGATCACAACATCATCTAAAGAACCTATAAACAACCATGAGGAAGGAATAAGGAGTGCACAATAAATGCCTCATGTAGAAAAGTTCACACATGGACTTTTCTGGCAGTTTTTCCTTCTGGGGTGAGCCTAGTTGACACCTGCTTCCACTGTGAATAGGATAGACTTGGATGCCACTAATTCAAGAGTGAATTCAGTTCTTTGGCTTTTTCCTTCTTCGTGCTTCAGGTAGCTGTCCATCTTTTTTTTATGTGCCACATGGACACTTACAGTGCAATACATGCCCACTCATGTATCAATGTTCAATAGGATTTACTCTCAGGTAAATGAGTATAGGATTACAGCCTTAGTCAATTTAATGTATATCTGTCCCCATGCCTTTTAACAAAAGTAGAATCAACTACAAATGTTGAAAAAGTGCTTGGGGGTGGGCTAGAGATGCCACCAGTTTTGACCAAGCAGTGCTATGTACAGCCAGCATCTGCTGCAACCAAGCAAAAACAGTTCCACCTGAGATTGATCCAGGAGAGATGAAGGGGTATGGGGGTGGGTGAGTGGGAGCAGTGAGTGCATTTCCACAGCAGGATCACCACTCAAAATACATAGATATGTCCTTTGATAGTCCCATGGCAAAACTGCCAGACACATCCATTTTTAGGGAAACTACAGGGATGTGTTTCCATGGGAACTAGTGGTTGAACAATTGCATTTGGACACAGGACCATTCTGGAAAATTGTGAATAGAGAAAACAAGTCAGAGTAAGATCCTCCCATTCCAGCTAAAGATTATGCAGTGCAGGTGTCTGTGTATGAACAGAAATGAAGATAGAAATGGTGTTTTGGGTTCTGTAAGCTAACAGCATTTTGTGGGGGCTGGTTCCCTCTCTAGCCTTGTTCTGGTGCACAAATGCTCTGCCCCTAATGTCCCTCTGCCGGTTCCTGATTGCACAGAGGCTTCTCAGCTCAATGCACTTTGAAATCCTCTGCATACCTTTGTGATGAAATTGTGAAGATCTGAAGAGGAGCTCAAGCATGTAGGGTCATTGGGGGGGGGTGGCGCTTGTGTGTGCACTCCTACAGGTATCATGGACTCAGGTGGCTGCCTGAACAGGGCTTCTCCAGAGAGCTGTTGTGGGAGCAGAGGGCTTTGGCTGTCAAAATGCTTTTGAGCATTTTAAGACAGAAGCATTGGAAAGGCTTTTTTTGGTGACACATCTGGAGAAAGATAAGTGGCCCCTGAGGAGGGAAACTCCTTTCTGAGATGCTTTGGGCATAGTAAAAAGTTTTTCCAGGTGTCTGTTAGAGCAGCCTTTCCCAACGTGGCGCCCTCCAGAGCTGCAACCTCTATAATTCATCATAGCTGTTAGGCTATCTGTTACAGGGATAGGGCTTTGGAGCTCCATCCCAGGGCAACACATGTGGCCTCATCCTGCTGCTTTCTAAAGAAAACTCTCAAGGATATTTATTCCAGCCTGTGTTTGGTTGAACTGTGCTGGGGTGGGCGGGTAAGGCTGATGCTGGTCTTTATTAATCTATGGTTTAAATTTTGACATGGTGGTTATTTTTATGTGTTTTAGAGTCTCGTACACTGTCCTGTGAGGGTAGTGCACCCTGAAAGATAGGTTAACAATCTTTTAGATGAATAAATGGAGGTTGGGCGCAGGGCTAGCAGGCACAGTTTAACTCCTGTGACTGGCTCCTAGTCATGATGGCTAAAATGCTACCTCCAGGATTAGAGGCAGCATTCCTCTGAATACCAGTTGCTGGGGAACAACAGCAGGGGAGGGCTTATTGTCCTCATGTCCTGCTTCCGGGCTGTGGGAAACAGGATGCTCTTCTTATGTTCTTATGCATGCCCATCCACAGATGTGCTTGTGTGAACTGGACTACACAGTGCATCATAGGTGCAATGAGAGCTGCACCCATGAGCCTGTGTACGTTGCCTTATGCCAGGGCTGACTTCTAGTTATCCTATTCTTTTGGCGGTTAAAGCTTTGACTAAGTCCAATAACTAGCTTCTGTCTTTCTCCTATCTGGCACGTCTTCCCCTTTCACAGTTCTGTGCCTCTAGGCTCCTGATTTGGTTTGGAAGAAATGCTCCTTCCTTCTGAATAGGGATGTGCTCCTATGAAAAAAGGACCAGCTTGGGGGGGGGGGGGAGGCAGAGTTTTGCATCCATTATGCTCTCCATTCAGATTTACTTTCACTTACTAGCACCTTTCATCGGTGATCTGAAGCTAGTTTTATATTAAAGCAAAATGGGTAGATGAGAGAGAGAGAGAGAGAGAGGCAAGCAAATGAGACATTTTCTGTGCCACTTCTTACAAACATTTGATTCAACAAGTAATAAAGGCCAGCTGCTTTGTCTGAAGTGTCACAGCAGGGTGGAAAACTAACGCTGAAGAGGAGAGAGCTGCTGGCAAACGGAGGGCTCTGGCGAACTCTGCCAGGGTTATTATTAAATGATTAACTTTTCACAAGAGGAAGAAAGGCTGTCTGCAGCAGCAGGTCCAAATGGCTGCAGGATAAACAACCCAAGCTTTCAGCAAGCAGCAGGCAATGGAGAGGGGGCAGTACCCCTCATCCAAGGAAAATGAGAGGTTAAGCTAGAATTGCTTCAGATTTTTAGGGAAAGCTTATCCTGCTCCGGAAAGAGACACTTTAAACTACACGGCAATAGCGAGCGTTCGCTGTGGCTACACGAGTGTTAAATTGTGGAGAAGAGTCAGGCAGCTCCAAACATGCTATGGACACTCATTCCTGTTCCCAGATATGTGTCAATGTTTGCAGATGTGCATTGTCCTTCTCATACACTGATGTGCATCTCCCATTTAATATGTTGCTGCAGTCAAACATAGTGCACAATCTTATGCATATTTAGACAGAGAAAAGACTTACTGGCTGAGGCATGCTGGGAGTTGTAGGCCTTTTCTCTGTCTAAACATGCTTAGGATTATGCCTTAATACAATTAACAACTTGTGTAAGTATTGTGGTATTGAGATAATCCAACTGCTGCACACATTGCTTGATTCTTCTCCATAAGTCATCACAGGAAGTTACTTTCTGTTGCTTTTTTAAAAAAAATCCTTTCTAGAAAACCTGCATCACTTTAAAAGAAAAAAGGGACACTTGAAGCTGAGGCCAAAGGATAACGCCTGAATAGTGCTGAATCAGATTGTGAGATGTCCCTAAGTTTGAATATTTTCCTGTTAGTTCACGACACAGTAGCTCCATAAAAATTAATAGATATTTTTTAATCCCAGAATACATCCAGTTCCATGAAACAGATCACACTGTTCTGAAGGTTTGATGTTTTGTTCAACAAACACTACCGCCAGTGCAAGCTTTGAGTCCATGGCCCCAGACCCCACTCAACCACAAACAAATGAACCAAGTAAAACAAAATATATCTGAACTCATTCTTTCTGTTTTTCATATGACCCTAACTGAGACCATCTGTGTTCAGAAACGATGTTTGGCCAAGGCTCCAGAATTTAATACCATTGTTTCTTTTAAAACAAACAAAAAACATTGCATATTTTAACTTTAAATTATACAGTATGTTGCAAGTCAATTTTTTTTAAAAACATATTCATTTAGTTTCTTACTTCACCCTATCCTAAGGGCTTCAGGCTGACTCTCAACAATTTTGAAAGTCAAAATGATAAAATCACCTCAGATTCAGAATATTTTTTTAATTAAATAAAAATATCCCTTTTTAAGATGTTTAAAAATTCAGCTAAACCTACTCCTTACTCCCCAGTCCCAGTGAAAGAAATTGATATTTTCCAGTAGTCCAAATGAAGAGGCAGAAGCTAAAACATGTCTTGTTTACTGAATTCTATCATTATCATTATTATTTATTAATTTCATTTCTATACTGCCCAATAGACAAAACTCTCTGGGCAGTTTGCAAAAATAAAACCCTAAAATACAACATGATAAAACATAATATAAAACCCTTAACATACAACATATTTCAACAATTTTAAATGGCTAAAAACAATTAACAATAAAATTCCAGGACCTGATAAAACAACTAACTTAAACTTTAAAAAGCCCCATCATATGCTGTCAAATGCCTGGATGTAGGGGAAAGTCTTAACCTCATGCTGAAAAGATAACAATGTCAGCCAGGTGGACCTCACTGGGAAGAGAATTCCACAATTGAGGGCCACCACTGAGAAGGCCCCTCTCCTTGCTATCCTCTGAACCTCCCTCGGAGGAGGCACTCAGAGGAGAGCCTCAGATGTTGATCATCGTGTATGGATAGGTTCATACTGGGGAGGCGTTCTATCACAGGTACTGCATTCTGAGCCAAGTAAAGCTTTATAGGTCTAAACCAGTACCTTCAGGGCTGGATTAAGAGCATTATGGGTCTGGTGCTGAGGATTTTGGTGGGCCTTTTTATGGAAATAAATAAAATGAAGACGCAATTTTATATTAAAACAAATTAAATATTTTAATTACCATTAAAGTGCCAAAACAGAAACATATTGAAAATATTTCTTTTTTTGTAAACAATAAGCTTGTTAACTCAATAAAACCTGATGGAAGTGGGCAGTGTCCGTGAAAGCTTATGCCAGAATGAATGTGTTGGTCTTTAGGGTACCACAAGACTCTCTTGTTGTTCTTGCTGCAATAGACTAACACAGCCCACCCCTTCGGGAATTATGCAGACTGTTAGGCAATAATGTACACGAACCGAGCTCTTACTCAGCTGCCCCCCCCCCCCACGTGCTGTATGGAGAGAATGCTATTGACCTGCCTTACAGGGTTGATGTAAGGATTACAACAGGGGTCCTCAAACTTTTTAAACAGGGGGCCAGTTCATTGTCTCTCAGACTGTGGGGGGACCGGACTATAGTTTAAAAAAAAGAAAAGAACGAATGGATCAAGTAAAAAAAAAGGACCTGGGTCATTTTTTTCACTTGATAGGGGTGAATTTTTTTTTCTTAAATAGAAAGTTATTATAAATTAATTATAATGTTAACAAGTGATTAAATGGAGGATGGAATGTTATTTTGATGGCAAAAGTGGGTAGAAATTAATGATTTATTTATTTATTTATTTATTCCATTTATACCCCGCTCTTCAGCCAGAAAAGGCTCTCAGAGCGGTTTACACAGATTACCGGTAATAATAAGACATTCCCTACCCTCAGGCTCACAATCTAAAAGACGTGACACAAAAGGAAAAGGGATTGGGGGGGAGGAGGAAGAATGCCAAACATTATATTGGTGCCTGAGTTTGGCATTCTTCCTCCTCCCTCCCAATCCCTTTTCCTTTTGTGTCATGTCTTTTAGATTGTGAGCCTGAGGGCAGGGAATGTCTTATTATTAATCTGTGTAAGCCGCTCTGAGAGCCTTTTCTGGCTGAAGAGCGGGGTATAAATGCAATAAATAAATAAATAAATAAATAATGATTAAATGGAGGATGGAATTTTATTTCGATGGCAAAAGTGGGTTTAAAAAATAAGAATGTACTACCTTTTTTGCTGTCTAAAATTGAAATACATTATAAAAGGCTACCTACAAATTATAAGCATGTTTTGCTTTTGTCTGGCTGCTCTGTGTGTGTGAGTGCTTTGTGTGGGGTAAACTGAAATACATTATAAAAGAGTCACTGACTCTCAGCCTAATCTACCTCACAGGGTTGCTGTGAGGATAAAACAGAGAGGAGGAGGATTATTATGTAAGCCACCTTGGGTTCCTTGCAGGAAGAAAGGCGGGGTATAAATATAATAAATAAATAAATAAATATGAAGGGGGAGGTAGACACACAAAATGTATGGCAATGGGGACAACGGAAAAAAGCCAAACTGATTTTCAAATAGAAAAAAGAGCATAAAACCAAACCCTTTTTTTGTGCTAATGCAGATTCAAAACAGGACTCATTTTTAATACAGCAGAAGTTGAAGGAGTAGAGAATTTGCTCCTACAAACACTGTGCTGCAGGCTAAATACAGCTAAGTTTCTTCTGGTACTGCACACAGTTTCTTCTGGAACTATATAGAAAGTTCACATTTAGAAAGCTCCTCCAACTTTGGTGCGAAACAGAAAGAAATCCCTATGTCAGCCTCCCCCAACCTGGTGCTCCCCAGATGGGTTGGGCTGCAACTTCCATCATTCCCAACCAGCATCACCATGCTGGCTGAGAATGATGGGAACCTGCAGTCCAACCCATCTGACCATCTGAAGGACTAGGTTAGGGAAGGCTGCTGTAAGTACACACATGACCAAACTGCTGGTGGTAGAGCGCTCTCATCTATCATCCTACCAAGCAGCCAGGAGGGTTTGACCACCCTTCAGGTGCCAATGTGTGGCCAGATGGCTGTCCATAGGAGCTTGCTTGCATTCTTACAGCTGATCAGTTCCAGACCCTGCTGGTCAGGATGCTGACAAAGGCCCAGTGCCAAAGGTGGAGGAGGAGGAGGAATGGGAGCAAGACAGCCCAATAAACAACCGAGCTAGAGATGGACCCGCCAGCGTTCGTTTCCTGCTCCTGACTCAAAGCTCCGGAGGATTTCCCCTGGCAAGAGCCCCGGGCAGGGTGCCTACTTTGTCCGGCAGCACATCCAGGCAAGAAGGGAGATCTTCTTTCCAGCAGCATGTCCAGGCAGGGAAAGCCCCCTCTCTTCCCGGGGCCCCGGGGAGCTGCCACTGCCAGTCCAATGGCGGGCTTCAGCAGGGGCAGGCAAGCCAGGGCCCCCCAGGTGCTTTAAACTACTGCTTCCACAGGATGCTGGGAGCTGTAGTCCCTTAGAACAGCCTGCCCCAACCCGGTGCCCTCCAGTTGGGTTGGGCCGTAGCTTCTGGGCTGCTTGGGGATGATGGGGGTTGCAGTCCCACGCAGCCGAGGGGCACCAAGTCGGGGAAGGCCGGACCAGGAAGTCCCCGAAGGCCTCGACCTCCCTCGGCCGCCGCAGGAACGCTGCCCCGGTCCAGGACCTGAAAGGCCAGCCCCTTCCCACTGCCCGACGGAGGAGCTGCGAGGCCTCTACCCGGCGGCCCCACAGCAAGGCGGAGGCGGCGTGTGGTTCGGGACTCGGCTCGGCCAGCCAAGCGGGCCGCTAGGTGCCTCTGCACGCCCTGGGGCCGCCCCGCCCGGCCTGGGGCTGAGCGCGGTGGCCGCCGCACAGGGCGTGTGGGTGGGCAGCATGGGCGATGCGGGCACCGACACGGCCTCTCCTGGGGGTCCCGCTGCTTGGGGGAGCAGCGCACATATCTACTTAATTCTGGGCGGGCGGGCGTGGGGCCGGGGCCTGGGCGCGGGCACGCCGGGGAGACGATGCTTCCCTCCCTCCCTCCTTCCTACCTGGAGGCCCAGAGGGGTCTCGTGGCCTGATCATCGGCCTTGCGTAGCGCACAGCTCCCGAGCCAGCGGCGAGAAGAGGCAAGGCGATTCCAGCAGCCGGAGAGGGGAGGAGGTGCCTCGAGGAAGGGGCGTCGTTGTCCGGTGGCGGGGGAGAGGGTGAGGAATCGCGGGATCATTTTTGCGCCCCCTTAGCCATGCGCCCTAGGCAGCCGCCTTGTCCGCCTAGTGGTAGCGCCGGCCCTGGGCAGGGGGGTGGCTCAGGGCCAGGAAACGGGTATCCCCCCCGCGGTCCCAGGTGGTACAGCCCACTGTGGCTTAGTGGCTAAAGTCCTCGCCTGCGCCTCGCGCGGGTCGGCCCTTCTCCGACTCGTTCTCCGGGCTGAGCAAGGTGACCCTCATTTCCCCCCGCGCCGCGCGTCCCTATTGGTGGGCCTATTTTTTGGGAGGGGCCTGGAGCTGCCGCTCCAATAGCCCCTATCTTAATCCAGCCCTGAGTACCTTGAATTGGGCTCAGAAACATACAAGCAACCAGTGCAAGCAGGCCAGAATTGGTGTTATATGCTCAGACGTCTGGTCCCTGCTGTCAATCTGGCCTTTGCATTTTGACAAGCTGCAGCTTCCAAACCGTCTTCAATAGCAGCCCCATGTAGAGGACCAGTGGTTGGGTCTAATCCTGGACCTTATTTCTCAGCCCTGTTATATTTTATAAGAAAAGGCCAAACTTACCATGAATGCCCATATTTATTAATATTTTAATGTCTGCATAATTTGTCGCAATTTTTAAACTGGCGTTCCTGAAGAGGGAGCTGGTGTGGCATAGTGGCTGGTAGTTTTACCTACCTTAAAGGGATATTGTAATGATCACTATCATAATATATTGGGATTCTGCATACATGCATGGAAAAAGTGCCAACTCTCCCTTTAGCAACTGGTGCTGTGCAGATTATTGGGGATCATGCCAACGTTTTATTAAGAGAAAGAGGAGTTCAGTGGGACTGGGTCTAACCACCCTCTACCCCTTCTCACCCCTTAACAGGTAGTTCAAGGAATAGTTTATAATTCTGAGGCTGAACACACAGAGCCATAGCTACTGGATAAGGCTTGTCAGTTTGGGGGAATGCACCCATTTATGCATGCTTTGCCTGGACAAACCATTGTCTGTTTCTAATTCAGCATTCTGTTTCCAGCAGTGGCCAGCCAAATGCCTATGGGAAGCTTACAAAACAGGGCATGAGGACCATGCCATTCGCCTGATCTTGGCCCTCCAAGTCAGTCATTTAGAAACAGACTGCCTGTGAATACTAGAGTTAAATTTAGCTATCCTGGCTCATAGGAGGAGCTTGAATTGGTAGAATAGGTAGGAGGAGCTTTGGGTGGGCCAGGCTGAAAGAAGGGGTGACTTGGCAGAGTGGGTGGGTTTTGTAGCACACGGCACACACACCCCAGTTTGGAGGTGCCAACTCCCACAGTTTAAAATACAACTCAGATTGTATCTCATACCTGGAAAACACAAAGGGCAGAATCCAACAGGGCACTTACGCCCCCGCCGATTCTCTTACACCTTGCCAGTTCCGTCATGCAAGTGGCCCCCACTGCTTGTGCAACGTTGCATTAGCAGCACTACTGGGGCAAACTGAAATGAATGGAAATGCGCATTCTGGAAGGAGGTAGGCTGGCAGAGTTCACATAAGGGAGCTCCACCAACCTGCTTCCTCCCAGAAAGGAGTGTCGCTCGTTTGGGGGCTTTCTTCAGGAAGCATCAAACCTCCCTTGCATAAGCAGTGGGTCCCGCTTGCGTAATGAAATCGGCAGGACCGAGGACTGGTGCAAGGCAGTTTGGTGCCCTAGGCAAGATCAGATACTTAGCGTGCCCCCCCCCACTTGAGAGCGCTGTATTTTTTTTCCAAGGCGTTTCTGGTGCCCCCTTTAGCCCTGCGCCCTAGGCAGCTGCCTAGTTGGCCTAATGGTAGCACCGGCCCTGGCAGGACCCACCACTTGGGCAAGGGAATCAGCAGGGACGGAAGGAAATCGGCAGGAAGTGCCAGGTTGGATTCTTCCCATAGAAAATGCATCGGTTATCATTCCATTTACTTCTGTTGCATTTGGTATTTATTGCACTTTTGGGGAAATGCAAGGAATACAAGAAATACTTTCTAATGATAGGGGGGAAAGCTACAGTAGGGTGGTGCAACAACAGGGTCCCTTACACTTTAGGACCAGGCACATAAACCCTTCTCAGGCTAAGCACCAACACTTAAAAACCTGAGGGGAGGGTCAAATGAAACCTTTCCACTACTAATGCGGGAAAAGATTAATACTGGTTATTAAGGATCTAGCTTAAATTTATGATACTGTGGGTACAAAGGTGTGTGTGTGTGTGTGTGTGTGTGTGTGTGTGTGTAGATTAAAAGTAATGCAGGTTAATAACACCAAGCTGACACATAGGATTTGGGTAGCAAACAAAATAAAAATAAGTTTACAGTATTTTAATTCTCAAAATCTTAGTTCCAGAAAATAACTTTAAACCTGCCTACACCAAACTCTTTGTAATTAACCTAAGTCCCTATAATTCTAAATACTTTCACTCCTCAGACAAGCACTGATTTCTCTCAAAACTCCTGACAGACAAGACACGAATAATCCAACTAACCTAACTCTCTAACCTCTTACCACTCCCAACACACTCTCCCATAACACACTGACATCACTCAAACACTCCTTATATACTCCTCCCCCCCACCCTTTCCAAGACATCACAAACCACACCCACTCAGTTCAACATTCTATACTCACTAAACATACTAAAGTAGACATACACCAGGGAACTGAATTGTGGGGTTACACCACGGGTGGCATTTTAGCAATGTTTATTAGTAGGGTTGTAGGCCTCCTTTTGCTCATTAAACATACTGTGGTGACTGTCTGGTGTCTGTGAACTTGCTCTTGCAAGCCAGGTTGGATGCAATACAACGTATGCTGTTATTCTCCTTCAATGGCTCTTCACCACAGGAGGTGCAGCAAATCCAGCCCTTGCTGCCTTAGAGAGCAGAGGTCACTGTAGGGGCCAGCAGTACCTAGTTCAGTGCTCTAGGCCCAGTTAGCCAATTACATTAAATCAAGGGAGGTGGGTGGATCTTCTTTTTCACGGAGGAGCATTCAGAGATATGTTCTCCCCCCCCCCCCACTGCCTAGTGCCAACTCCAGGTATTTGAGGGTCATTGGGTAAGAAACCCCCAATGGGCCCTCTCCCCTGGCCTGGCCCAAACTATCTTACCTCGTGAGGCGAGAAGCCGCCACTGCTGCCTTCCTTCCCGGCTGAGGGGAGCTTGCCCAAAGTCTCATGAGAGTTTGCCTAAAGTCTTGACTTCGACCGGCTTCTCGTGAGACTTCAGGCACATGGGGGTGCACACCAGGAGAGCAGGCAGCTGCTCCAGAGAGTCCCACCAGCTGCTCTCTTGCTGCAGCAAATGCCGCCTGCAGCAGGAGAGCAGCAGGCAGGACTCTCAAGAGCACCCACTGGAGGAGGAGGCAGGTCCTCCTGGCAGGGGTGGGAACAACGCAATGTGTTGCTCTTCCTTCTCTACTGCCTGAATTGTTTGCCTCAGTCTGCCTAATGAGAAGGCCAGCCCTGCACCTTCCTGCTCCTCATCCTCCTCTTTGTCATCATAGCTACCACTTCTTGCTTGACAGCCAGAGAACCAGTGGGCAAGCAGAGAGTGGCATCTACAGCAGGCACAGTACAGAAGAGTACAGGTATACATTCCAAGACCTAGAGCAAGAAGGAGACTCATGGGATCAAGGTGATCATAGCCCTCGATCCACTTCACAAGCATTCAAGGATAAGTGAGGGCCCCGAGCCCCTGCTCAAAGTCTCACGATACCTGTACAGGTATTGTATAGTCCTTACAGGAAATGCTGCATCACATGATTCTGCTTCATGTGTACAGATTGACTGTTTGTTACTTTACTCAGCAAGATTTGTCACTGTCACTTGTACTGATCTCTCCCATGTGCAGATCCAACACTGTCTACTCAGACACATAAACACCCATGGATGTGCCTACTGAACAGATAGCTTAGACGCCACCCAACCCGCATGAAGCTAGGATTTTTAGCCCTTCGGTACTGAAAAAGGTCATTATAGGTGAGCTTAATTTTTTTATAAGTGACTCCTTAGGGGCCTCGTTGGTCCTGAATGATCTTGAGACATTATCATCCTGCAATTCAGTGACCCTGCTTCAATTGTAATGCTCTGTCATTTCAGATTGAATGTGTAATTTGGCATTAAGATACCTTACAGGATCATTGTGTTCCTCAGTGTCACCGAATACATAATCCTGGAGCAAGGAGTTATTTACAGTATATGAAACCCCTGACTAATTTCTGCTTTTGTAAAAACTGAAAATAAAGGAGACCAGTTAATTATAAATGCCAAACAGAAATAATTCTTCCCAGAAGCATAAAGTGCCTAATGCCCCTTCCAGCGCTGGGAATTGACTCAAATGAGCTTTAATGTTGGATGCTTATTAAAGGCTGTGTACAAAATGAAGTCCCACCACCGAGCCTTCCACAGCTTGAAATATAATGAATTAGTTTTACCACAGTTCTTCCTTGCACATCTTCAACAAAATGGCTCTCAAAGTAGTTGATTTTCCCCACCCCACCCCTCTGGTTCCTATGGTTCCTATTATGACCAAAATTCATCAGCCCAACAGCTGCATCATGGAACCATATCCCATCTTTGCGCAAACAATATGAACGAACCAGTATTGTGCTGGTTCCTGTATTGTTTCTGCTTGTGCTGTAACACGGTCTCAGATACCAAAAGTAAGAGAGTAGCTGGATAAAATCTTACCACCATTAGTCCCACAACCAGGGGTCAGATTAACAGAGAAGGCAAATGTATAGAGAGGGAGCATTATGGGGGAAATCGACCAGCTGTGGCTCTGCTAGGGGTGCAAGTCCAGGGCCCTGCAGTGCCCCCTAAACAGCTGCTGGAGGGACAGCAGCAACAGGTGATGGGGCACAGGAAACAGGTGCGATGTCAGCTCCTGGCGTGGGCAGCAGCATACCTGGGTTGACACCTGTTGCCACATAGCATCCTTTTTTTTCTTTTTCAACATGGGCAGGCATGCTGTGCAGCAAAGTGCCTGCTGCTGAGACTTCAGATGTTCCCGCCATCTTCGTTTGCCCAGAATGCCTCTGGTGGACATGGTTGGAGCTTTGGCAGCAGGAACTTCACTGTGCAATGTGCCTGCCTAAACGTTAAATAAAGAACACAAGAAAAAAGTGACTGCTTCCTACTGCTACTACCTGGTAAGCAGGTGGGGGAAGGAGAGTGGAGAGACCAGGTGACATGCCTGACCCAGGCCAGGATGACTCTTTAGATGAAGACCTTGACGTTACAGAGCCTAAAGACCTTGGGGGACCCTCTGACCCTAGTGAGACCCCAAGCACCTCTGGCACCGGTGGAGAAGCAACAGCTTCATCAGTGGTGGACCCCTGAGGACTGTATCTCACCCACAGGGTCAGAGGAGGAGGCCAAGCATCTGCCCATCCCTAGAACGCACCCGTTCCAGAAGGCAGAAGCACAGGCTGCCACTCAGAGGCAACGCTCACAGCTCAAGAACCACAGCAACCAGGCTACTTGGGAGTAAAGGACTTCTTGACCCGGTTTGCACATAACAGTGGCAAATTGTGGGTTAATTAATTAACCCATGTTTTGCCACAGGATGTACCAGGCGCCCATTTGATGTCTGAATCTGGACAGTATAGGTTAGTCATGGGTTAAACAACCCACAGTTAACCTACAATTAGTAGATAGGTTAACTGTGAATTGTTTAATCCATGATTAACTTATAGTGTCTAGGTCTAGGATGTCACATAGCAACCCCCGATTGGCCTGATCGGAGGTTGAATGATCAAAAGGGCTGCAGATTTAGCATGGCACACACCACAGCAAATTTGCTGCCATTATGTGCAAATGGGCCCCTTGTGAGTAGGGCCCTCCTCATGAGGAGAACTTCTTCCAGAAGCCTCTGATGTGCCACAGCTGAGTCCTGGGTGGGGCTCTGGAAGCTCCAGCTTTTATCCTTCAGCAGGGATTTACTAGCTGATGGAACAATACTTTTATATCCCAGTATCCAGTACTGTGAACTGATCTCTTGCGCTGCTGCTACTGGACTTCTGGTAAGATCCTGCTTTTGGACTGCCCTTTTGCTGGACTGGTAATACTGTGCTCTTGACCTTTTTCCTGCCTGTTGACTTTCTCCTGCTTTGAACGGCCCTCTTTGCTGGACTGATAAAACTGCTTTGTCTTTTTGCTTGCTGATTTTGCTAAATGGATTTGCCCCTAGTTTGCCCTTGGGCTGAGCCATCTGATTTCATGTGAAGATACCAGATACTTAAGTATCCATGACTGCAGCCCACAGATTGATGTGTGTGGTGCTGATATTTATGTAGTTGTACTTTGAAGGAAAGCTAATTAATTTCCATCTTAACTAATGAAGCTCATCTATCTGTGTGGATGTATTATATCCTGTTTGGCAGGAAATGTGTAATTCCCTGGTCAAGGATGTGGTGGGGATTATTGTCCAGCGGTTCTTACAGATGTGCTCAATGAAGCCTAACAGGGTCTCAATTATTTTATTATCACCACCACAACCAGTGAAGCTTGTGAGTCATAATATATCTTTCTTTGCTTATGCATGCCATAGAGACACATAGTACATAGAGACATCAGTAGGCATACCAAAAGAGGTTTTTTTTAGACGATACTTAGTAAAGGGGCTTGCTGTCTGTATTGAAGGGTCAATGGTCTACAACAGGAGTGGGCAACTTGTGGCCCTCCAGGTGTTTGGCCTGCAGCGACCATCATCCCTCACCATTGGCTATGCTGGCTAGGGCTGATAGGATTGTAGGCCAAAACATCTGGAAGGCCACAAGTTGCCCACCTCTGGTCTACACCAAAGGGAAGAAATGTATCTGCATATGGAAAACTAGTCTTCTTCCTGAGGTTACTTTCACATAACTTGAAACAGGACTTCACTGAGCTGATTCCAGGCTTTGTAGGTCCCGAGGGCACAGAAGTGTCCCTTTCAGCAACAGTCCTTCTTTTTGCCCCAGCAGAGTGCATCCGCGCAGAGAGGCAAAGTGCATCTCCCTCACCATGTTAGAGGGACTGAGAAACATAATTTCCTGCTAAGGCCATGCAAACTCCAAGGGGACATTAGCCCTGCTGGCACCTCTCTTTCCAGAAATTAAGCTCTTTTGATGCCCATTTACCTTCCTGCTTGATGTACTCAGAAGTAAACCAAATGAGAAGGGTCCGGCTAGGTCTCATTGAGCAACTGGGAGTCTGGAGCACCGATTCATTATTATTAAGAATTATTAAGAGGAGAAAAGTCCCATCTCCAGCAAGTCCTCTTATTTATTTTATTTGTTCATTTATTCTATTTCATCCTGCCTTTCAGACAAATATTGTCTCTCAAGGTGTCTTACATAAATTTAAGAATGAGACACCTGTCCTCAGACTTACAAACTCAAAAGACAAGATACGCAAGGGAAGGGGAATGGAAAAAGGTAAAGGAGGAGTTTGACAATGTGGCAATTTGCAAGCAGGCCTTTATGTCCAGTCAGGGCTGGGTTGATCTTCCCTTGCTAGTGTTCTTGCTTGGATAGAAGTGGTGCAACTACCAGGTGGCCCTTTGTTCTCTGGCTGATGTCAGAGTGTCCCTCCCCTCATTTTTTGCAGAGCTATTTCTGGCAGGGAGTGGCAGAGTAGAAGCCCTTTTCCGGCCAATTGCTGGGGCCAAGTTGGTCTTCTGTGATGTTCTTCTGAGAGGCAAGGGATGTAACCAGTGGCCCTTAACCTTCTATCCCAACCATTAGTCCCTGACTTTTACCTCTAGTTGGCATCTACAAGGGGGAGTAGGTTTGTCCCGAGGGACAGATTTGACCCAACAGCCCCTGGTTGCTGACCCCTTTGATGGCAGAGCACAACTGAGCATGGAAAGCTAAGCAGGGTCAAGCCTGGTTATTACTTTGATGGGAGACCCCCTCCTCTAGTTTCCTGCATTGAGCAGGGGGTTGGACTCGATAGCCTTGTAGGCTCCTTCCAACTCTATAAAAGCAGCAGTGGAGTTCTCTCAGACAAACACATGCACAGACAGGACTTGTTTTAAAGTAGATGCATTTTGAAAGATAAATAACTGTAACAAGATTACTCGGGCACTAAAGGTCGATAGTTACAGAAGTACAGTTTCTTAAACATTACTCTGTGAGGTAAGGAAAACACACAGGTCAATCCTCCTTGCTAAACCCAAGCAAGTGTCAGTTAACTCTAGACTAGTCTAACTGTCAGAGAAGTGTTAGAATGGAATTCAAACCTGTTGCTAAGCAACCTCCAGCATTCCCTCAGGACCGGTGCAGGGCAGTTTGGCACCCTAGGCGATACTATATTTAGCGCCCCCCTCTCGTGCCGGGGGGGGCTCCGGAGCAAAGCATCCCCGCTACCCACCTTCCCCCTGCCCTGGCCGCCGCCTCCTCCTCCGAGGAGGAAGTGACGCGACGGGACCCCTGCGCTCTGTTTTTGGCAGGGGAAACCAGGGCAACAGGGCTGTTTAAGCCCTGTTGCCCTGGTTCCTCCCGCCAAAACAGCGTGGGCAGGGCTCCGGAAGCGACGTGAAGGTAGGGGGTGGGGGGGCGGGGGTGGTGGTGGGGGCGGCGAGGGGGGGTGGCATGGCGGCGAGGGTGAGGGGTGGGCGGCGCGGCGGCGGCGGCGAAGGGGGGCGGCCCGGTGGCGGCGAGGGGGGTGGTGCGGCGGTGGCAGCGAAGAGGAGCGCAGCGTTTCTGCGCCCTCTTCAGCCACGTGCCCTAGGCAACCCACCTTCCCTAGGCAACCCACCTTCCCTAGTTTGCCTAGCGGTAGCGCCGGCCCTGCATTCCCTCCCCTGATTCAATCAAGGGGTTCAGTCCACTGAACCCTGCCCCTCAACCAGACTATACAAGTCTGCCTTTAACCCTTTAATGGGCAGTTGACTTAAAAAACACACAACCTCCCTGCTGAGTTTACATCTTCTTGTCGCATATTCCAACACCCTTTACCAGGCTGCGCTAACATGAAGAGATTTTTCGCTTCACTTCAGCCCAGTTATGACCTATTTCCCTTCCTAACTGGCTTCCCTGGAAGTAAATTACTTGGGAGAAGAAATCAAAAGCAGGTTGGAAAGGGAAGGAGGAGAGAATTTTGCTCCTTTTCACCATCCCCCAGCAGTGTTTGGTCCTGATTTCCCTTCCTGCTTGGCCAGTAAGATTGCCAAGTCTTGAAAATTATACTACCTGGGCAGATCTGGAACAGATCAGGAGCAGGCTTATGCTGCCTTATACTTCAAGATGGTTTACAAAAATAAAAAAGTGGTTTCTAGTGGATCCAGGATCAGTGCCCAGCACAAAAACGTAGTCACCTGGGTGGGCAGTTTTCAAAAGGGGGGGGGGGCTGAGGGGGTGGGATGAGAAGTAAACACCCCACCTCTTGCTTTTCTGGCAACTGACCTGAAAGCAAAAGAACACAGGCCAATTCTGGTTGGCAGCCCTCTTGGCAAGACATGCCAGAAGCAACAGCCCAGCCTGCACTAATTGGAGGAGGAGGAGGAGGAGGAGGAGGAGGAGGAGGAGGAGGAGGAGGAGGAGGAGGAGGAGGAGGAGGAGGAGGAGGATTTCTCTTTGTGTTTGTGGGCCATCCTCACTCCTTCTGGACTGGAGTCCTGGGTGGCCACATCTCTGGGGCCAATCAAGCAGCCCCAACAAATTACCTAAGAGGGCCAGTTCTGTGGCTTGTAAATCCACTAAATGCAGGGAAACGTGGCGACAAGGGAATGGGGCTTGTGGCTAATTTAATTGCAGAAAAATCCAACATGAATGTAATCATCCACTGCCCAGTTCCCACTTCATTCAACATTACAGATATGCTTCCCTCTTCCAGCATCTCCCCAGTGCAGTGAAGTTACACCTGTATAATACACATAGACTCCAAGTATGTGGTGCAGTTCGATAACTTCAGACTCTGGACTTAAAAGTCTTACAGCCTCCCACCCACCCTTTAGATGGTGATGTGTAATATTTCACTTCCAAAACGTGGCAAGTTGCATTTGGGGGCCCTCTTGCTCATTCTGCTGCGTGGGGCCCTGGACCTCTGCCCCAATGTCCTGCCCTGATGGCACTACTGGCTTTGAGCCCCTCAACTGTCTCAGTAGGACACCATATTGTTTGGCTGCATAAAGAATCACTCTTCTCTTGTGTGTACATGGCTAAGAAGCACAGTCCTTCCTCCCTCTCTCCTGTAATTTTTTTTTTTAAGTTCCTTCCGTGGCAAAGCAGAATGAAGCAGACGGTGATGCAGATTCGGGCCCATGCAGATATTACTTTAAATGTATGTCGTCTTTTCATTTTTACTTGTAGACACTCAGAGCGCAGGTGCCCTTCTGCCGTTGCTGATGCTGGGACAGAAGGCAGCGTGGAGTGGCGGTTAGAGCTCCCCCCCCCCAGCGCACCATGCTGATCATGCTATGCTACTTGTATCTGTGGGCTCACTGGGGGGCCTATTTGGCGGGCCTCATCCGCCACTCTGTGCGCAAGATGTACCGAACTCGTTGTTCCTTCACCTTCTGCTCTTCCTGCAGTCTTGTGTGCTCTCTCCAAACACTGCGCCCCCAGCCCTTCCGCCTCGCAAGCAGGAGGCTCCCCATTACTCCGAGGAGGGAATCTGCCTCAGGATGGGGGACAAGGTTTTCTTCATGGACGAGACTCAGTCCCTTGCTGACTTAAACGTATGGACATTGCTTATTGTATCACTGAGAGCACAAATCAGATCTTAAAGGCCTGCCCATGCTAAGGTCCTAATCCAGATCAGGGGCCTGTGCTTACTCTAGGGTAAAAATGAAGAAAGACATAGCTGCTAGACACACATTTAAAGTAATGTCTGTCTTGGACATGGCTGGCATCAAGGGTAGGCACGGTTGGGCACCTGCCAAGGGCCCACATCTCCGCAGGGGCCCACTGACAAGAGCCCCCTGGACCTGCTCCTCCTCTTCACCATTGCAACCTGCTTGTTCACCTGCCTCTCCCTCTGGCCCAGACAACGGTGGTGGTGAGGAGGAGTAGTAGTTGTAGATGCCACTGCACACTTGCTCTCGCTGGTTCTCTGCCTGTCAAGCAGGCAAATGGTAGCAAGGAGGAAGAGCAATACCAGCTGGTGACAATGGTGGTAAGTAGGGAGGCTCCCGCAGAGAGGGGGCCCAGTCAGGGGAGGCTGGTGGCTTCTATTTCAGTGGGGCTCCTTATCCATTGCAGGTTTTATTCTGAGCTTTATAGGAGCTATCCATGGTGCTGAACTCCCCACCCCCAAACAGGTTCACCACCATGGAGCTCCATGGATAGCTCCTATAAAGCTCAGAATACAACATGCAATGGATAAGGAGACCCACTGGCATAGGAGTCACAAGCCTCCCCTGCCCATTGAGAGTGTCTTGCCCAAGGGCCCTCAGAGACCTGGAGCCAGCACTGCTTTTGGCCCTTAGTTTACAAAAAGTGGAAGCCTCTTTTTGAGTGTAAAGAAAACCCTGGAAATGTGCTCCAAAGACTCCATGACGTTGGGATTGATCCTGCAGCGTGGGATGTTGTAGATGTGGGTGTTCTTTTAGTCCTAGCATGGCAGGCCAGCTGCTTGAAGCGGTTTAGGGAAGCTGGAGCTGATCAGAAATGCAGGCACAGACAGTGGGCCCTTTTGGGCTTACCTGACTGTGGTGCCACTCCGACCACAAAGGCCCATGCCTTGCCTACAGATTCCTGGTGCATACACATGGTGACCCATTGGGGAGATAACATTTTGCACATGCCTAATTAGGCCCTCTTTCCTCCAGCAAGCCAATTAGTAGAGCAATGCTATTCAGGTTGTAGGTCACAACTGAGTCGTTTGAGTTGAGTTTATGTGCTGCTCTTCCACGGTGGCATGTGCTCAAAGTGGCTCACAATAAACGTCAACTTATCAAAATGGATCACATTAGAGGGGGGAAATTACAAAAAGTATCAATAAATTCAAATAAGAAAAACACAATTCAGTAAAGGTAGGATAAATTCACTATTACAATGAAATAATCTAGACTTAATAAATAACAGGTACAGAGCAAAATTGCCACCACCCACTAACCCTCACTGCAGGCACTAGTTTTGCTGCATTCAAAGGGCCACAGTAGGCTGGCTTAAATATAGTTCATCTGTCCTCCAGCAGCAAGAGGGAAATGCTGCAAGTTGCAGTAGTAAGTCCTCTTCCCCAACCCAGCCAGCCAGGCTGACCTCAAGGGGCCTTCATAGATTCATAGATCATAGAGTTGGAAGAGGAGCCTACAAGGCTATCGAGTCCAACCCCCTGCTCAATGCAGGAAACTAGAGGAGGGGTCTCCCATCCAAGTAACAACCAGGCCTGACCCTGCTTAGCTTTCCACACTCAGACAAGCTGAGCCAGCGTAAGCCACTTTACACTCATCCTTATACCACCCATGTTTGTCTTTGAGAAATCCAGATTTATGACACCCGCACTGTACTACGGTACTTCTCTTTTTAAAAGACAAGGCTCCATCTGAGTTTAATAGGCTGTCTCATTACCACATCCTCATTCATTGCTCCTACACTGGGAAAATGAACCTTTGTTCTTTGCGTCCTTGAAAAAAAGTGGCTAATGTGCATATCAAGAGGAGGCCAGCAGAGGGGGTAAACATCTGTATTTAGTCTTCTGCATTCATGTTGCAATTGGTTTAATAAGACCAGCAGTCTCTAATAATTTTTTCTTAACTGCCACTATTGTTGTTCCTGCTTCTCAAATCAATTAGGTTGCTATTCAGAAGACTAGGTAAGATCAGTACCAAACAATATTCCAGAGGCTAATGCGAGGCCAACCTTGCTCTCACCCACGCCAACTTGTATACTTGACACACACAGGGACAAATAGCATCCCCATTTTTCTGCTAGCCCTATTCCCAAAATCAGCCACAACTTGCATACGTGCATTTCTTGTTTGTTAGGACCAACATGGCAATTGCTGTAAGGGCTTCCATTTTTAAGACATTACGGTATTATTCTTTAGATTTGGGGATTTTGCCCCCAAAGAACAACTGTTTACTGAATTTCTGATAAGTATCACTTATCTTTACAGTATTTTTGTTGTTAAGGAAAAAAGGCCCAGATTCTGACATGAGGACACTGTTGACCCAGGAAGAGTGCTAACAAAGCACTGATCTCCTATTGGAAAGGAATGGGTACCCAATTCAGAAATATCCCCTTCCCATGCCACCTATGTATTTGCCAGTGCACCGAGTCTTAATCTTAGGTTATTAATATGTAGTCCTCAGTCTATGTACTATTGTGTAGACCATTCTTGTTCATCTCTGATTACAAAAGAAAGCAGAAAAGTGCAGTTCTTCTTTTTTCTTACTGTAGATTTTTTAAAATTGAGAATGGAGTGGAGTTATATAAAATTTGCATCAGTTTTCTATATGAATACTATGTGCATTATAATTCTATGAAAGAGTTGATGTAGGATATAATATTGCATTAATATTCCCAGGCCCACCCACAAAGGTTTAAAATATACTACAAGGAAGTCACCGTAATTCATTGTAGTTATGGAAGTATGAGGAAGTGGTGGGCAGAAGCAAAAACTGAAACCAGATATCTGGCAAAATCTGGGGGAGTGGTGGGAACCTGAAGTCATCTGTAATCTTTTTATCATCTTCCTGCAAGGTTATATTTTTTTCCCTTATTACTTGCATGTAGAAACAATAAAGTACCACATCTGGCCTCAATTATCCATGCTCTAGTAACTCCAGGTTACACTACTGTAATGGGCTGTATCTGGGTCTGCCTTTGAAGACTGTTTTACAAACTGCAGATAGAATGTGGTTGCTAGGATACTAGCTGGGACTGGATGCTATGCCCATATAAAGCTCAAAAAATAGGGGGACTTGGTCTCCCTAATTTAAAATGGTATTATATAGCTAATCAACTTAGATATATTATGGATATTATTGCTAGGAAGGATTTTATGTGGTGGGAAATAGAAGCATTTGAATTGGGTAATAGGGTGGAGAAAATGTTAAAGAATTAATTATAAATTTGTTAATGGCAGGTAGATTAATGATAGCAAGGAAATGGAAAATTCAGCAAGTTTTCACTATTACCGATTGGTATAAAGAAGTATGGGATATGGCATTAAATGATATGTTGACTTGTAATATCAAATGCAAAAGGGGTCAATTAAAGGAAAATATTTTTAAGGATATTTGGGGTTTATTTTTGGAATATGTGTTAAAAAAGGGGAAAGGGAGTATGCCCTGTCAAGATATGTTGTATTTTTGGAATAATGAACAATTATAGAGATATTGTATTATTCGGTCTCATGGTGATGGGAGCACTATATAAGTTATATGTGTGTGTTATTTTCTTTGTATTGTTGAAAATTTTTTAAAATAAAAATATTAAAAAAGAAAAGAATGTGGTTGCTAGGATACTAGCTGGGACTGGATGCTATGCCCATATTATGCCTGTGCTATGCCAACTGCACTGACCCTCAGCCCATTTCCAGGCTCAATTCAAAGTGCTGACTTTGACCTTTAAAGCCCTGCATAACTTAGGACCAGGGAACTTGAATTACCACCTGTCTCCATATGTACCTACCTGTATATTGAGATATTCAATAGAAGGCCTCCTGAAGGTGCTACTGCTATCTGAAGTGGGGTACCAGAGAGGGCCTTCTCAATGGTGGTTCCCCAGTTGTGGAGAGGTTTGCCTGGTGCCTATTTTATTGTCCATTCAACACCAGGCAAAGGCAGTTTTATTTTCTTGAGCTGCTTAGAAGTACATTTAATCCTGCTGACTGTTTTATGCTGCTTTAAAAATATGTCGCTTTCAGCTTATTTTGTGTCTTGTATTTATGTTTAAATTGTTTTATTCTTTTGGGGAAAAAAACAGCAAAGTCTTGTGGCAACTTAAAGATGAACAAATTTATTCAGGCATAAGCTTTTGTGGACACTGTCCACTTTATCAGATGCATGAATTTTACTGCAGCAGTTTTGCATTGATAGCTGTCAGAAATCCTTTGGTCAAGATGTCAACACAAAATTGCTGGAGTATAATTCATTAGGAGATTCAGCTCTATTTCTTGTGGTTAGCATAATTTATTTATTTATTTATTTATTATATTTATACCCCGTCTTTTTTCCTGCAAGGAACCCAAGGTGGCTTACATAATCCTCATCCTCCTCTCCATTTTATTCTCACAACAACCCTATGAGGTAGGTTAGGCTGAGAGTCAGTGACTGGCCCAATGTCACCCAGTGAGTTTCATGGCTGAGCGGGGACTAGAACCCGGATCTCCCGAGTCCCAGTCCAACACTCTCACCACTACGCCACACTGGCTCTAAAGAGAGGTGTTCTTTTTAGGGATTTTCTACATGAGGCTTTTAACCTACCACTTTACCGAGGCTTCTGCTTCCAGTTTCTTTGTGGGGTTAAGTTCAGCTCCTTTACACATGTTTTTTTCCTGGGGTTTTTCTTTTGCTACCTTTCTATATGTTCCATTTCACAACCAATAGGTGGTGCTGTGGTATAGCAGAATTGCACAAATACAGGAGGGTTTCATGCCACCATTCACAGATAATACCAGACTTTCCTCCATCTAAAAAAAAAGCTGTGGAAATGGTTGCAAAGAACAGGTGAGGCCCTAGAGGATGATGATATCATGTAAAGCACCCGCAAATTACTGTGAGTGAGGAATCACAATAAACGCTTCCTATAGAAAGGCTCTTAATCACATGTGTTAATCGGCTCACCACTGCAATGATGTCTGTGTTATCACTCAACAATGTTTTGTGAATGGCAGCTGTTAAGATAATCATCACTGTCTGTACTTCTTGCATTTCAGGTTCCCTCTAACAGTTTGCATCTCCCCACCCCACACTGCCCCCACCCCTAACATGTGTATAGAAATCTGACAATTTGAGGTTACCACTTCATGCATTTGCTGAACTGGACAGTATCCGTGTGTGTGTGTGTGTATTTATTTATTTTCCTTTACGGTGCTACAAGACCCTTGGTTGGTTTTGCTGCAACAGACTAACATGGCCACTCCTCTTGGAATTTATTATTTTGGTAAACTACCCTTGGAATATGATGGGAGGATAGTATTAAAATACATGTGAATAAATAAAAAAACAATCTGCTGGTATTTATCCAGCAACATTAAGGGATTCTATATGGTGTATTCTAGGAGGTTCAGGGCAGACATTTATAATGCCTTTGTAATAATCCATTTATTTTCAAATAAATAGGTATTGTGGGGTCACAGAATTGAGCACACATGATAGGGTTAGCAACTGCAGTCCAGTCCCCCAAAATCAACTCTCTCACTCTAAAAAAAATGCTTAATCACATTGTCAGCCAAGTTTAAAGCATGATTGCTCAACGGTTTCTGCAAAATATATTCTTTCTAGGCAAAAACTGGTATGAGACCCCTAACCTAGCAGGTGGTTGTGACTCTTATTCCAGGTTCTTGGAGCAGTCTAATTGTTTGTTTTGTGTCCACTGGGAGCCACCCCAAATCTAGGGAAATTTGAATCATAGCATAGTGTAATTCTCAACAATACCTGAATCTAGCATCTAAAAAAATGGATGTTCTCCTGTAATGCAGGTGGGCTTCTAGACTCGACATCCGTGGAAGCTGTATGCAGACCAAGGAAGTCTATGCTCTAAGACCGTGAGCCAGTAATAATGAACAGAAATTGACAAATGAGTCTGTCTATTTTTTAAAATCTTCCTTAATATTTATAACTTCTGTAAATCAAAGGTGGTAGTTTGATCCCTCCTCTTCCCTCCCTGCATTATTTATAGTAATTGTTTGCTCTACTATGGAATCAGCAAGCATTTTTACAATTAGCAACATTTTGCACTTCTTTAGCTTCTTTCAGTGGAAGAATATTTTATGAACGTTAGCTAATTGAGCCACACAATATCCTCCACCTGTCAGATTGGATAGATAAAGGAATGTGTTAAAATCTCTACCTGTACTGTGTAATGTCGTCTAATTTTGGGTGGAACCCAGCTGTTGTTTGACACTCCCACATCAGTCAGCAGCAGTGAATGTCATCAGGTGAAGGAAGCACTCATAGGCAGCATGGTTCTTTCAGCAGGCATTTAAATTAAGCATTAAGCAAGTAGAGTTCCAATGCTAAAATTGGGTTGGGTAATCAGTGCAGATGGAACCCATCCTGCTGTTACAGATGTACCATAAGAACTTTAACAACCTGTCTTAACCACCTCGGTGTTCATCTCATTAAAAAGTTAACAGATATTCTACATCTGGCCTGCATAACGTGTGACTCGCTAAGCCAAACAAAATCCACTAGCTAGGTATGGTGCCCCAATAGGGTCCAGTTAACTTCTTGTTTTCCTACCTAACTGGGACTGGAAAAAAATATATGGGGGGTTGTCAAAGGACACAATGGACCCATTCACATGTCACGATAAGCCACGCTGAAAACAAGCCATGGTGAGCTGGTTAATTGCTTGCTAAGGCACACTGCTGCCGACAGACGATCAGGCACTCACCGGCTTGCCATGATTTATTTCCCACCTGCTCCTAGCACATATTGTAGGGGCCTTTGTGACACAACTCATCTGTACCCCTTCTGTGATGAGATCCCCCCCCGCGCTTTCTTGCCTTGCAAAGCACCTGCACTGACAAAAGCAGGTATGCCAAATCTTCAGAGTGGAGGGTGTGTGTGTTACCTTACATTTAAGGACAAGGTGGCTGAGGGTTTTATTTATTTTCATTCTTTAACACTTTAAAAAAAAGCCTGCTTCACTGCTCCTCACAGCCCATTCCCCTTCCTAGCACAGCTATGCCTATATGCATGGTTGACTTGCCTCTGAGTAGGCATGTGCACTTCTTTTACTGGGTTCATTGGCACTGATATATTGGTAATCTCTGCTATCTTTTTAAATATTTGTTTCAAATGCAGCTGAATACTGGAGCGTTGCCATCAGGGCCATAGTTGCAACAGCAGAATTTTGATATGTCATGATATAGTTTCCTGAATGTCCACAGTGTTAAATGCCAATGAGCAAACACTGTAAAGTAGTTCTCCCTCTGGTTAACACAAGATGGATAGTCTTATGCAAGTGTTCCAAACATATTTCCAGTTATCTCCTGCAAGTTATTTGTTAAAGTCACTGTTACTGCAACTATCTTACTGAAAACAATACCTTGATTAATATCTGAATATTTCAATAGCTTCCCCTTACTTGCACTGTTGCACTTTTTTCAAATTTTGTTTCCTTCTCAATGCCTGCTTGTTTAATTTCTTTAGGGTACAATCCTATGGCCCTCTGACCTTGCCTGGGGGAGGCATAGGATAACTGGGAGTCCCCCCTGCAACCTTGGAAATCCCTTCTGAGGTCACAGCGGGGACTTGAGTGTGGAGCACACACACACACCCAACTCATAGCTGGCGTGGTTCTTTCCATGCCGGATGGAAACTGAAGATGGAAGGCCATCTTCGATTCCAGCATGAGGGGGCATTCCTGGGGGCAGGGAAGAGAGGAGCAAGGTGCCGCCATCGGAGGAGGGATCCAGGCGGTGCTTCAGTGAAACATTTAGACAGTTTAAATTGGCTGTCTAAGTGTATTTGAGAGTGAGGAGGGTGTGGTGGCCATCCTGTCTGCTGCACTTCTCCCGCCCTCAATAGGACACCCATAATCCTCTGAGTTTGGAGGGTTGCAGGCAGCCTCATTGGGTTGCGCTGCCCATGTGTTCTTTCTCTTAGTTCAAAATACATTAAAATGGGTAATTTTGTCCACTCTATTAATTTTTCATAATTAAGTATTCTCAATTTCAATTAATGCTGTAATATTAAGTTATACAACTCCCAACTCTTAACACATTTATTTCCCATCTTCTCCAACTTGTAAGAGTCTGATAGATATATTTTGGTTTCTCCTTCAATTTGGGCTGTGCCTCAGAGGTTCATAAGCTGCCATCAGCTTCTTTATACTATACTAACCTGCTGCCTGGCAGGAGATTTAATTTATTTCAAACATTCAGAATTGCTTTTACTATAACATTACTATACAATTACATTTTCAACTCTTTTTCTCTTGCCCAAGGTAAATATTTCAAGGTATTTTAATGGACTGCTGTTCAAAAGATAATTGTGATGTTATATTATCTTGTCTGATCCAGTCTAACAAGTCTAAATTGAGCAGCATAATATAACTGTTAACTGGCACCATCCTATTTATTTTTAAATTGTATTTCATATATATATATATATATATATATATCATAGCTAGTATTACTTTGTTTCCATGTTTCGAGACTTTTCTGTATTTTATTAACAACTTGATTATAATTGAACATTCCTGATTTATCTAATTTGGGAGAGATTTAGGAACCCAGATATCTAACCCAGCCTTCCTCAAATAGGTGCTCTGCATTTGTTTTATAGTACAACTTCCATCAGCCACAGCCAGCATGGCCAATAGTCAGAAATGATGGGAATTGTGGTGCCTTCCAGATCTTTTAGACTACATTGGAAAAGGATGATCTAATAAGTTGCATTTCCCACTCATTATTAATCATGCTTAGTATCTCCTCTCATTGATAAGTTGATGAATAAACAGTTACCCAAGGAAAAGGGAAAAGACTGACCTGTCATACCAGCCTTTTCCAAAGAGATCCTGTGGAAAGAGGGGGGTGGTGGTTTTGGAGTGCTGGCCCAATCAGCTTCTATGGGGCCCAACTAATTTAAGATGCTAACTTAGGATCAGCCAATGTGAACAAGACTGTGAGTCAGGTGGGTGTTGACAGTATTCCTCTGAAGCTAGATTTCACATTATGCTAAAGAGATTCTCCAGCTGTGGTTCATTTCTAAGGGTAGAGTTTAGACAGAGTGAACATCAGATGCACCCACTAAGATATGGGAAGGATAAATGTTGGCAAGAGAGATTTGCAGCTGACAAATGCCTCAAATAAGCAGGGCCAGCCCTACCATTAGGCAGAGTGGAACAGTCACCTCCGACAGCAGATGTTTGGACATGGAAGCAATGTGTTGGAGAACAGACATTTGTGCCAGTGCAGCCAGTTCTGTACCCCCTACTTTAGCCTGCTGCTTTCAGATGCAGTGGAGGATGCTGTCCCATCATCAGTGCTGAAGACAGATTAATCTGCCAGTCCAGGCGCTTTTGTAGGTGGAATGGGAGGGGGTGCCATCTTGTTCTTTGCCTCAGGCAGCAAATTGTATTGGGCTAGCCTTGCAAAAAAGTGAATTCCATCCAGACCAAAAGAAGCAGCCTAACAGAAGGAAAGGAATAATTCATTTAAAAACCTAATCTTCTCAATCTGTCATGACATAGGACACATTTACACTGTGAATGCAGGTTTATAGATGACTTGTTATATTAAAAATGGAGTAAGAGGAGAATTCTTCCATTAGACTCCAGCATCTGCATTAAGATTTAAGGTATATTAACAAAATTATTGTTGAACTCTGGGTCATGAGCTACATGCTGTTGAAAAACTAATTTGATATGGCTCATGAGAGTCCATTAAAGACTTATTTGATGCTGACATTGTTGCACTTAAATTTTAATTATGTGTAGTCAGTTAAGCATATGTTTTATCTGACAGGGATGTATCTTTAACAGGTCAATCACTTCCACAAGATTGGTGGAGGTCAGTTCCTGCTTAAATAGGAAGCAGGGGGAGGGAAGAAGTGTGATTATGCATCTTGTGAAATTACCTGTTAGCCTGAAATCTGAAAGTGGAAGATGCACGAGAAACATTGGACAAAGCTGGCTTGATGAATAGTTCTCACTTATCCTAAAACTTATCCTAAAGATATTGCTGCTTGGGCCTCCTAATTTCCTGCCTATGAAGATGTAACATTCTCCTGGCAACTCAAAGTAAAGGAATATCGAAAAGGTACTTGTTTTAAAAGCATTGGGTCTGATTCAACCATTGTTAAGCACTTTTCAATTTCACTGATGTAGTCAGGGAGATGGGCAAGTGATGCACTGGAATCAATGGAATTTAATCGAAGTCATAGTTTTTCTTTCTTTACATTGGGAGTGGGAAGCCTGTGGCCATCCAGATGGATGCTGGACTCCAATTTCTAATCATCCTTGACCATTGGCCCCTGGAGGGCCAGAGGTTCCACACTCCACCTTACTTTTTACTGAAAAGTGATGGATATGTTCAGAGAATACAACCAGATTATTAATTTGCACTTAAAACAGGATCATGTGCAAGTTATCTGGGGTAGGAGATATTTGTGGAGAGTCGGGGTTTGAAATAGCAATATCGCCTCTATTACACCACCATATTTCTCTTAATAGTGGTGAAATAAGAATCCAGAATTTTCAAATGTTAACTTTCTTTTGTATGCCAAGTGCATGCATATTATTTCTAAAAGTTTATTAATATTTTATTATCTCCTTCCTGACATATCTTTTCACCAATATGGATCTGTGTTGTGTGAAACTAAGAAAAAAATGTGTAACTGAGCCTACTTAATTATCAAGCAACGTGATGCAACTTCTGAACTGGGTAAATATTAAGAAATCCTTATCAGCACATAAGTGCTTGGCTTGTCATGACAATTCCATATTTGAACATCTACTTCTTTTGGCAGCCTGATAAATTCTGTAATTACTCACATTCACAATGCCTTCTTGTAATACATGTTAAGATAAGTGGGTCATTCCTCCCCACACCCCCAGGCTATGCAGCTTTTAATAAATAAATAAAAAAAAGACTATTCAATCAAAACATTATTCAGATTCACAAGGAAAATATGTAGAACTTTTTAATGATATCACAAGATGTTATCATATGATAGCAGCTGGCAACTAAGGGTGCTTCCACACTAGCCATTTTCTCTGGTTGGGGGATGTTTGGAGTTGTTTAGACAGAAAAAAAAGTCCTACATCTGTAGGATTGTGCCCTAAATGGCTGATTTCAATAATGTTGGTGATTGACAGAAGGCAGGATCTCCTTTACAAAACAGCCAGTGGGAAGATCTTTGGTGCTTGAGTACTGAATGGGAAAGTAAGTAAATAAATAAATAAATAATCTACTTATGATCTTGCTGAAGGGGGTGGTCATTGTGGACTTCTTATAGGGAATACAGAATGTTCTATGAGCAGAGGTGCCACTAGGGCGCAGAATCGTGATGAAAAGAAAAATCCTAGCTATCGTTTCTGACTCCTTTGTGGAAAAACCAATTCAGAGCATCCACAGAAACATCAGATGAGCTAATAAATGAAATAGTACCCTACTCAGAATCCTGTTAGACATTGTGTGAATTATTGTGTCCAGAGACTCGGGGGGGGGGGGAAGGTTCAATATACTATAATTGTATACTATATACACTATATTGATTTTGTTTTTTACTTCTTTTACTTCTTTTATCTTGTTTTGTTGTACACTGCTCTGAAATCTCCATACTGGAATATGGAGTGGTATATAAATTTTGCAAATAAATAATTACAGAGACTGCAGAATGGGAATGGTTTGGATTAAGGCAGCTTTTCCCCATTAGTTTCTTAAGGTGAAATTCCATTTGAAATGCAGAAATTATTACATTGGGTATATGTTCTTAGAGAGATGTATTCCTCCATCCCTTTCATGTCATTATCCTAGCTGTGTTATGAACCTGCAGTGGCTGTGATTGTTTTAAACTACTTTTCCATTAAAATGCCCAAGGTGCTATACAAAAACAAACAAAACAAAACAATATAAAAATATAAAAGCATAAAAAGCAGATAACCATGATGCAGCGGTTTTTCAAAAAGACTTGGAGAACACAAATGTCTTAACTTGGTGTCAAAAACTAAGTAGTGATGTTGCAGGGTGGACCCCTCTAGAGAAGTCTGCTCTGTAGTGTTGAAGCCAGCTGTGAGAAACTCTGCCTTAAGTGTTTGCACATTTTGTCTCAGAAGTTGGTGGGCCTGTGCTATCTTAAACTTTATGTGGAAATACAGTTATGTTACCTGAATATTTGCACTTTGAACACTTTACTCTTTACAGGTTCATCTCTCTCTCTCTCTCTCTCTCTCTCTCTCTCTCTCCTCCTCCCCCCTACCTGAGGTCATCTAATAGAGTTGATTAGTGAGAGATTCAGGACAGATAAAAGGAAATACTTCACACTGTGCATAGTTAAACTATGGAACTCTTTACAAGACATAGTGATGGCTGCTGCCAACATGGGTAGATTTAAAAGGGAATAAGCCTTACCCTCTATGAATTTGTCTGTCAATGGCTCCTAGTCATGATGGCTATATACTACCTCTAGTATCAGAGCAGTATACCTCTTGTCTTGAGTACCAGTTGTTGTAGAACATGTGGATGGGTTCCATTGCAATTGTATCCTGTTTGTGGGCTTCCCATGGGTATCTGGGTGGCCACTGTGGGAACAGAATGCTGGACATGATCAGCCTGTGGCCAGGCCTGCTCCACCATGGCTCTTCTTATATTATGTTCTTGACTTAGGCATTAACCGCCAATCCAGAGTCTTGGAGGAAAAGTTTAGGCTTGTTTTGGGCTGGAGTATCTCCATAGCTAGTAGTGATGGTGGAGGGAGGGGGAGGAATTGTTAGGTATCTATATGGATATATAGAGAGCAGACAAGCAGAACAAGAAAAGTACACATTCTCATATTTCCTTCTAGTTCATTAAAAAAAGGGGATCATTTTACTCTGATGGACCAGCCTACCTTTATAGTCGTAAAACACTGACAAGCTTGTGTAACTTGCATGTAGAAAAGTTGAAAATTATTACAGAGGCATCTTCATAGCTTATTGCACTCCCAGCCCAGATCTAGAAGTCGGCTGTTGCTTGTCTTGAACTCTTTGTAATCTCCCTTATCTATATAAATACTTTCGACGTCTTTTTATCTGAGCCAGATGTTCTCATAATAGTTTCCTATCATCATTCCTTTGGTCTTTTTATTTCAATCCAAACAATTTCTGCCTTGCTTGCCAAACTATATATTGTATGACATTCCTTCCTTCTTCAGACACAATGTCTCAATTTTGGCAACATTCCACCTGCCCTGTTGTGTCTATCCCTTCTATAAACTTTCTGCTTCGGAACTGTATCATCCCATTCCCATCTGTCTTTACTTTGATCTTGTTCTCTGTTAATCCTGTTACATAATATATTGATTAGTCGTAAAGCAGTGAAGATGAATTCCACAGATTCCGCTAGAAAGGAACATGAAATAACTGTACCATATTTCTGTACTTTTCCCTACCCCTCTGATTGAATTAATAATTTAATTTAAACCCTTGTAATGCCACCCTTCTTCAAATAAGTTTTCAGGACTGTGTATAATATATGCAAATCATAATATAATAAAATAATAACCTGAAACATCATAAAAATAACAATAAAACAAAGGATACAACATCACGACATTATATTCAGTTTAAAATGTGTGGGTACATTCTATTTTTTATATTTCTATACCACCCAATAGCTGAAGCTCTCTAGGCAGTTCACAACAATTAAAACCATAAAATACAACACAATATAATTTAAAAGTTGAAAACTACAGTATACAATAAAAATAAAAAAACAAAATAAAACCTAGCAGCAGTGCAAAGATTTAAATAACAATGTCTTAACTGGACGGAATCTAAAAGATTGTAAAGTAGGTGCCACGCTCACTTCCTTAGGAAGTGTATTCCAAAACCAGGGTGCCACCACTGAAAAATCCCTCTCCATTGGAATGACACAGCAACTTCCAATGAGGAAAGCACATGAAGCAAGGCCTCCATGGTTGTAGCTTAGTGCGTGGCATGGTGTTCATTATTTCTATCCCATCGTTCCTCCAAGGAGCTCAGAGTGGTCTATTTTGTTCCCCATACCCACTCCATTTTATCCTCACAAGAACAACATGCAGTACGTTAGGCTGAGAAATAATGAATGGCCCAAAGTCACCCAGGTCGGTTCACACAGATGAGTGGGGTTTTTAACCTAGGTTTCCCTGGTCTGATATTGTAACCACTACACTAAACTGGTTAGCACTGGGTAGGTGCAAATACTTTTTCATTTTTTATTAAAACAAACAAAACTTTCTTAGTTGTTTTCACTAGAATCCATTAAAAGTATTTATTGAACTATGTATTGTACAACTCCTGTACTTCGTGAACACCAGGGAAAAATGGTTTGGATCTAAAAGCTGTGTTTAAAATACCAATATGATATAGCTTTCAATTACTTAGGAATAAATCATATTCTTCCTTTTAACATTATTGAGCCAGTAACAAGAGCAAGTAATGTAATATAACTTTGTGAAGGATCAGCAACCGGATCCTTTGCGTGAGTTCGGCAATTATAGGGTTAACCAGCAATGAGATACGGCTCGTATCGGCTTTCGCGTACAAGAGGAAAAACCACAGCCCTTTGAATGCCCAAATAAGGCTTTTATTTGTTTATACAATAGTACAGATCGGAACTAGCAGCTCTTTAGGAATACGTTTACTGTCAACACAACCTTAGCTGACCCCCATCTTACCCAATCAGCAGGCTCCCAGGCTAGCAGAGTGAACCTCGTCTCTGTCCTTAGATCAAAGACAATACCCCTAGTCCGTTTCAACCCAGCTCCAGATCGGCACGGCGTGGCTGAGAATGGCGTACCCGGGCGGCTTGCTTTAAGGTGGATCTGGCCCTGGCGTACCCGTGGTTCCCAACAACCAACTACCGGAAGGGAGAGGGGTTTTCTACCCCGGATTTCCCGCTCTCCCCGCCCTCTGGGTCAGGTGGGGGCTTATGCCTGCCCCTTTGTTTCAGGTGGGCTTATTCCTGCCCAGGCAAGAAGGTGACGTAGGGGTACTTTGCAGCTCTTTGAGACTGCCCTGCTCGTTGATGGTCCTTGATGGTCCTTCCTGGACTTTTGTGGATCTCCGCCGAGGCCCTCCTTTGTTGGGGCTGATGACTTGTCTGGTTGCTTCCCTGGTGATCTCATCCCTCCTCCCTCGCCCCCTCCCTTGGGGGAATTGTGTGTGTGTGTGTGTGTGTGTGTGTGTGTGCAACTGGTGTTTGGGCTTTCTCCACAAACTTATTAACTCGTTATAACAACTTATTAATAATAATGACTTTAAATCCAATTTAAAATCAACCAGTAACAAAGCATCATCATCATTATTGGTTTGTTACTTGTTGGTTTTAAAGTTAATTTATGATTTTATGAACTTGTGATATTGATATAGAATTGTATGTTTTATATTGTCAGCTGTCTTGGGAAGATTGCAGACTTGAAATGTGGCTAAGAAATGCATTACATAATAATAACACAGGATAACTTTTGTGTGTATGTTTACTTGTGAACTGAGTTGTGTTGTGACATCATGTCTGGTGCGGGAAACTGGGATGATCCATGTATCTCTTTAGGGAGGATAGGATGCTATGATTGTTCAATCTTTACTGAAGTAAGACTGCATTTTTCTTTGAGCATTCTCTTGCTGCAGTAGGTTGTCAAGTGGGTAATTGCTATTGTCTTTCGGAATTTCCTACCTTTCTGTTGCAGCTCCTAGACTAAACCTGAAGCTTTGGCTACTTATTTCCATATAGGGAAGAATGTCGGAAAGTGTGTCCTGTTGGTCTGTTCTATTTTTTTATCTGATATCACCTTCATTCCCTATACCTGATCTGTGCAGCACACAGATTCCTGGGGCTTTCTCTTGCTTGTGTTTATGGGACCACTAGGTAAGGTATCAGAGTGAGAGGCTATTTGTATGCTTATAATATTCAGTTCTGATCCCCGCCCCGCCCCGCCCCGCCCCGCCGCAGTTTTTCACTCAATCCAAGTCCTACCATTTTTGTAGTATGTAGATTGGAACTGAGATAATTGTGAAATATTTTTGAAGACCTGGATGAAGCATCTTTTACAAGATGTGGGGCATTCATATACAGTAAGCACTTTTAAGTCCCATGGATTTCAATAGGAGAGTTAAGCATGTTTAAATCTCTCCCACTGAAATCAACACTACTTAAAGATCTTTAACTTTGTGCCCTTGATTCATACATTTAAAAGGCAACTCATTGTTGCTACACTAGCCAAAAACATAGCGCAGGCAATACATAGTCTGTTCATGGCTTCCTTCATTTTGTTGCATTTCCTCCAGAATCTTAAACCTAATTGTAATTCATAGTACTAAACTAAAGGATGTGCTGAGAGATTTCTTTTTCAAGGCTTCTTTCTTTCCAAGATAATTCTCTTTGCCTTGTTTGTAGAAGGAAGAGATATGATTGTACTTCTCAAATTTAAAAGGTGCTTTAATGACAATACAGTCATGCCTTGGATTGCAGGGATGGGGACTCGGACTCGAGGACTTGACTCGTGAGTCGGACTGAGTCCCCCCTCTGACTCGACTCGGACTCGAGTCCCAATATTTTTAATGGGACTCGAGACTCGACTCGGGACTCGAGACCAAGGACTCGTCAACATCCCTGGGCTGTGCCAGAAGGAGTGGAGAGGACTGAGCGTGATTGCCGGCGAAGAGCGCATGGAAGCGAGGTGTGCCGCTGCTCGGCCACTATGGACGGCTACCAGGACTGCAGCCCCAACAGTGTGTCAAGATTTATTTTGATTGATGTGTTGCATACTTGGGAGAGGCAGAAGAAGGACCTGAGATTACTCTGTGCGGCTGCTCTGAGTGTGTTTCTGGTTCCAGCAAGTTCATCGCCAGTGGAGCGGGTGTTCAGTGAGGGTGGAATTGTGATATCTCACCGTTCCAGAATGGGGCCAAACATTTAGAAAAAATCATGTTACTCAAATGCAACATGGATAAGTTTTAGGAAGTACAGCAAGTTTATTTTTTTAAATCATTTTTCTAAAATGCAACCTTTCAGACATTTTGGGTTTGGCTGCCTCTGCCTGCCTGTCTGGGGTTCCCAGCCTCCTCTGCCTGCCTGGTCTCTTCTTGACCAGTTCAACAGTTGAATTGTCCAAGACAAAGGCCTCTGCCTGCCTGCTTTGGGGTTCCCTGCCTCCTCTGCCTGCCTGGTTATTTTGGGTTTTTCTGCCTGGTCTGTTCTTGCCAAAATCAGTTGCAGAGTTTTGAAATAAAAAGGCACACTTGTGCCTAGAATTTATTTAAACCACACATCTGAAGTAGCCTTATTTTGTTGGGGGAAAAAACCCATTGATTTTAATAGGGACTCGTGGAGTCTGCTTTGGGAGTGACTCGTGACTCGTGAGTCACCATTTTGGACCAAGGACTCGGACTCGAGACTCGGGTCCAAAGACTCGTGACTCGACTCGTGACTCGAGACCAAGGACTCTTCAACATCCCTGTTGGATTGAGAGCATAATTCGTTCCGGAAACGTGCTTGTAATCCAAAACACTCTTATATCAAAACGAAATCCCCCCCAAAAAATTTGTACAGAGATTTTTAATTTAAGCCGTACTACAGTACTTGTACTGCAAGACGTCGCTTGTATATCAAGTCAAAAATAAATAAATAAATATTTAAAAATTTGCTTGTCTTGCAAAACGCTCTCAGACCAAGTTACTTGCAATCCAAGGTATTACTGTACCAGCAAAGAAGAGCTTAATTTCTTGAAATGCAATTCTTGATATCGGTTATGATTACTGAACTATTGTGGTTCTTTAAACAAAATAATTCCTGGTGCACAATCAAAAACAAGTTTATATTAGGTGTACAGTATGTTTTACTGACCAGTAAATCTATGAACACACTGAAAGGACTTTCTAGGACATGAAAAAGACATTTGGAGAAATGATGTATAGGTGTTTATCCTGTAATGCCAGAGCACTTGAAGCCAAGACAAAGGAACCAGAGATCCTAGTACCAAAGAAGAACATAAATGTAATGGGCATATCAGAAACCTGATCAAAAAGATTAAACTTATTTTAAAGTCCAAAACTGATCCAGGGAGTGGTGGGTGATCTTGGTGATATCACAGTGGGTCAGACAATTGGCATCAGACACTGCCTTCATCTTTCTTGCAGAACCACTTTTTCAGAGCTCGACCCCAGAAAGGAAAAAGACAGCTGAGCTCTGAAAGAAAAAAATGGTTCTGCAAGTTAGAAGCAGGAGCTGGCTGTGCATGATGCTAATTGGCTGGCCTGCTATGATATCATCAAGAACACCTTCCCACAATCCCCAGATGAATTTTGCACTTTGGAGAAACCCCCCCCCCCATTTTTTCCAATTATGTGAGTCCAATCCCGCCTCACCGTTCTATATGTATATCAGTCTTCACCCTTGTTCATATGCTATATATATTTCCTTCGATTGCCCTCATTGTAGGTACAAAGAATGAGGGTGACATCCTTGAATTGTGCCTCAAGTTTATGTAAATAGATTCCTCTGTATATGACATCTGAAAGCTGCACTTTGCATTCACCTTTAATGGGGATGGATATGTTGACGGGGGAAATAACAATTTCATGTTCTCATTAGCTAGTGAAACTGAAAATCTGTGATACGAATCTGAACTGTAGAGCAGGACTGATAAGTATTGTAATCCTATTTGTGGAAGAAGGAAAGAAAAGCCAGCTGGGAATTTATCCATCTACATTTTCAACTCTTTGTTGTTTTAATTAAGTCTAAAATACTCTGTATTATACAGGTTAGAAATCTGATGAAATACATACATAATTGCAGTTTTAATGCTGTGACAATAATCAATCAAATTATTAAATGAAAGAATTAACCAATGAGAATCTGTGGTGGGAGGGGGAGTCACATACAAATGCATTCATTGTTAATGGAATATCACTGTACCTTTACTGCAGATATAAGATTTCCCCTATTTTTAGAAATAGTATATTCTAAGCAGTGACTGGTCTGGATCTCATGGAATGGCAATTCTATCTTGAAGAGAAGGAATAAGGTTTCAGTTTTTCCTGGCACAAAGTTACTTGCAGTACAATCCTGAGCTGGGTGAGGATAGGATCACTTCTAAATCATCTTGTGTAGTAGAGGCAGAAGATATACTGGCAGAGTCAATATGCGTTGGCATAGTGACACATTTGTGCTGGTGAAGGCACAACATTATGCCCAAAAAAGTGAGACGCAGCGTAACTTAAAACACTCTTACTAATGGAAAGCTGCTTCACACCTCCCAACGTTGCGCCTGCTGCCACAGTGCAGGATAGGATTCCAACTAACTCTTCAGCCACACACAGCACAGAACCAGGAGTGTGTATATTTATATATGACCCACTAAGTAAGGGAACACAGATCTCATAGTTCAGGCCCACGGTGTGGCTACATCACTCTGTGCCCACTGCGGACTTTGACAGTGGGGTACTTACCACAGAGGGAATGCTTTACACAAACAAATACAGTCATGCCTTGGATTGAGAGCATAATTCGTTCCGGAAACGTGATTGTAATCCAAAACACTCTTATATCAAAACAAAATCCCCCCAAAAAATTTGTACAGAGATGTTTAATTTAAGCCGTACTTGTACTTGTATTACTTGTATTGCAAAACGTCGCTTGTATATCAAGTAAAAAAAAAATTAAATAAATATTTAAAAATTTGCTTGTCTTGCAAAACGCCCTCAAACCAAGTTACTTGCAATCCAAGGTATTACTGTACCCAAACCCAACAGCCAGGGAGAACAAAAACATGAAAGACACTCACCTTCTCAGAACGCTTACAGGTACTTTGCCTCAGGACTCCAGATGAAAATACCACCAAGAACCTCAATTCCACACCAGTAACTGCATCTTAAAGGGTAAGGTATCCCACACAAGTAAAGCTAGAAGGAGGGAAACCTCAAGGGAAGACCCCTCTACATCTTCTGTCTCTCCCCACAGTGTCTCCATGAAGAGAGCTGGGTGTGCCGAGCATTCTGATATGTTTGTAGGTATCCTGTTCACCCCTGGCATACAGTGCCAGCTCTACCATTAGGCAGAATGAGGCAGCCACCTCAGGCAGCACATGCTAAGGGATGAGGGCAAGGTGATGGACACAGCTGTGTGCCATCTGGCCTGCTGTGCACCCGTTGCTGCTCACAGGTGAGTGAAGAATGTGGTCATGCCATCATATTTAACTGTCAATCCAGTTGTCTTACGAACTTATGTACATCTTGTCCTTTCCCTCAAGCAGCAAAATGTCACCACTCAATGGTCTATAGCAGTGTCTCTTTCACAGGGGGCACAGGGTAGGCATTCTGGGAGCCCTGTTGGTGAGCCAGGTGAGCTCCCACCATGCGCTGGCAAAAGGAATTGGGAGCATGACCACCTTTGCGATCAAGCATGGGGGCTCTGAGAGAACAAAAGAATTCAACAGTCTGTTCCACCCTGGGTGTTTCCAGATGAGGCTTGTATTGCACCATTGCCCTGCCTCATTCACAGAATTTTAGGGGGTCCAGATGTCATTGTCAGCCACTCATAACCCTCCCATGTTTTCTCACTGTTTCTTCCATCTTTCTCTCGTACTGCAGAAAATCCATTAAGGAGAAAATGACAAAATAGCTCCACAATGACTTCTAATTGGTGGTGCTAAGTCTGGAAGCACGCTTGTGATGCTCTGAGATCTTGCTCAATAACTGATGCTGTTCAATCAAAGTTGAGACTTTTTCAGCTGAGACTCTGTTCTCATGATAGCTCTACTTCTTGCTCACTTCAACTGCCTTCCTGGTGGGATGCACAATGGAAAGGAATCAGTGAGTTAATCAGCATAATACCCCACTGTGGAGAAAAATGTCTGGTTCTTGAAACATCTCCCACTCTCATGCCCAGTGACTAGAATCTCCATCACAAGGAGGCCGATTTCATGCATCTCTCTCAGACATGCAGGATGATCAATCCCTTTGAGTTCTGTGTACCAGCAGCAGATAGGAAATCTCTCTGATTCACACCTCCAAACCTACTAGGGGCTGTTAGAAAGTGCTAATATCTGATTTCCACAAGTTGCTTTGTGTATGTACTGAAACACCGTCTCAAGGTTTTCTACCATATAAAATCCCCATCAAGGAAAGTTGGGCATGCCTGACTGGTAGATTTGCTTCCCCCTACCAGTTCCTGTCCCCTGATGATCCAGGGATAAAAGTGGGGCCCTTCCCCTAATGATTTTGACCATTGCGACTTGCAAGTAAGGTATGGAATCTCTTTAGGACTGTTTATCGTAGTTTATTTAGAAAGTAAACTTGGTTTCATTTTGTCATGCTACCAAATTTATTTCTCTCTCTTCCCTTATCCTTAATCTTTTCTTTTTTTTTAAAGCTTATTAATTGGAACTTGGGGCTTGACTGCATACTTTGATAGCCCAAGGATACTTGCCATTTTATATGCTTTAATGAAAGGGAGGGAAAGGGAGGGATCATGCTAAATGCTGCCTGGTGGTGCCTGAGAGAATTGCCTGGTAATTGGCCCCTCCCAGGTAAGACCTGCAGATCATTGGGTCCCCCATTGCACCAGTTCTAGGGTTGAAGAGGTGGGTGGAGGTAGCAAGCACAGGTTGGAGAGTTGGAGAGAAGCATTGCCGAGTGGTCCATCCTCAGAGTGGCTGGCACTCTGTTCTCCACACTCAGCAGGGCTGCCAGTCTGCTTCTTGACTTGCTACTGGAACACCAGCAAGGGTAATGGGGTGTGGTTTCCCCACGGCTACTATTGCTGTCAGTTGGGCTGAATTGTAGGAGTGGGTGGAAGCTGATTGATGGACTGGTCAAGCAGACAGCTAAATGCACTTGCGGATGGGATGGAGGAAGCTGGGCAAAATGAAAGGCATCCTCCAGCAGCAAGTGGCCAGGGTGAAGCCATTGATCCTTGCACCACTCTGATTGGTTGTCACAGTGCACTGTCTCCGGTGTGAATGTGTCCCTCATCAGGCCTTTCTCCAGGGAAATGATAATCAGGATACCTGGAGCCTCTGTGCTAATTTGACACATTCTGCCATACCATATACAGCACTTCAGTTCTAGCTCAATAGGGCTGGATCCAAATGGACCTAGGTGTCATAAATCCGTCCAGTTCCAAGATAAGCCGTAATTATCACAGTCTGAGTGTCGAAGCCAAAATATATCAGTCCAAAACAGAGCAAACGTAAACCAGTTTGGGATCAGGCAAAGTCGTGGTCAGGGTCATTCCAAGGTTCAAAGGTACAAGTCTGAGGTCGGGAATGTCAGGAGCGTCTGGCTGTAGTAACAAACAATTACTTCCAGCATCTGAGTGTGTTTGGGACCTGCCTTTTGAGCAGGCACTGATTAGTAAGGCTGTCCAGCTGGGTCAGGCTGCACTTAGCCTGGCCCCACCCCAAACACACTCCGGCCCAGCTGGTCTCAGTCTGACCTACTGGAGGCACAACACTAGGGAGGTTGGAAGGGGGTAAATCATGGGAAGGCTACAAGAACCTCATTGTGGCCTTTTTTTCTGTCTAGTCCTGTGGCCATATGGTGAAGGTTCTGCCCTCTGGAGATGGAGCCCTGGGTTTGGATCCTGACTTACTCTTCTGCTTCTGCAACCGTGTGTGTAATGCCCAGTGGAGGTCACTTCACAATGTCCCAGGGGTGAACTAACCCTGTAAGGTAGGTCAGTATTATAAATACTGCAATTCTATGTATGTCTTCTAAAAGGTGCCTACTAAATAAAATGTCTGCTTAAAAAGCCCCCAAACACCTCCCAGTTAAGTTTGTATAGGATTGCAGCCTCACAGTGCAATCCTACACATGCCTGCTAAGAAGTAAGTCCCATGATTTAATGAGGCTTACTCCCAGGTAAGGGAGCATAGGCTTCATAGGATGGCAGCCTAAAAAGTAATCACACAAAAATAATCACAGTCTACAATGTAGACTCTACATTCAAAATAATAATAATAATAAACGTTTATTTATAACGCCCCTTATACCAAAGGGCGGGACAAATAACATATACAGTAAACGTAACAACAAAATAAAATAACCAACACCAACCACTTACTATGCAGTATCAAATCCCAGCAACCACCACATTAGCTCATTCAACCACTCATTCTGGCTGACTAAAAAGATAAGTCTTTAATCCCGTTCGAAAGCGGGAAGATCCTCCTCCAATCGGAGGTCCATGGGAAGCCTGTTCCACAAAAGTGGAACCAGGTCCTGAAAGGTTCGCAGCCTTGACAAGGCAGAGCGTGACGGTGGGACCGCTAATAATCCCTGGCCCACTGATCTTAAATTCCTACCAGGAACATACCAGGAAAGCCTAGGTGCTAAGTAATGAGGGACATTAGAGCCCAAAGCCTTGAAGGCAAGAACCAATAATTTAAATTGGGCCCTAGTCCGAATGGGTAGCCAATGAAGATTCCTATGGGCCATAGTAATATGGGAGTATCGGGGCAAGTTCAGAACAACACGAACAGCGCTGTTCTGAACCAGAACCAGTGGAAGAAGCACAGAAGAGGGCAAGCCAGCTATTAAGCTATTACAATAGTCCAAGTGGGATACCACCAAAGCCTGAACAAGCAGATGGGCTGTTTCAGGAGACAAAAACTTGCGAATCCTGCGAATGTTCAAAAGGTGAAAATTACATGCCTTAGTAGTCCTATTAATAAAAGGACGCAAGGACAAACGATCATCCAGCAAAACACCAAGGCTCTTGGCAGCTGAAACCGGGGCCACCACTGAGCCCTGGATATGCAAAGAAGGACATAATAAGGGAGCTGACACACGATCAGGTTGAAATACCAGAATTTCAGTCTTATCCATGTTCAATTTCAGATGATGTGCGGTCATCCATGAGGAAACGCCTGACAGGCATTCCGTCACGGACTGCCACACTGCAGTATCAATGGATGCAAAGCTTCGATATATCTGTGTATCATCTGCATAGGTGTGATACTGAAAACCCCGATCAGAAACCAAACGTCCAAGAGGACAAGTATACAATGAAAAAAGAAGAGGACCCAAGACTGAACCCTGTGGAACTCCCACTAATAACGGGAAAACATCTGAAACTGAACCCTGAAACAAAACAGAACAAGAGCGATTAGAAAGGAAGGAACCAAACCAAGATAAAGCATTGCCCTTGATTCCCAGTGATGCCAACCTTGAAAGCAGAATATGGTGGTCGAGTGTGTCAAAAGCTGCCGTAAGATCCAGCAGAATCAACACAGAAAGAGGAGACAAAATGTAACTTCCCATGAGGGATGGATTCCTTTTAATACTTTCTGGAATTTCATATCTAGAATTTATGCTAAGAAAAGAAACAGCTTGAATTTACTGATCAAGTGTTTGTTATTTTCTACCATATATTTGACTAATAATATGAGTACAGTAATTGGTTTAAAAATGTAGTGCTGATGTGAAGCAGATGATAATGGAATAGTAAGTGAACTGTATATTAAAGCTATGGCTATGGTCTGTAGAGAAGATAATTTATAGAAGATTTCATAGATCATAGAGTTGGAAGGGGCCTACAAGGCCATCGAGTCCAACCCCCTGCTCAATGCAGGAAACTAGAGGAGGGGTCTCCCATCCAAGTAATAACCAGGCTTGACCCTGCTTAGCTTTCCATGCTCAGACAAGCTGAGCCAGCGTAAGCCACAGGCCTGTATACATTTGTAGCAGTATAGATTAATGAGCGCCCCTGGTCTGTGAATAAAATATTTTCTGTTTTGTGCACATTATGGCATGCACGGGGAAAGAATTCTAGGATGTGTAGCCATGTTTGTAATTGGAGTTGATTCCCAAATAATGGGTGGGAAGTGGGAACAGAGCCGAGGTCCATCACCTCTTCAATAGCACCCCCTCAACAACAACAAAATCAAGCTAAGTGTATAGATGAGCAAAGGCATAGGACAAGCGTTTGGTTCCAGAAGAGTGAGTAATATAGGGCAGGAGCTAATGTGCTATCGTGTAAATGCTGGGCAAGATTCACTCCAGGACAAATGCTGGGAAGGAAGGACCAGTCAGTGACCATGCTCATTTACACAAGCTTCATTGCTAGATTCCTATTCCTTGTCATGCCCTTCTGCACAGAGCACAATTAGATTATAATTTAAGGCAGTGGCTTTCGAACTGTGTTCCAGAGAATCCTGGGCTTCTTCAGCAGTTTATCAGAGGTTTTCCAACGAGAAGATCAATCATTCAATCATGGCAGATAAGCTTGTCTGAAAGACATCTTTGTCACTACTACTGATTTTCTTTGCAAAGTGAAGCCACGGGCAAATTTTGGATATATTCACTTCCAGGGCATGTTCTCAGTTCATACAGACCATGAAATTCCAACTGGCCTGGTCAGCATCCTGTGTGAAATGAGCATGCACCCTAGAATGTGACTCAGAACCCTTTTGCAAAGTTCTTTGACAGGCACACAAGGGTTCCTTGGCGGATAAGACAAGTCCATGTGGCCAGGGAAATTTGGATAGGGGACCTTATGTTCAACCACACCCTGGATCTCTTAGGCTGCAATTCTATGCACACAGAACCGGAGGTAAGTCATATTGAACTTAATAGGGCTTACTTCTGAGTAAACATGCATAGGATTGCACTGTGATTCTTTTATTTTTATGCCAACATCCATCCAGGCAAGCACATTTACTTTGAAAAACACAAAAATGTGTATCTAACTGGATCCAAAGGTGCTCCAGAAATCATGTAGCTAATTTCTTTTTTCTGGGTGCTAGGCAGGGCTACTTCTGATATTTTAAATATCCTCACAGTTGGAAACATGGCACTGCACATCTGAGATGTGGTAAGAAAACAGTGGCTATTTTTAAATGAGCCCAGGGAGGAAGGAGCAGAGATAAGACACACTATTCATAAAAGGGTTACTATAAAGAAACTCACTCTGTGAGCATAACAGGATACTTCACATGTGGAATTACTGCTGCTTTCCCAGTCTATGGGTTAAATTCAGCATTATACACAAGTGGGCTTCCACTCACACAGCAGGAATTTCCCTTCCCCTCCTCCCCCCTGCAGCCCCCATATCTGCTCCAAAGGGTCACCCAACCCTCTGGGGAAGATTTGGGGAAAACACGGGGGGGGGGCTGCAGAGGGAATCCAATCTCCCAGCGATGTCCATTCTCTCAAGTGTTTGGGGGTGGAGCCAGTGCAGGGCCAGCCTTACAGTAGGCAGTGTGAGGAGTCTGAACGAAAAAAAAGGAGAGAACTAAGCTCTCAGGATGCAAAGTCTTTATTGAATAGAGGAGCCCTACGTGTTTTTTTTCTAAGGCCTTCCTGGGGTGGGGGGGCTGTAAATGCACAAAATACATTCAGTAAGTTCACATGGTGAACTTCCCATTAATGTGACTCAGCTAATTACTGCAGTTCTACATAGAAGCTGTGTCCTGACTGGATGTCCTTGACATTTTGCCAACAAGATAACACCTAAAAAAGAAAAAAACTGTACCAAAATACAACGTTCATAAAGACCTATCTTTTCAGTCGCCACTAAAACAGTGAAAGACACTTCAGTTGTTAAAGAATTCTGCAGACTTTTTTACAAGATATATTTTATATAAAGAAAACGTATGTCTTTGTTTAAAAATTCTTGATTCTCATTATTTTTAAGAAAATGTTTTTAAATGATTTCTATTTAGAATATAGAGAAATTTATTATACAATGGGAATGTATTTTTATTATGTGCTGTCCTCACCATGTGAACTTACTGTATGTATTTTGAACATTTACAGCCCCCCCACCCCCGAGGAAGGCCTTAGAAAAAAACACAGGCCAAAACGCATCGGGCTCCTCTATTCAATAAAGATTTTGCATCCTGAGAACTTCATTCTCTCCTTTTTTTTGTTGCTACTGGATGCTCATCTCCTCCTGTTTCTGTCTGAGTGTGAGGAGTCTGCCTTATTGGCAGATGTTGGAAAGTGTGGGGGTGCAAAGTGGTGACACCTTCCCCCTGGTCATTCCTCCTGAGGCCCCCCAGTTGTCCTCCACTGTTGGAAGGACAGAGCTCTATGTGCCACATCATGGGGCCTTGTACCCCCTAAACTAGCCTGCTTTCCTCAGGTGTGGTAAAGGATGCTTTCCTATTGCCACTGCTGAAATAAGGTTCAATTCTCAATCACGGTGGGTGGGAGAGACATCTTGTCCTTTGCCAGGCAGCAAAATGTCTGGGGTTGGCCTTGGGCCAGAAGGTGAGATCCTACCTATTCAGTATCCAATGAACAGGGCTATACTGAACTGCTCAAAGCCATCCAGTTTCTTCATACCTGATCAAGGATTTGGATGAGTTTCCCATACCCAAAGTCTCCACTCTAGCTCCTGTACCACACTGGGACTCACCACTGCTGCATCACCTTATCTGCAAACAGTCCATATTCAAGCAACTGCTTTGGACCAAAACAAGCATCGAGAGGGTCCCCCTACCCTCTGGAGTGGATTTAGGGGAAATGCAGGCGACTGGGCTGCAAGGGGAATTTGATCCACCAGCAGACGGAAGGACACAGTTGGATATAACCCTATGTCCGCAAGATGAAAGCTACATGTTTCTTCAGCTACAATGAGTAGCTCATGAGCAACACCATAATTCTAAACAATCCATGGGCAAGAGTAGGGGTGTAAATGATCCGTTGCTCCTGGAGAGGCTTTTCTGCATGATGGGAGTCAGTTGCCAGTACTGTCCAGAGCTGCAAAACCTACTTTAAAAAGAGAAAGAGGCAAAGTTGTTTTTGAGGAAATAATGTCAGTGGTACTATTGAGACGCTTCTAACTTAAACAATCTTTCAGCCTGTAATTTTACAATAGGGTACCACAGATATGTTCAAATACCACATATTTAGTCATTACATAACATTGTGGTTTGCATTAGAAATGAAGTTTAGCAATACATTGTTTAATGGAAAGAATGTTCTCAGATGCACAGCTGCAGGCAAGTTTCCTCTCATTGCCATGCCCATTTCTGTATTATAAATACTGGCCCAAATCCAGCTAAAGTTAGTTGTAATCAAAGTCTTTATAGGGACCAATGGAAAACATTAAAGCTAACTTATTTTTCATTGCTTTCTGCGAGCGACAGTCATTTCACAAGTAACTTTAGCCACATTGTGGCCCAAAGATAAACTAAAGGGTTGCATCTAATGTCAGTCCTATGTAGAGTAGACCAATACTGGAAAATGTCGATCATTTTCTCTATCTTGGCAGCTATCTTTCTGTTACAGCTAACATCGACAGTGAAATCCAGCATCGTCTGAGCTCCGCAAGTGCCGCATTTTCTCGAATGAAACATAGAGTGTTCGAGGATCGGGATATTTGTAAGAAGACCAAAACACTGGTTTATGAAGCCATTCTATTACCAACTTTACTGTATGCCTGCGAAACATGGACTATCTATAAACGTCACTTCCACCTCCTTGAAAGGTTTTATCAACGTTGCCTCCGGAAAATCCTGGGAATTACTTGGGAAGATAGGCGAACAAATGTCAGTGTACTGGAAGAAGCAAAGACTACTAGCATTGAAAAAATGATCCTTCAACGCCAACTTCAGTGGACCGGTCATGTTGTTCGAATGCCTGACTGCCATCTCCCAAAGCAGTTACGGCTAATCTAAAAAAATGCAATATAAACATCGAAAACTGGGAAGCTCTGGCCCATGAACGATCTAAATGGAGGTTGGCCTTTCACAAAGGTTCCATGGACTTTGAAGAAGCCCGAGTGCAAGGTGAAAGGGAGAAACGTGCTAAGCGAAAAGCAGGTCAAATGAATCCTTTACAGGACCATCTTCTATCTGGTAACCTGTGTCCTCACTGTGGGAAGCTGTGTGGATCTAGAATTGGCCTCCACAGTCACTTACGGACCCATCGCTAGAGTCTACACAATCTTCTTTAGAATTTCCTCCTTTTATCCCGGAAGACAATCTTACTCGGTCACGAGTGATCGCCTGATGATGATGATGATGATGATGATGATGATGAAACCCATTGAAAGGAATGGGACTTAAATTGGTAATTACTAACTCAAAACCCATTATTTTCAATCGGTCTACTCTAAGTAGAACTAACATTCTACTTAGTATAACAATCCATGTTATACTTGCATAACATTGTGATGACCTCAAACTTATTTTCAGGGGGGTTCAACAAAACAGAGAATAGAAGAAAGTTGTTGAAGACCACTGAAAGAAGACAAGCACACAATAAAGTAATAATAATTACAAATAGTAAATAAAAGTTATTAAATATGTCACATTCAGAAGAGCTACTGAGAACCTGGTTGTTGTTTTTTATTGCTGTGCAATTGCTGCCAAACTTGGTTATATAAATAGTCGCTCTGTTGTGGGGTTATTACTTCCAATTGCAGTGGGCAGATAATGTACATCTAAAGGGTTAAAGAGGTTACTTTGCATTACTGCAAATCATTTTTTGAGTTCCCAGGAGAGTGCTTTAGCACTTGGATGTCAAAGAGATATTTTTTCCTAGGGTTTTTGGCCTGTCACATTCTCTCTCTTTTAAGCTGCATGTCCCAGGATGGAAGCTGTCACTGTTTGTTGCTAAATCAGTTAGATTTCTACATGCACTCCTGTATTTTTTTTTCTGGGCTTTGTAAATGTTTTCTCAAGAGTAGGCTGCCTCTTGTGAAAATGCATGGAACATTTGAAAATGTTCACCTTTTAAAAATGAAAAATGCTTACGGAATATTAAATACTCCACTGCTGTTTCCAGTTTTATTATGCAGGGCAGTTCTTTATAAATGAAGAACAATGTTAGTTTAAAATAGAAATAGATACACTTATCAAGCTCATAGCTTCAGTGTGTGTGTGTGTGTGTGTGTGTGTGTGTGTATTGAAGACCACTTAAGATATTTGTTCATCTCTAGTGTTTGAGTGCAGGGCCAGCAGCCTTTCCAGTAGGCAGAGTGAGAAGCCCATCTCAGGTGGCAGATGCTGGAGAGTGTGGGAGTACAAAGTGGCAACAGCCTCCCCCAGTCAATGCTCCTGAGGCGCCCTCCCCTGTTGACAGAGCTGTGTGTGCCTCATGACTTGTCTTGCACCCGTTAAGCTAGTCTGCTACCCTCGGGTATGGAGAAGGAAGATTTCCCATTGCCACTGTTGAAATAAGATTCAACTGTCAGTCTGGCCGGCGTTCTGTATGTGGAATGTGAAGGGAGTGGGGAGACATCTTGTTCTTTAACTCAGGCATCAGAATGTCTTGGTTTGGCCCTGGGCCAGTGGGGCCCCCTATATTCATTATCCATAAACCAGGGTTATACTGAACTGCTCAAGGCCATTCAGATTCTTCATAGCTGATCAAGGATTTGGATCCTAGTACCCTGTACCCAAACAAAGTCTCCATTCTAGCTCCTGCACCGCAGTGGGACTCACCACTGCTTCATCATCCTATCTGCACACAATCCATATTCAAGCAACAGCTTTCTACCAAAACAAATATCAAACTTCAGTGTGTTCTTTTAGGGGCAGCCCTGCTGTTAAGCAGAGTGAGGCAACTGCCTCAGGTGGCAGATGCTGGGGGGGGGGGGCTGTCACTGCTGTGTCCTCTCAAGTCATTCCTCCTGAGACCTCTGGGGCATTCCCGTGTCCTGGAAGATAGAGCTGTGTGAGGCACACAGCCTGTCCTGCATCCCTAAACTAGCTGGCTGTCCTTGGGTATGGTGGAAGACACAACTCCATTGCCAGTGTTAAACTAAGATTCAAGTGCTAGTCCAGTTCAAGTTCTGTACGTGGAACAGAGGGGTGGGGGCACCATATTGCCCTTTGCCTCAGACAGTAAAATGTCTTGGGCTGGCCCTGGTTTTCTTTAATATTACCACTTTCCATCTCTAAAGAAGCCTCATTTTCCAGTCTACAGAACTCTAGCCTAGGGAACTGTGGGCTTTCCCGTACCCTTCTCACAGCATGTACTTTTAGTCGATTACTTTTCATGCAATTGTGATTCACTACAAATATATCTGATGTGTACCACAGTCTGCATGTGTTGGTCAATATTCCTGGCAAAATGGCTAAAAATGCTTAAAAATAGCAGTTTGTGCACTGTTTGCCCAGGGTCGTTCTTGTCCCTTGGTTACATATATTGAACCTAGCAATCAGGTGCAGAATTTACTTAAGAGGCACAGATGGAATGTATGCCGTTATTAAGTAAAGCCATCATTTTAGAATCCTTCCTCCTAGGGAAAACTGGAAACATAGGAGGAGGCTTGGCACAGAAGGAGCTGTGGCATGTGGTGGGCAACTTGTGTCCCTACAGATATTTTGGCCTATGACTCCCATAATCCCTCACCATTGGCTATGCTGGCTAAGGCTAATGGGAGTTGTAGGCTAAAACATCTGGAGGTTGCTCATCCCCATCTGTCGTAGATATAACAGTGGAGTCCTGTTGCACTATAAAGACTGTAAATTAATTGTGGCATAAGCTTTCTCGGAGGTACAGAATTAATTGAATTAGATTCATGATGCAATACTGTAAACAGGCAGGTAACACTAAGCCACAAACACGTATAAAGGAGGGGAGGCGGGGTGAGTTAAAAAAAAAGTTTAACAATTTATAAATATGAAATGCTCAGTCAATGCTCTTAGTCCAACAGGTGAACCACGCTGCCGCGGGTCTGAAAAAAACTTTGAGTGCTTTCTCCAAAGAGCAGGCGCGTCGAGGTGGGTTGGCTGTGTTCTCTGGAAAGTTTCCGACTGTCTTAGGAGGGGGCGCCGTTGGGGAGCGCGCGAGGCTTTCCCGGGCTCTCCATTCTAATCGACTCATTGTTGTGCACAAGAGCCTGCACGCAGCTTGGTGGCACCAGACACCTCCCTTTCCCCTTCGGTGACTCCGATCCCGGCTGGCTCCTGCTCAGCTTTCCGCTCCGCAGTTTGCCGCTCTCCGCAGCCGCCGCCGCTGTTTTCAGTCGGCAGCCGAGGCAGAGCTCCCCCAGTGTCCCTGGAGCCGGAGCGCCGGCGAGCGAAGCGACTGGCTGCCCGTCTCGGGGAGGAAGCTCACGGGACGCTCGCCTCGGCTGGGCTGGCCCAGTCGCTTGGAAGGAGGTCCGCGGAGGCTTCGTGCGCTCGACGGTCCTCGCATGGAGACGTCGACCGCCTCTCCCCGGAGCCCCGCGGCTTAGCGTCGTCGTCCTGCTCCTCCTCGCCCCACAATCCCACACCAAAGTTTGGGAGGCGCTCGGGAAAGTTTGTGCGCCGCGCTCTAAGCACGGCGGTGGCCACAGTCCCCACCAGGGCGCTCCTAAAGTCGCCCTCAGCATCATGGCGAGCAGGCCGGCAGTGCTGGAGGAGGCCGCCTCACCGGCCCGCCGCCCCACCGGCCGCCCGACTCCCCCGTGGAGAAGGGGCAGCGCTGGCCAGCGGCCCCTGTGGGTCGTCTACATGGCGCTTTTCTGGAGGCTCAGCGCCGCCGACTCGGAGTTTTCCATTTTGGATGAGGCGCAAGTTTTAGCCACTCAGATGAGAAAGCTGGCCACGGAGGAGCTCGGCGTGGTCACAATGCAGGTAATCTTACCCTCCTACTTAATCTTCTGCTCATTTCCCCCCCCCCCCGCCACTTCGCTTTCCCTTGGTTTCTCAACCTCCTCTTTTATTTTCTCTTCTTTCTTCCTGGTTTTCTTTCTTTCCTTTACTTCATCCTTTCTTCCTGTTTTTCTCCCACTTTCTTTTCTCTTACCCCCCCCCCTTTAAAATAATCTCCCCTACTTTTCCTTCCTTTTCCTTCCTCCTCTAGTGAAGAAACGAGTGTGCTGCTGCTTGTTGAAATCTGCTTTTTTGATACTTAAAACCTTGCTTGAAAGTAGCATCCCTCCCTCCCAAGTGCAAGGAGTTTGAGTGAACCCTCTTTCTTAGTGGCGTCTCTCCCCTCTCTCTACGATGTGTGGGGCACCAACCTGGCTCTCCCCGTTGACATGGGGCGGAAACGGGTGGGGTGGGGGTGGGGATCTAGGCAGCAGGAGTTTGTTTTCTCACCATTTGTTGACTTCTGATCACAGCAGGCTCCTTAATGCTATCATATAAGAGCATCGATGAATGCTTGAAACAGGATCCCTTGGTTTCGGGCTCTTGCCTCCTGGGCAGAGATACTTTCGGTGTGTGTGCGGACGGGGGTGGAGGGGCTTGGAACATACTTTTTGTCCTTTTCCAAAGACCTGATTCAATTTTGAGGTGGACTTAAGGAATTCTTTGTCGAATCAAAGTCTGCCAGATTTGAAAAGTTTGAATGATTTCAGCCTCTGTACTCTGTAGCCGTAATTAGGAACTAAAGTCAGACTACTTAGGAAATGAGTGGAATGATATTTGATTGTCGATCGACACTGCTTTCTCTTGAGACCAATTTTAGAGGCGTAGTTGTACTTCAAAAAGAAAGTGCATTAACAGCATGATCCTATACATGTTTACTCGGAGATCAAGCCCATGGAGTTCAATAGGGCTTTCTTCCAAGTTAAGTGAGCATAGGATTGAATCCTAAAATTGTTATTAACATTTCCCCTTCAAGTTGCCATGTGGTTTAATTATCTCTCAATATTATTTAAACTGAATGCTTCCTGGCATTGGGTGGGGTGGGACTGAGTGCCTTGGTTCAGATGGTTATTATGCATTTGACATTTAAAGGTTTTCCTACTCCCCTCTTATTTTTAAGCTGGCAACAAGTTGGGGGTGATGGAGCCAAGCTGGGGGGGACTAGGGTGGAGTGTCAAACTTATATATGGAAATGTGCACAGGTTAGGCATAATTTACTTTTTAAATTTGGAAAATCAGTTTAACTAGTTTATTGTTTTCCTCTCAAAGTGGATAATTTGCCCCAGTTCAGAGGGAGCGAGATGATTAGTAATTATAGCCTATCTCTGCCTTTGTGGTTGCATATTAATGACAGTTTGACTATTGTGCTTTCTGTAAAGGAGGCTAATAGCTGTTCTTACAGCAACCAACGACAGCCTCCCCTGACAAAAGGTGAAATTGGATCCCAAACACACTGCAAATGCAAGGTACTGTCAGTGGCAAAGGCAGTTTTAAAAGCCTCCCGGATTGAAAAGGAGACACTTCTATGGAAGCAGCAGGGGGTCTCTGCCCAAATGGCCCTTTATCTTCTTCAAACCCGCTCCCTTCGACTATCTTTTGAAATATTATTGTTTTGGCTCCCTCCTAGGGCTTGGGCTTTGTCAGTGCTTCTCTTCCCCCTCCTTTATGGTAAGGAGCCATGCATTAAAATGACTTCGCTTAACAAGGTAGATAGTAGTAAGTTACTGATATACTGAACTATGGAGAATTCGGAAGTCACTTTCTTGCTCCCAGGAGAGCTAGTGGCACATTCTTTCCCCCCTGAGAAACCTGCGTATAATCTGTAGGTTGTGGAAATTCCATTCAAGGAATATTACTCTTCGGTATGCTGTACAGTTAAAATGCATTCTCTCAGTTTATGAACTTTTCCTTACTAGTATATGTCTGCATATCATTGTGTGTGTGCAAGGCATTTAAAAAAAAAATCAAGTCACATTAAATGTATACACATTGAACATGTGCTACTTTTCATGTTAATTCTTCAGTTTATTTGAGTGACGAAGGATCTTTCACTAAGAATTGTATCTCTTAAAGGTTTATTGGCTTGAAGAGGAATGTTTGATGCAAATGCTAAGTATAGCATGTTATTGTTAATTGGGAAGTGTGAAGCCAGATGCCATCCATACAATAAAACCAGTTATTTTAATATTTATGTTGTGGTCTGTGCCCTTAAAAAAAGTTTTTTTGCCTTACATCTGTTTCATCTTGAAATAGGTGAAGGCAAATTTGCTATGATTTTTGAAGTTACTTTACAGAAGGAAGTCAGCAGAGTGAAAATACTTACTTTAGAAAATAGTAATTTTGTTGAACCCCCCCCCCAAGATATAGTGTGTTAATTTATGTATGGGAAGTCATGTGATAGCCAAACATTTTCATTATCCTGAAGATCTACAGTTATTAGGATGCTATAATATAGGATTGCCCTATGGTGCTAAGAGCATGGTCAGGTGTCTGCTATAATTGGAATATATAAAAAAGAAAATAGAAGATTTAGAAGAATAGTGAAGGACCTTTGCGTACCTTAATTACAGAGTCTGCTCCTAGCAGTGGGGGCAGCATGGAAGAAGGCCTAAAATTGGAAACCAGCTGAAGAAGGTAAAAGGAATTACAAGGACGAAGCCTGGAGAAGAGCGAATAGTGATATAGGGAATGTAGAAACAAATGAGAACCAGATAACAAGAAGTTTTGAAGGTAAACATTTGTGTAGATATTCCAGATGTGGGGAGGGGTAATGGTCTGGAGGGCTGAAGGAGAATGAAATGTTCTCCTTGACCATTAAATAAGAGTAGAATTGATGAGAGAAGTCAAGATAGATGCTTAATGGGCATGAAACAATTCACATCATGGCATTTGGAGTAAGATGACTGTCTAAGTCATCTTCTTTAAGTGGCAGGTTCTGACGCAATCAGGATAGCATGAAAATAGAAAAGTGAATAGCCACTCCTAGGTTCATGAGACCAATGATGAGGGGATGGAAGTATTTATCTGTACAGCAGTTGATTTTAAAGGTATGAGGGCTTATATTCCCTCTTTGAAAACACATTGAGAGGTTGACTTGGATACATTTGGAAATTAATTAAGATTGCCCATGAAGCAATTTTGAGGGAGCAACCCACCTCCAACCTCCCACAGAAACGGTCCAAAATCCCCCTCCCAAAAGGGGGAGAATGGATGAAGCAGAACCTCTAAATCTGTCACTGAAGGAGCAGCTAGAAAGGCGAGAAGGAGAACCAGGGGAATACGGCCTCAGAAGACCCTGCAATGGGTATATCTATAATAGAGGGCAAAATATTTTTGAGATGCTGAACTTTTGTTAGGAGCAGCAGTATCTTCGGTATTGTCTTGCTACTGTTCTCACTTTATAGCTGTCAGCTGGTAGGTTTATTTCTTTTGTGTTTAATGAATTATTACAATTCTGATACCCAATGATATGAAGTGCTGGATTTGCAGTTCTAATATAAATATAAGAAAAACTTCCAAGATATCTCTTGGTAGGGAAATACACATCTGTGTAGTGAAAAAAATGCACATCTGTTGTACAGAGAGTGAAGATGGTAGCGAGAATGTATTGTCCTAAACAGAAAGATGCAAATACAAGTGCTTTAATTTTCTGTGGCACAAAGAATTAATAATTTTTTACTTCAGTGTGTGGCTTTAAATACAGATAGATGTATTAATTTGCAGTTAGAATACAGATGATATGATTGCATGGCTACTCTTAAAATTATTAAGCATGTGTCCTATGCTATATTTTTTTATCAAAGTAAGTAAAACAATAAATCATTTGCACTGTACGAATGTTACATAAAATGTATAAAGGATTCTGTGGTTTGATAGTTGTATCTCATGAATAGCTGTAAGGTATTTACATAGTCCAGAATAAGAGTCTGATTTACTTTGATCAATAGTATAATTGTAAGCAAATTGTAAATTGATGCTTACAAGAAAGCTAGTTGATGCTTTCTTTAAGTTGCAATTCTAAATACACTTACTACAGAGCAAGCCCAATTGAACACAACAGGACATAATTCTGAGTAAATATGCATGGTCTTGTGCTGTTTGTTGCTTAAAAGTTGCGTACTTTAGTTTACAAATGAGAAATAATGTACATCTCATAGATTCATAGATCTGATAGAGTTGGAAGGAACCTACAAGGCTATATGAGTCCAACCCTCTGCTCAGTGCAGGAAACTAGTTTAGTATTTGTAATTAGGTACAAGTTAACATTGCAATTTTCAGTGGTATACCCAGTGTGTAGGGGTTTCCCTGTAATATAAATTGAATGTTGATACCAAGTTATTTTTATATTCCTGTGTCAAGCCATACTAGACTGGTTCCATACTGCTTGATCTTGGTGTCTAGGAAATTGGAATATATTTAAAATTCTGGGTAAAATATCCTAGTTTAATTGAAATTAGTTTCAATATTATTTTTGGGAATTTGTTTCTTGATATACCAATGAAGTAATCATACCAATATACCTTATGCAGACTTACAGTGAGTCTCATTGAATTCATTGAGAGGTATTTCTGAGTAAACATGTATCATCATCAGGCGATCACTCGTGACCGAGTAAGATTATCTTCTGGGATAAAAGGAGGAAATTCTAAAGAAGATTGTGTAGACTCTAGCGATGGGTCCGTAAGTGACTGTGGAGGCCAATTCTAGATCCACACAGCTTCCCACAGTGAGGACACAGGTTACCAGATAGAAGATGGTCCTGTAAAGGATTCATTTGACGTGTTTTTCGCTTAGCACGTTTCTCCCTTTCACCTTGCACTCGGGCTTCTTCAAAGTCCATGGAACCTTTGTGAAAGGCCAACCTCCATTTAGATCGTTCATGGGCCAGAGCTTCCCAGTTTTCGATGTTTATATTGCATTTTTTTAGATTAGCCTTATGAACATCTTTAAACCTCTTATATTGACCACCGATATTCCGCTTTCCATCCTTGAGTTGCGAGTAAAGTAACTGCTTTGGGAGACGGCAGTCAGGCATTCGAACAACATGACCGGTCCACTGAAGTTGGCGTTGAAGGATCATTTTTTCAACGCTAGTAGTCTTTGCTTCTTCCAGTACACTGACATTTGTTCGCCTATCTTCCCAAGTAATTCGCAGGATTTTCCGGAGGCAACGTTGGTGAAACCTTTCAAGGAGGTGGAAGTGACGTTTATAGATAGTCCATGTTTCGCAGGCATACAGTAAAGTTGGTAATAGAATGGCTTCATAAACCAGTGTTTTGGTCTTCTTACAAATATCCCAATCCTCGAACACTATGTTTCATTCGAGAAAATGCGGCACTTGTGGAGCTCAGACGATGCTGGATTTCACTGTCGATGTTAGCTGTAACAGAAAGATAGCTGCCAAGATAGAGAAAATGATCGACATTTTCCAGTATTGTCCCGCCAAGCTGGATAGATGGCATCACCAAAGGGTTAGCTTGCACTTGCTGATGAAGCACTTTGGTTTTTTTGATGTTAAGTGAGAGACCAAGTTTTCCGTATGCTTCTGCAAAAGCATTTAGGATAGTTTGGAGATCATCCTCTGAATGTGCGGAGACCACATTATCATCAGCATACTGAAGTTCCACAATGGAGGTTGTAATTACCTTACTTTTTGCTTTCAGCCTGCTGAGATTAAAAAGCTTTCCATCTGTTCGATATATAATTCCCACACCAGTGGGAAGTTTCCCCTTGACAAGATGTAAAACCATGGCGATGAAAATGGCAAATAATGTTGGGGCGATAACACATCCCTGTTTAACACCTGATCCCACTTTAAATGGAGCACCATGAGAGCCGTTGTTGTACAAAACCGTTGTCGTCATGTTGTCATGGAGAAGTCGCAAGATATTCACAAATTTATTGGGGCATCCAATTTTCATAAGGATAGTCCAGAGAGCCGTTCGGTCTACAGTATCAAAGGCCTTAGCCAAATCGATAAATGCCATATAAAGGGGTTGATTTTGCTCCCGGCATTTTTCTTGGAGCTGACGTGCAGTAAAAATCATGTCTACTGTCCCTCTAGAGGGGCGGAAACCATATTGAGTTTCAGGGAGGATCTCTTCTGAAATAGATAGAAGATGGTTTGCGAGAATCCTAGCAAATATTTTATCTGCGGTTGCTAAGAGAGAAATGCCCCGATAGTTTCCACAGTCTGTTCTATCACCCTTCTTAAAGAGGGTGATAATTATGGCATCCCTGAAGTTTTCTGGGATCTCTTCTCTTATCCAGATTTTTTCGATGTATAGGATCAGGCTGTTAGCCATTGCTATTTGTTAATTGTTTGGAGAAGAATGGGGTGGTTCACACATGCATGTACAATCACTTATTTATTTTACACTTGAGGCTCTCAGCCAATTGTGTGCATGATTTCCTCTGAAATGTGTTGTGCTGTGAGTTGGTATCGGACAATATGAAAGTACCTACTGTATCAGTGGTGATTAATCTCTGATAGCTTATTCATATATGCAAGCCATCACTTGATGCTACATGTACAAAGTGATGTTTGTGTATGTGGCCCCATAGTAAGGACTGCATGAGATGTTGGATGGGAGATTTTTCTATGTCTCCTGACTTTTTAAAAATAATAATAATGAAAATCATCTGTGGGACGCTGCTAGCTTGATTGGAGAATGGTGGGAAGGGCTACCCTTTCCACTCTGGCTTTTCTTCTGCTTAAAATGTGACTTACTTTTCCACCCATGGGAGGGAAAAGTAACCATCCCTCCCTCATTCTTTAATGGAAAATGGCTACAAAGGCTCATTCCTCCCATCAATTTGATAACCTCCTGCAACTGTTTTTCATTAAAAAAAAAAAAAAAAAAGGCAGACTATTTATATGCATTTTCCATGTAACATCTTGTTTGTTCCTAAGATGAATCACTTCATTTCAGGAATGTCTGGAACTGGCATAGGGACTGTCCTCGCCATTGTGGTGGTCTATTAGGTGAGCAGATCCTGTTCATTACAGTTGGTGTGTGGAATCTCCTGCATGCAAAAGTTTTCCCACAGATTTCACACATGATGGCTGTAACGTAAGAATTGGTCACTAGTTTATAGCTAAGAACAGCTTTTGAGCTCCAACACTCTGAAGGAACATGTTTATTTACTACTAAGCAGCAAGTGTTTTAAGGATAACATTTGTTTTGGGCAAAAGTCATGTCTATCACTCAAAAGCTGCATGCTTCTTATAAAATAATTGGTGTGACCTATAAACTTTTGTTAGAACCCTGAAAATTCTAGTATTTTTGGGCCACACCAATTATTTCTTGAACAGCCTGCAACTTGTGAATTTCTAGCTTTCATGGTATTGGATATAAGCTTGAAACCGATAATAATATATATTAAAAGATCAGAAAGCAAGTACCAGCAAGCATTGACATTTGTTCTAATTCAAACTCATGAAATCCAAACTAGTTTCTGAAGACTGATTCAAACTTTATATAGCAATTGTGTTTGCTGCCTGTATATGCAAAATGTGAAGAAAAGAGGGATGTTTCCAAAGATCAGTGGGCATGTGTCAAGGAAGGAACTACATCTGTCAGGTGCTCCACCTCATGTCATGGGTCCCACTGTATGTTCTCCACTTTTTGGAGATGTATGTGTGTGTTTTCCTCATGGTATAAGGGGCAAGATGTCAATGAATAGGTGTCATGCCTCCTATTGCAACAATGCTGATAACTAAGTCTGTGCTGTTCTTTTGGTACTATGTACTTTTTGCAGTACATAATGTGAAGGACATTAGAGGAAATAAAAGTGAGTCTTCTGATAAGGCAGTTTCACTTCTATTGCAGATTCTTCAGAAATCTCCTGATTTTGGAGATATCAGAAGAAATGGGAGGGAATTACCTGCCCGCAGTTGCAGGATCTCATTAGTGCAAAGATATATCTGTGAAGATGGTATCTAATAATGACAGTGATAATCAGTATGTACAATGTAAAACATGGTGGAGTTCAGTTCTGTTGATATTATTTGGCTGCACATCTAGTGTGATGGCTCGTTGGTACCGTAAATTGAGCAGTAAATTGAGCAGTCATGGGATAAGAGGAAGGGTCCTCTGGATTGGTAACTGGCTAAAGAACAGGAGGCAGAGAGTAGGAATAAATGGTCAATTCTCACAATGGAGGGATGTAAACAGTGGGGTCCCATAAAGATCTCTGTTGGGACTGGTGCTTTTTATCTTGTTCATAAATTATCTGGAATTAGGAGTGAGTAGTGAAGTGGCCAAGTTTGCTAACAGCACCAATTATTTGTAGTGGTAAAAACAAAAATGGGACTGTGAAGTGCGGCAAAAGGATATCTCCAAACTGGGGGGAATGGGAATTAAAATGACAAATGCAGTTCAGTGTAAGTGTAAAGTGAGGACATTGGGCCTAAAATCCTAACTTCACATATGCACTGATGGAATCTGAACTGGCAGTGACTGACCAGGAAAGTGATCTTAGGGTCATGGTGGATAGCTCAAGGAAAAGATCAACCCAGTGAGTGGCAGCTGTGAAAAGGGTGAATTCCATGTCAGAGATCATTACTAAACTGCCACTATCATAATGCCTTTATACAAATCTATGGTGTGACCACAGTTGGAATATTGTGTACAGTTCTGGTTGCCCTGCCTCATAAAGGATACTGTAGAGCCAGAAAAGATGCTGAAAGGGGCAACCAGAATGATCCTATGAGATCATTTAGTTCAGAAAAAAGATGTGTGACAGAAGTGTACAAAATTATACATGGTGAGGAGAAAGTGGATAAGGTAAAGTTTTTCTTCCTTTCTATGATACTACTAGAACCTATGATGCTCACAGAACCCTCTGCTTGCTTGACAGGGCTTTTGCGGTTCTAAAAATACCTGAAATGAAAGGAAATGCTCATTTTTAGAATGGAGTAGGTTAGTGGAGCTCTCAGAAAGGTGCTCCACTGATCTAACCTGATCCAGAAAGCAGTGTTTTCTGTCCGTTTTTGGAATTATTTTTTAGAAGCACAAAAGCCCCATTGCGCAAGTGGTGGGTCCCATGAGTGCAATGGAACCAGTGGAGTGGCCCTGTTGGATACTGCCTTCTTTCCCCCCCCCTTTTTTTTTGAGGTTGTGGTTTTGAGGTTGAGGTGAACATTAAAATATGTTTTAATGTTTAGTTTTTTAAATAAATAGTTAATATAGTGTCTAATTTGCCTTTTCAGATAAGCTTGTTCATGTTATATGTTCTAAAACTGAAGAAAATAATGCTGAAAACACAAACATGCTTTAAAATGGTCCATGAATCCATATTGGGAGATGATTATGAGAAATAGCCTACATTTGTAGACTGATTGCACATCCTATATCAATATCTAAATTGAATAGAATACAGGTTCCACCAATTGCAATGGATCATCCACTGATGATCCTGACTTGTTCAGAAAAAGTTTCTCAGTGGTGCTTTTCATGTGGACCAAACATTGCTTCAAGTTGTTGGTTATGAAAGGAAGTGTTGTCTTGAAAGTGTCACTTTGAGTGCCAGAATATTTACTTTTGGTCGTGGAGATTACCATTTGAATATAATGCATGTCACCAAAGCAAGAGTTAATTGCTGTGATACACATTACCAGCTTTTGAATGAAGTGTATAAAGAAGACAGTGTGATAGTGGAGTTTGCATTGTGACATTCCACATGATGCAAGGGGTGCCCATGTTTGTACTGGAGGAGATGTCTGTAGATCAGAGTAATCTTTGCTACATTTCATCTGTTTGCTTAGAGAAGGAAATTACTTTACTGCATAGTGACAGTCTGAAGGAGATGATCCTATGTTTTTAGTCTCCTTGACCATTATTACAATGGCTATCAGTTCTGAAAGAAATGGACTCTGGTCACTTTGTTTATAAAACAAAGTACCTCCTTTTGGCAAAAGTTTAGACCAAGTACGTGAACAAAATAATGCCATAGTCAAAGGTCATGGTGTTGTAGTGGATTGACAGAGAATACTGGGACTTGGGAGATCTGGGTTCTAGTCCCCGTTCGGCCATGAAACTCACTGGGTGACTCTGGCCCAGTCACTGGCTCTCAGCCTAACCTACCTCACAGGGTTGTTGTGAGGATAAAATGGAGAAGAGGAGGATTATGTAAGGATTATGGGTTCCTTGCAGGAAAAAAGGCGGGGTAGAAATAATAAATAAATAAATACTGAGAAGTTAAATAGTTAGTGGTCAAAAGATATGTCAAGTAATTGAGGAATTCGATAGTGACATGGAGAGAGCAATCCTGTGGTTCATGGGAGAGTGTCCTGTCCCAGGGACCATAAGATATTTTGGATTCCCTCTTTCAAGGCCGTAGACACTCCTATGACCTCAGAGGAGGGAATCCAAATTGAGATTGTTCCCCCCCCCCCCCCCGCTGCTCACAGCTGCCATGGAAAGCACCATGGTGGCTTCCTCACCTGAGGTTGGAGCTCTGACCTTGGGAGAGGATGCAAATGAGGAGGAACAGGGCTAGCTAGGGAATGCTGAGAGGTGTAGGACTTTTTGTCTAAATATGTATAGGATTGCACCCTAAATCAGTAACAGAAAGGTTCCCTTCACCATGAGCAATGCAAAAAATTCCAGTTTAGGTTCACACACACACTGCACTGAGGGATAGCTTCAGGGAGTTTGTCAGTCCATTCATGGAAACTGCTCAGTACCTTGTAGTTATTGATAACAGGGTCACTGCGGACAAAGAAATGGTTGAAATGATAGTTTATGTATAAAAAAAAAGTTAGCTCCTTCGCTGAGGCATTTGTTAACAAAAGTGCTATCTCATGTGAACCAAATTGAAAAACAGTTTGTGTCTGCCAAGAAGAATAGCAATAAAAATGCTCACCTGAAGAATCTGAAGACAGATGTTCAGCTGAATTATGGTGATTCAAAAACATGACATGTTTGGAGAATTGTTCAATATACATGAGAATTAGCCTTTCCCCCTGGACTGTCCAGCATATATGTGTGGGTAACAAGTTACATTTAGCACCACTTTTAGAAGTGACGTATGACTTGAATCAGTATATCAGATGGGTATACTGATGGATATACAGTGTATGATGGAGCAGCACTTGCTGCACACTGGAGACATTCAGGGAGTATTTTTGATATTTTCAGTCTTTTATCTGCAAAGACACTAGCCAGATTCAGACGTCATGCTAAATTATAGTTTAGTGTGACATGAATGAGCCTAGGTCAGGTGACCACTCCCCCCCCCTTCTCCCATGTGGTTGGGAAGAGGGGTTTGGAAGCTTTTGCTTCTACTTTTGCTTAACTGTGGTTTGTTGTTTCATCCAAACTAGTGAACTCTAGTTAAAATGCTTTGTCTGACACAAGCCAACTTGAAACTATAGAATAGTTTAGAATAGGAGCCAGTGTGGTGTAGTGGTGAGAGTGTTGGACTGGGACTCGGGAGGTCCGGGTTCTAGTCCCCGCTTGGCCATGAAACTCACTGGGTGACTTTGGGCCAGTCACTGACTCTCAGCCTAACCTACCTCATAGGGTTGTTGTGAGGATAAAATGGAGAGGAGGAGGAGGAGGATTATGCAAGCCGCCTTGGGTTCCTTGCAGGAAAAAAGGTGGGGTATAAATATAATAATAATAAAAAAATAGATACAATATCTCCATTACTGAGGATGTGCGAGGGAGGAAAGAGGTGTGGGAATCAGGAAGCAGATACTTCCAGACTGTGTTATTGCAAAGAACTGGCAGAATATTTACAAGGATTTTATGGAACTAAGGGGAAGAGTTTCAGCTGCTTGGGACCTTTGATGTAGATTGTATTACACATGTTCAGGTGGAAACTGCTGTGGAGTAAATTGGGTCCTAATGCCCATGGCCTTAATAATTAAAAAAAAAAGAGTAGTGTATACTAAGGATGGCTTGTCCACATTTTGCCAACATTTATCAGATTAAACTTTCAACAGATCATAAAAGTATCTTTTTACCAATTAAATTATGCTTTGCATTATAAGAATTCAATGTATACTTCGATGAAATGAACAGTGTATATACTACATCAAGCTTGTACTAAAATAGACCAGTTTAATTGCTTATATGTAGTTTTCTTCATAGGCCTTTGGTTGATGTAAATTGTTTGAATATCTGGCTGACAGAAATTGAAACAAAAAATAAAATCTTATAGCTGATAAATGCTTTATGGGGCCATTTCCCCTTCAAAAATGGTGTACACTACAGTAATTAGAATGGAAAGCAGTGAAGTAAAATCTCATCTGTTTTACATGATTGCAGGTTGGTCTGGTTCCAACCATAACAGTCTTTTAAAAGGTTCTATGAATGCCCCAAATACAGCAGTTTTTCATCCTATTCCTCTCACTTTTTTTTAAATGAAACATTTTGGAAGGCTATAACAAGGCCCTGGTGGAAAAGCAGTTAATATTGTCGTGCTTAGGAGAACAAAACTGAATTTTTAATTAGGCTTTAGTTGTTTCTTCAAAGTGTCAAGGCATAATTAGTGATGTAAGCCTTGTTGCATTAGCAGAGACTGACATTTCACTTCAAACACGGAGAATGCAGCTGTCCTGTGCAGATAAAAGTTGCCAAATGTGGTGCAGCAAGGTGGATTCGTAGATAATTAGCTGTCCCATTTTACCGCTGTGTTGAAGAACCCTGCCAGTCATGTCAGGGAAAAAGAGAAAGTGGGAATTATTAACTGGGAGAAAATCCAAATATGCCATAAAGCACTTTGGGAATCACTTCAGCTGTGGCAGGGTTGATAAGACGTATGTTAAGGAAGCACACAAAATAAGTACTGTGTTTGTTAGCTAGGTGCTGCTACTTTAAAAAAAATAAAACTTTAATTTAACCAACTGGCTGTAATCATCCCTTACTATATACCAAAAGAATTGCTGTGGCCCCATCAGTCTCAAGCCCTGGCAGCAAATGCTGCAGCATACAATAACAAAATGTCTGAATGAAAGGTGTTGCTTATGCAGATCTAGATGCCCTCTCAGGTCTCATAAGAACACCCCTGCTGCATTGGATGAGAGGTCCATCCAATCCAGCATCCTCTTTTCTGCAGTGGCAAATCAGATGCTTCTGGGAAGCACACAAGGAGTATGTGGAGGCAGCAATGCTCCTCGTCTGTTGCTCCCCCAATAGCTGGCATCCTGTGGCCAACTTTCTCTGAATGGACATGGAGGTTTTATAGAGCCATCTTTACTAATAGCCACTGACTATCCTTGAAAGGACATTGCTAGGTCTATCCTTCATGGATTTATCTAAACTTCTTTTAAAGAAAACCAGTGTGATGTGGTGGTTAGAGTGTTGGACTGGGACTCAGGAGATCTGGGTTCTAGTCCCCACTCAGCCATGAAACTCACTGGGTGACTTTGGGCCAGTCACTGACTCTCAGCTTAACCTACCTCACAGGGTTGTTGTGAGGAAAAAATGGAGAGGATGATGATGATTATGTAAGCTGCCTTGGGTTCCTTGCAAGAGGAAAAAAGGCGGGATATAAATGAAATAAATAAATAAATACAATAAAGCTGTCTAGGCTTGGTGGCCAGCACCATACATCTTGGCAGTGAATGCCATAAATTAATTATCGCAGCTTATGACTGAAGCCTTGTGGAAGCTGGTGGTGTAGAAATCCACTGATTTCTATATAAGAAAATGGTAAGTAAGAAAATTGAAAGAGTTTGTAACCACCATCTTGACTGAAACAAGGCAGTGGGGAATTCTGCGCTTCTCTTACTTAGTTCTAGTTCTAATAGACACCACTTCTTGAGAACGCTAACCTATATCCTCTGGAGAAAAGGTGCAATAGCGGATTTTAGTCTCTTCCTTCACCCAGTTGAATAGCATGATACTTGAATGGGCATTCTGTTTGGTCAGAATAAAGGTAATTTCCTTCATTATTTTACAGTTTGGTATGCAGCAGTGTCCATAGCAAGGAAATAATTCCATGAGTATAACCGATTATGCAATTATTTGTTTATAAATGGTTAAAGTTGGTGGGGTAGAAATCCACTGATCCTTGTGGTGGTGTCTCATAAACTTCCACTAATGCATGTACACACATGAAATGCTCTCCTTTCCTCCCTCTGGTGCTTATGTCATGATGGCCAGATATTTCCTTACCACCATCATTACCAGAGTATCTCCTTTTCTTGATTAAGAGCCAGTCAGAGGAATGTAATCTTGGCTGTAGCCAATTATAAGTATATACATTTATAATTTTATCAACAAAATTATTTGTTTATAAATAGTGTTAGTACAGCCATGCAGTGAAGTACTTAGATGATAAAGAAATGTCTGCAGGTGCCATGTTGTCCTTTTCCTTTGTTTTACAAAACTGTCTAATTATATCTGCCTTCTGTTCTGTCTTGCAGGTTTATTTAAGTTTTGAAATATAACCAAGACTTGTGTTCTTATATTTTTTTTAAAAGCACAAGAACTATAGTAAGGTACTGACTAGTATATCTCTTTACTTTAAAAAAAAAAAAGCAACCACCCTGGTACATTTGGATCAACTCGCAAAATAATAAAGGGGGGGAAATCTAGCCTTAAAATACTAGTTTTGTTTGTCAGCCTGTAAAAAAAATTTAATGTGTAGAGCATAAAATATTGATCTGTCTTTTGAGATAGATTGTTAGCTGTCAGCAGCTGATGTCCTGTGGGCCAAATCGGGCTTCAACATGGCCCTGCAGTTGTCAACCTGAAGCAAGAGAGTGGAAATAGTGTTGGTTGCAAGAGGATTTGTCAGCAGGTCATTTGGCCAGCTGAGGCTTTAGGCCCTGTCATCTTTCCCTTGAAATGGCCCTCTTGCAAAATTTGTTGTTAACGAGGCTATGATACAGATCTATGGCTAAATAAAAATAATATGGGGAAAAAATACAATTTATTATTATTATGTAAGTATCTTTGTGTTTTGCCTAAAACCTTAATAAAGTTTCAGCCCAGTGTTACTTTTTTCAGTGAAAGTAACTTCCATTATAGTTAACCATTAAAAAAGAAGAAGGTAATGTTTTTCCAGACTATGTTGTCCTTTTGTTTACAATCATGCCTTTTGTAGTTTAAAAACACAGATGAGAGGAAGAGATATTGTCACAAACCTTGCTTTATTCAAACATACTAAGATCTTAAGGGTGCAAACCTATTGATTGCGCCGTTGATGCTCATAAGCTCCTGAACTTGGGAGGCTTTCGAGCATCCAGTGCAGAGCAGGAGGAGTGGCGGAGATGATCTCTGCCTCCCTGCTCCTCCCACTCTGTGATTTAGGCTTTGGAGGGAGAGGGAAGGAGGCTGGAGCGCCATCAGGATACCTAGTATCTTGGCGGCCCCAGTCTCCTACCCTCTCCACCCCCTTTGCCCCCTCTCAAAGGTCAATTTTCCAACCTTGGAGTAGCAGCCTGAGCATTTTTTTCCTGCCCTGGCTGCAAGGGGGGGGGATCAAAAATGAGGTTTTAAAGCTAATTTCACCTCTCAGGGTCAAACTAAGGGTCAAACTAAATATTCTTCTAATCACACACAGTTCAGTTATGTGTGATAGTTTTACTTACGCTTTGTGTGAGTGCATGTGGCCCAGATTTGGATCAAGACCACAGTGTTCCAGGCAGGGTGGTTAAACTTCCCCACCGCCCATTTTTCACTGAAATTTCAGCTCCCATGGGGGCGGGTAGAAAAAAGAAGGTAAGGCCCCAAATGATTCCCAATGTGACTTTTTTCCTTCCCCCCCCCCTGCCCTGCCTCATGGTGGACAGTGGAGTTTCAGAGAAACAAATGGGTGGAGGGGAAGGTTTAACCTCCCCTACCAGAGCATCATGGTCCTGATCTAAGTTGGGGCCAAGCGTGCTTACACAGTAGTAAGTAAAACTATCACACACAGCTACATTGTGTGATTAGGAGACTGTTTAGTTCAACCCTCAAGTTAAGAGCAAACCTTGCTCACCATTAGCCATTGGTAAGATTAGTGCCACCATAAGCCTTAACTGTGGGCAAGGCAAGTCAGAAGAAGGAAGGGAGAATTTGTGCCAGAGGGGAAGTTAACTCTAGAGAATGTGCCCATCTTGCTGTGGCTTACTTGTTATCATTATGCATACACAGGCAGGCCTTTTCTATGTTATCAGAGATAACACTGATGTTCTCTGTGGTAAACATATAGGACTGTTTCAGACATAATGAACTCAGCTTAGTAAACCATAATTTATTAAGTCAAGAATGAGTGTCAAGCTTGTGCGATTCTCCCTTCATCCTTGTTTCATATTCTGGCCAGTAAGCCAACATTAAACCACCGTTTCTTGATTCAGTGAGAAACAATGGTTTAATAGAAGCGTCAAAGCTGGTTTGGGAGGGGAGGGACAAGGGAGGAGTGTGTGGGCCCGATGCTTGTTTTTGGTTTAATAAACCATGGTTTATGAAGCTGAGTTCATTACCTCTGAACAGGCCTAAAGTATGATGGAGAGATGCACATTTCCAAACACATTGAACAGATACCACGGCAATGCAATCATAGTTCCCCAATACACATGATCCCAACTGTTTGAGGATGTGCATCTCCCCTTCATATTGTATATTTTTACTATGGCAGACTGGCCAAACACTCTTGTACCTGCAGTGTGAATGGCTCTCCAGTATATGTTAGCCATGTTTCCTGAAGGTATTCATGACTGTAGACAACTCTTGAGCATACATAACTTTTTGTTAAGAGTGAGTGCTTCATTTGGCAGCAGGAAGTTGAAAATGGTTATGGATTGGTTACTGTTCTTTTCATTCTAATGTAATGTAACATGTTGTTGGGTGTTGAAACCTGGAAGATTAAGCTGAGATAGTTGTAGAAATAATCCATAATGCTCATGTGGAGGGATTCACTTGAAGTAGCATCATTTTTTCAAGGTTTAAATAGTGAAAAGGAAGAAGCAAAGAGAAGGTGCAATAATTTTGGGGGGTGGGTGGGTAATTTTGAAAGTCGTGCTTCCCAGTTAGGACCAGGACATCAAAGTATATTAATTCAAACAACTGCAAACAATAGATAGTCAAGGAAAAATTTGTCAATAATTTATATTGATAGTTTCCCTTGCTTCATAGCTGCCAGCCAAATGTATCTCAAGTTTTGGTTTAATTATTTCTGCCTCTTTATGTGGTTCCTTTTTTGGTGCAACTTACTATAATCAACCATGACGTTTGAGGTTTCAGTCAATCAGGATTGAGATGAAAAATAACAGTTTACTCGTTGATCAATTGGATTTTTATCCTCCAAGGAGCTCAGGACAACAAACATGTTGTCCCCTTCCTGTTTTGTCCTTGCAGTAACTCCTGTTAGGTTAGGATGAGGGATAGCAACTAGCTGAAGGATACCTATTGAGCGGCAGGATTTTGACCCTGGTCTCTCAGTTTACAGTTCTTATGCACTACATCAGGGGTGAGCAACCTGGTGCCCTCCAGATGTGTTGGACTACAACTCCCATAATCCCTGACCATTGGTCATTTTGAGAGAGAAACAGCTGTTCTTTAAAAAAAAAAAAACTATACAAAACCTAGCCCAACCATTATTACTCTTCTGTTATATCTTTTTCAGCTACGACATCTTTTGTATTCTACAGCATGCTTCCCTGTATTCCCTGGGATGGTGGCTCTTGGTCTCCTGTTTTGATCCTTTTTTATTTTGTCAACTTTTGTTCTGCCTTTTTCCACAGAGAGCAGATGGGCTCTGTGTGTGTGTGTGTGTGTAATATTTGGAGGAATACGCATGGGAATATTTGGAGGAGGATCCCTTTGACAATAAAAATTCTGTATGATACAAATCAAAGTTAAATTATATAGTTTTTAGAACAGTCAATATTAGAACAGTTGTATATGCTTAGGAGATGGTTAGTGCAATCCTATGCATGTCTACTCAGAGGTAAGTACCATTGAATTCAATGGTAGTTACTCCCAGATAATTGTGTATAGCCAGTATAGCTCTTTAAAGCAGCCAAAGTTAGAAAAATAGATAAATCATATTGGGGCCGTTTGCATGACACAGTGAGCTGTGGTGTTGTGCGAACAGCCCCAGTATGATTTATCTATTCAATGGTGCTTACTTCTGAGTAGACATATATAGGATTCCACTAACTGTTTCCTATGCGTATACAACTGTTCTAAAATTATATGTTCTAAAACTATATAATTTAATCTTGATTTGTATCATACAGAATTTGCATTTTCAAAGGGTTCCTCCTCCAAATATTCCCTTGCACACACAGCCCATCTGCTCTCTGTGGGAAAAGGCAAAACACAAGATGACAAACCAAACATTTATTTAACCCATGGTGAGGCTGCATTGGGTGCAGGGTGCAAGAATATGGAACCCCCACTCGGGTTGTCATGTGAACCCAGCGAGCGTGGGTTATGCGAGGGTTATGCAAGGGTTATTGTTAATTGTTGTAAACCGCCCAGAGAGCTTCGGCTATTGGGCGGTATAAAAAATAAATAAATAAATAAATAATAAATAATAAACAACCCTCACATAGCCCATGCTCTATTTATTTAACCCTCACATAGCCTCTGTTTGCTGGGTTTGCATGACATAACAACCCCCCAAGGGTTGGATATGCAACCTAGTGTCCAGGAGCCACAGCATGTCATCTGAAGAACCTGGTCATTTTATTGTCAAGGAGACAAAATGTTTCACTTTGATAAAGAAGGGCAGAGTACATGTACTGCATCAATGTTGTTCGTTTATAAAACTTTTCGACTAAAAATACACAAAGTTTTGTACAAGTAGAAACTAAAGTGTCACACAAAACAAATAATGCAACAAAAGATCAAACCACATTCCTTAGAACCCAGTTTTTAACCATCATGTAAATAAATTGCTGGAAAAGCTTGGTGGAACAGGAGAGAGTCTTTATTAATTCTTGTAAACATATAGGACTTGTAGCTAAGTTGCAGCCCATAGGCAATTTGTTCCATTATTCAGGCAGCCACAGATTTAAACTTACAAAGTTTGGACTTCTCAGCAGAAGAACTGCCTGCATAGATCCTAATAATAGGGGAGGTTCATATGGGAGCAGGCATTTCCAAAGGTATGCTTTGCAGACGCAATGCAGAGCTGTAATGATTATATGCAGCACCTAAAACTTTGCATGGAAGCCTATTGGAAGTACTCTTGGCTTGGAAGACAATAGGCTCCATGCCTTGCATTTTAGAAGAGAACACATGGCAATACACATTTTTATTTATTTCTTAACCAAGAATTTGTACATGGATTAAATCCCAGAAGTTGTTTTTCTTTTTTAATTTCTTGCATAAAGGTGTAAAACTTACCGTACATGCTTTATTTGGCATTTTTATAGAACTTGCAATTGTTTTGCAAGGAATTGAACAGTGGCATCAGGTCAGTCTGGGTATTTAGGGTTTGGGAAGATAACCAGAGGCTGCAGGGCATGTAGGCCAAAGAAGCTGTGACTGAACACAAAACCTTTTGCAAATACAGTAATACCTTGGATTACAAGTAACTTGGTTTGAGAGCGTTTTGCAAGACAAGCAAAATTTTTAATATATATATATATATATTTACTTGATATACAAGCATCGTCTTGCAATACAAGTACTGTAGTACAGCTTAAATTAAAAATCTCTGTACACATTTTTTTGGGGGATTTCGTTTTGATATAAGAGTGTTTTGGATTACAAGCACCTTTCCGGAACGAATTATGCTCTCAATCCAAGACATGACTGTACTTTGTGGATGTCTTCAAGTATGTCTCTGCAACTATGAGAGCTGGAAAGCTGAAATTCTAGGTCTCTGGTAATCACATACTAAGGGCACATGCTGGCTGGGCCATGCTGGGAGTTGTAGGCCTTTTTTCTGTCTAAACTTGCATAGGATTGTGCCTTACATGTCTGAATGAAGAATTAAGATTTGTATCTTAAGCCAAGTCATGGTCATGGCACACAGATCACACACACTCAGATTAAGTGCGGAATTACTTCTTAAAAACCCAAATGTTTAGATTCTAATAAATGTCTTGGTCATACTAGTAGAACAGAGCCACTCGGGAACATCAGGCAACTGGGATTTTGAATGTGTCTAATAATAACCACTGTTGAAGCATTTGGGAGCAACCACTGAATGCTGTAAAAGAGCAAACAGCTCCGTTTTCTGTAAGCCTTGCATTTCTCCCTGTAGTATTAAAATTAAAATAATCATGTGGGTGATTTAGTGTGTGAGTTTGCTCTTCATAATCCCTTTATAAAATGTATGCACATTAAAGGGATGTTTTTAATAGAAGTACTGCCTGGATGAAAGAATGCTTTGTGAAGGGAAGCTATTGTCCATTTCTGGATCTCTCTGCAGCTCCTGTGGAGCTTCCCAAGTCCCTCTGACTCAGAGCAAAAAAAAACAAAACAAAAAAAACCCCTTCTAATTTTAAGCTTGAATGGAGAATAATTGGAGGGGGAGGAGGAAGAGATGTGGATGGGGGAAGGGAATTGGTAGTGTGCAAAGAAGCAAGGATTGGTATTGGCATTTGTGATGTGAGCATTTAATACTTTGCATTCCTCCTACAAATTGAGCTTTTGCATTTGTAGTGAGGACCGAGGAGAAACTGGTCTTCCCTTATTGCATTCATATTTAGACAGCTTGATGTAGATATAGGATCCAGAACACATGCATTGGTTCAGATACCTTTTGCCTGTTGCCTGATATTCTAATTGTTAAAAGAGCAGCTTACAGCTTGTAGTGTTTGTCCATTTAAAAAAGGATTATTATTTTTTTGGCCCACCATAGCAATGGTACTGTTGCTGTAAATTCTCCCTCCCCCATAAAGAAATTACAGAGCTGTTTGTAAATCTTACAAGATGTGTAATAAATGCTGTTATCAAAAGGAAAATAAAGAGGCAGAATATTTTTGTCTTATTACAAAATCTTTTTTTTCTTTTTAGTCAAGAAAGTACACACTGCATTCTCCGTTCCCTTTAAATATTTTAAGGCTGAATATGCTGTCAGTTGCTGTTTGTTATCAATATATCAGTTGTGTATTGCACTTGTTACAGTGCAGTACATTGTACAATTTTTTAAAAAGCCAAAATCCATTTTGTTACTCATTAGCAACTCATCATTGGAATATATGAAGGTGAAGGCCAGATCTGCTGTGTGATATATGAATTTCAAAACTCACAGCAGATGCACAATTGCATGTTACCTTTTGTTGAAAAAACAACCCTTCATATGTTAAAAATATATATGCTTAATCCTTAATTACGTAAGAAAAAAGTTATGAATAATCATGATTTGGTTTATTCTGCACCCAACTATGCACCAAGAAAATCACAATTCTGTGACTGTTACTTTTCCTACTTCTGATAGCCGTGGAGATGGGTGAAGACGTCTTACCTCCTGACTACTCAGAATTCTACTCAGCCTCATCTGTTTTGTAGGGTTGCCAACGGATTGTTTTTGGACTGATCCACTTGGGTTTTTGGCTTTGGGATTGCCTGTTAGACAAGGTTTTTGATTTTGTTTTAACGAGGGAAGACTTCTCTCCCTCCACCTGTCTCAAATATTGATTGTTTTTATTTTGTGCAAGAGTGTAGTGCATACATGCATAGTGGGGCCATGGGAGTGAGGAGGCAGCAGGGACGCGAGTGGGCGGGCGGTGGAAGAGAGGAGGGCTCCTGCACGCTCCCAAAAACTTTGCCGCGGTGGCGGCACCCCCCCCCCGGGCAGCAGGGACGCGAGCGGGTGAGTGGCAGAAGAGAGGAGGGCTCCTGCGCACTCCCAAAAACTTTGCCGCGGCGGCGACGGCACCCCCCCTTGGCAGCAGGGACGCGAGCGGGTGAGTGGCAGAAGAGAGGAGGGCTCCTGCGCACTCCCAAAAACTTTGCCGCGGCGGCGACGGCACCCCCCCTTGGCAGCAGGGACGCGAGCGGGCGGGCGGCGGAAGAGAGGAGGGCTCCTGCGCGGAGCGGGACAAGGCCAGCCCGCTCCCAAAAAAACTTTGCCGCCGCCTCACATCTGGCCTGATCCCGTTGGCAGGGGTGGCCCGATTTCACTCTTCTGAGCGGTGCGGAGCGTTCTCCACGCCGCTCAAGCCACCGCTGCCGCTGGAGTCAATGCCAGAACCGCTGAAGCTGCCACTGCCGCCGCGTCACATACAGCTGCTTCGGCGCGCTGGACCCCCGCGCTATGATTTTGGCGGGGGAACCAGGGCAACAGGGCTTAAACAGCCCTGTTGCCCTGGTTTCCCCCCGCCAAAAACATAGCGCGGGGTCCAGCGCGCCGAAGCAGGGTCCCGTCGCGTCACTTCCGCAGCGCCAGAACTGACGCGACGGGACCAGTGCGGCTGGCTCGCCGTGGAGAGTGCAAGCTGGCGAGGAGGCAGGTAGGCCCTCGTGAAAGCAGTAATGGTTATCAGAAAACAAGGGAAAAAAGATTCATGTGCAAATTATTGGAAAACTAATAGCAATAGAACAAAATAATATCTCCATAAATTTATTTATTAACTGCTTTTTTTACCCCTACATTTCTTAAAAACAATAAAGAAGAATAAAACTCAAATTACAATATCGCCCCTCCCATCCCCGCAGCGATATTGTAATTTGTGTTTTATTCTTCTTTATAACCTGTTTTGGATTGTTTTTAAGAAATGCAGGGTTAAAAAAGCAGTTAATAAATAAATAAATAAATAAATAAATGTATGGAGATATTATTTTGTTCTCTTGTCATTAGTTTTCCAATAATCTGCACATGAATCTTTTTTTCCTTGTTTTCTTCCTCTAAAAACTAAGTGCGTCTTATGGCCCGGGGCGTCTTATGGAGCGAAAAATACGGTATATAGACTTGGGGCCAACCTAAACAATGGTTGAAGCACGCATAGTGGAGTTATGCGTGCTAGCTTTCTGTACTCTCCTGTAAGCATGTGCGGCCCTGATTTGGATTGGGACCATGGTGCTCTGGGAGAGAAGGATTTAAGTTTCCCCCCCAGCCATTTTTTTGGGATGAAGTTCAGCCCCCCCCCTTTGTAGGGGGGCGGGTTAAGAAAAGTGAAAAAGCCTCTATTGATTCCAATGGAATAGGGAGGTGGTCCACTTGAGGCACTGTGAGTTGGATGTGCATTGGCTACATGTTTGTCTGCTTCTTAAAGGTTAGGAGGAAAGGAGCAATGTATGGGCAGCTGCGGCTCTCCTTTCTGTAGTCATGAAGGATTGCTAGCTCTTAAGGGTCAAAACAAATATTACTTTAGGTGTGTGTCTAGCAAGCTGCCTTTTCTCTCTCGCCACTTTCACTCTAAAGTACCTAGGTGCAGGGTCCCCAATCTGGATCAGCATAGGAATTTCATACGGGGGTAGAGTTTTAAGATCGGGATCAGGCCCCATGCACCTACTCTAGAGGAAAAATGAAAAGAAGACCTAGCTGCTAGACACACATTTAAAGTGATGTCTGTCTTGGCCCTAGGCTATTAGAGATTAATAGTGCAATCCTATGTAGGTTTACTAAGAGGTAGTAAATCCCACTGTGCTCAGTGGAACTAGCTCCTTAGTAAGCGTGTTTAGGATTGTAACAGTGGAAGACCGACAACCTGGTCTTCTGCGTGGGTTCAATGCTAAGGGGGTAGCGAGTCCTGGGGCGGCCTTCTCCGAGATCCCCAGCGACTATCACCCTTAGCCCAGAACAAAGGGATAACTTATAGCCACAGAAGTATCTTTTAGAAAACAAGTTTATTTACAACATTACCTTCACAAACCCAGACACACGCCAGCAATACAGCTTATCAGTACGGTACAAAGTAGCAAGCAAGAAGTCTTAAGGACACCGTGATTTCAGGGCTCTCAGCAAGTTTGTTCAGCTCGGGTCCCGGCAGTGGCCCGGTCAACCGCACGCTGCTAGCTGGGTTCCCGGCGGAGGCCCGGTCTACCCAAGCGGCTAGCTGGGTTCCCGGCGGAGGCCCGGTCTACCCAAGCGGCTTGAGAGTGATTTCAGCTTGGTTTCCTGGGGGTCCGGTCAACCCAAGCGACCAGTGATTTCAGCTAGCTGGAGCGTGCCGGGTGCGGCTACCCGGGGTAAGATTGCTGATCAGGTCCAACAACCCAGTTCCCTTGCGCAGGGTGTTTTATACCTTGGTGTTTCAGGTAGCCCCTCCCTCCGTGATCAGGTGGGTTGACACCCTCCCTGAGGGGTGGCCTTTTGGGTCAGGTGGGGTGACGCCCCCCCCTCCCGTGAGATGGGGGTCCCTTTGAAGCCACTTGCTTAATGGTCCCATCCTATGGTGTTGAGTGGCCATTTCTTAGGGGTGCCGAAGTGTCTGCTCTGGAGAGGTATTCAAGTCTTATGTAGATGGGGCTGATATGCGAGAGCATTGACAAACCTGGGGATGCTTCCTGCCTTCCCCCCCTGGGGTGATTCTATGCAGATGTTGTTTGTCCCTTTTGTCATCTGTGGAGACTGGCTGTCTCCCCCCCCTGGGTCTCCTTCCCCCGCTCCTTGGTGAGTGTGTGTGTGTCAGGCAGGGGGCTTAGGTTGGCTTTCTCCACAGTAACTTAAGAGAGTATGTACAGTTTTGTGTGGTGCCCCTATATTGCCATACAGTTTTCTGCTCAGGTTGTTGCTGGAGGCAGCTGTTACTCCCCCTTTTCCCTCCCCCAGGCAAGCAAGTGGGTGAGTAGCAAATCACAAGGCCAAGGTAGTTGCTGTTTTTGTACAGTCTAGATATACAAATACAGATTATCGTATTTTCTTCAAACCAAGCCTGATGTCACATAAGCACCGTGATTCTAAATATATTTATTTAGAAATAAGATCTACTGCTTTCATTACAGCTTACTTCGAGGTAAGCGTGCTGATTGTTAAGTCATTCGAATTTCCTGAAATCTACCTGTTACCAGCCTCTGAATTCCCAGAACCAATTCTGAGAAAATAACAAAAGCTGAAAACACTTCCCAAACTGAGACTGGATTGATGGAAGCATTGAGGGATATGATGTGATAACCACATCTATCAGAACATCAGGAAACTTTAAAAAAGAAGACATCCTTGCTTACATAAGAAATCTTCCTATTCTTTTACCCTTTATATCAGAAAGGGTGTGCAGAAGGTAGAAGGATCTACTGGTAGATCTGCTTAGATCCTTAGATCACCGAAGGCTTCTAACTGTTAAGCAATAGCAACAGCAAAATGACTCTGATCTTCCCTCTAAAGTATATTGTTGAAATTAAAAAAGCTCAGAGTAACCAGGAGTAGATTTTTGAGTGGAAAGACTGTGAGCTCTGTTCTGCTCTGGTATTCAAAACAAGTACCTTTGCTTAGGTTTCCTCAATTCTGAGGGCACAATCCTATAGCACATTTAGATAGAAAAAGGTCCTTTAACTCCCAGCATTCCGCAGCCAGCTTGGCTGTCTAACCATGCATAGGATTGTGCCTAAAGTGTATGTCTTTTGCACCAAGCTCTGGTTGGTGGATCTTGGGCTTTTAATAACAAACTAAGTAGATCCTGCAAGGCTGAAGTCTGCCAACCCTTATTTTATATACTTTGATTGGCTGAGGAATTAATTTATTTGAAGATTTCTTGCCATGATGATGTTCTTGGGAGCGTGCTCACCTTCAGCTCTACACTTCATCTCACAAATGGAGGCACTAAAGTTATGTTGGTTCCTTGCCCCCCCCCCCCAACTCTTCCTCGTTTAAATAGTTGACGTTAACTAATTCATGATTTGCTGTGGTTATGATGATTCTCCCTAGATAATCCTCTGGTTAGAATAAGATTTGTCATAGGCAAACCACATTCTGAATGTGCTGATAGCCTGAAACATATACAATTCCTCTTAAAAGTCATGTTATAATACAGTGCCCACTGTGAAAAGCTGTTTTTACTGCCAGAATATTAACCCATAAGGACTATGAAACAGTTTATATATTTAAATTCCTCTGTCTTTATATTTTATCTATATATCACAGTGTTACTGGGGGGGGGAGTAAATTAATATTATATTTTTGGTTTGTGTATGTATGTCATTGTATGATGGAATAACAATTATCCTTTGTTTCCATTTCATAAATCAGTATATTTTATTTATTTACTGGGTGGCAAAACAATTGAAACGGGAAATGACCTTAGATACGGTTTCCATGACACCCTTCAGTCCTTTCCAGTTTTCAAGAAGATGAAAGGCTAAAGCTGTCTTTTGATAGTGAGCAACTAATTGGATGGCTGAAAGTGGGAGAGATTTAATGCAAAAAAATAAAAAAATAAAACAGAGGAAAAGTGGAACAGCTGTGTTTTGTATGCACCTATAATCCTCTGTTACAACATTCCAAGGACAAGGTGACCTAATGGAGCCTACAGCATACTCAAAATACTAACACCTCTGAAAGCTCAGGGCTACTTAAAAAAGAAAAGATATTGCATATTTACTATGAGAACTAAATGATCTCTGATCATAAAGGAATTGAATTGGATTTTCCTGTCCAAATAAACTTTCTCCAATTTCATTCTTCCTAACCATTTTAAATCTGGATTTCTGAATTACTTCCTGGTTAGTAAAGCAGATAGAATAAGCGTATCTTTTTATTAAATTGCCATCGTATATTCTTGTAACATGTCAACCATTTGTGTGTGTGTGTGTGTGTGTGTATAGGCTAGTTCACTTTTGTTATTCAGTTATGTTTACAGGACTGTCTTAACCTGAACTCTGTCTTCTTTATAGAGTTGTGTGAGGCCTTATTAATATTTCTCACTGAAAAGTGACGTTGCATGTTTAGGACATTTTATCTTCAAAAGAGGATATGCAATTTTCGTGAGGGTTAGATTTTCTGATTAATTATTTTTCATATTAGTCTGGATTGTGGCATTATTGCATATTGTTCCTCAATAAAAGTTTGTTATTGTGCCTGGATTCAGTCTAATTAGTGTTCTACATCTTTCCCATTTAAATCAGAGGCCAGTTAGCATTTTTTTTTACCCATATGGTCTAACTAGTGCTCAGCATAGTTCCCCATTCAATGCAAAACCAGCTAGCTATTGTGCATCCATCTGGTCTGATACTTCCCATTCTGTCTGGTCAGCTTAATTCCACAACATGTTGTGCAAGTTGCCCCTTCTTAAATTTTGCAAATCTGTGAAAACTGTTGCTTTATTGGTTACACTTATCCACACTTGCAATATGTGTTTGCTTTAGGAAATGAAGATCATTCATTCCATGCACCCCTATTTATTTGCATTAATTAAAAGGCTGAAATTCCTGCTCTTTGCAAAAAAAAAGTTATTCCTAGAACCACTATTGATTTGGAGTAAAGACATCTTTGGAAAGCAAGGGTCAAGTGCAAGGAGTGTTCATGTCTCGTAGGGTTATTTTGCACATACGTTTCATATATGGGTATGGGGGGGGATTCTACACATGTAATTCACACATGTAATACAAATGTGAAGGTGGCATGCTTCTGTTTTTCCAAGTGTTTGCATGCTGGAATTATACAGTTGACTGTATGTAATGTGTGTGTACAAACAGTACACAGTAGTCACACATGCAATACCCAATCGTACACATACCGGTAATTTTCTGCCTGCAACTCAGTAAGAAAAGTATTGTGTGTAATAAAGCTCTTAAGTACTTCTTCTGTTTTTATTTTTCTTGTATACCGGTAATTCATTTTACTGATGTATGCACATGTTTGTTTATTGATTTTGTTAGTACATTTATATCCCATCTTAAAGCAGCATATGTGGTTCTCTCTCTACTTTTATCCTCACAACAACCCTGTGAGGTAGGTTAGGCTAAGAAAGAGTGTGACTGGCCCAAGGTCACTCAGTGAGCTTCATGGCTGAGTGGGGATTTGGAAGTCTCCCCAGTCCTAGTCTGACACTGTAACCACTACACCACACTTGCTCTCATGTAACAATTTTGACAGAGAATTACAAAACTAAACAACATGAGAAGCTGCCTGTGGTAAGCAGGTGAAGGGCACTGTATATTATACATTGGAATAAGCAAATTTTGCACAGAAATTTTGAGGTTTTTATGTTTATTTATTATATTTATTTATTTATTATATTTTTGAATCGCCCATCTGGCCAGTCATCCAGCCACTCTGAGCGATATACATTGCAATAAAATACAAGAAAAAACAGAGTGTAAACACACAATTAAAAAAAACAAAAACAACAGTACCAAACTTAAAAATCCTAACCCAGTTCACATGTGAATTGTTGACAATGCCAGATTCATTTTAAAAAAAATAATATCTGCTTATATTTCTATGCAAAATATATATTGAATAGTTTTAAGAGTAAGAAAAATACAATTCATCTTTACATAAAAGCATATTGATAGACTCCTGTCTTTTGATTCAAAGTTTAAGGAATTAACCTTTGTTCTTGTGGCGTTACTTATGTGACATTTTCTTAACATTTCTAAAATTTGATTTCAGCAGTTTACAAGATAAGAATGTCCTGAAGATTTAGGTATCCTTTTTGCCTAGGGATAGTCTTGTGTTATAAAGACAATTTAATGGCAAAAAACATGTTCAAAATGCATAGCAAAATGCAGCTATGTTTGTTGGGAAAGTGAGAGTGAGTGAGCAAAATATACTTTTTGCCCTCTTAATTTTATTTTTTTTAAAAATAACAGTGACTCTCAGGACGCAAGCACATATTTAAAGATATCCTTTAAAAAACAACAACACCCTGCATATTTATTTAATGGTATTTCTATTTGAAAGCAAAACAAGTACAATGTTATGGCTGATTAGAGAAAGGCCCAGCTCAGTGTCATTTCATTAGACATATCTGCTTATAAGAGGAGGACTTGGGGAACAATGCTTGGTTTTTCTTGAACAAGTTTACTTTTATTTACTTCTCAACCTTGGTGTTAGGGCTGAGAGACACATTGACCTGGTTCACATGTAATGCCACCCCCATGCTCGCTGCTTCCACTTTGCATCCACTTTCATCATCAGTCCAAGAATGCCTTATACCTTGGTTGTTTGATGCAATGTGTGAACCTGGAACTCTGGGTTGAGGGACAAATCGCCCAGAGTTTTAACCCAACAACAAACGATGGCTTCAACCCAGGAATGCCGTTGCTGCTGAAAGCAGATGCAAAGCGGGAGTGGTGAGCGGGCAGGAGGCAGAATGCTTGCTCGCTGCCACAGGGCCCCAGCAACCCATGGTTTAAACATCCAGTGGGTTGTCGTTACATGCAAGCTGGGTAACTGACTGCTTCAGTCTTGGGGCTTTGGCTTTTCCAACCTGGTGATAAATATTTGACTAGGGGCAGGGTAGGAAGCAGGGCATATGAATCCCTGGAACTGGGGCCTGTGAGTAATCACGACCAAGGCACAGGACCAAACATTTATTAGAGTAAGATTTATTTGAGTACACAAACATATAACAGGGTATAACAGCTCAGACAAAGTCCAAACCTGACCCAGAAGCTTTCATAGCACATTACCCACAGGGGAAACCAGTGGGGTGTGAGGGTGGGTGGAATCAATCTGGAACCTGGGAGATTTCTTAGTTTGGAATTCCCCACGCCCTTGTTTTTGGCCCATAGCTGTTCACAACAAGGAGCAGCCAAGCATAAACCCGGTGGGTTCCTAGTTCCAGCACCTGACTGATGTAGTGCTTTGTCATCTAGAATTAGGCCTAGTGCTGCTTTAAATGGTTTTTCAGGGTGTCTGTCTTTTCACTCAGTGAACTCTTCATGTGCAGCAGCTCGCAAGAAGAATCAAAACACTTTCTCCACACCGCTTCAGTTGGGCGGAAATGTTCCTGCCCTGCCTGTGCACTGGCTCAGTGTGTTGTCACTTTTAGGGCCACTTCTCGTTAAATGCTGTTTATCTTGTTATCTATTTAATGTTATAGTCAAGAGCGTGCAAAAACAACTTAGGTGGAAGAGGGTTTGTGATAAGTGGCCTTGAGTTCTGCCTGAGAGTAGGGGTTAGAACATAGAACAAATTGGGAAGCTTGGTTAGGATTAAGTGATGAACATGAAGGTCTCACCTAATTTGCATTTTTAATCATATGTGATCATAATTTACATAAATATACTTCATAACATAATACCACTATAACTGAAGGGTGGTGAATTTACCAGACATTAAGAATCATGGAATAAATATATTTTTCAGAGTCCTTCCTTTTGAAGTGGTGCGCTGTCAGTGCACTCCTTCCTTTCTTAGAGGAACACCACCATATTTTCATTACCACAGCCATTTGTTGGTTTTCAAATGTGAGCTAAGATACTAAAAATTTTAACAAGTCTATCAGCATGTGGTGTATCTATCAGGTAGTACAAGTAACATGTGTTGTCCATCCTTGGCATTCATATTTTGTTGAGCTCTGTTGTCTTCGGGCAGCATGATCGTGTGAGGCTGCCTGTAACCCGCCGAACTCAGAAGATTACAGGCATCATGTTGAGGGTGGGAAGAGCATGGCAGATAGGATATCTGCCACACTCTCCTCGCCCTCAAAAACATCTAGATGGCCAATTTTGGCCATCTAGGTGTTTTATTCTCCTCTCAAGGAGAAGAGGCTGAGACACGTCCTGGAATCTTCAGAATCCAGTAGTGCTTCATTCCTGCGCTCCCCTCCCCTGGGAACACCCCCCCATGGGGGAACCGAACATGGTCTTCCGTGTTCAGTTCCCTGCCGGCACAGAAAGAACTTTGCCAGCTATGGGGGGGACGGACTCCGCGGAGCTGCGACCTCAGAAGGTATTTCCGAGGTTGCAGCGCCTTCTATGCCCAATTCTTTGGCCCGGTAGGCAAGGTCAGAGGGACATAGGATTGCATCCTAAGATCCTTCAGTTAATACTTGCAGTTCACTGAAGAGGATTGGGTGCAGGCTCACCTAGCAGCCTACCAATTAAACATACCTTTAATGTGAGTACTGGTACATGTACTGGTAATGAGGTACGTGTAAGAAAACAAAATTGAACAATTTCAGGAGATGAAAGATTTTCTTAATCTTCTAGGGGGGGAAATCTCTCCCCACCCCACTTTTACCATGGTATCATAATTCGTTAAATACCGTAGTTTTTAAAATAATATTGCTGCGTTGAGGTAGCAAAATAAATACCATGTAGCTTTAATTGGTTTTATTATTCAAATGGGTTATATGTACTATTTTCAAACCTTCCTTTACTTGAGCAGAGATTTCACTCCAACATCCTGTCAAATTATAGTGACTTGGAAATAATACATATATTCCCCAGACTCAACTATCAGCATTCTTAATTCCCTTGCCATTAAATTTTGATAATAATTTCTAAACTGGACCAGAGCAGCTCATAGCACTTGGCAGTAAGCCAGACTGATAGTTACCAGCAACACACAGGGAGGGGCCATAGCTCAGTGGCAGAGTGCCTGCTTAATATGCAGAAGGTCCCAGGTTCAATCCCCAGCAACTCCAGGTAGGGCTGGAAAAAATCCTGGCCGAGACCCTCGAGAGCCCATGCCAGTCAGTGTCAACAACACTGGGCCAGTGGATCAATGGTCGGACTCAGTGAAAGGCAGCTTCCTATGTTATCTCTAAAGTTGCCAGGCCCCATTCAGTCCAAACCCTGATAGTGGATTTTCATGGTAAAAATGGCACAGGCCTCAACACTTTGAGTTAAAGCTTGACATGTGGCAAGAGTAGGTATGCAACTGAGAAATAGTTTATTTCATGTTTAATACAGAATATAATGTTCTGTTTATTCCAATTAGCTTGATATCCTGTGGCTAACATTGATGGGATGAAGCAGCTGTTACATTTTCTTCATAATTATTACTTTAATAATTTCCCCAGAAAGGCAGTGGCCAAAGGGTTGGGAGCACTGCTTTCCTGGAGGCTGTAAGGAATTACATTTTGTTTGGTTATGTTTGGATAGCCAACCGTAGTCCATGCTGTACACGAGTGCTCTAGTGACTAGTCAAAGGAGATTTATTCGTTTATTTATTATCTATACTTCTGTTCTTCAGCCAGGAAGGCTCCCAGTACAGCTTACAGATCAATAGAAATAATACAGTCCCTGCCCACAGGCTTACAATATAAAAGACACAAAGGAAAGAAGTGATGGGGAGAGAAAAGGAAGACAAGAAAACTCAGGCATCAGTTCTAAAGATTCTTATAACCACCAGCTGTGATGGAAACAGACTACTTACCATTAAGAAATGGGCGTTGGTGGGCCTCCAAGGAATATCCTGGTGACCCAATCTTCCTTGACATGGCTGTAATGCCGCTGGAAATTGTTGGACTTGCAAGGGGCCTTGGCCTTCTGAGGCCTAGTTGGAACCTTCCAGCTTCTTGTCTTTTCTGCCACTACAAGTAAAGCTTATGGGGCCCAGATTATACCACCACCACCCCAGAGTGGATGGGCCTGCTCCTCTTCCTCACAGGGGAAATGGTGGAGAAGGGGCACGGCCTGTCTGGTAAAAACAGCAGTGAGTGGAGATGGCAGTTCCTCTCTATATATATTGTGTCCATTATTAACCTATTCACAGCACAAAAAATAGTGTGCTATATGTCAGATAAGCACAGTGGTAAGCAGCACCCAGGAAAGATACAGCTTTCAATATCTGAGGACATGAGTCACTGTACAATATCCTTCTAGTAGGGTAAATACGGTCCATTATATAATGGCATTTTTCAGTCTCTTTTGATTCTGTACTCATGTGGTATGGATAGTGACATGCCAAATGCCAAAAGCAAAGTGTTCCTTTCTTCTTTTCATCTTGGTTTCATGCAGCAGGCAGCTTTGAACCCATCCCAACTAATCACAAACTTAATGGATGAGCAGCTCTAATAATAAACTGAATGTATGAACAAAGGCTTGCAGTCTGGCAGTATGGGAATACAGGTCATCTGAAGTGATGTACCAGAATTGCACTAACATGCTCCCTCCATAGTTTTGCAGAGTATCTGGGCCAGTTTGCATGTCACACTAAGCCACTGTGGGTTAATTAACCCATGGGGTTTGTGGTGTGTGCCCATGGGTTGATCTATGTGTGGGTTGTTTAATCCTTGCATAACCCATGCCACTTGAGAAAATATAACAAGCCATGGTACCCACTTGCCTGCCAGCCATGGCTTACATATTCAAAATGGTGGCTGGCATGCACTGCAGCCCACTGTGGCTTAAATAAGCCAAATAATAACCCTCTAGGGTTGGCAGCATGTGGCCCTCCAGATGTTTAGGCCTACGACGCCCATCAGTCCTAGCCAGCATAGCCAATGGTGAGAGATCATGGGTGTTGTAGGCCAAAACATCTGGAGGGCCCCAAGTTGCCCGTCCCTGTTGTAGACAAACTATATAAGGAATAGGGCTGTCTTTCATTTCCAGCTGAGAAGGTAAAATTGACTGGTGGGTTCTGAGCTGAAACAAAATTCCATGTGTGGCTTCTCTTAGTAGTGTTCTTCACCGCAAGGCCTGAGAGCCACTGGCGGCTCCCAGTCACCTCATGAGCAGCTTTCCACCTCATTCATTCATTCATTCATTCACCACAATCTATCTCATTTTGAAGGAGCTGCTCACTCTCAGCAGGGGCTCTCTACTTTGCCTTGTCGTTTGCTTTGGTAGTGGACTGGCTACTGTGATCTGGGCTACCTGAGGAGACTTTGGGGTGGGGAGTCAGGAGACCTGCCACTCAGCAGCTGTAAAGTGGCTGGGGAAGAGAAGAAGACAGGAGCAATTGGCCAATTACCTGTGGTAGGGGAGGAGCCCAAGAGGCAAAGAGCAACATGATAGGCTAGCTGCAGTGCTGCCTTGCACAGGTGCTGAAAGTGGAGGGGAAATTGAATATTTAGGCGAGAGAGCGAGAGCAACTTGGACCTGTGCTGGGAGAACTTGCAGCACTGAGTAGAGCAGAGCACTCTCTCAGTGATGGGAAAGGGAACCACCCCAGTCCAAGGACTAAGTGAGCCTGTCAGAATTTGCCTCCTGGTGACTGACTGATGAGGTCTTGCTCGGACAATGTGGAGGGGGATGAGGAGAAGAGGCTCCCAAAGACCTCCAGCCAAGTTTGGTGCACAGCTTCACTGCTTGACCACCTTAAGGCAGCATACAAGAACAGAAGCGCTCTTTTACACTCAGTCTAATTTCACTTGTAACGTACTCAGTGTTGTAACTGAACACCATTGGGACAGTCATTCAGATATGACTTTTTCCAAAACATTAGGCCATATGTCTCTTAGAATCTAGGACTTCCGCATTAGCGCATAATGATAAGCAGGATTCCTGGCTTATCCTAATTTACTGTGAGCAAGTGGCATACGTACAGCCATTTGTGGATTTCCAGTGATAGTTGATGTGAGGCATGAAACTTCAGATTTCCAAGTCTTGCTTCAGATTCAGACCCTAGTTAAATTGAGCAGACTCCGAATTGGTCTGAGGCGAATTGTGCTGTTTTCCGAATTGCCAAATTAGGGTCCAAATTGAACCTTATGGTCAGTGCACAGTTTTTACAATTTCCCAGCCCCTCTAGAGCTGAGTCAAGCCATGTAGTGGACGAGAAGGAGGAGGAGGAGGAAGAAGAAGAGCGGAGAGAGATGGATGCACAGCCAAGCTAGCAGAGACAAGCTAAAGCTGGCTGCAGACACATCAATTGTTTTGCACAGGGTCAGGGCCAATCTGGGGTACCAGAGAGAGAGTAGGCTTTGGTTGGAGGTCTCTCTGGCAAGTGGGAGGTCACAGCCCTGTCCTCCCTAAACATCAGGTTGTTTCTGGCAGGAAGCTGCATACATGGAAGACAGTAAAGGGTCCCTTCGCTTGCTCACATGAGATTGAGGTGGCCCAAAGTTTAGGACCATGCCCACCGCTTCTAGGCAGAGTTCTGGCAAGGACTCACAATGGTGCAACAGGCAAGCAGCAGGGAAATGGGGCAGGCACTCTCTTCCACAGAGCCATCTGAGACTTGGCAGCAGACAGAACTGTGGAACGGCACGCAGGGTGAGTGCCAGCCTCACAGGGCAGGACTACTTTTGCCCTTCAGAACTCCAGTAGCTCAACATCAACTTATCCTATATCATCTAAGTACAAGTTTCAACATTCTTAATCCCAGGATCACACTCCCAAGAGTGGAATTGCAGAACAACACAACCCTGACTTGTTCAAGTCAGGTCAGCACAACTGAACACAGATCTTGCAGGCAGTCAAAGACAAGATCCAGGTTCCCCATTTTTGTCTCCTAGTGCTCCTAGATCAGCTATTAAGTTCCCACTAATGCAGATCGCACAGATGTGATGCTTACTTCAGGTGTAGAGTAAAACCTGAGAGATCCCATAGATGAATTCTGTGGAACCTGTTCTCACAGGTTCAGGTCTAAATGCAGAATTATGAGGTGTCATGCCCCCTCTGGAGGACTTCATGATCTGGAATACCCCAAGCTGAACATCACAGAGGAGCTGGCTGTGCTGAGGGACCTTGAAGCAGATCAGTGGGCTCTTGGGGGAGACGGCCATCATACCTTCCTCTCAAGACATACCTGGCTCCCTCCTCAGACTTGAAGGAAGATGCCAAGTGGCCCCCTAGCCCCAGGGAGTACAGGCACCTAAAGGTGCAGCCTCAACTGACTACCAGACGCAGAGGTGCCCACTTGAGGGATAAGAACTCCTCGTGAGTAGAGAGATCCTCCTGAGTAGACCATTCTGCAGGTGGCCCTGATAGCCTTGCAGCTGTGTTCTGGTTGAAGCACTAGGCAGGGCCGGCGCTACCACTAGGCCAGCTAGGCAGCTGCCTAGGGCGGGTGGCTGAAGGGGGCGCACTCTGCTCCTGCCGGCCACCGGGACTGCTGGGCAACACGCTGCCCGCCTGCCGCTCGCGGAGCCTGGATCTGTTGGCGAGGTGGCCGGGCGGGACAGCTGCGGAGCCGGAGTCACACCAGGTCAGCGCGGGGGGATTGCAGGCAGACTCGGTGTCGCTTTCCTCGGCAGGGGGGGCGCGCCTCCGCCCGCCATCATGAGCCAGGGCGCCTCCGCCCGCTTCTCCTCCGGCTCGCCGCCCCGCCTGCTCTCCCACCTGCTCTCCCGGCGCTCGCCATCTACGCCTCCGTCCCCGGGCAGGCGCAGGCCGCGCAGCCGACAGCGGGGCGGGGAGGAAGGCGGAGGCTCCGTCCCTTCTTCCCCGGCGCCTCCCGCGGGGATGCCCAAGCGGGGTCCTCGGCGGGTGCGGGGCAGGCGGCGAGGCCGGGCCCGAGCCCGGCTAGAGGAAGGGGGGGGCAGCCGCCGCCGCCTCGGGACCCTGCCTGCAGGGGGCGGTGCCGCTGCCGCCTCACCTCGCCTCCAGAGCGCACACCGCGGCTGCCCGGCCCACGACTCTGGCCGAGATGCTGCTGCTGCCGCTGCTCCAGGCCCGCAGAGGGCTGCTGGCCGCGGGGGGGGGGGCGCTGGGCGAGCAGGCGTTTTAGGCTGCTTTGCTCCGGAGCCTGCCCCCCCCCCTGACTTGGCCTAGGGCGCCAAACTGCCTTGCACCGGTCCTGGCACTAGGCACACCATGCTGGATCAACTTCTGTGCACCAGCTCTCTCAGATTCCTGCCTTGCTCCTGTTGACCATGTGCTTCTTTGGACCTCCCTGTGTTTGGACTTTGTGTTGTCCTTGCCTTTGGAACTGGCTGCTGTGAAATCTCTAGAGATCTGTCCCAGTGCTACTATAAGCAGGAAATGAGGACTTGACACATACAGATTCAAAGAGCTTGCTCCCCACCCCACAGATATGACTTTGGTGGATTTAGACTCACTTTTGAAGAGGTTCATAAAGGAGAAGAAAAAAAGACCAGCACCCTGTTCTCTGGGGAAAAAATCTTACAGCGGCCAGGGTTGTCCTCTGTGATACCATTTAAAATACACTCCAGGGCAGCACAGCCCTCTCCTTTTGTGGCTACTTCTCACAATGAAGATGATGATTTTTTTAATAGAGGAAGGCCAAGAGATAGAATAGTGACAGGAAAGGCTTCCTGCTCCCCACTCAAAGTTATTTCCCAGATTGTTTTCCATAGCTCCCTCCCTGCATACTGCATCTTGAAGAAGCAAACATTCACTGTTTTGCAAATAGCATCCCATTAAGACAGAGCAGTTTCTGACAGCAACATCAAAGAGCAGGAGAAGGGGAGGAAGTCCTCCTCCTTACACTAAGATGCCCCTCATCATGTGGGCAGAATGCAAACTTTGGTTTATGAGAGCAGAATATGTAGCGGGTGCCACAAGCACTGCAACACAATGGTTAAGTTGATAGATAGTGGTCCAGGGGGAGTGCTCCCTTCATAAGAAAGGACTCCAGTAGTTCCTTTTTTTTTTTTTTGTTGCTGTGAAGCTTCTCCATGTCATGGATCACTGACAGATCAGGATAATATCAGATAGGACAATCATTTAATATAAGAACTTTCAGAAAGTGTCATGGGTGTGCTGGGAATGATGGGAGTTGCAGTCCAACACATCTGGAGGGAAGCGGGCACCAGGTTGGGGAAGACTGACTTAGAGAAACTCCGTAATTTAAAGAAATATAATGATACCGGAATCTTCGATAACTTGGAAGGAAGCATTTCACATGGATTTTGGTGGGTTGCTTACTTCCAGGTAGATGTGCTGAGGATTGCAGCCAGAGAAACACTTAAGGTAGGACTTGGAGATCAATTCAGATTAATAAATTGAGTCTGCTTATGTATAGCTCTTTTTCCCCCCCAGAGAAAAACTCTCATGTTAGAGAGACTCCTGCAAAACGCCATATACTATCAGCTGGAAACATCTTTTCAAATTTGTGTGTCTTAAGATGTAAAGCCTAGTTTACAGAGGTTTCCTGCATGCATTTCATCCCATTATACTTTGAACTGTCCGTCCCCCCCTTCTTAGCATGTTTCTTATATATTCTGTTCCCACATACATAATTGCTGCCCGTTTTATCAGTTTAACCCTGTGGTTGTGGATTCCAGGGATCTCAAAACAACCCAGTATTTGTCAAGCTTCCATGTGCCCTAAGCTTCACATCTGCCTTAGGTTTGTTTTGTTTTGGAGGGTTGGGGTTGTACTTAGAACTGTTTATCTGTTTGCATAAAATTATTTGCATTAAAACATTAAAAAAAATATTTTAGATGTTATAATTTTGTGATTTCCCAATTTTTAAAAATAAAACTTAACTTACTGTTGTTTTTAACATATGTCAATTAGAAAAAAATATCAAAAATCAAGTAGGAATTGTAACTGAGTTAAACTGTCAAGAAATCCACTTCCTGTTTGTGTTCTAGCCGCCAGTAAAAACTCAATTTCCTGAAGATGGACCTGCACGCACTGGTTAAACCATCTGCATGTGTTATCTCATGCTGTTTTGGCTTCAAGACCCTTCAAAGCTGGAGCAGAACTCTTGCCAATTAGATTGAATGATTTCAGCTGGGCTTCTGTGAGAACTTTCCACACCCGTCTCCCCCTGAAAGCCTGGGGAAACTGTTCAGCCAACTAGTGATTGGCTAAGGAGGCTCACCTCACATTTGTCAAAGGCTCTTAAGTATAAAGCAAGGCGTGTGTGTTACAGCTGCCCTTTGTCTTCATCTTTCATTTGTTTTGGTCTCCATCTTGCTTTTGGCTCTCAATATCACAGTTTGGACTCTGCCCTATTTGAAAACCTGTGCTTAGGTGTGTATAGACAGGTTTGGGTAGTTTTGTTATTTATTTATTTTTTGCCTTGAAGTATTGTTTCCAAAGGGCTGGCGGCTCCTGTGTTAATCAAACACAGTAGCTTTGAAATTACTTAAACTTTTGGAATTATTATTGGACACCAGACATCTGTGGAATAACTATGAAGAATTTGGCTAGTGTTCTACACTCTCTCTCTCTCTCTCTCTTTCATAATTTACTGTGAGGGTCACCATCTCATAATTCATAACACATGTAGAATGTTCCTAATTCCTTGGTGGTGGTTTCCCTGGACATTTTGTTGTTATTAGATAATGCCATTATTACAAATTCCACTTTGTACCAAGAGATTCCATACTTTGGATATTTTAACATACCGTAGTCAGTAGAAAAGCTAATATCAATTTACAACTACATTTACATAAATGTAGACTATATTTGAGTTATAAAATACGATTTCATGATAATTTGCTAATTGGGAAAAGTTGATGGATAGACTTTCTAATCCTGAACACATTGGCAATGTTTGGGCAATCAGATCCTCACTTAATAAGCCAGGATATGCATGAGTTCAGTGCACTGTTCCTTTGCTGCTGCTTTACTCCTCCCATTGTATGAGTTGCAAAGCAAACCAGGCAGCTGGAGTTAACCATAGCTTCTCTTTACATGTGAACCGGGAACTATCTTAATGGCTTCCAAAAAAGCCAAATTCAGAAGCCAACTTTAAACCTTAATGTTGCCTTCTGAATCTGGTTTGTTTGGAAACCATTAATTACGGTTCCTGGTTTGCACATGGCTTCCGGGCTTCTTTGCTCTCTCTTGCAAAGGCAGGAGTGAAGTAGCAGCAAAAAAAATGCTGTTTGCAGCTGTATGAAGCTCATGAATATCCTGGTTTATTAAGCCAGGATTTGATCATACAGACTGGGCCGTTGGTCTCACTTCCATGTAAATGTCCTTAGGATTTCCATCTCCCTTGAGTGTAACTCAACCAAAAACTCAAGTCTTAACAGTGTATAGCTAAATGTTTAAAAGGCCACCACTACTTGGTGTATTATACTGCAAGATTGGGATCTATGATTTGCAGGTCCTATACTGCCGTCTTTCACGCACTCATATTTCAAGTGTGAATGACCAATATGATAGCAAAGTACAGTAATACCTTGGATTGCAAGTAACTTGGTCTGAGAGCGTTTTGCAAGACAAGCAAATTGTTTTTAAAAAATTTGACTTGATAAACGAGCAAGGACTTGCAAGACAACTGTAGGGATGTAACCGCTCGCCTCGAGACTCGCTTTGATATAAGAGTGTTTTGGATTACAAGCACGGTTCCGGAACGAATTATGCTTGCAATCCAAGGTATTACTGTAGTTGAACCAAGGGAGAAGTGAGAAGGTGCCTGTAATCCTTAATGACTAGTATGGAGCACCACAGTACTTGAGTTTTCTGTGACCCTAGCAACTAGCAACTCTTCAATATGCTAGTAATACTATCTTGTTTTGTGACTCTAGCAAGTAGTAACTCTTTAATATGCTAGTACTAGTATTTTGAATTGGCATGGAGAGAAAATCTTTTTTATGCAGCATTCTGACTACAATGCTCAGAGGAGATGTGACAGTATAAAAGAAGAGCATTCCTCTGAAAGTGTGTGTGTGTGAGGGAGAGAGGGAGAGGGAGAGGGAGGAGCTGTATGGACTCTGTTCCTTATGGTTGCCCTACTTACCCCAAGGCATTTCCTGTCTGCTCTCTGATAGTTGGGACTTGGGAAAAGATGCCTTAATGTGAACCTTGTGTGTATTGCAGCCTTGATAAAATTAAGTACTCTGCCTTGTCAGATCATTTAAAGTAACAGTAAAGAGTTCATGGGGGGGGGGTGTAGAATGAGGGGGGAGGACCCACAGTGATATTTTTGAGCTCTTCGATTAGTAATTATTCTGTAATGTAAATTTGTGGGCAGCAATTGAATTCTACCTTTCAACTGTTTTTGAAATGGTGAATTTGAAAAATGGAAACATATTGGCCATTTAAATTGTTTGTTCCACTTTTTTTTTTTAAAAAAAGAATTCCCTTTGGAATTAGACACTTTAAAAAAAATAAGAGGTAAGTTTTATTGCTGTAATAACCATTATCTTGCTCATCTGTATATCTCTTTATGCATGCCATGACAACCATTCTCCTCACCACACTACTATCCAATTGTAGATTACTAAAACAGGTTACCATCTGGTAACCTGCGTCCTCACTGTGGGAAGCTGTGTGGATCTAGAATTGGCCTCCACAGTCACTTACGGACCCATTGCTAGAGTCTACACAATTTTCTTTAGAATTTCCTCCTTTTAAAATCTCCTTTTTGTAAATTTTTATCCTGGAAGACAATCTTACTCGGTCATGAGTGATCGCCTGATGATGATGACTAAAACTTTGCATCATGCTCTTAACATATTTCATGGTGTTATAATTGGAAAAACCATCTTCATATGTCACGTTCTCAAATTATTTTGGTGGAGTAGAAATGTCCTTTTCCAGAACCGTACCCTATTGGAAGGCAATAGGAAGAATTTGAGGAAAATGGGTCCCGTGGCAAGGTTCCTCATTGCTTGTGCACTTTTTCTTCAAGGGTTTTCCAAGTCTGAGTCATCCTACACTGCCCAGAGCAGGTCATAATAATCACCAGCGATGGGCCTGCTTTCCCAGGTAACAATTTAGCTGTTGGCACCTTGAAACACTTCAGCTATTGGGTGGCATAAAAATGTATTTTTTCCTGGGGCTAAAAGTATTTTGTGCTGGGAAAACTGGGCCTAGAAACAAAGCTCTCACATTATGCAAATTAAGAGTAAATTAACTGTGCCTATTTTAAAACTATTTGAACGTTTATTACTACTTTTATTGTTGCCAATGTTAGGAGGTTTGATTTAATCATCTGTCAAGCATTGCTCTTGAAAAGCTGGTATACGGTATAGTGAATATGTTATTTAGGATAGATATTTACAAGACAAGTCATGCCATAGATGTAAGTTCTAATCTTTGTGCATTAAACAGATAAAATTCTGTGCCAAGAAAATTCAAAACTCTGCAGTTTAAGATGTTGTTTGTAGAGTTTCACTTAAATGTATAACACTACGCTAAACAATTTTTTTGTATCAGCCTGACAAGGCAAGGGGGAAATGGATGTATTTTAGAGTGTATCTGGTACTGGATTCCACCCAATGTTGACCCTGGAGGCCTTTTCTGTGGTTTATTGAAGCAGTGCTGAGGTTAAGAAGTATTCCCATGTGACTTCAGAGCCCTTACTTTGAGTCTTCTCATCCAAGTAGATATTACAAGTGCTTAATAAATTCTATAAAAAGAGACTTGAGCCCAAGTGTCTATCTCAGTTGACTGGGGTTGGTGGGAATTGTAGTCCCAACACATCTGGAGGGCAGCAGATTGGGGAGGACTGGCCTATATGGAAACAGAATCCTTAGATCTGGAAGCCCATCCCTATAATTCCTCATTTGTGGAGACTCCCTGTAGTTGCTCAGTGATAAAAGCAAATAACTCGCCATCTGCGTAAGTGCATTTTCATCAGTTCTCACCTCATGTGTTCCAGAGTGAAGCTTTGGCATTAAGAACATGTTGGGGATGAGCCCTGGTGAGCGCTGGCATTAATTAAGCCTTAGTACATGAGGCACTGGCTGGGTTCCTACGATCAGCAGGGAAAAGTAGCCACCATGGTTCATTTTCCTTACCCCTTGCGATTTGCATAATTACCCATGCAGTGCATAGCTTCCTGTGACATCCGAACTTGGTGAGGTGCACGGTGGGGGTGGCTTTGAAACCACAGCTTGTTGTAGGGTTCTGTGGTGGCTTCAAAGCCACCCCCCCACCTTGCCAGGTTCAGATGACATGGGAAGCTGCGCGCCACAAGTGTAATTCGGCAAATCATGTGGTGCACGACTGGCACACACGGGGCCAGGAAAAGAAGCCACGGTGGCGTCTTTTCCCCGCTGACTGTACAAACCCAGTCAGTGTGTTGCTAAATCCATGTGGCCGAACTGGGGACAGCTCAGACAAGAATCTACGGTAAGCAGGTTGTCCTGTAGAATTCTTCAAATATTTCACACTGTTTCTGGTCTCTGTCTCTATAAGCTGTGCACTCTTCACCTCGGACATTTTCCTGTGGTGTGTGCCATCCGTTTCTGCCATTGCTATGTCAGGCAACCAACTCCTTTTCTCCCTGCTGATGCAGACGAGCTGGTATTGAAACCTTCTAACGCTTCTGAATCTTCAGGGAGAAAATTGTAAGGGCTTGTTTGTGGTTATGTTTCCAACCTGGTTAGATTTTGAGGTTTGTAACTTTTGTGTAAGGGCGTGGTTATCACTGTGTGTTCTTGGATAGTGGCAAGCTGTTGGAGGTGAGCTTTCTTAGCAGATATTTTCTCTCACACTTAGCAATAGCAGAGAAAGTCTTCTGAATCTTTCTGGCAGCGTGTTTAATGCAACCCTAATGATCTCCTAGCTTGAACACTTCATACCTTTAACACCTTTCCTTATGTGTCTTGCATTTCATTTGTCAAAACTTTTTCTGCTCTGAATCATTCTTTTTCTGCATTCTTTATAACAATAATAATTTTGTAGCTTCTAGATACCAGTTTGGTGTTCTTACTAAGGTCTGATGCAGTTGGTTTATCTTTTGTTTGAAGACACAGAGATCACAGATTTACAGATAAGGAGCACTAGGGGCACAATTGGAAAGTTTAGTCAACCCCCCTCCCAAATATTCCCTATTACAGCTTTCCAGGTGTTGAATTTTCATAGATATGGCATTCATTAGCAACTCCACAAAGGAATGGTGAGGAATGCATCCTGTGATCCTGATACATGTATAGCCCACAGCCCCCTAAACCCTGGATCTCAAATACCAATCCTGCAGCCCCTTGAAGAATTCTCCTCCTGTATGTTTCTTAAAAAGAGACAAGGAAAGTGAGTGGGGGGCGGGAAGGAAGTGTTACCCCCCAAAAAACACTGAGATTACAAATGGTTTGAGCTTCAATATAAATTGAAACTCAAACCATTTGTAATCCTTTTTAGAACACCTTTATTTAGCAAGAATACAGTTAAATCCATCCCATTCACATTCATTTCATAATAGTTACCAAAGTTGGAGCAAGCAATTGGGAGGCCACCCAATTGCATGTTCAGAAGCAGGAGGATCGTTGCTATGCATTAGCTATGCTTTTTCAGGTGTGCACTGTCTTCCTCAAGGCCCCATTGACTTTGGGGCACCTTATATACCTTTTTAGTTCTTTGCCTCAGGTAGAGAAGATCTCATCCCTTGGCTACATGCCTTGGTGCACCTCATCAACGTATGTACTTCACTCAGTTTTAATGAGGTTGCTTGTTCTTCCAATGAAGCACTCCTTTTGCACCTACTGGTTCTCCTCAAAACTCAGTCAATGCTTTGCTGCTGCTGTTTGTTCAAATCAAATAGTTTATTATGCAGTCAGAGACCCAACAAAAAACAATAACAGACATAATTAAAAGGATAAAAACACAATCAATCATTATACAAAAGGCAAACATCATTCAATCATTATACAAAGACAAAAGCGGGGGAACCACCAAAACAATAGTCTAATATAAAAGTTAGATTTATGATGGAAAGGTTGCCATACGAGTCCTTTGTACATAAAAAAGAAACTTAACCACTACCTCCATTGTTAATTTACACATGTCCACATTTCAGCCAATTGTATTGTCCATAGTCTTTAGTTCACACACACCTCATGTCATGGTTATGTTAATCCTTTTGCCCTTCTTCTGGTAACATTTCCATTGAACCAATTTCTATGGGTTTCTTAGGAACCCATACACCCTTTAACTCTGCGGAGGCCATTATATAATACGTAACAGAGGCATCACTCTAAAAAAGCCACAGCAAATAGGTGAGTTAAGGAAGCTTTTAAATGCAGCAACAGAGGGAACTGACCATGTGTTGGGGGCAGAGAATTCCAGTGCCAGGTTAAAAAGGATGGAGATTGGAAAGAGAGGATAAAAATCTGGTTTTAACTCTATTCCATTTATGTAAGTGTTTCTCTTCCGTTTGCCAGGAACAGCTTAGGATGCTACAGTCTCAAGTCTTTCCTTTAATTTTATGTTTAACTAAATCCTTGGAGTGGGGGAGAAGGAGGCCAATAAACTGCCCTTTGAAGACTGAACACAGACATGACAGTGGCCATGAGTAAAACACCTACGTACTTGTGCAAGTGCCCTTGCACATGCCATTTCATGTATAAATGGACTTACCACATGAGTTCTCGATTTGCATCTTAACCCAAGTGATTGGTGGGTGCACTGCTGCCATGTTACTTCTACACATGAATTGGCCAGTTAAGTTGGTGAGTTCATACATGGCTGGAGTGTGTTTTGAACATGCATACCTATGATCACCAATGCATCTGTTTCAGCAGCCCTTTAGAGTTTGTCACAAGTGGGTCAGTCCATGTAAAATCAACCAAAAAAGAAAAAAGAAAAATTTACCTCACCATCTGTGATTTTAAAAAAAACTGGCATACTGGTAGACCAGCATGAGAAATGAACATACACCAAATTATAGGTCATTATACCTCACAGTTCAAAAGTACAGTGTGCTCAAAAAATGCCCCGAACACAATTTTTTAGCATTTGTGACTACACAAAAAGTATCATAACTTCCTTCAGAATTGACCTAGAAAGTAAATCATGGTGTCATATGGAAGCTCTCAAACTACCCTTTTATATGATATGTAACATGAAGCATGCATGTGAAATAAAACATTCAAGGTCATAGTTTCTTTAATTTGACCTTGAATTCCAAAAAAACCAAATGTTTTTTTTGCTGATTTTTTTCCCTCAGATAACCCATGTTTACCTTGAGTATATATACCGGTTTCCAGAACGGGGTTCCGAACAGTTCAGAAGATGTGAATGTTCTTATACATGCACAGTACCTCCCTACAATAACTTCACCCCCTTATACACAAAACAGAATTTTTTGGAGGGAAATTAAACTTAAGCTCGCCCCCTCCCTTCAGGAGCTTCTGGGGCCTTCAGGCTGAAACCAAACCAGGCATGGGTAGGCCTCAAACCTTCACAGAGATATATCTCTTTGGATGTCTACATTAAATCAAGCTTTATTCACAGATTCTGATAAGAAAGAAAAAGGCAGGCCTGAAGCCGTGACAAGTGCCGACCCCACTTCTGCTGCAATGTGTTCATGACTTTTCAAATTGTTGAATTCCTGCACACCATTTCTACAGGTAGCATAACTAAGATCTATTATTTCCCTGATGGTGCAGCAGCACAGTATAAAAACGGTAAAAACTTCAACAACTTAAGTAAGCATAAGTCAGATTTTGGTGTCGATGCAGAATGGCACTTCTTTGCCACATCGCATGGAAAAGGGCCTTGTGATGGTTTGGGTGGCACTGTAAAAAGGTTAGCTGCTCGAGCAAGTTTGCAGCATCCGTATGAAAAACAAATCATGACCTCTCATCAGCTCTTTGATTGGGCAAAGGAGAACATCACACAGGTTGCATTTCAATACACCACAAGTAAAGATTATGAACTGGAAGAAAAGCTTCTGAAATGTTGCTTTGAGAATTCAAGACGATTCCTAGGACACAGAAAATTCACGCTGTAATTCCATTAACAAAACACACTGTTGCTACTAAAAGATATTCATTTCAATGCGAATCCAGAAAAGAGACAGTGACTATTAAAGAAGGAGAACTGGAATTGCAAGAAATACGAGGATTTGTTACATGCGTTTATATCTCACAATGGGGGTTAGGTTGTGTTTTACAAACAGATGATCAGAGAGCAGAAGTGTTAGTGAGCTTTCTTTATCCAGCTGGACCAGCAAAATCATTTATGTATCCAGATAAACAAGATGTCCTATGGATACCATCTTCAGATGTTTTGACAAAAGCTGATCCTTGTTGCCCAACAGGGCACTTCTATATAACAGACAAAGAGTGTCAAGCAGCAACTTCAAGACTAGAAACTACTGTTATGAAAAGCTCCTTAATTTAGGACTTGTTAACAAAATGTTAGCAAGTAATATTTGAATTGCATAAAATCTGATCAGCATATATAAAAGTAAAATGGAAAATCTCATCTATGCACAATAATGGTTTTTCAAGCCCACATCTAAGTAAATCAAAATAACTATGCTAGTAAGAGTCCCATTTTGAAATCAAGTACATGTTTCCAGGGATGTTAAACGTTATTTAAAACAAAAGGAGTTTTTTGTCATTATTCAAGGTCAAACTTCTGTATATTTATTTGAAAAAAATAAAATGAACATGTTTTCCCCAAGCATACTGGTGAGTACCTTTTTAAAAGTACATATTTTAAACCTCATTCTTCTGAAAACAATAGGCCCTGCAACTTTCTTTCAGTTGGAAATATTCTTTGATTTCATACCAGAATGAGCACCCAGAGGAAGTATCATTATTCTACACAAAATGTCAGAAGTATGCTATTGTGAAAAAGAATACCTATTTATTTATTTTTTATTTAATACATTTTAATACCGTCCCAATAGCCGAAGCTCTCTGGGCGGTTTACAACAGTTAAAATCATAAAATACAATATAAAATTTAAAACCACAGATTAAAAACAAACAGCAGAGCTAGCAGCAGCAGTTACAATAAAGGAATTAAAAACAATTACAAGATTAAAATGATTAAGATGATTAAAATGCCTGGGAGAACAGAAAGGTCTGTCAGGGATGCTTTGACCTGGATTCCTGCATTGAGCAGGGGGTTGGACTCCATGGCCTTGTAGGCCCCTTCCAACTCTACTTTTCTATGATTCTATGATCTGGGCACCATTGGAATTGCCAATTAGCTAATACACTATGTGATATATTATCTCCAATCAACATCAATTCACACTTCAACCAGTTAACTGAATAGCCAGACAAATCACCAAAAATATTAATCAACTGCATCAAAGCTGGAATAGATGCCTGAGCTGCGAAATACATATTTATGCTTCAACAGGGGAAGGTGGGAAGAATAGTAGAAATACCTTAACAATTTCAAAGTAGTTTGCATACGGATGCTGCAAACTTGCTCAGAGCTGCACAATTATGACAGGGTAGCTTGTACTTGTGCACAATATTTTATTCAAAACCTAAGTGATAATGCATATTTTCTTAAGATATGTACAGTGAGATAGCAATTCATATGAACTATGACACATACACACAGAGTGCCCCAAAAGATGTAACTCGTTTTCTGTTAAGAACCCCATTTTGAAAATTGGTACATGTATTAAGCACTGTCAGATGAAATACTAAAAGAAAAATCATGGAGATTTTTTTTTTAGTTTTTGCAGAATTCAAGGTCAAATTTTACTATTTGACCTTGAATATATATTTATTCCAAAAAACCATTTATGTTACATATCAAATGAAAGAGCATTTCAAAGACTTTCCATCAACACCATGATTAACTTTCTAGGTTCTGTAGAACTGGAATTACTGTAATTTTAATGTTGTCCGACACACAAAAATTAACATTTTTCTTCATATTTTTGATTGCCATATCTCCAAATGTTTTTGTCCCAGAAGTCTAATTTTTGGAGCAGCTTATTTTCTCAGCAGACCCAACAAGTTCACCAAGTTTTTTCAAAATCGGTGACGGTCAGGTAAATTCATTGGTTGATTTTACATGGAATGACCCAAGTATACATGTGAAGCATATCAGTTAGAGAGATGCTTTTCACTTTTAAGTTGATATATAAATTGTATATAATATTTTATTAATTAAAATGACATTGTAGGAAAAAAAGGCGGGGTATAAATGTAATTAAATAAATAAATAAAAATTTTCATAGGAGGAGGAGATGAACAGGACAGTTAATTGATGAAAAAGTTGGTGAAATAGGGGAGAAGAATTGGCTTTCCTTTAAGAAATCATACTTGTTATTTCCATATTGTGCAGAGATAGCTTATACTATGTCATTTCAGAGATTGCAAAAATTAGAGACTTACAGAAAATCTTAAGTAAAATGAAAACTATTTTGAGAGGGAGTCTGACATTTTAGCATTCCAGTTTCAAAAACCTTCTGACTGATAAATATTTTATGTGCAGTGAACCATTCTCAAAAATTAAATATGAATGAGTATAAGGAAACCTTGCTCTACTATTGTACAGTGAAGTTTCATGATTTCATGAGTAAATGTGTGTCAGGTGAGCTAAATTATTTTTAATTAAGAAGGTATTGTATTCATAGTTGGCATGGGTGTAGCTTCAATAATGAAGTTAATGTAGAATTAGAATGTTCAGAAATAAATTGCATTAGAGGTTTATTTTGAATAAATTAGCATCTTCCTCCAGAGACTCATAAATTTCTTCTTTTTTGTTATTTCAATTCATCAGACAGGCAAAGTAAAGTGACAAGTGACATACATCCCCCCCCCCATCTGTAATAGAAATAGTTTAATTGTAGCAATTTGTCAAAAGCAGCAGTTATTATGTAATTGAAGATAGCTGACTGAGAGAAAGCAGTTGGATATAATGGATAATTACTGGAAACAGTCCTCCTAGGCTTTCACCATCTAATTTATAAGTTTAAAAACATGTATTCACACCAGTGTTACAGGTTTCATAGAATCTGTAAATCTGGGTCAGGAATGCTTTCTTTTTTCTTTTTTAAAACTTTACCTGAAATACTTTTGCAAACTGTATCACTTCCCTTGCAAGTAGGTAGCTTATCCCACAGTGGGATGGGTGGTGAGATGGGACACATTTTTGAGGCCTGGGGAAGTGGTTGTGCATTTCTTCATTCTGTGTCCTTGCTATTGTAGCAGTTCATATTTTTGTAAATATCACCAGAACTAAGAGTAATACTTTTTAGGGGAGTGGAGAGGGAAAATGGAGCGTTGCTGTAAAGCAGAAACTCAGAGTACTTTACAGTGATTCAGTATGACCAATAGAAGAATTAAGATGGCCCAGTGAATCTGTTCTTGAAGTAAAGCTGATGATAGATGACTTTCACTGCTAAGCCACAGGAATCTTGACCACATGCTGAAGTTTTATATATGAACGGACACAAACTGTCTCAGTGGCTATGCAAGTATATTGCTTGAGTGAGAAATAGCCAATTTTATCTTGTGAACAGTTAGTTTTTTTTCTTGTAATCAGACTTTTTGAAATATGTAGCTTTTTACATCATGTAAATAATAAATAAATACTGTGGAAATAGAATTCTGTTTTATAAAGCTAAATTCCAGATGTTTTGATTTTTAGTTTCTGTGCAGCTTTTCTTTGCAGGGCATCATAAATTTGTTAATCTTTAAGGTAAGTCCCACAGGTGATGACAGGGTTGCAAAAAATCATGTTTTTTTTGCAAAATAATTGAAAAAATATATATTTTTAAAAATTTTAAATCAATGCTTTTTGATGTAATCAATCCCCCCCCCCCAATTTTTTAAAATAAAATTAATTTCAATGTTTCAGGCAACCACATGTACAAATAGCCTACACTTAATAGTTAAGAACACCAAATTATACAGAAAACATTAATCAGAACAGGTTTTGTTTAATAGAGCATTGTTGCATTTTTGCATATTTAAAGAAACCTCAACAGTAATTATTTGTCATACACTGCATGTTACTTAACTTACGTTAATAACTTTCACTTAATTTTTCCTTCACTTCACTTTCCTTTTTGATTTTGATTCATGGCTTTAAACAAAAACACTAATTTGGCAGCTTTGTCTAAGCCTAAACAATTTTGCAGTTTTGATTGTACCAATCCAAATGATGAAAACACTCTTTCCACATCTGCTGTGGAGGCAGTTGCAGTGTGCAACTGTTCTGCGACATCGATCACCTCCTGATGCAGTTTGTCCTGCTGTGAAGTCCACCATTCCAGAGGCTGGACTGAATTGATGACATTTTTGCGGAATATATGCTGAGAAAATGGCTTGGCTTCAGCTTTGTACTTTATTAGGACTGGAACTATATTTGGATGGTTTTCATTGGCCCAATCCATCTTTAAGTTTTTGCCCATGACAGATGGAGTCATAATGTTAGCCAGATAGTGAGCTGGTGTTAGTGCTTGCTTGAAACGGGTTTGTAGATTGCTTTGATCATTTGCAGTCAATACTCCGCAAGCTGTCAGATCTTCCAAAAGTTGCTTCAAAACGTCAACTGCCCTACCAATACTACACGAATCTCTGTAATTTGTCCAATGACACAGCAGTAGGTTTGAGCTTTTTAAGGAGATCTTCAACATTTCTTTTGATTCCCAAGTTAGAGACCTTGTTTTTGATGTCTGCATTGATCTTCTCTTGATTTCCTCACAGATTTGCATGATGATGGGCCAGTTTTTGATGTAGGCTTCTAAACAATCGGCGACAGTATTCCAGCGAATATTTATTTATTTATTTATTAATATTTATGCCCTGCCTTTTTTCCTGCAAGGAACCCAAGGCGGCTTACATAATCCTCTTCCTCTCCATTTTATCCTCACAACAACCCTGTGCGGTAGGTTAGGCTGAGAGTCAGTGACTGGCCCAAAGTCACCCAGTGAGTTTCATGGCCGAGCGGGGACTAGAACCCAGATCTCCTGAGTCCTAGTCCAACACTCTCACCACTACACCACACTGGCTCACATCTTGTGGAATCGGCAGTGCTTTTGCTCCTGTTGCCCTGTAAGCAGCTGATGCGAAATGGTTGTTTCTGAAGTACTTTACAATAGCAACGACATGGTTCTTGACATTTATTTATTTATTATTTAATATATTTATTTACCGTCCATCAGCCAAAAGGCTCCCTGGGCAGTTTACAAGAGAAACAGGACATTAAGAATATCCACATCTTTAGCCAATAGATGCATTAGATGAGCGCTACATCCATATGTAATGAGGTTAGGGGTCTCCTCTTTATCAAGTTCTTTCCTCATTTTTTTTAAGTTACCAGTATTATCGGTTACTAGGCTACCTACACGACAGTCTTGTTTATATCTTGTTTAGCATGTCAGCCTTAGCATTATTTAATTATTGATTGAAAGTGTATACCACCCTTAAATAAATATTTCCAGGCAATGCACATTTTATTTACAAAAATAATAAATGCATAAGAACGTGAATGTGCTCTTGTACTACCAGCTTGTGAAAACTATATACTTCTGGCCTTGACTTTGCTGATCCTCTATTAGATTCCTTTCCCCCCTTCTTTTTGCCAAGTATGAAGTTACACCAGCCTAGCTGTAATATTCTATGCCATCAACTGGGTGTGTTTGTGTATTGTTTTGCAATAGATAGATCTGGAAAGTAGAGAAACAAGCAGTAAGAATGACTCTCTTGGCATGAATAGAGTCCTTCTGAGACCAACATTCCTGTTTGATTAATTCTGGCCAGGTTTTTCTGCTTTCTGTCTTTTAATAAAAACTCATGAAGGACAAAACAAATTCTCAATTGTTTTAGCATGGTTTCTCATACGATGAAATTTAAGAGCTGGCTTATACTTCAGCAACAGAAGAAATTTGAGTTACTTACAAGTCTTTCTCAGCTACTGCAGTAACATGCAGAGTAAAACACTGGCACCCAGCAGTTCCTGGTTCATGTGGTGGAGCTGAAGTACTTCAACATCTTTGCTTTACAGTTTTGCTGCATGTCCTCATTGTCCCCAACACACAACATGTGTACACATGTAACAATCAACACAGATCTTAAGTGGGCCTTTAACCAGAAGTGTGATGTGATGAATACACTGCAGCTTTATACACTATGCTCTTACTAAAATGTGTGAAAACTACTTCTGAAATGGGGAAATTAGCTCAAACATTTGTGAAAGAAGAGGAAAAAAGTAGCTTGGTTAGTATATCCGTCTCTTAGCACATAGGTCACTATACCACTATACTGGTCACTATACCAGTTCTACTTGGCCTAACTCAGGAGACAGAAAAAGATGAAGACTGGGGAAATTATAGTGTTTACCAAATAAGGAGGGGAAGGTGGTGCTATGGAAATGGCAGAATGGAGGGGAAGGTGGTGCTATGGAAATGGCAGAATGGGAAGTCTGTATTACCAAGGAAGCTCAGCTGCTAGTGAAAATAATGGTCCATCGGGGGAAGTAATGGATAGGTTTAGAAGGAAAAGAAATAGGGCAGGAGTGGCTATAATTACTTAACTTCAGTGAAAGAGAAACACAAAATTATTGACTTCCTGGTTGGTTGCCAAAAATTAAGAAAATGCTGTGGGCACAGGCTACCCTCAGGTTTCTCAGCTTTAGGTCCAAGTGCAGGAATGCGGCATTAGCCTTCTGCTGCTTTGTCCTTGTTGACAATGGGTTGCGCCATATTGACCACAACCATCCAGAAGAAAGATGTCCGGTCAGCAGTGACAGGAGACTGAATAAGAGAATAAGTTGTTGTTAAGGACCCAGGGGCCACCACACTTAGATGGAGTTGCCAAATCGGTTTCTCTTTCAAATTTCAATTAGAGTAAACTCAAAATGTTTTGGTAGCTGCTTCCCAGTGCTCCCTGCAGGTCCAGTTCCACCTTTAGATTCAGAACCGATAACTCACACTTAAGATCTCAGTCCCCTATCAGGCACCAGAATGGCCGTATGGAGCTGTGCTGAGTTATACATGGAACCTCAGTGTGGTGCTTTACTAGCGGGTAAAACTCTCTCTGGGTATATGAAGCAAATGGATCTGTCTGGAGCAAACACAACAGGAAAGCCGGGGAGGCTCTAGCCCTGGAAACTTGGGGTAGGTGCCAGCGTAGAGTTTGGAATTGTGCTAGGAGAGAGTCACAAGGAATTATATTAAAATTCAGTTGGACCCTAGGTTATTCTCAGAATTTAGACACCAATGTGAGGGATGCCCAAGAAGAAAGAATGAACTTTAACTGCCCAAGCAGTTACAGGGTTCAAAACAAAGAGCTTAGAGGCTGGACCCAGGATGGGTTGAAACAATGGTTTGGTTTTGGCAACTAGCTGGATTTTAGAGTACCATAGTACAATATTCAAAACAAAAGGTGTCATCAAGGATACTTGCATAGTGCTTGAGCTGACTGGGAGGAGGGGACACTTCAGGATTGAACCATTTTTCCTACCAAGATGTTTAGTTGGCCCAGTGAAACCTTTAGTTGGCCCTGACAAACCTTGTGGGTTTGTCAGCTGGGTAGTGGCATGGCAATCAGGCTGGCCTTTGCATGTTTTCCCTTGATGCAGGGAACAATTTCCTTTAATTTATTTAAGGAGGAAGCAAGTACCTTCTATCGTTCCTGTGCTTCTGCAGTGGTTCCAGAGCCTTAACAGTGTTTCTGGCGGCTCTCAGTCTATGCCTTCCAGAACTAAATTGATTCCTGAGCCAAGGTGTTGGAGGAATGTCAGCTGGATCCATAGGGCACAATACACCATGTCAGAGAGCCAGCACATCTGGTGGTTTCTGAGGATAATTACACAGACACCTGCACTTTCTGGCCCTCCCATGCTACCCAGTGGTAATTACTAGTATATAAATGAGTCTTTTCCTTCCTTAGTTGCCCAGACTGAGCTTCCCATGGTGCTCACCACCACTGTCATAAACATTAGAAAATGAGGGCCTCTTCTCACAACCATTTTAGCATCAGCAACTTCTGTGGAAGCTTCTAACAATGCTGAATTCCTCTTGACCCAGCTGTGACCAATTCTGTTAACATAGATTTAGGACGGTGTTGCAGACCCTTCAGGACACTATATCAGCTCTGCTGTGAAACTAGCTCCATCAGGCTTTTTCTCTCCCTCTGCTGTCATCCAACAACAACCATTCCACATCCAGCAACAGAGGGAAAAGAAGGGACACTATATTAGTTCTACTGAGAAGCCTGCTGCATGAAGCTGCTCAATCGATCTATTGTCACCTGGTAGCCATTCTGGCCATTCTGTCCGGATGCAGAGAGAGGGAGAGAAGGGAAGCTGGGCTACTCTTTTAGCTCAGCCAAGAGACTGGCAACTTTTGGCCTCTATCCCTAAACTATTTCCAGGGTGGTAGACTATGTGGCATCTTAAAGACTAACAAATTTATTCTGGCATAATCTTTCATGGATCCTGTCCATTTAATCAGATGCATAAAGTATTAACTTCAAAGTGGCAGATTTCTATATACATATTGGGGTGGGGGAGATGTAAACTGGGTGGCCAGAGGGAATTGTTCTCCCTGAACTGTTTCCATTCCAGCTGATCCTTATAAGAACATTACAACTAAGAACTAGTGCCTGAGTTTGTGTTTTTCCTTCTCCCTCCCCATCTTCTAAATTTTTTGTATTGACTGGGTTCAAACAGCACAATAAGCCATGGTAGTGTATAAGCCATGTTTGTTTCAGAGTGGCTTGTCGTGTTGTCTGAACCTGTCACTGTGGCTTGTGAGTGGTTAACAAACCATGCTGCTGGGTACAGACAACATGACAAGCCACTCTGAAACAAACATGGCCTATAAGCCCCCATGGCTTATCGTGCTGTGTGAACCCGTTCACCGGGTTTGCATAATTGGTGGGAAAAGAAGCCGCTGTGGCTTCTTTTCACTTCCCTGCATGTGCCAGTCATGCGTTGCATGATTTGCATAATTGCCCTCACATCATGCAGCTTCCCATGTCTGAGCCCAGCGAGGTACACGGTGGGGGGTGGCTTTGAAGCCACCCCAGAACCCTACAACAAGCCATGGGTTCTGGGGTGATTTCAAAGCTACTCCTGCCATGCACCTTGCCAGGTCTGGACAACACGGGAAGTTGCATGCCATGCGGGCAATTATGCAAATCACGTGGTGTGCAACCGGCATGCGTGGGGTGGAGGAAAGAAGCCACGGTGGCTTCTTTTCCCCATTGATCATGCAAACCCAGCCATTGTCTTAATGATCTTCGTAAGGCACGCTGGGAGTTCCTTTTGGGTGGCGGCGGCTGAGGAGTAGGATAAAAATCTTTGAATAAATAAATAGATGGCATTCCAAAAGGTGATTCAGCAGATGGCATTGAATGCATAGCATGGGCTCACCAGTTATCACAGTTTAGAGCATCTGGAAGTTGGTATGGGTTTGGTTTTTCCCTGGAAGTCATCAGAGGCTAGGCTGTCACATAATGAAATATTCATATGAAAAACATTTACTTGGCTGCATTAAACATATAAGTGAAAATTTGTATGTCATTCTTATTGAGTCGTTTTGCTTATAGGCTGTACTCAGAATATCAGGATGCACTTCCTGGGTTGTGCAAATTCATTTTTATTCTGTACAAGCAAGTATTTCAAAACTATTTTTGTACTGGAAATGTCTTGTCCTTTACAATTAAGCATTTGGACTCTGCACTCTTTGACATTGCATTTTGGGACTCTTATTGGGTTTGGTTCTTCCTTTTGTTTCTTATGTTGTTATGTTCTTAGTTTCCACCGAGAATTAGTTTCCACCGAGAATACAAGAATCCTACTAGAGAATTATTACAATTGTATTGTGGGTCATAATAAATAAATTGCCATCATGCCCCACTCCCAGACTTAAGATGAAGAAAAAGAATAGTGTATGGAGGTTTATTTCCACCATCTGCTTTTTATTTTGAGGTTGCATAACATCAACTTTAGTTTTCTGAAATATTGCCATGCACATTGTCATGAGTATAACGTTAGTCAAATTACATAGATTAAATGCTGAATCGTTTTAACATGTGGAACTAATTTTCTTGCTTTCCCCCTCTTCTTTGGCTTTAAAAAAGTACCTTGATGACATTTTTGGTAGTTTTCCAGCTCTTCTTTACTGAGAGTAAATAGTGGGTTTCTAAAAGGTTATGTCTAGAAGTATAGTGCCCCTGATGGGGGTTCATTCTCTGGGTTTTTTTTTACTAGACTACTCAGTCTAGTAGTCTTTCAGTGTGAACATAGCTTTGAGCAATTACACTATCCCATTGACTTTTATATATATATTTAAAAATAAATAAAAGGAAAGCACTTTTGAATATATAGAGGCTATGTGTGTCTATGTAGTCCATTTTATTGCCCAGTGATGCCACCTTCCTCCTTTATTTAAAATATCTTTAGCCCGCTTTTTCACAATCCAAAATATAATTTAAAGCAGTCAATAAAATGACAGTTCAGTTATACAAATAACACAAAACAGCAGCAATGAACAGCAAAGTGAATTAAACAAAACCCTGAGAGAATAGAACATTTGCTTGGTGCCTAAATAACAAAGCATAGGTGCCAACACTCAGAGAAGTGCCAACAATGAGAATATGAGTGCATGAGCAAGAAGAAGTGGTATGTGTGGTCAAATTGCTAATTCCAGTTGTAGTTGGGAAGGGAAGTGTTCTGCCCAATGGTGTACAAAAATCCCCACAATATTTTATTGTTTGTGCAGGTCTAATAGTAGCTTTTGTAGGAGAGTATTTAAATATGTAAAATGGCATAGGAGGGGTTAAACTCCCTCTCCCTTAGCACTGCTGCTGCTGCTAATACTACAGTCCAATTTCAAGCCTCCCTGGGCTGCTTTTAAATAAAAAAAATTCTTTTAAAATGATGTGTGATATGGTCACAGATATCCCACTTCACATGCAGTTTGGCCGTGAGCTTGGTGCATGGGCTAGGCTGGGAAGTATTACTCTTGTCATTCTCTGTCCTCCAAGTGGCAGCCTAGAATCACCACAGAGGCATCATGTAGCCAAATTTGTATGATATAAAAAGTGGTGTAGTGGTAAAAGTGCAGGCACTGCTCGTGACAGTCCCCATAGCCATGCCCCAAACATTCAGGCAGCTGTGTTGATCCATATCAACAAACCAGTTCTAGAGGTTTTCCTCTCCACCAGGAGCAGGTCTTTGTGGTTTAAATTTTTTATTTCTATATAAAACAAACACAATATCAAACATGTAACAATTAACAAAACAAAATAGACCTCCGATTTTCTTCTACAGCAAATATAGGTAACTGTGGAGAAAGCCTGACACGAGTATACATGTACACGCACACACCAGTCTCCGTCCTCCAGGGGAGGGGGGCGAGAAGGGGAGATTGGGTTACAGGGAAGCAGCCAGACAGACCGGCATTCCAGCAATGGAGGATCTCGCTTGTAATCCACAAAACCCAGGAAAGGACCATCAAGACCATCAACCTAACAGGGCAGTCTCAAAGAGCTGTAAAGTATCCAATACGTCACCTTCTTCCCGGGCAGGAATAAGCCCACCTGACACGAAGGGGCAGGCAATAGCCCCACCTGACCTAAGGGGCGGGAGAGCGGGAAACACAGAGGTAGAAAACCCCTCTCCCCTCCTTTTATTGGTTGTTGGGAACCCAGGGTACTTTTGAGTACGAACCACCCTCCAGCAGCGGCTGGAGTAAGCTGTTTCCTTCCCCGGATCGGACAGACCCGGAGTTAGGCTGAAACTGACTAGCGTGACGTCTCTGATCTAAGGTAACTGACTAATCCAAATGCGCTAGCCTGGGAGCCTGTCATTGATAAACTTAAAGGTCACGTCAGGTCTTATTGACGTTGTAGTATTTCCTAGAAAGCTGTTAGTTCCGCTCCATATCCTGTGTAAATAAATAAAAGCCTTATTTGGCAGTTCAAAGGCTGAGTTTCCTTTTGTTTGTGAGAAACCTCTTAGGTAGTTTCTTTCGCTTGTACGGGCTGTAACGCTGCACTGGTTAACCCGTTAAGCGCCGAACTCACGCAAAGGATCCAGGTGCTGATCCTTTACAGTAACAATAATTTTTCTTACTCGATAATCAGAATGAGAAATCTCTTTCTTCCCATTGTCCCAAATTCACTTATTATTCTATAAATCCACAAACAAACAAATCATTATTTTCCAGTCTCTGCAAAAAGTCAATTAGAGGTTTCCACTCAATAATAAACATACCGTAGATGTTGTCCTTTCTCTGATTAATGATGTGAGTTTGGCCATCTCTGCCAGCTCCAGCATCTTGACCAACCATTCTTCTGTCCTAGGCACTGCTGGACCTTTCCATTTCTGTACCAGGAGCAGGTCTTTGGTAAAGCTAATGGGTCTTAATTGCCCATTCAAGACCAAGTGGCTCCCAAATATTTTGCATTACAACAAGGAACAATATATTGTTGTTGGGAAAATTCATTCCCCCCCCATCTACTATGAGAAGCTCAGAGGGCACAGGGAAATCAGAGGGGTGCTGGTGGTGGTGGCAGATGACCAGTGTCTCTACTAACCACTGGATATAATTCATAGATTCATATTATAGAGTTGGAAGGGGCCTACAAGGCCATCGAGTCCAACCTCCTGCTCAATGCAGGAAACTAGAGGAGGGCTCTCCCATCCAAGTAATAACCAGGCCTGACCCTGCTTAGTTTTCCACGCTCGGTCAAGCTGAGCCAGCATGAGCCACAGGCCTGCATATTGGATACAGTACTTCTAAGCTGGTTCACGCTTTGTCTTGTACCATATATAGAAAATGACATGTGAATCAGGTGTATGCTTGTACATGCATATGGCATCCTTTTTATGGATAGAGAAGGATCATGGTAATTGGTAGATAAACGCACATAAGCCAAATCTTCACATGCGTCTTCCTACCTGTGATGCAAGTGCAGGCAGGCTTGTGCCCTGCTATCCCCATCTAATCAACCAGATTTACCAAAGTGAGTGCCAGTCCTTAGAAGGCTTCTGATATACTGAATGTTCCTTCAGCACAATCCTTGTTTATTTCAATGAGGTTTGCATAGGAACCGTTTGATTTTGCTCCTTTTCTTTTTGGTGTGATCCCTTGTTTTTGGTCTTCATGATTCCTTTCAATTTATAGTTGGAATTAGAAGTTTGTTTGATAGTAGTAGTTCAGATTTTTGATGGAACATTTTAAGCAAAATCGTTAATAAAGGGAAGATGTGATAGTTAGTGGTTTTCGTTAAAATGAATAAGAGCAGTTGCTTAAAAACATACGCCAAGTAACGAAATAGGTCATTATTAGTATTCTAACATTTCTAGTCCATAACTATGTTTGTTATTTTCAGTGCTTCTTCATAGAGCTTTGTGTAAAGCTCAGGTAACCAGCCACATATTATGGATAAAAACCTCCATGTTAGTTCAGTGGCTGTTTCCTTGTTTCTTTTGATGTCCAGATATTCAGCAATTTGGGAGTAGAAAAGAAAATGTAGCTCATTTTGCATCAAAATGACACCCTTTAATGTATTTTCTTCTGATGTTAAATTAGCTTATCATCTCAATGGTGTGGGGAAGATGTTTGTAGTCTTAGTAACTGATCAGAGCTTTTAATAAAGGTGTAGAATGAGAGGACATTTCAGTGTTGGCCTTTTTTCGTTTGAATAGTTGTATTTTGCCTTTTTAATCCTTTAGGCTCACTGGGACTTGTAAACTCAGAAGATTTACTGCTGCCCTCTCCAGGGGTGGCTATAGAATTAAGAGTTCAAATTTCTTAAATTCCTGAAATCCCCAAGAGGAAAAGGAATAAGGGAAAGTGACAGTCATAAGCTCAGTGGAACAAAATGTAAGATTATTTCAAAAGTGTTTTGTGTGGCTATAGATATGTTTTCTCTGAATAATGGCTATGAGAGTGCTAGGGAAAAAATTTGGGTTGCCAATCTGCTTCTTATATCTTCATTTGATTATATGCTAAATGTACGTAGTTGATATATAATACTTGCTTCCTTGGCTCAAGAGTATTAAAGTCAGTGTATTAAACTGGACCACAAAATTAATATAATGCAGCACAAAGTCATTTTGCAAAAAGATGCTTACAAATTAAACTACCGGTAATCTTATTTTTAACACCTATGAGGCATTGTAGGCCCCTTCCAACTCTACTTTTCTATGAAATATTAAATTAGTGTGCTTTTGCCATTTTTCCTTCTCACTCAGCAACATGAAATTGAAGTTGTTCTGTGGGTTTGGTCCTATTCCACCCCCCACCCCCCAAATGCTTTCCATCACTGGTCTTCCAGCCCACATTTCTTTACAATAACTCAGTGTCAGTTTTCCTTGGGCGCCTGTGATTTAGATATCTTCTTCTTCATGGTCTCTGTGCATCACATATATGGGCTCTGTGCCTGCGCAGAGGTCCCTTCAGGAAACTTCTAAAGCTGAGGTGTTTTAGGCAGGACCCCCCCCCCCCCCGTCTCACTGAACATGCTCCAAGAGCTTCCCACCTGTCCCCTCAGTTCCTCTTCGACCGCCATTGTGGCAAGTCACCTTTGGAACTTCTCACTAGCTGAGATTCACCAAACCACGTTTTATTCTTATCTACATGCTGAAGCTGAACCCCGACAAGACTGAGGTACTTCTGGTGGGGGACAAGGGGAGGTTAGGGGATGTTGACCTGGTGCTGAATGGGGTACATCTACCCCTGAAGGACCAGGTCCGCAGCTTGGGGGTAATTTTAGACTCCCAGCTGTCCATGGAGGCTCAGGTGGCAGCTGTGAGCCGGGCGGCGCTGTATCAACTCCATCTGATATGGCAGCTGCGCCCCTACCTTCCTAATCACCTGCTCCCATCAGTGGTTCATGCCTTGGTCTCCTCTCGCCTAGACTACTGTAATGCGCTCTACGTGGGGTTACCCTTGAAGACGGTTCGGAAGCTGCAGCTGGTACAGAACGCCGCGGCTCGCCTGGTTAAAGGCAGCCGCCAGCGGGATCACATTACGCCAGTGCTCAAGGAGCTACACTGGCTACCAGTTGCTTGCCGTGCTGAATTCAAGGTGTTGGTTTTGACCTTTAAAACCCTATACGGCTCCGGTCCAGTCTATCTCAAGGAGCGTCTCCAGCAACACCAAGTAGGCCGCTCAACAAGATCTGCCACAGATGGCCTTCTCCTTGTCCCTTCAGCCAGAGCAGCTAGACTGGTGGGGACTAGGAAGAGGGCCTTTTCTGTGGCAGCCCCCGTACTGTGGAACTCTCTCCCGAGTGACCTCTGCCATGCCCCCTCTCTGCTGAGCTTCCGCCGCTCATTAAAACCTTGGCTATTCAGGCGGGAATATGGGGTGGGCTAATTATCTTAAAATTTTATATTGTTTAAATGTATTTTATTCTGTTTTTAACTTGTGTTTTTATCTGTGTACATCGCCCAGGGTGGCCAGCTGCCGGCCAGATGGGTGATAAATAAATAAATATAAATAATAATCTTTCTCTCCATTCTAAAAGTTTATTCCTCCTTTTCAACGTTTTCAGTTTTATTTCATTGGTTTTCTCTCTTCTCTTCTTTCTGGCCGTGGAGGCCTAAACGAAGATGCCTCTAAAAGGGGCATTTCGAAAATGTGAACGCTGCGGGGCGAAGCTGCCGTCCACTGATGGACACTTGTTGTGCATCTTTTCTCTGGGTGAGGGGCACAAGGTGGACGCATGCCCTCACTGTCAGGCGTTCACTAAACAGACCCTTTGCCAGTGGGCTGATCGGCTCAAAGCTGAAATGTGGACAAAGGCTCTGGGGGCGGTGGACGCCTCCAACCCTCCCACGGCCCCAACGCAGCGATCAGAGGATCTTCCAACCCCACCACACCCTGTGGTGGTTGTCCTGGATCCACCCACTCAGGGTTGTTATCTAGTGCTCTCCAAAGCCAACAAACTGGCTAAAAGAGCTAAAGAGGACTTAGAAAAGAGGAAGAAGAAAAAGCTCTATTGCCATACTAAGGACAAGAAGTCTTCAGCGTTGAAGCCTCTACCATCCTCTTCTCCTCTACCTTCCACATCTGTGCAGATCTCCTCAGTACAGACCGTTCCTCCGCCACTGTCGCCATTGATTCCGGCCCCATCAATACCGCAGCTGACCACCTTGATGTTGTTCTCTGAAGGGGAAATTAGGGACACTTCTTCAGCTGGAGAATGTCCCATTCACATGGAGCAGGCCTATTTGGCTCCTCAGTCTTCTCCGCTACCCCTTCAGCACATCCATATTCCTCGGATGACAGAGTGGTCAGCCTGAGAGGAGCACACCGTTTACCTCCAGCACCACTCGTGACCCCCGCTGTCTGATGGGGAGTGGGGATCCGAATGGTCCTTCCGCCATGATCGGTAATATTAGGAGGACTACGCTCATCGCTATGGTGAGCACTATGAAGGTCAATATCGAGACGGTTCTCCCCCTCACTATCGAGCGGCCTTTCCCTATGGCTGGAGCCCCCCACCTGGGCCCTGAGGGGATCGTCAGTCCCGAGAGAGGGAGCGAACATAGCCAACTACATCCCTTGGTTGAGCTCCGATGCCTTCGACACTGGAGCGCCTGGTTGCTCCGCTGCAGCACCCTGCACCTCTTCAGGCACCAACCGCTTCTGCACCACCTCAAGCCTTGCCGCTGCCATTGCTCCCCGTCTTTGCAGGACTATGATACGGACTCTGACTGTTCAATCTCACAAGCTCTCTCTGAGCCGTCACCGGATCCATTGGTCTCCTGGGATAGGGACTCTCCTTCTGAAAATATGGGTCACTTCTCGGAAAGGATCCAATGGATGGCCCAGACATTAGGGTTTCAAACACAACACCAAGAGCAGCGGATCGAGGACCCGGTGTTTGATGCCCTCTACACTGAAGCATCCTTACTGACCTCGATCCTGTTCTTACCCATGCTTCTCCAGACAGCTCATCAGAATTGGAAGAACCCGGTGTCACTTCCACCGACGGCAAAAAGACTTGAAGCAATGTATCGGGTGAGAGAGGAGGACGCCAAATTCCTCTTCGCTCATCTGCTACCAAACTATAGTGGAGTCCACAAAAGGTTGGTCTACGAAGCATCACACTGCCCCAACCAATAAAGAGAGCCGCCACCTGGACCTCCTTGGACGGAAGATCTACTTGTCCTCTTCCCTGGGTCTTTGGGTGGCCAACTATCAGGCCACCATGGGACGCTACCAGCTATTTCTATGAGAGAAGATGGGCTCCCTGATCGAACATCTCCCCAAAGACCACAGGGAATTGTGGCACAGGCTTTTCAGGACGAGGCAGTACGGCTACCAAGGCAGGAGATCAACACCACCCGTCACCAGGCCAAATACGGGAGCAGAGCGCTTGTCTGCGCCATCACTTTGAGGAGGCACACCTGACTTTGATTGTCCACTGTCATGCCAGAAGCCCGGTCGCACATCGAAGCTACCCTTTGACGGCGACAGATTGTTTAACACCAGAACCGACGAGGTGATGGATACTATACAAAAAGCCAGAACAACAGCTAAAAAGTGGGTCTTACATCACAGTCCTTGTTTCATCCGTACTGTCAGGGCAGATGGAATCGACCCCGTCCGGTCTTCCCCACCACGCATCAGCCACAGCATCAGACACGTCAGCAGCAGCCCTCGGTACTGAAGCGCTCATACCAACAGCCTCGGTACCAGGGCTACCGCAAAGGTGGTGACTCCAACAGACGTCGTCTTTGACTCTGCAGTGAGCACGGACAGCGTTCTCCCAATCTTCGATACCCTGTTGGCCTCCTTCCTGTCATTGTGGAGGCGGATCACGCCTGACCACTGGGTTATCAACATCGCCCAGCACGGGTACAATATCAAGTTCTACACTCTCCCTCCCTTCATCGGCATCAGGTTAACGCCTCCCTCTCCACCACTCCTCGATGAGATCAACTCCCTGCTTCAGAAGGGAGCCATCCAGAGATCCCCACCGGCGTCTATTCAGGAGGGCCTCTACTCTCATTACTTCACCGTGCTGAAGAAGGATGGAGGGCTTTGTCCGATCTTGGACCTGCGGGGTGTCAACAAGTTCATCATCCCGAGAAAATTCCGGATGACGACACTACAATCCATTCTCCCCCTCCTCCATCGAGGGGACTGGTTCACCTCCTCAGACCTCCAAGATGCATACTTTCACATCGCCATTCATCCCAACAGCCAGAAGTATCTTTGCTTTTGCATCGGACAAGACGCATGCCAGTTCACAGTGCTCCCCTTCGGTCTCTCCACCGCTCTGAGGGTTTTTACCAAATGCATTGCCATCATCTGTGCACATCTTCGCTTGCACGGGATCCAGGTCTATCCATATCTGGATGACTGGCTGGACTCAACACGACACACACTCTGTTGGGCAGTGGATTTCACTCTACATCTCCTGAGCACCTTGGGGCTCTATGTGAACTGGAAGAAGTCTGTCCTGCAGCCGTTGAGGTTGATACAATTCATCGGGTCGATACTGGACTCTGTCGAGGCCTGAGCCTTTCTCCCTCCAGATCGTACAGCTGGGATACCAAGATTGGTAGAAAAGCAGTACCATGCTTGCAGAGTTTCTGCATATGCCATTCAGCGTCTCCTGGGTTTTATGGCATCGACCGTTGCAGTGGTTGCCTTCACAAGACTATGGATGCAGCCACTGCAGACTTGGTTCGTGCGGACCTTCGACCCAGAAGCAGACGTCAGCCTCAGCCAATCAGGACTCTAGCGACCGACACCTCCCTCCTGGGATGGGCCCCCCATTGTGGGTGTTGCATGGTCTCTAACACCATATCAACTATCTGGAGCTCCTCGCAGTATGGAGAGCTCTCCGGGCCCTCGATTCCGATCTTGTGGGACACTGCATCCAGGTGGTGACAGACAACACCGCGGTCGTCACCTTCCTAAACAAGCAAGCAGGGATGACATCTGCCAAATTGAACTTTCTCATGCAACGGATCTTCAACTGGGCTATCCCAAAGGGTATGTCCTTCACCACCATTCATATCACGGGGAAGGACGACAACCTGGTGGACGCCCTGAGCAAAGTGACGCAGACGTCCCACGAGTGGCATCTCAACCCATGAGTCCGGGACTCCCATTTTTCAAGCCTGAGGGACACCCTACATCGACCTGTTTTGCGACCGCAGAGAACTCTGCCTGTGAGGTCTTCTGCAGCAGGGTGGGGTTGGACCCAACATCGGTGGGGGACGCCTTCCTCCATCCATGGTAAGGCCACCTGTTCTACATCTTCCACCCATTCTGCTGTTGACACGTGTCATCGCCAAGATACAGGCGGACCACATGAACTGTATTCTGATAGCCCCCTGGTGACCCAGGCAGCCATGGTTTACTCCGCTTCTCCATCTAAGCGCGGGCGAGCATGTTTGTTTCCATCTAAGTGTGGGCGAGCATTCGTTACCTAGACCTAGCATCCCTCCACCTCTCGGCATGGAGAATCTGACTCTGACCACGTCTTCTCTTCCACCGGACATCGTAGCAGTTCTGACAGCAGCAAGGAAGCATTCAACACGTAAGTCCTGTGCGAAGAAGAGGGGAGCTTTCTCTAAGTTTTGCATTGCTCTCGATGTTGACCCTTCCACCTATTCGATATCGACGATTCTTCAGTATCTCCATTCGCTGTCGCAGAGGGGCCTCAAACTATCTTCGGCAAAAGTTTATCTTGCTGTTATTTCAGCCAACCGCCCTTCCATTGAGGGTAAGACTGTGTTTTCACATCCACTTACCTGTCAGTTCTTAAAAGGACTTTGTAATCTGTTCCCACCGACAAGGAGTCTGATGCCATCCTGGAGTTTGTTGGCGACTACTGACTTGCGTCTCCTTACATAGAAGGTGGCCTTTCTTGTTGCAATCACATCAGCACATAGGTCTAGTGAGCTCTGTGCCCTCCGCATGGACCCTCTGTATCTCACCTTCCAACGAGATCGAGTGGTGCTCCGTCCTGACCTTGCATTTCTGCCTAAGGTCATCACAGAGTTTCACTTAAACCAACCGAAAATACTTCCGGCTTTCTTCCCGTCCCCGTCGACGCCGCTGGAACAGTCCCTGCACACCTTGGACAACCGAAAGGCTCTTGCCTTTTACAAAGCAAGGACAGAATCTCTCAGGAAGTCACAGAGATTGTTCCTCTGTTATGGTGAGAGGCAGCTGGGCCTACCAGTTTCCTCACAACGTTTTGCCAACTGGATCGTGGCCACTATCCGCCTAGCCTATGAGCTGGCAGGACTGCCCCTTCTGGACTCTATATGGGCGCATTCCACTAGGAGTGTCGCTACCTCCACTGCGTTCGGCAAAGGAATCTCCTTATCTGAACTTTGCTGTGCTGCGACATGGTCTGTGCCTTCGACCTTTTACCACTTGGACATCAGAGCCAGAGCAGACTGTGTCTTTGGCAGGGGAGTACTGTCATCCATATCGACTTAAGGACACCTACCTATCTCTGGTAAGTCAGCTTGGTACATCGCCCATATGTGTGATACACAGAGACCACGAAGAAGAACAGGTTGCTTACCTGTTACTATGGTTCTTTGAGTGGTCATCTGTGCATTCACACAACCCACCCACTGTCCCCGCTGCAGTGTCCCATTAGTAACATGAGGGCCTCTCGCTCTCCTTCTCTCAGTGCATCTGGGTTGAATCATACTTCACTTGACTCTATGTCCTTCTGGGATATTGCTGGCACTGTTTGGCCACTTCATAGCTGTCTGCATTCCCTTTGTTGACATCGATATCGATGTTGACGAATTGTTCTTTGATCTACTTGGTCATGGGGCCACAATGGGTGGTCTCAGAGGAATTGAGGGGACAGGCAGGAACCCCTCAGAGCATGCTCAGTGAGACTGGTGGGGGAGGTGTTCCCACCTAAAACGCCTCAGCTTTAGAAATTTCCCGAAGGGACCTCTGCATAGGCGCAGAGCCGATATGTGTGAATGCACAGATGACCTCTCGAAGAACCACAGTTACAGGTAAGCAACCTGTTCTTTTTATAACTGTTGATTTAAGTCATGATTTAACTGTTGATTTAAATCATGATTTAACTGTTGATTTAAATCAAATTTCCCATTTTGCAATACGTATTTCCTGAGCGAGAGTGCATACTAATTGTTGCTATAACAATTAAAACATACTGGTCTGCAAGTAAATAAAGATTTTATTATGCTACAAAGAACACAATATAAAACCTCTGGCCATACAGTCCAGATATCATAGAATCATAGAATCATAGAAAAGTAGAGTTGGAAGGGGCCTACAAGGCCATCGAGTCCAACCCCCTGCTCAATGCAGGAATCCAGGTCAAAGCATCTCTGACAGATGTCTGTCCAGCCGCACCTTGAATGCCTCCAGACTGGGAGAGCCCACCACCTCCCTAGGTAGTTGATTCCATTGTCTTATTGCTCTGACAGTCAGGAAATTTTTCCTGATGTTTAGGTGGAATCTAGGTTCCTGTAACTTGAGCCCATTATTCCGTGTCCTGCAAACTGGGATGAACGAGAAGAGATCTTTGCCCTCCTCTGTGTGACATCCCTTCAAATACTGGAAGAGTTTTTGTACAACTCAAATATATCTGCTTATAGGCTAGGGCAGGAGGTGGGAGGATAGTTAAAGTAGTTCAGGATGGGTTTTCTCTATACAAACACAAAATCACATTCTTGAAGGTAAGGGGCTCAGTCTTAGGGCGTGTTCGCACGACACGGAAACTGCGGGGGAGCAGAAGCCTCCCGCGGTTCCTGTGTCGTGTGAACACCGGCCGGGGGCGCCCCCACGGGACGGCCGCGTGCGGGATGCACACAAAGTGACCATGGGCGGTAGAGGGGTAAGCCCCTACTGAGCGTGGCTACCCTGCCGTGCGAACAGCAGGCGGCTGTCCCGCGGGGGCCACACAGAGGCGGCAGCCCAGAGTGGCTGGAGCTGCGGCCGCTCCGGCCTGTAGGGGCAAACGGCCCCTCTGGGCATCCCAAGCCGCCGCCCCCTAGCTCCAGGAAGCCCATGTAGCAGATGGGACCCCTCCTCCAAACCTCACACCCTCAATGTGTACTTCACACTCACCAAGTGCCCCCTTGTATTGGTCACTTCAGACTTTAAGCTGTCTTCTTAAGCTGCGTTAGCTGATGATATGTCTTAGGCCTTATATGTAGCTGTTCACCCACATTTGTTTGTCTTTATTAAGAGCAGTTTGTTTTATTTGATTACTTGAAGTAGGGTGCCCCTCCGTTAATTCCCTTCTTACTTTCCTGTCCACCAGTCAGACTCTGGACACTTAGAACTTTGAATAGAAAGATTTGATTTATTGTTCTAACAGTCTCTAAACTGATATTCAACTCAGGCACAGATAACTTGGATTTTCAACAGTTAATTCAAACTTGTTCTTTGCTTAGATTCAGGTTAAAAGGCAGGCAGATGTTATACAGCGCTCTTTGTATCAACTTGGCTCGGTTACTTGAAGTTACAATATTAGACCAGGGAACTTAACTGTCCCTCTCACTAGTCCAGAGCATCACCTTCTTCCTCAGACAGAAGGTCCTTCACTCCCTAAGTGGAGACTCCTGTGAATTGTTCTCTACTAACACCTTCACATTTGCTTTCTCACAACTTAGTTACTAGATTTCCTGTCTGAACTCTTTTTTTCAGTACCACCTTTCCCTACCTACTCTATTAACCTCCCACTCCCTCTCTCACTCCAACCCACTCTCTCCCCAACTGACAACCGACTCCTTTTTAACTGCCAACTCCCTGAGGTTCTATGCTCTCAGCTTCAACCAATCAGAGCCTCTGGAATGTTCAGGTTGGCCCCTCCCCGGGCTTCTGCCTGTCACTCCACCACAGCCCACACTGCGGTGTGGGGACTGCCAGCTCCACCGGGGTCTGCCCATGCGCGTGGGGCACAGGTCGTCTGCGGCGCCCCGCCATATCCTCCGGAAGGCCCCGTGGTGCCTCCCCCGCTTGCAGCCTGGGTCGTGCGAACCGGCCCTTAGTGAAGTGTGCTTTCCAGTAGTTCTGTGGACAAATGTTTCTTCCATGAGATGGAAAATAAATGTTCATGTTGTTTGGTTGATGGTTTTAAATATTCAAAATGTGCTACTACTAATAAATAATAAATAGTATACGATACATGATCTTTTGTGTCATGCTTGATCACAGGTCAAGAATTTTCCCTCATTATTTTTCCCCTGTGTGAATAGAAAAACAGGATTTAATTCAGTATGCTTAACCTTCCTGTGGAACTCGTAAAAAATGTATTTTAAAAAGTGTAAGAACGAATGGTTTTGGTGTTGTGGGGTATTTTTCTAACCTGATCACAAATCTGTCTCTGGTGAGTTAAATGTTTCTCAATGAAATCCTGAGGTTTGCACTGATGTACTGACATGCAGAATACTGAAGCCTGCTTCTCTAGACCAGTTTTCTTTGGGAAAAGTAATGGGACATTTTATACCCCAGTACTTTTTGTGGACATAAAGGGCAGTATCCAACAGGGCCACTCTACCTCTGTTGGTTCTATTGCGTTCGTGGGGCCTACCACTTATGTAACAGGACTTTAGCGTGTTTAAAAATAGCCCTAGATATGAGTAGAAATGCTCAGTTCCATATCGGGACAGGTCAGCAGAGCTACCTTCTGTGACCTCCACTGAACTGCCCCGTTCCAGAAATTAGTGTTTCTGCTCATTTCTGATTATTTCTAGAACTTCAAAAGCCCCATTGCACAAGTGGTGGGTCCTGTGAGCACAATAGGATACTACCCAAAGACACCCCAATGGCAAAATCAATAGATTCTTGGGATATTTTATGCCCGGGGTGTGTTTTTGTTTTCACAAAGAAAAGGGGCTGGGATATTTGCAGGTGACAGTAGACAATAATGTCATGGGGAGACTATGTTGTAGATGTACTTCTGTGTATATTCTGTAATTCTTTACCCCACCTTATTAATAGTGAGCCATGGATCCAATCTTGTGAGAAGACTTTGACATGTTTGTATTAAATGCAAGTCTCATTTTAAACCTGGTTCACAGTATATCAGAAATTTTAAAAAAGTAAGATGATTGAAACACACACACACACACACACACACAGAGATTTTTATATTTTTGGTAGCAATCCTAGCAGTACTTAATTGTATGAGATTGGTATAGTAGCAATACAAATGAATGGATCTAGAGAATGAAAAGAAAATAATTTTAGACATCTCAACAATACTTGCATCTTGAGGATAGAAAATGTATTGGAACAGGGGAATTGTAATTATTTTTTCACTGGAAGTAATCTAGTTTTATGTGTAAAACTCGCATATACATATGTATTAGAAAACTGAAGAATGCAAATGCCATTCCTTGTCTATTCATTATGTATATGGATATATAAAAAATTAATTCATGTGATTCCTCCACTTTGGCTGTGTGTCTTGGTGCATACATGTTTGCTGTATTGATCAATCCATGTGGGAGAACGAATACGTGAACTGAAGTTGTTGTGGATGACCAGCATTTTACACCCACCAGGAATTGCTTGTCCACATCCTACGGTGAGGGAAGGTGGAGAGTGACCTCAGGAGAAATATATGGTTTACTAATACTACCGTACATGCTTCCACTGAATCCAAGATAAACCCTTCCTATTGCTTTGGGAACAGCCAATCACACCTACGGTGCTGGTCGTTGAAGGGTCTTGATAGGCTTGGACTGAAGGGAAGTAGTGTGCTCTTTCCTGTCTGCCAAAGCCACGCCTTGTTAAGAGCTTTGGGGGCAGGGATAGGCTTTGGAGGCAGGGATAGGTTTCCTTCTTTCAGCCCAAGGCAAACCTTGCTGAGTTGTGGATAAGGGTTCTCTACCACCACAGCCACTGCTACACCCTCTTGCCTTCCTCATTGCTGTTGTCCTAGCTGTGGGAAGGGTGGGGAACCTCTGGCCTACAGGCCAAAACTGGCCCTCCTGGGATCCCAATCCAGCCTTCCAGGGTTTCTCAGATGTCCATGTCCCAGTTTCCTGGCCATACCCCCTTTCTCCCGATTGCCAATCAATTTGGTTGTTTTCCAGCTTTTGCATGTTTCCCCCTCCATTCTCCAAAGGTTGAAATGCCTCTCCTAAGGCTTAGTTACTGACAGAAAGAGATATAAGCCAAAATAGGCTGGTGTTTGGGCATTTTGGCCCTGCCCCTTTTGCCTTTGGCCCTGCCCTTCACTGGGATGTAGCCCCTGAGAGCTTCTTTGAACTTGAATTTGGTTCTTGGGCTGAAAGATGTTCAACGCCCCTGATATAGGGAGAGAAGAGCAGCTGCAGTTGGGTTGGAGAAAGAGAAAGAAGAGGGCAGTGGAAACAGGGCAGGCAGGGCTGGTTTGTGCCCATGAATGTGCATAAATGTATGTGAGTGGAGGGGGAAATAGCCTTTTCTCTGTGCTGTTTTAAAATGCTTTTGTGTATGTATGTACACAGTGGAAGTGCAGTCCTCCACCCCTCTGTTCCTTTCCCACCACTGCAAATGATCATGGGGCTCGGGACCCCACTTCTGAATACTAAATAAGACCAGTTGAGTACAAGTAAAATGTAGACAGATTCCCGATGAATTAAGAAGGAGGGGGTGGGGGGCTGAGACTTGGAAGTTAAGGGACGTGGAAAAAAACATTTTGAAAGAGCTGCATTGCATTAAATATATGATATATGTAAACAATTTAGGGGAAAGCAGATTTCAAATTGAAGCATAGCTATTTTAAATTTATAACATTTGGATTCAATGGCAGGCACTCTGGATGCAATATCCTATACATTTCCACAAAACACAAACATCTGTTTAATTTAATTATGGAAGCATATGTGTTTTTAATGAAACTGGTGTGGCTTTTCAGTCTCTATTACCATAATACTTTTAATCTTTCATCTGTTGTCTTATATTACCTGTTCTGTATGTGTCTTTTCTTCTAAGGTATGCTCAGACATTACTATTGTGGCAATGTGTCTAAGCAGCCTTTCTTAATTTTATTACAGCGGATATTCAACTCCTTTGCATACACAGAAAAAATCTCAAATGGAGAAAGTGAAGTTCAACAGGTAGGAACTGTTTTCCTGATCACCAATGTGGTAGTAACATGATAGCAGTAATTTGTTTTTGTTTTTTTCTTTTCTTAATTTCACCATAAAATTCTATGTCTGCAATAGCTGGTTTTGGTTTCTTCTGTATTTGCTTTTTTCACTGCTCCTTGTTAAGTTCCTTGTTCATAATGTTTGTATGCAGTAAGAGTTGGGGTTGAATATATCTTGGCTTAGGCAGGTTTCAGCAGTGCTTATTATTTCATGAATGGTATGACTTTATAAAACTTTTTTTTTTCTTGATTGAGTAGCTGTTGGGGTTGACTGTCATGCTACTTTTCTCTTCCCTTTGATGCCTGTTGTTGGCTACATTCATACTAGGCCAGGATTCTCTAGTAAAATTTCTCTGAATCAAGAAAACAGCATTCAAGCCTCCTGAAGTGTAAATAAGACAAAACAAAACAAAGACAGTTCATCTGGAAGCACTTTCGCTTGTCCTCTGCCTGGAAGGAAAATAGATCAAAGGATGATGGAATGAGTAGGGCCATGTGGCCCCACAGAGAAAGACCATTTGGAAGCAAAAAGCCTTCAGAAGAAACAAAAAGAAGCAACTGCGCCAGTTATCCCCAGTGTTGATGATAAAAACAAGAGGCGGGTTACATGGCCTTCTATGTTGCACTGATTAGGATGGGCATGGGAGGTAGTGTGGTGCTGTTTTCTGAAATGCTTATAGAAAGGGTTTAATTTTTTTTCTTTCTGGTGCAGAGTACTAGGGGCTTACTCTAGGCTGGGGTGTACACTCATTTCACATGGGGTGCTGGCCAGGCTTGTCAAGTTTAAGTGTCAACATATGTGAACGGAGTGTGCCCTAGAAAACATAACACTCTCCTGAAGCTGCACTTTGCATGGGTGGAGGGGGAATAATTGCAGACTTGTCTGACTGACATTCAAGGAAACTGCCATTATTGATCTTCTCTTAAGTTTTTCTCTGTAACCTGAGTCCTTCAGAACACAGTTGGAAAACAACTGGCTTAGGTTATATACTTGTGGTTATGTGCGGAGGAATGGAAAACAAAGATCCTAAACCTTTCCTGACAACTGTCCATTCCCTTCCTCCCTCCCCAGATCTTAAAAGCATGAGATCTGTCTCATGCTTTAAGAATAACTAACTTCCATTTATTTTACCATCTAAAGTATGATGTGATGGTGGAATTTATTGCATAGTAATTTCTCCTACTTCCTGAGAAGAAGCAAAGTGTTCTTAAGATGGAGCATATAGTGGATCTATCCGCCCATCACATTGTATAGCAAGGGAACTACTATTCTAGCCCCTCAATAGCAATGTGTTACTGTTGCTTATGCTCATTTGTGTCATTTGAAGCTAGGATTTTAATCTAAAGTAAACATCCTCCCTCCCATATCGGGTTGATTTCATACCCTTGAAAAACATAATCTCATTTCTCACATTGTTCGTAACTGGTAACATAAACAGAATGTTTATTTATTGAGTACTTTTTAAAAATTCACCCTTCTTACAAGGAGCTCAGGCTTTGTACATGGTTCTTTCCCCTCCCCATTTTATCCTCACAGAAACTCTGTAAAGTAGGTAACCCTGTAAAGTAAAGTGACTGGCCCAACTGATTCATGGCTGAGTGGAGATTTTAACCAGAATCTCCATGGTTCAAGATTGACACTCTAACAACACCATATTGGCTCCATATAAATGGAATATATGCCCCAGTATAATTATTAATGAAGCATATTATTTGGGGGATGGGCAGTTGTCAGGAAAGGTGCACGCCTTCCCTTTCCACTCCCTCCTTAAGCTAGTGGTTTCCAAATGGTGTTCCCAGGAACCTTGAGTTTACTGAAAAGCTTGTGACACAATGGGCTGGTTTGCACGTCACAACAACCTATGGGTTGTTTGGTACGAGCGGGAGCTCCAGCGTGTGCCTCACTTCTGCTTTCAATTAGCAACCTGCAATTAACAGTCCAGAGTTAACCTACGCTTTGTTGTTGGGTTAACTCTGGATTATTTAACTCCTGAACAACCCGGAGTGTCTGGGTTCAGATGTCACCCGAACAACCTACAAACGGGGTAATCGTTGGTTGTTAATTGAAAGCAGAAGTGAGAAGCATGCCAGAGGCAGTGCGCTTGCTTGCTCCTGCTCACCCCACCAATTTGTGGGTCAAATAAGTAATCCACGAATTGGCGTTACATGTGAACCGGGTCAGTGTATGCCATCGTGTCAGCAATGTTCTTTTGCCATTTCCATTGGGAAACCAGCCTGTCTGTACATAAGATAATAATATGTGTCAAAAAGTGGGGGAGCCTTTCATTCTCCATGAGAATTCACTGACAAACCGGGAAGTTATCATACTTCTGCAAAAAATCTGCAGCAAAGTTTCAATGGGGGACTCTAGCACGAAGCAGCTGTGTTGGTCTGATCAGGGTTTTCTCTGTCACACCTATGCAGATGATGCACAGATATATCGAAGTTTTGCATCCATTGATACTGCAGTGTGGCAGTCTGTGATGGAATTGAATATGGATAAGACTGAAACTCTGGTATTTCAACCTGATCATGTGTCAACTCCCTTATTGTGTCCTTCTTTGCATATCCAAGGCTCAGTGGTGGCCCCGATTTCAGCTGCCAAGAGCCTTGGTGTTTTGCTGGTGTTTGTCCTTGCATCCTTTTATTAATAGGACTGCCAAGATATGTAATTGTCACCTTTTGAACATTCGCAGGATTTGTAAGTTTTTGTCTCCTGAAAAGGCCCATCTGCTTGTTCAGGCTCTGGTGGTATCCCGCTTGGACTATTGTTTATTTATTTATTACATTTATACCCCACCTTTTTTCCTGCAAGGAACCCAAGGCAGCTTACATAATCCTCCTCCTCCTCTCCATTTTATCCTCACAACAACCCTGTGAAGTAGGTTAGGCTGAGAGTCAGTGACTGGCCCAAAGTCACCCAGTGGGTTTCATGGCCAAGCGGGGACTAGAACCCGGATCTCCCGAGTCCCAGTCCAACACTCTCACCACTACGCCACACTGGCGTACACACTTTACACACTTGTAATAGCTTAATAGCTGGATTGCCCTCTTCTGTGCTTCTTCCATTGGTTCTGGTTCAGAACAGCACTGTTCGTGTTGTCCTGAACTTGCCCTGATACTCCCATATTACTATGGCTTGTAGGAATCTTCATTGGCTACCTATTCAGACTAGGGCCCAATTTAAATTATTGGTTCTTGCCTTTAAGGCTTTGTGCTTTAATGTCCCCCATTACTTAGCATCTAGGCTTTCGTGGTGTTCCTGGAAGGAATTTAAGATCAGTGGGCCAGGGATTATTAGCGGTCCCACCGACACGCTCTGCCTTGTCAAGGCTGCGATCCTTTCAGGACCTCGTTCCACTTTTGTGGAACAGGCTTCCCATGGACCTCTGATTGGAGGAGGATCTTTCCCGCTTTCGTACGGGATTAAAGACTTATCTTTTTAGTCAGCCAGAATGAGTGGTTGGGCTAATGTGGTGGTTGCTGGAATTCAATACTGTACAGTAAGTGTTTGGTGTTGGTTATTTTATTGTATTGTTATGTTTACTGTATATGTTATTTGTCCCGCCCTTTGGTGTAAAGGGAAGTTATCATACTTCTGCAAAAAATCTACAGCAAAGTTTCAATGGGGGACTCTAGCATAAATAAGTGTTTCTTCTTCTATGATGATGATGATGATGATGATGTCATTTGTAGTTTTGACACTATCCCACTTGGGTCACCTCAGCACAGAATGTAATTGTGCTTATTTAGGTGCTTATGTACACTATTCACCTTGCTTTGCCAATCATTACCAGATAGGAGTGAGTCACACTCCTTTTACTCTTTTACTCTTTTGACTGGATTGCATTCTGCATAGTAATGTGACACACCTATATTTTGAGGATTGCTTGCCTTCTGGTCTCACTTTGTAATACTGTTACACACACCTCTTGCATTGCATGTGTGTGAGCACCCTTGCACCCCAACTGAGGATAACATCATGCATCTAGAGAAGTTGTTTCTTGTGATAGAAAAACATGTTAGTCTTTAAGTAGCCATAGGACTCTAGTTTCTGTGCTAAGTCTGGGGAGATCTGAGTTATCCATGTTGTTCGCTCACTTAGCCTAACAACCCTTTGGGGGCATTAAGGCTGCAGTCCTATACTTACTTGCCTGAGAGTAAGTCCCATCAAATTCACTGGGTCTTACTTCTGAGCAGGCAGGCATAGGATTGTGCTATAAGTGGTATAGCTCCAATGTGTGCAGCTCTGAGTTCCTTCAAGAAAGGGTATGCTTTATCACAAATTAATAAACTGATGGGGATATTTTTTAAGTTGGCCGGCAGTATCATTGGTAGAAGTGCTTTCTGTGGCCATTGCTGGGACTTGCTGAATAATGCTTCTTGCTATGCTAGTCTTGTAAAGACTGACCAACTTTTAGAAATGTAAATAAGATACTGCCAGGGGAAATTGATATGACCATGACTGTTGCGCAGTGATTGCAACTACTGTTCCATTGCTTGGTTGTAAGAAACACCTATTACCAATTTGCTATCATCAGAGATACTTGTCCTATCAACATATTAATTGCATAGTGGGGAAGCACTTGATAGAGGCCACCAGCAACTGTATCAGGTCATGTGAGTTGGTCATAATTGAGTGTTCACAAATTTACATTAATCAACAGGTTTATCACCTTGTGTCCATTGCTGGATGAGCTATGATAACTGATAATATGATAATTGATAATGGTGTCACATAATCAGAGTATCAAGATAATTGTTATATCCTTCAAGGAGTGCATTACTGTGAGCCAAGTGCTGCATATTACATTTCTATTAGTAATGCTTAAGCTCATGTTAACATTGTTCAGTAAGTTCCCTCAGTTTGGTTAACCATTGCTCTTGAGAACAATATTTCATTGTGAAGATTGGCTTATGCAAGATTAGACTGTAAAATACAAGGCTTCAATACCATGAATAGATTTAGTGTTTCAAGGTATAACTCATTTAAGAGAAGTATGTATAGATTTGTATGATGCTATGGGTGAACTCTGTTTAGGGCACAATCCTATACATGTTTAGACAGAAAAAAGGTCCTACAACTCCCAGCATGCCCCAGCCAGCCATGCTTGCTGGGGCATGCTGGGATTTGTAGGAGTTTTTTCTGTCTAAATATGCATAAAATTGCACCCTTAGTAGCTACTGCTTGCTTCTGATGTTGCTCCAGATCCCAAACTGCACTATGCTGAATACCTTTTGGAAGTTGCATAGGAAATATCTATGTTGTTTCTGCTTTCTGCAGTGTTGTTCTTTACACCTCTCAGTGGGCCCTTGGCAAGCATTTAAAAAAGTCAAAGCAGGTTCTATGAATACGCCATTATTGCAATAGGTATTGCAATCTTGCCTGTGTTAAGAAGCTTGAGTTTATACTGGGGCAACGAGTTGGGATCTTATGCTCTCTGAGCAGCAATTTAAAAAGCACAAAAATAGCAGTAGACTAAGAAAAAAGGCAATGTAGCAATGATGATGATCATTCTATAGGTCCGGAACAATTGCATTACTGCCCACCTGTTAACAGCATCACTCCTGGCAACATCCCAAATGCTACCCATGTGTTGAAGGCACCAATCAACATGTGGTGATAACACAAATACCTCTCCCAGGCACCAGCACCCTGTCAAGAGGAAGGGTGAACTGATTTAAATCAAGCCAATTTAAATTCATGGTTTAAATCATTTAAATCAGCAAGAAAAAAGGTCAAGTTTAAATCACTGATTTAAATCAGGTTTCCCATTGAAACTTTTACCTGTATTTCCTGAACAATGCTGCAAATCTGACCACTAAGCCATGTTAATTTACAACTAAACAGAGTATTTACACTGTTCCATTCTTACAAGCAGGCTTTCACCTCTTTGGTTCACTGTATATATTTTCCATGCTTTCTTTCTGTTATCTATAGAGGGAATGTCTCATTTTTTAAAGACATTCCCCATTTAGGGTCATTCTTATGACCGACACCCATGACACTTTGAGTTTAACAACACAATCCTATACATGTTTCCTCAGAAATAAGTTTCATTGAGTTCAATGGCGCTTACACCCAGGTAAGTGGGTATAGGATTGCAGCCTTAGTATGGGAATACAGTAAGATGCACACTGGACAATTTTGCCTTTTCTTTTTCTTTCCATTGTTGCTCCTTTCTGCTTCACTCTGTCTTGGCCCAGTTTTGCCCTCACAAAAAACAAAGTAGCAAACAAAAATGAAATGCCCATGACTGATAGGTTTGATAGTTACTGGGCAGAAAAGAAATCCAATTAAAAAATTTTAAAATCTGATTTTTTTTTCAATTTTTTAAAGTATTTTTATCCACCCTACTTATATTGTCTTTCTGTTTTAACTATGCTTTGCTTGGTCAAACTCCACCACCACATGAGCACAGAACAACAACATTCCTATCTAACCTGTGTCTTTGCATATGTGGTATTCAGAGAAACTGGAAGCCCAGAACTTTCAAGGAGCAAGAGCTATTAGTTAGGCTGGAGAGGGCCATTTTCATGAATTTTATTTTATTTATTTATTTATTATATTTATACCCCGCCTTTTTTCCTGAAAGGAACCCAAGGCGGCTTACATAATCATCCTCTTCCTCTCCATTTTATCCTCACAACAACCCTGTGAGGTAGGTTAGGCTGGGAGTCAGTGACTGGCCCAAAGTCACCCAGTGAGTTTCATGGCCGAGCGGGGACTTGAACCTGGATCTCCTGAGTCCCAGTCCAACACTCTTAACCACTACACCACACTGAAATAAATGCCCATGTTTGATTGGTAGGTAACTTCATTTTTATGAGGCTGTAACTGTAGGTTTAGCATGTTTATGATGAGTTTTAATGGTTCTTTTTTAAGTGAGAGAGAAATTTAGTATTTCATTAATGATTGTTTTAAAAAAAAACCCAATTTAAATAAAAAAAGATTTAAATTTTAAAAAATTGTTGATTTTTATCCACTCTTGAGGAAGAACCCACAGTTCCTCCTCCAGAACCCACAGTGCCATGAAACAGCAGCTGTAGTTGCTCTTGGGAGGGCCAAACTAAACATTCTCTAATCACACATAGCAGAGCTGTGCATGATTGGCTTACTTACTTTAGTGTAAGTGCACACGGGCCTGATTCAGATTGGGACCATGTCAATTCGGGAGGAAGGATTGAAGCTTCTCCCCCTCCTGTTTTCAGCACAAAATTCCACCCCACTCCCTGGCAGCAGGATTAAAAGAAAAAGAAACAACATCTCCATGGATTCCAATGCAGATGTTTTTTCTGGAGACTTCTTCCTTGTTTTAACCCTGCTTCAGGGAGGGGTGTGGAATTTTGGGCTGAAGCTTAACTCCCTCCTTCCGAATCGCCATGGTCCCAGTCCAAATCAGACTCGGGCACACTTACGCTAGCAGAATGTTTCATTTGGCTTCGAGGCTACAAGGATGCTCTGAGACAGGAGAGTGACTATTGGCAGCCCAAGCAATGGTAGCCTGCAGACAATCATTCTTTTGCCAGGGAAAATGCTGGGATCACACAGAGAAAGAAAGGCTACCATTCTTGTCCTAACAGTCAGCTAGATGTATTGTCCAGTCACTAGGAAGATTTGAAGAGAGAATCCACAGGTGACACCAGGAGGAAGGTTTGAGGCCTACTTGGGGAGAATTCCAACTGTTTAAGTGGCAAATCACCACATACGTTAATATGAAAAAGCAGTTTACTGTCACTTAGTGTCAGTTGCTTTCGGTGATTCTTATCTTGGAGAAATTGGCAGTAGAATAGCTTGGCAATGGAATGTACCGTACTTAAATTTTCATGATAGCAACTGTCATTCCATTCAAGTACTCTGCCTGTTAAAAATGACTAATGTTAGAAGGTTCAAAGTATGGTGTACAAGCCCAGTAAAGGGATGTGTTTAGGTGAGGCATTTAGAAACAGTACTTCTGGGAAGAGGAGGAGAATTCCCTAATCCTGAACATCTATGTTTGCCTTTGCCCTTTTGAGTAGATATTCAAGGAATTCAGTGTATTAAACCTGGAGACACTTGCACAAAGAATAGATGGGAGGTGTATTTTCTTGCTTTAAAAAAGATAATTAGTGCATGTCAGTCCAGATTAAACTGGAATGTTCTTATAGTCAGTTGCAGGAGTTAGACTGGAAACAAATCCACCTTTTTCCTTTTTTTAGATATCCTAAACAGTAGTTAACGTGTGTGAAGAGGAGACTAGTCTCTGTTGCTATCTCCTCGGGCCAGTTCATGGGTCTATTTGGCCTGTAGTGGTCACCAGAAAATCAAATTGAGAAATGAATCAAAAATACATATTTTGTGAGCTCCTGTTTAAAGAAGCAAAATACTGTATTGTACAGCTCCTGTAACAGTTCTGCTACTTTTATGAAGCTTACTCTTGCAAAGGAGAAAATGCATGTTTTATTGGATCACTGGATTTTCAAGCAGAAAATATAATTTGAAGTGAACAAACAGTTTGTGAGGAATAGCACTCAGCCACTAAGGGGACCTATGAGAGGGCTTTAAAAAATTCATGTCAGGCCTTTTGGCATAGGTAGACAGCTCTTCCAGTAGACTGAAAAAGAGTATGACCTAGGGACTACAAGAATATGTCCAGGCTTCAGGCCTGACAGAATGTGCCAGGATACCCTTGAAGCAATGATCGGGTTCACAAGATCAGCAGGCAGTTAACAAGCCATGATGGCTTGTTAATTACGCTGTGTGTGCCAGTCACCTGCTGGGGGATTTGCATAATTACCCACAGTAGTGCAGCTTGTTGTGTCGTGCAATTTTGGCCAGGGTGGCTTCTTGCCATGTGTAACAAGCCACCCAGAACCCATTGGCCGGGTTCGCGCATTTAGCGGGCAAAAGAAGCCACCGTGGCTTCTTTTCCCTGTGCTGCACGTGCTAGTCACACACCATGCGATTTTCATAATTACTTGCATGGTGTGCGGCTTCCTGTGTCATCCAAACCTGGCGAGGTGCGCAGTGGGGGTGGCCTTGAAACCACCCCAGAACCCATGGCTGGTTGTAGGGGTCTGGGGTGGCTTTGAAGCCACCCCCTGCTGTGCACTTCACCTGGTTCGGACAACACGGGAAGCCGCATGACGCAAGGGTAATTATGCAAATTGTGCAGCACGTGACCGGCACACACAGGGTGGGGAAAAGAAGCCATGGTGACTTCTTTTCCCTGGTGATCGTGTGAACCCAGTCAATGGCTGTTGTAGGGTTCTGGGTGGTTTGTTAGCCGCAGCAACAAGCCATCCATGCTGGGTTCTCACAATATGACAAGCCGGGCTACCAAGTGTAATTATGCAGATCCCACCCACGCGGTGTGCAACCGGCCACAGCATAGTTAACAAGACACCAAGGCCTGTTATCTGCCTGCTGATCATGTGAACCAGGCCAAAGTAGAACAAGATATCACTGAGGGTATAAAACTCCCATGTAAATTATGAATGAAGAGTAAAGCCTTAGAGGGAATGATCCAACCCAGAGTTTTTAGTTATATTTTTATTTTGTTTTAAGAGTTTGCATTACAGTAAAGACAAAACATTAGCAATAGATCCAGGCAATTAGGCATGTGCAGCTGGGCTGGCAGAAGCAGACTTTCCTGCCCTCTTCTTCCCATGGAAGCCTCACCAGCCTTCACAAGATTGGGGGACCCTGCTGTGGGGGGGAAATCCCCCAAATTTGGAAGGAATCACCTCCTGCGAGCAGAGCCTTTCTGTCCATGGAAGGTACATCCTGGATCCAGCCTTTTCACTAGTACTTGTAAATTGTGGAAAGGGTCAGTAATCTTCCTGGATACCAGGTGAGGTGGCAAAATCGGCACCATCATACAAAGATAAACCATTCTGCCATAAGTCATGGAGCCAGGATAAGTCATGGAGCCAGGATAAGTATAGTATAGTAGGCGATCACTCGTGACCGAGTAAGATTGTCTTCCAGGATAAAAAATTACAAAAAGAAAATTTTTAAAAGGAGGAAATTCTAAAAAAAAAAAAGTGTAGACTCTAGCGATGGGTCCGTAAGTGACTGTGGAGGCCAATTCTAGATCCACACAGCTTCCCACAGTGAGGACACAAGTTACCAGATGGAAGATGGTCCTGTAAAGAATTCGTTTGACGTACTTTTTGTTTAGCACGTTTCTCCCTTTCACCTTGCACTCTGGCTTCTTCAAAGTCCATGGAACCTTTGTGAAAGGCCAACCTCCAGTTAGATCGTTCATGGGCCAGAGCTTCCCAGTTTTCGATGTTTATATTGCATTTTTTAAAATTAGCCTTAAGAACATCTTTAAATCTCTTATGCTGACCACCGATATCCCGCTTTCCATCCTTGAGTTGGGAATAAAGTAACTGCTTTGGGAGACGGCAGTCAGACATTCGAACAACATGACCAGTCCATTGAAGTTGGCATTGAAGGATCATTTTTTCAACACTAGTAGTCTTTGCTTCTTCCAGTACACTGACATTTGTTCGCCTATCTTCCCAAGTAATTCGCAGGATTTTCCAGAGGCAACGTTGATGAAATCTTTGAAGGAGGTGGAAATGACGTTTATAGATAGTCCATGTTTCACAGGCATACAATAAAGTTGGTAATACAATGGCTTCATTTCACTTCAAAACCAGTGTTTTGGTCTTCTTACAAATATCCCGATCCTCGAACACTCTATGTTTCATTCGAGAAAACGTGCCACTTGCGGAGCTCAAACGATGCTGGATTTCACTGTCAATGTTAGCTGTAACAGAAAGATAGCTGCCAAGATAGAGAAAATGATCGACATTTTCCAGTATTGCCCCGCCAAGCTGGATAGATGGCATCACCAAAGGGTTAACTTGCACTTGCTGATGAAGCACTTGCTGATGAAGCACTTTGGGTTTTTTGATGTTAAGAGACCACGTTTGATGAGAGACCACGTTTTTCGTATGCTTCTGCAAAAGCATTTAGGATAGTTTGGAGATCATCCTCTGAATGTGCGGAGACCACATTATCATCAGCATACTGAAGTTCCACCACGGAGATTGTAATTACCTTACTTTTTGCTTTCAGCCTGCTGAGATTAAAAAGCTTTCCATCTGTTCGATATATGATTCCCACACCCGTGGGAAGTTTCCCCTCGACAAGATGTAAAATCATGGCGATGAAAATAGCAAATAATGTTGGGGCAATAACACATCCCTGTTAACACCTGATCCCACTTTGAATGGAGCACCATGAGAGCCGTTGTTGTCCAAAACTGTTGCCGTCATGTTGTCATGGAGAAGTCGCAAGATATTCACAAATTTATTGGGGCATCCAATTTTCATAAGGATAGTCCAGAGAGCCGTTCGGTCTACAGTATCAAAGGCCTTAGCCAAATCAATAAATGCCATATAAAGGGGTTGATTTTGCTCCCGGCATTTTTCTTGGAGCTGACGTGCAGTAAAAATCATGTCTACTGTCCCTCTAGAGGGGCGGAAACCATATTGAGATTCAGGGAGGATCTCTTTCTGAAATAGATGGAAGACGGTTTGCGAGAATTCTAGCAAATATTTTACCTGCGGTAGCTAAGAGAGAAATGCCCCGATAGTTTCCACAGTCTGTTCTATCACCCTTCTTAAAGAGGGTGATAATTATGGCATCCCTGAAGTCTTCTGGGACCTCTTCTCTTATCCAGATTTTTTTGATGAGTTTATGAAGATGTTGTACAAGTTCGGAGGGCCCTTCTTTAAAGATTTCAGCAGGAATCCCATCTGGTCCACTAGCTTTGTTATTCTTCATTTGATTAATGGCTTTTATAACTTCATCCAAAGTGGGGAGTATTGCAAGTTCCTCTCTAATTTGTTTTTACGAGATTTGAGAAAAAATCTCATTATCCACCTTAGATTTACGATTTAAAAGATCATAATAATGCTGGCAGGGGCATAAGTCCTAGAGCCAGGATAAATCATGGAGCCAGGATTGCTGCCAACCTTGGATTAATAATTTAAAAAGTAACACAGGATATATCTAATATTTGATTGAAGGGCAATATAAAAATGCCTATAATTCAGTCATGTAAATAAACCCACAAAAGTTACTAGCCTGCAAATTTTTTTTTCTAGCTTGCTTTGTGCTGGCGAAAGAGGAACCGAGAGCTCCATCCCACACCCCTCTGGAGCTGCCTGCTGGATTTCAATGCTGGGTTCAGAGGAGCACTCTGTCCCTCCTCTGCCAACCCGCTGTCTCACCTGCATGCAGTTCCTTGTTGGTTATGGCTACCAGGCGAGTGCTGTACATACAAGGCTCCTATAATAAATAAAATAAAAACAGCAGAGGGTTTTGTGGCACGTTAAATATTATCATCTCACTGCTGTGAACATGACCATAATTATTAAATATCTTGAGACAATTTTGCCACCCTGTGTACAAGACTGCACAGTGTAGTCAAGACAGCCTTTACTGTTGACGTGTTTATTTTTTTTTGTCTGAATTTGTGTGAAATTGAGAGCTAAAAGGACTTATTGTCAAAGTAACTATAAAATCTAGGCCTTTTGGAACCATCTTGATCCTTTCAAAGACTGTCTCATTGGCTTTATTTGAAGGATAATGCTTTTCACTACCATTTTCTGGGTGGTCTGCACACCACTTAAAATCATATGGGTTAAATTATACAATGGCTTTTAGAAGTAGGGTGTGTTATGGGGGTGGGGAGGTTCTCTGGTAAAGCCTCCAATAGGTATTGCTTACACCACAGCCCTAGATGCATACATTAACTCTTAACTAGATATAAATAAATGTCTAAACATTCTAAGTATTGTGATGAATACTTGGCTGTCAGAGAAGACAGATGAGGCCCCCATAGAATATAACTACCATGGTTAAAAGCTCAGGAATGAAAAGATTGAAAGAGTAAGTGAGCACTTCTATTTTAATAATCACTTGGTCTTTTAGTGCTAATGAATCAGGAGTACTGGAGTTTTATGAGTAAAGGTAATATATACAAATGGATCACATTAAAACAAATGTGAACAAATTGTAAGCAAACCTAATCCTCTATCAGCCATTCTTCTTGTTGTTGTTCATTAACTTCTTCTTAACTGTCACCCTCAAAGCATTTGTTGCCAGTTTGTTAGCTGAGAATGTATCAGTTAGGTTACTGATCCATTATGTTTTTAAATGTACCAACTTCTTCTAACTAAAGATGTGAAAAAATACAGCTGTTGGCTTGATGGAGAAAGGATTATTACATTAAATTTTAATGTCACCAAAACAGTGTACTAAGTCTAAAATTGGGAACTTGGTTCTTTCGAAATTTAAAGTCGCCTGTCATTTGGAAGAGTATTTCTGTAGCTATTTCCCCACATTTTTAATACTAAGGAATAAATTCAGTATAGGAGAATTGTGAGAAAGTTATAAGAAATAACGGGTGGGCCTTTTGGGAAACCTTTAGCAGAAAAAGAGTGTAGCAAAGCCAGGGCTTACAGAGTAATAGAAACATTCTGTGAGACATCATATTTTGCCTGCATATACAATGGAAGACAGAACTTGAAAGAAGAAGAAAACAATTTTATTGGCGACATTTTAGAATAGTTACTGTGATACATTTAGCTTTGGTTGAGCTATGATGTGATGAGGTGAGAAGAACGTAAAGTCAAGAAAGCTAACTCGGTTTTTCAAAATAAATAGCAGCAGCCGAACTATGTAATTAATCTCCACTCTGCAACATCCTTGAAAATCATCTTGATTTGTTTCTCCCCCAGCTAAGATGATTTTCACATTGACTTTCATTCTCTCCCCTCCCCCCCCCCATAGAGAGCTGAGGGAATGACCTCCTGAGCTGAACCAAGATTTTAGCTCCGTTTTGAACTCACTGGCCAGCCAAAGCCCTCCATCTGTTATATGGGGACAATAATACTGGCCTGTACTACAGAATTTTATTTATTTATTTATTATATTTTTAAATCGCCCATCTGGCCGGTCACCCGGCCACCCTGTAAGAATTGTTGTAAGGATTGCTGAGATAATGTGTGTGACACTCCTTTGCCCCTTTTACCTTTTTCATCAGACCTTAATGCAAAAGAAGGCTTTCTGCCTTCTTTTCTGAAAAAATTCACACAGTTCTTCTTGGTGATTTCAACATTCATGTTGCTAATCTCTTTAACCCAGTGTAAGGGGTCTTGAACCAAGACTCCCGATGGTCAGGCTCCCCCAAGGCAGCATGTTTGCCAAAGGAGTTGCAGTCTGAACTGTCCTACCCCATATCTACACACACTTAGTTGGGGTGACTCACTGGGGCCACATTTTCAATTAATGTCTTCCAGTGAAAAGATCCTGGCAGAGCAAGGTCCTGCTGTCCACTCTTCCCCATACTCTGCCTTTGACGTGTGACCCATCTCCTGTCTCAAACTACACTGATTGCCTTGGACCTATCTGCTCGTCAGCTGATGCTTCTGGAACTTGACTTTTTACTTGTCTTAAAGTACACAGCTTGCTTTTGGCCCCCATCAGGATGACAGCTTGCACCCTCCTGATCTTTGGGGCTCAGACATCTTTACTACCTGGGATGCTGATTCTCAATGGACTCTGACATCAAGTTGTCTTATACCTCCTCTCCAACTTCATCCTTTGGCTTCCGCTTTTGGACTGCCCATGTCAGTGAGTGAATCCCCCACTCACTGCCATGGGCATTGTCTTGCTTTTGTCTTCTGTATGAATTTTTGCTCCATCTCTCACTGTCACTGTGGAATTTACTCAATAATCACCTAATCCAAATGTCCACTGGGCAATTCCCTCCTCCTCTCTGTTGAGGTTCCTCAAAGTTCTGTTGTTAGTCTTCTGTTAGTCTCTCTTTAAACACTGGCCTCATAAAATCCTATGGGTTTTAGTGCCACCTATGTGCTTAACATTTTAAAACACTCATAAGCAAGACTAGACCACCCTACTTCCATTTTAATCATGCGTGGAGTTTTGAGTTATCCATGGTCAGGAGTTAGCTAACATAGGGACACCTTGCTTGCCACTTATAGGTGTTCTTCAACCGAAATAGATATTTTTCTCTGTACTATATCAATAAATAGCATGTTCTCCGCATTTAGCCAAGGCTTTGCGAGTGGCAAGAACTTTCAACAACAAGGCCAACTAATTAAGGTTTCCATCTTAAAGAATATAGAATAATTGACACTTCAGTTCATATTTGTATAGGCAAAGAGTAGGCCTATTCTCCCACCTGTTACAGGTAGAGTGTTGAATGAAACCAGTCAAGATGATTGCATATATGAGAGACAGAGACAGAGAGAGAGCATTCCTTCCTTATCAAGGTAAAATTTCCTCTGATGCAGGGTGAAAATATTTTCAGAGTCACTTGAATTTCTTGCTAACAGTGGGCTCATACATAATCTTAAACACTAGGGATATCTGTGAATGGGAAACATATAGACAATATTCGGAATGCCAGACATGATCCATGGGATGTAACAAGTGTGTTTTATTGAAATGCGGGGTGGGTGGGGTGAAATAAAATGTCAAATCAGTTTACAGCCCCATCCAATGTGGGTACCCGTAATCCTCTGAACTCGGAGGATTACTGGCGTCCAGTAGAAGGTGGAAGGAGCGCAACGGCTAGCATTGCTGCTGCCTCCCCTCACCCTCCAAAGCATTTAGATAGCCAGACACGGTTGGGGGGGGCATAAGATTGTGCCCTTAGTAGAATATGTTGTGACATGATAATATTGTGATTTAATCCGTAATTGCTCCCTCTCTATAATATTTGTCAGTTGGTCTCTCAGAATGTACCTACTGGAGCAAAATGTTTTGAATGTTTTCAGAATGCCAATGATGATGATTAAATATTGTGATTTAATCCGTAATTGCTCCCTCTCTATAATATTTGTCAGTTGGTCTCTCAGAATGTACCTACTGGAGCAAAATGTTTTGAATGTTTTCAGAATGCCGATGATGATGATGATGATGATGATGATGATGATGATGGGAGATAAAAGTAGGATTGGACATTTTGTTTCCTAGATAGACTGTTAACTCATCATGTCCCTTTTGTTACACTTGGGGTGTATCCAATGCTGCCGCTGGGCCTAAACTATTCATGTTGCACCAGCAGGACCCTAGAGCAGGGCTCTCCAACCTTGGGTCCTCAGATGTTGCTGGACTACAGCTCCCAGAATCCCTTGCCATTAGCCATGCTGGCTGGGTATGCTGGGAGCTGTAGGCCAGCAACATCTGGGGACCCAAGGTTGGAGAGCCCTGCCCTAGATCAACCCTGGGAATGAGCAGAAACACTCATTACCAGAACAGGACAGGTCAGCGGAGCTCCCTTCTGCTAGCTCCACTGACCTATTCCATTTCAGAAATGAGTATTTCAGTTCATTTTTAGTTGCCCTGCCTCTCTCTCATATGCACAGTTTAGCATGATAAGATCAAGCCACAGGGAATGCCAGCCTTCTTCCAGAGCAGCCACCAAGAAAAATTCCAAAGCTTTCATGTTTTATTAACTGCAATTTAGCATTACATCTGAACCCTTAACTGTGGTTAATGTTAACTATGGTTTGTTTAAGCAAGGCAGCTTCATGATCCATGGATTGAAGTTGGCTTGTTTCAAACAAACTGTAGTTAAGATTGAAATGGACTGGGTTTGGACAACATGCTGCAGCTTGTCATGGGTTATTTAACCCACAATGAGCTGTGGTGCCCATGGCTGCCATTTTGAATATGCAACCCCCACTTGGTGGTTGTCATGGCATGCAAACCCAGCAGGTATGGGTTATATGAGGGTTAAACAATCCTAAAACGGAACATGGGTTATACTAGGACTGTTTAACCTTCGCATAACTCACACTTGCTGGGTTCACCTGACACGACAACTCCTAAGCAGGAGTTGCATATTCAGAAAGGCGGCTGCATGTATCCTGCACGTGCTGCAGCCTCACTGTGGGTTAAATAATCCATGGTGGACTGTCAGTGTCATGTGAACAGTCCCAGTTTGTTGGTTTTGAGACACCATAAGTTTCAGTTAATTTTAAAATGGAATGGAAGTTTCTGAACTTCTCCTTGTGTCATGCCAGGGCATGGGGAAGCATGTGAGCCCAAGGGTTATCTAGGCTCATTCCCATCACAAGTCATGCTTTATCATGGCATCCGAACACAACCACTCTACAGCAATGAAAAAACATGAATTATGCTTGTGTTATGGACCATTACCGTAGTTTATTCTTAGAAGCAAAGTAGACTTGTTCTCACTGCATTGCTTTTTTGGACATTCCTGCTTGCTATATTCTCATTGTTTCAGTTGGTCTTCAGCTGGTTTAAGCTGCAGAGTGAATTATGCCTCTTCAGTACAAAGTTATTCTGTAGTACATTGTTAAATATGCAACTCCATTTAAAAAAACAACAACACACAAGTTCATCTGTTTGTTGAAGATTTGCTAGGATATGCTGACAGATAACTGAGAGGGACACCCTCTTTGATATATATTACAGAGGTGGCTCTTAGTAATTTTACATGCAGCAACTTGTAGGAGCCTGCTTGTGAAAAGGGTCAGGAAGTGTCATTGTTGTATAAACAAGCCACCACATTGCTGGCTTAACTATAGCTCCAAGGAAGGTGTTAGCATTGTATCATATGGAAAGAAACAGCTGATAGATAGCAGGCATTCCCATAGATCTCCTGTTTGTAATTCAAACTGTCATCAGATAGGGGATGAGGCTGCTTCCTAAATCCATCTATGAGTTAAAGAGATGCTATCAGATTCAGCTTAGCAATGGAACATACAAAATAGTTGAGAGGATATCATAGAACTGCTGTGGGTGTAGCAAACACCCTAGTTTGAATTACCGGTATATGGGACAATGGCTAGCAATATCAGGCCATTGAGACCTGATGGCCTCAAGCAGTGAGTGACCATAGACTAGAGGATATGTTCATTATAGCGTTATAAATGACAACACAGTTCTGTAGACGTGTGTAGTGTGTGATGCATCAACCATGGTATCCTTCTGGACTGTCTATATGGGTTGGGCTTGGGAGGCCTGTTGTTGTTATAGTGGTTTTAGTCCTTCTGGGAGAATTGTTCTCAAAAGGTGGGGACTGTTGCTCTGCCCTATGGCCATTGGCTTATGGGGTGCTGCAAGGTTCTATCTTGACCCCTAGGTTTTTAAAATGTACACGAAACCACTGGGGGAAGTCATCCAGAAGTTTGGGTTGAGTTGTCATCAATATGCGGATGATACTCAGCTCTTTCACTTCTATCTACTCATTCTAGGGAGGCAGTGAAACTCTTGAACTGGTACCTGCAAGCAGTTTTGGGATGGATGAGGGCAAACCAGATGAAACTGGGAGCACCTCCTGTTTCCCGGAAGAATCATGCTTCCGACAACCCACCAAGCAACTCCCCATGTGTCTTGTTCCCAGCAGCATTACTGGCATTTTGGTGGTGGTGGTGGTGGTGGTGATGGGGCACACAAATGGATATGGTGGGCCGTGTGTTGCCTACCTATGCTAGGGAGTTGGGGAAGGGCCATGGCTCAGTGTGATAGAGCACATGCTTTGCATGCAATAGGTCCCAGGTTCAATCCCTGGCATCTCCAGGTAGGGCTGGAAAAATTCCTGTCTGAAACCCTGTAGAGCCACTGCCAGCCAGTGTTGACAATACTTAGGCAGAAGGTATAATAAGGCAACTTCCTCTGTTCCTGTATTCCTATCATGTGACAGCTACATTCTACCACTGCACTGGCTGCCAGTGGGTCCAATTTAAAGTGCTGCTATTGGCCTTTAAAGCCCTAAATGGTTCAGGTCCAGGTTACTTAAAGGAGGCCCTGCTTGTTTGCCTGCCAGTCTAATGTGCACTACTTCTTGGTAGTGGCACCTTTTTGTGTGTGGAACTCTTTTCCAGTTGATGTTTGCCAGATCCCAACATTACAGGCCTTCAAGCGGGCCCTAAAAACTTATTTATTTACCTTGGCCGATAATTGGGTCAGGACATTATTGGGTGTTGTTGTGTATATGATGTTATCTGGCCTTAATTCTTATTTTATTATTGTTTTAATTATAACTCTGTTGTGTTCTGTGGCTTTAAATTTTGTACACTGCCTTGAAGGAGGTTTTCCCTAAAAGGTGGCTTAGGGCGCAATCCTATGGCCCTCTGAGCTTACCTGGGGGTCCATATTATTCGGAGTCCCAGCTCTGAGGTCCTGTGAACTTGGAGCTGGGACTCCGAACGCCGAGCCCCCGTCCCATCATAGTCGGCATGGAAAGAACCACATTGTACAGGCCTGTGGCTCACGCTGGCTCAGCTTGTCTGAGCGTGGAAAGCTAAGCAGGGTCAAGCTTGGTTATTACTTAGATGGGAGACCCCTCCTCTAGTTTCCTGCATTGAACAGGGGGTTGGACTCGATAGCCTTGTGGGCTCCTTCCAACTCTATGATCTATGAAATCTATGGCTGCCTCCCTAAGGTTGCAAATTAGCCTTGGAGAGGAGGAAAGGGGGTGTGCTGGGAGCGGCTCCAGCCTCCCCCCCCCCCCCGCTTCATCTGGATGGCTGGAAACATGGAAATGCAGGGCACGAGGCATGGTTGTCACGTAAGCCTCCAAATTTAGAGGCTTACATGCATTGAGGACAGTGGTGATAGGATTATGCTCTTATAGATCTTTTATTTATTTATTTACAGCATTTGTATGCTGCTCCATATCTAGACATCTTCTGGAGCGGTGAACAATAACAAGATAAAACAGATAAAAGAATAAAAACAATGCATTGAAAAAACAGAATTACATTAAAAGGAATGAAACTTTTTAAATGAATGAATGTAAGGGCATTTATTTGCAAATTTCAGAAGGGTGGGGTTTTTTTTGGTTTTTTTAAAACAACAAATTCTCTGTCTTCCTAGTGAAACTTTCTTCTTGGAATCATGCAGCTGAAGTCCCACGATTGTTATATCAAGAGTTGTTAAGTAACTGTTGGCTTAATTGATGCTTATTTTGAATACATTTTGATAACATTAAATTTTCAGAAATGGCATTAATAAAGCATATTCTGAAGCATTTCTTCCTTCTCCACCAGTGAGGGGGCAAGCAGTTGAAGGGAGGGAGAAAACATCAGAGAGAGTTTAGCAATAAAAGGAGCTTTTAAAGCTCAAGGGGTATATGCAAATGAGTAAGCTTTCTGAAGAGACTGAAAGAGAGATGTTATGATGGAATATTGTCAATAGCAGTAGTTGCATTTTAAGTGTTCTTACACATGGGCATAAATAATATGCAAACAGGTGTTAGCCTCCAACATGCTTGAATAGTATAATTAAACTCTGTGGCCTCCATTCTGGCTATCCCCCAAAAGCCATAAAACAATTACATTGCTTAGACGTCTTAGTATTTTATCATAATCTTCTTTCCATAGTATGCAGGTTCAAATGTACAGCACTAGAAATGTCTTTATTTATTTATTTATTTATTTGGATTTTATTTTATTTTTACTGCCCAACTAGCAAATGCCTTCGGAGCACTTTACAATCATAAAGCCAAAAAACAACAACAAAATAACAACAACAACAAATATCCAACCATAGAATTATCAAAATAATACAATATTAAACATTAAAAGTATTAAACCTCTAAAGACTATCTTAGTAATTTGGCAGGAATATACGGGGGGGGGGAGCACTTCTTCAGGTAGACTAGCCCTAAGCCATTTAGCAACCAGCACTGGAGTAATATGGTTGAAACTTCCAGCCCCAGTAAGCAGCCTCACTGCTCTGTTCTGCACTAACTGAATTTTCCGGACCATTTTCAAAGGTAGCGCACCACCTATAACGCATTTCAGTAATCCAGGTGGGAGTGCGTGGATAACTATAGCCAGGCTATGTTTGTCCAGGTAGGGTCGTAGCTGGTATATCAGCTGAAGCCGATAAAAGGCACTTCGTGCCACTGAAGCCAGTTAGGCCCCAAGTGACAGAGCTGCATCTATGAGTACCCCCAGACGTGGAACTTGCTCCTTCTGTGGGAGTGTAATTAAGTGAATGCCACTTAATCAGACAGATGAACCACCTACTAACAGAACCTCTGTCTTGTCTGGATCTCAGTTTATTGACCCTCATCTAGCCCATTACTGAGTCCAAGCACCAGTTCAGCACTTTCACTGTTTCACCTGCATTTGATGGAAAGAAGACTTTGACTTTGAGTCTAATCTGCATATTGATGACAGTTCACTCTATCCATCTAGGCAGCCTCTCCCAGCAGTTTCATATAGATGTTGAAAAGCATGAGGGACAAAATAAATCCCTCAGGGACACCATCACAGAGTCTCCACCAGAGAAATGTAGTCCCCCAGCACCACCATCTGGAACTGGCCATCCAAGTAGCAATAGAACCACTGTAAAACAGTGCTTCCAACTCCCCAATTCAGGCAGCCTCCCCAGAAGGATACCATGGTTGATGGTATCAAAAACTGCTGAAAGATCTAGGAGAACTACCAGGGATACACTCCTGCTGTCTTTCTCCTGGTAAAAGTCATCCCACAGGGCGACCAAGGCAGTCTCCATCCCAAAACCAGGCCTAAAACCTGATTGAAATGGGTTCAACAGTGATAAATAGTAAACAGCGAGCAGTGGGTGCAATTACACTTAAGTGGTCTGAGAAAGTCTGTATTAAAATTAATAAATAATAAATTAATAATTTATATTATATAGATTATAGAAAATAAAAATAAATTGATGAAGAAATTAAAATAAATACAAATGGAGTGGCTTGAAAAGTGAATTACCTGCATCCTAATGTACAACTTTGTTTCTGAATACTTTAGTTAAATTGTGATGGTAATTTCTTGAATATTATGTCACCTAATATACAATATTTATTTATTTATTACATTTCTATACCACCCATTAGCCAAAGCTCCCTTAAACATTTTACCTATGTAAATTATGTATATATAATTCCATAATATATCATTTCTCTTTAAAAAAAATATCTATGTAGTCAGATTTTAACTTTTTTTAAAAAAGTAAAAACAGCCAGTCAATTTCTGTTGTTGAACCAATTGCAAACAAAGTCTCTGAGAACCAAAACTGAAATTTAATATGTTCTTAGAGACCAATCCTGGAAGAAGAACAGGAAGAGGCATTTAGCTCCCATTGCTGGTGCAATGGTTAGCAGCACCATCTGAGTAGGAATGTGACACACACACCCCCACTATGTGGGGGGCAAGGAAGGAGAAAAAAAGATGAAAGAGCTCTGGTAATCCCTTGCACCCCATCTTAAAGTTTGCAAGAGTAGTTCAGAGCCCTGGACTCTGGTTATGTTGGGACCTAACACTAAACCATAGTTTATTGTTATGTGAATCAGCTTTGGTTTGAAGTTGGCTTATTTCAATTAAATCATACTTAAAAGTAACTGCAGTTTGTTGATTCAGATGAAAAAGAACAAACAGTAAGTGGTTAACCAAAACCAGAAGCGAAGTTTCTGAACTCCTCCTCACAGCTATACTGGAGGCGGGGAGGCTGGGGTGTGTGTGTGTGACAAGCCTGCAGCTTGCCTAGACTCAGTCACATCATGCTAAACAAGGGGTGGGAAACTGCAGGAGGTGCAGCGGCCCATGGGCGCCTCACAAAAGGCATCCGTAGTGCCAAAATGGTCAGAATTAGCTTGTTTGCAAGCTATTTTTGATCTATTTGGTGCTCCATAGCACCTATGGAACAATTAAAGGGTTAAAATTAGCTTGCAAAGAAGGTACCGTAAGTTTGACCCTTTGGGTGTTTCATAGCTGCTATCAACGCCAACTTCAGTGGACCGGTCATGTTGTTCGAATGCCTGACTGCCGTCTCCCAAAGCAGTTACTTTATTCCCAACTCAAGGATGGAAAGCGGAATATCGGTGGTCAATATAAGAGGTTTAAAGATGTTCATAAGGCTAATTTTTAAAAATGCAATATAAACATCGAAAACTGGGAAGCTCTAGCCCATGAATGATCTAACTGGAGGTTGGCCTTTCACAAAGGTTCTATGGACTTTGAAGAAGCCCGAGTGCAAGGTGAAAGGGAGAAACGTGCTAAGCGAACGTCAAATGAATTCTTTACAGGACCATCTTCCATCTGGTAACCTGTGTCCTCACTGTGGGAAGCTGTGTGGATCTAGAATTGGCCTCCACAGTCACTTACGGACCCATCGCTAGAGTCTACACAATTTTCTTTAGAATTTCCTCCTTTTAAAATCTCCTTTTTGTAAATATTTTATCCTGGAAGACAATCTTACTCGGTCACGAGTGATTGCCTGATGATGATGATGATGATGATGATGGATACCATTTTTAAAAAATGAATTCTGGGGCGGTGGGTGCTTCATGTTGCCCACCCCTGGACTAAATCATAGTTTAGACATATGAATGCAGCCAGTGTTCCACCAGTCATGTGTTTAACTTCTGCAGGAGTCAGGAGAGCTAACAGGTTTATGTGATGTGAATATAATAGATCTGGTTTTTAAGTTTGTCTATACTGAAAAAAATACATTGATTCATCAGCTTTTCTGATACTTGAATTTGATTTATGTACTGGTATTTTCCAAACAAATGAGGACAAGAAAGTATTTTAGTTTTGCCTTACTAAATGAAGAGTAAAATTCAGCAAAAAAAAAAAATTTGGACAGAGAAGAACAGAGAACCTACTCATCTATATATTATATGACAATTGATAGCAATTGAATCTGGTTAGTCATAGCTGAGTTGGGACAATTAGCAGTCCTCTGGTGCGTTAGTAATAAATCATTCTACAATACCAATTAGGTATAATTCTGCAAGTCATTTCATTTGAACAACATTCTGTTAAAAACTATGTCCCTTAGGAGACCTGTAATTGAGCTGTAGTATTTGATGGAAACAATTGAGGCAGAGTCACTGCTCTTATCAATGTAGACTTCATTATTCACGTAAGAAAGTAAATCATGATGAAATGGCCTGTTATTAATAGTTAGGAAGGACATTTGTCAGTCTTGGAAACTAATGAACTGCCCAGTTACAAATTTTAGTACACAAATTGAGTTGTATTTCTAAGATGTTCCATTAGGTAGGTAGGGAGAGAGAGAGAGAGAGAGAGAGAGAGAGAGAGTGACAGAGAGAGAGGGAGGGAGGGCGTGTGTGTGTGTGTGTGTGCACGCGCGTGCGTGTGTGCGTGCACGTGTGCGTGCATTTGTGTGGGCAGACGATTGGAGGGTGTCAAAAGGAAGCCAGTTAGACATTACTAATTAAAGAACTTTATCTGTCTCTGAAGGCAGAATGCATTAAAATGTAATATTGAACATTTTTGCTGTGAGCTGTAAATTGTTAAAAGATTATTCTCTTTCTTCATTCAGGCTGCAAGCTATAGGGAGTTTCATGTGAGAATTCTGAAGAAAACTGCAAATGGAATATGTGTTTTCAGGGGTTGGGTTGGGGTCTGAAAACATGGAAATAAAGGGGTTAGAAAACAATTGGCCAGAAGACTGCATGCACAAACACACGCACACTAGTTGCTTCACAAGCTTTTGATGGCTAGTTTTTGTCTTAACAGGTTGCTTACAGATGTAGCTCTCTGCAAAACAGGGTATGCAAAAGGAAGGCACTGAAAGAAGAGGCACATCCTGTTGTAGGGGTGAAGAGCTACTGTTTCCATATGGCCACAAAACTAGCTATGCCACCAATGCTGATCATACTAGTCCACATGGACTAGTAGTAATCAGCACTCCGAATATGTTTGGCCATGGATGGCTAGTGCTCTAGTTCAGAGTGCTGATCACCTACAAAGCACCATCTAGAAAACACACAGTGCAAACCTGTAAGCTCCATTGAGTTCAATGAGACTTACTCCCAGTTAAGTGTGTATAGGATTGCAGCCTTAGTGAGTGTCACAGTCTGTTATAGGTCAGTGACTTACCTTGTAAATTTAGGGCTTTCACCATCCTCATATACTACATTGGCCAAAATCAGTTGAAATTCACTTTTATCCAATTGTAGATGTACCGTATATACTCAAGTACAGGTTAACCCTAATTTAAGTCGTGGCCCCTAATTTCACCCCCCAAAACTGGGAAAACTTATTGCCCCCCAGTATAAGTCTAGGGTGGGAAATGTATGAGGGGAGACTCCCGCCGCCACCCCCAGACACCCCCCGCCACCGTACCTGCACCCGCTGCCACCGAAGCCCCGCCACTGCCAAAGCCCCCCCAGGACCCCCGCCGCCACCGCCAGGCACCGCCAGGTACCCCCCTCCACCCCCAGGACCCCTGCCGCCACCCCCAGACACCCCCACGCCACGCTGTTCCTCTCCGCTCGCTCTTTAAAATTATTTTCCTCCCCCCCATACCTTTGTCAGCGGCGGCTAGGCAGGGAAGCGGCGCAGCAGCGCGAGGCGCCCGTAGAGCGAGTGGCTGGGCTGCGTCTCCCTGGCAGGGAGACATGTGGAGCCACTCCGCTATTCCTCCGCTCGCTCTTTAACATTATTTTCCTCCCCCCCCCCATACCTTTGTCAGCGGCGGCTCGCTCTGCTGGCGCCTTGCGCGCTGCCATGCCGGCTCCTAGGAAGTGATGCCCGTCGCGGCCCCGGAAGTGATGCCCGTCGCGGCCCAGAAGCGACGAGGGTGGCGCCGGCAGCGCCGCGAGCCTCCGCTTACAAACAGAAAGGTAGGGGAATGGCGGAGCAGCTCCACGTGGGTCCCTGGCCATGCCGGCTCCCGGGAACGAAGCAGCATGGCAGCGCGCGAGGCGCCAGCAGAGCGAGCCGCCGCTGACAAAGGTATGGGGGGGGAGGAAAATAATGTTAAAGAGCGAGCGGAGGAATAGCGGAGTGGCTCCACATGTCTCCCTGCCAGGGAGACGCAGCCCAGCCACTCGCTCTACGGGCGCCTCGCGCTGCTGCGCCGCTTCCCTGCCTAGCCGCCGCTGACAAAGGTATGGGGGGGGAGGAAAATAATTTTAAAGAGCGAGCGGAGAGGAACAGCGTGGCGTGGGGGTGTCTGGGGGTGGCGGCAGGGGTCCTGGGGGTGGAGGGGGGTGCCTGGCGGTGGCAGCGGGGGTCCTGGGGGAGCGCTGACCCACTTATAAGTCGAGGGGGGCATTTTTCAGCACAAAAAATGTGCTGAAAAACTAGACTTGTATTTGAGTATATACGGTAATACTTGGATTTCAGTAGAATTTCATTCCTAAGTGATATGTGCTTAGGGTTAGGTTTTATCTGGTTTTAATGGAGCAGATTGGCTTATATTCTATCCCAGAATTGAAAAATATATATGCAGGTGGCACATCAGAACTGAAAAGTCTGAGCAGTATAAGAAATATATACCAAATGCAATATGTGTCCTTTCAAATTATTTCAGTACTTTGGTACACCTCCCCCCAACATTGTAACATATGATCATTTGTCTTTAAATTATTTGTGTTTCATTCAGGCTGACTGTACTTAATATGAAAAAGAAACAGTTTCTTCACAATAAATGTGTATTAGGATCTTGGATGTGTGGCTTTCTGTTTCATTTTCGGCAATTTATTTACTAAGGCTTGCACAATGAGTACAGAATATATGTGCTGGAACACATCTTTGACTTTGTTTCTTTTCTTTAAATTGTCTAGCTAGCAAAAAAGATTCGGGAAAAATTTAACCGTTACTTGGATGTGGTAAATCGAAACAAGCATGTAGTGGAAGCTTCATACACTGCTCATTTGACGTCACCCCTGACTGCAATTCAAGATTGCTGCACCATTCCACCATCTATGATGGAGTAAGTATTCAAACATGTCTCCACTGGGAGTTGCCTTAGTGGTGGGGAAAGCTGGGGTCATCTTGATTTGGTCTTGGGGCACAATCCATCTGGAAAAGGCTGGGGGGGGGGGCTTGGAGGAACAGACCATCTGAAATGATCCCAAGTTGAATGCTGAATCATGGACAAGGATATATCATGTTGTTTTATGGTCATTCTATGTGCTTATCCTTCAAGTCTCTCTAGTATGGTGTCCCTGGTTCAACCTGTTCTCTTTGTGGCACAGTATAAATGGTATGGGAGAAGCAGTGTATTTGATAAGGAGCGTCCTGTCGGGGATTATCAGATTTTAGCCACTGTTTGAAAGCAATAGCTATTTCAGCATGGTGTTGCAGCTTATTCTGTGAATTCAGCGCCTTGGCATTTTGCCAGTTGCTGTGAAAAATGGAGAAAAGTATATTGGTAGTAGGGTATTTTCAAAAGGAAAATTAATTAATGCATCAGGTTTCAAAACTCATTTATATACATGAAAGAGCTGTTTGGCAAACATAATTAGTGCTGCTTTTAAAAAAAAAATTGCCAGCCTAAAAGTTGAGAAGGTTGCATATTTTAGGGTTGGTTGGTTGGTTGGTTTAGCTTTGGTTGGCTGATCAAGATGAATTAACCTACATAACATTCTGTGAGCAAATAATAAAAATCCATTATATGAAAAAGGTCACTAGATTGAGAGAACTTAAATAAAATGATCTTTGCATTTATTCTGTACCTTTGGTAAAGAGAGATGAGTTGGCCCAGAAAGCCAACTTATAAATATTTAAATAAATAAGACAATACAGTCATGCCTTGGATTGAGAGCATAATTCGTTCCGGAAACGTGCTTGTAATCCAAAACACTCTTATATCAAAACAAAATTCCCCCAAAAAAATTTGTACAGAGATTTTTAATTTATCTCTGTAAATTAAAAGTAAATTAAGTACTACAGTACTTGTATTGCAAGACGTCGCTTGTATATCAAGTCAAATTTTTTAAATAAATATTTAAAAATTTGCTTGTCTTGCAAAACGCTCTCAAACCAAGTTACTTGCAATCCAAGGTATTACTGTAATGGGAATTGTTGCAAGTATGCATTGCAAATAATTATCAAGGGTCTGAGTGAATGTTTGCCAATGTTTACAAACAAGTTTGCTAAAAACGAGTGGCTTTTATATGGTTTTATAAAAGCATACTTCTGTTCAATGATGTAAGACTTCCTGAATTACCCTTACAAAGCATTTGTTGGAATACTGTTCCAAATTTAGTGATGTCGATTCTTTGTGTAGCTTTTAATTTTTAATGGGATTAGTTTTATTGTAGCAGTTTGAGGAAATCTTGGGAAGGTCTTTAGGAAGTATAAATATTCTCTTCCCGTACCAACCTCATCCCACCCAGCCTATTTTGAGCCAGGCTAGAAATAGTAGGGGCTGTTCCTTACAGGAGCTACTATTCAAACATGTGTCCATACCAAGTACACTGGAAGCATTGGTATTGATTACTGAATATGCTTAAGTTGTGAGTGGAGCACACACAGCGGACGTAAGACATGGGTTCTACAACAACATTTTTATTGAATCAGTCTGCAGACCATTTTGGATTCTAGCTCAACAATGCCATCAAGAAGAGGCTGTTGGAGCAACCCTTACCACACTACAGTCCTTCCTTTCATGTAGCACTGGACAAGAAATTGTAGCATATTTTCACAGAGTCAGAGCACTGCAAGGCTTAGCGCAGCTTAAGTGCAGATCCACAATGTCCCTTGTGTTCTTCCCAGTTCATGGAGTGATGCCTGTCCCAGCTCCCTCTTCTGGCTCCTTAAAGCTGAAAGGGATAGCTCGGATAGCCATGTTGTGTTCTTTCCAGCCTGGAGAAGAGAAGCCGAGTTTTTGTCTGAGTGGAAAAGAATTTTGTGGCATTGCCAAAGGAAATCAGGATATATCTATGGTGTGCTTTCCAGGAAGGGAAGAGCAGGACAATCCCTAGGCTGGAAAGATTACCTGATAGAAAGAGACCTGTGTTGAAACAGAGGATGCGGCGTAGAATGAAAACTTGGAGGGGTGTTTTAGACATCTATGTCGTAAGGTATATATGTGATATGCTAGTTCTACGCAGAGTATAGCCAAGGATTAATTTGATCCAGGACCCAAGACAATAGAGTAACATTAGGGTTGCCCTGAACATGTGCGGAGTGCTCCTTGCACCTTGTAGAGGATGACTGATTGAAATAGTGAATTTCTAGAAAAGAATGATCCTGGCATCTGTTTTGGCTCGGGCTTTCATAGGTACAAAGCATGTTACCCTAATGTGTAACTTTAGTAAAAGAGTTAAAGAGATGGGGGTTGGATGAGGGCTAGAAGGTACTGAGGAAAAGCAGGAGTCTTTAAATCTGAAAAGATCTCCTCAAGAAAGAATTACCGTATGCTTGATTTTATTCATTATCGAAAACAGAAGACATCACAACAAACAGTTTTTATGTTGACTTGAAGAAATTATCATATTGAAAGATATGGGGAATCTAGGGACAAAAGCTCAGGTAGCCACTGATATACTCCTCTTCCCAAGAACTCATTTTGGCTGGGAATGGTAGGAGGTGTAGTCCAACACATCTGGAGGGCACCATGTTGGGGAAGGCCAGAGCAGACAATTCTGGGCTAGATGGACAAATAGGCTGACCTGGTATAAGGCAACTTAATATGTTCCTATGAAGACTGCAGTTTGGGGGCGACTGGCACTGGCACTCGCCAGGTAGCCGCTTGGCAAGAACGGCAAGGGTTTTTTGCCGATCTTGCCAAGCAGCTCGATAGCGGTTTGTATTGACCTACGATGGGTTGTGTTGTGCAGGTTTGGACGACATGGCAACCGAACCCATCGTAGGTCAAACATACCCTACAACAAGCCATGGGTTGTCAGCATGGCTTATAAGCCAAACTTAAGCCACCCTGACAAACCCATTGCATGTTCGCACGACACGACAACCCACCATGGCTATAAGCCACGGTGGATTGTCGTGTCGTGCGAACCAGTCACTGTGCAGCTGTTTGATTTTTGTTTTCTGTGCCTAAATTGATTCAGCAGGTTTTTTGTTTTTGTTTTTTAATTCCTTAAGGGCTACTTTTATCTGTCTTAGTTTGTGGAAACATACACTGGAGAAATTCTTATCAGTGTAGCATATTATTTGACAACTCTACCTTAGATTCATTAATGTAATATTTACATGGGTAAACCTACAGATCTATTTTTGAAGATCATTTACTTTAAGAATGTGATAATTCCTTCAGAAGTGGTCTGGCTTGCCTTTTTAAATAGCTGCTTAAATATTTGCTATTGCAGCTTAGCTTTATCACAGCCTTTTCTTTTGTTTACCTATTCTCTCATGGGCTGTTAAGTTGAGAGATAAGGGGATTCCCATTTTGATTTTTCAAATTGCTTGTGGAGTTGCATTTCCAAGAGTACTAAACAGGATTGGTCTCAACCTAATCAGGAATTTCAACAGTATGCAAAGAATAGCTGTAGATGTTTAGTAGGTCTAATAGTCTTGTAAGTCTTGGGAATATCATATTGTCCAAACAATTAGGCACTAGTTAGAAATCAGCATTTAACTTTGCAGGTTAAGTTAAATGCAGAAATTAGCAGGATGAATGACATGGGCTAGAGAGATTCTTTCTAACAAAATGTATGCCAAGGCATATATTCTATCTGCCTTCCCCAACCTGGTGCTCTCCAAATGTTTTGGACTTCAACTCCCATCAGCCCCAGCCACATGGCCAAGGGTCAGGGATGCTGTGAGTTAAGTATTAAACATCTGGAGGACTCCAGGCTAGGGAATGCTGCATTTCATAATTATTATTTCTCCACCCCCAGAGTTGCTAAGGTGATTTGGATTCACTGAAAGTGTTCTGATAATATGACATAACCTCCTGTTATCAGAATCTCTGTATGTGTCTCCTAGTTATTCTTACTATTAACAATAAATAACTATTTAAGAAGGCTTTGAGCTTATGCTTAGCTTCATGTCAATGTAATACTATATAAACAGCATTTCTTTTGCCAAATGTATTGGATGGTCCCTAAATTAGTCAAATGGATAATGGTTTGCTGTGCTTGCATGCCTTAAAAAGAGATGCATGCTTAAATGTTTTCTGAATCAGGACTCCATTATTAGTTCAAATTAAGAATCCATGGGAATTTTGGAAAAAATGCCCATGTTTGCTTTTAATGTCTCATTAATGCAGTATGCAAATAAAATACTGATTACAAGAATATGCCTTGCTATTAATAAAACATACTAGTTTTAGCATTTTTAAAAAAGTGGATTTTGAATAAATTTGTAGTGTGGCTACATTTACCAGGGGGCGGTGAGGGGGAAGAACACATTTATAGAAATTTAAACAAAGAATCGGAAAACAAGGGTGGGCATTAATACAATAACCAAACTTCAGCTGATGAGTGTCCTTTTTATATACACATCTTCTCTCTCTTTCTTTTTTTTTTCCATTTTCCAAAACTGAAACTACATAGAAGAAGTTGATTTACTTTGTGAATAGAAGCTGAATGAAATCCAATTGGAGCTTACTTGAACACTGTTTTGATGTAAGATTCAAAGCTTCTGCAAATTTATTTTATCTTCTACATTTGCTGATCTTCTGCTTGTAAATCCTGTTGAAGGAGAATAAAAATGACTGCTGCCTGATGGGAATTAAATGTCTGAAGTTCAAAGCAGTTTGCACATCAGAGCAAACGTCAATCACATGAACATCTTGCAAGCTAGGCAGGGAGCGAATTTCTCCATGGGGAAGAGATCAAAGTGGGAGTCACAGTTCTGTTTTCTCCCTCGGGATGCAGTTTCGATCAGTTGTTCATTAAAGTGAATCCAGAAGGAAGGGTTTTCATATAATATAGAAAAAGAAAAGGAGAAAGAAGCGGGTTGGGGGTGGGTGGGAATGGATTTTACTTTCTCTTGAAGCTAAAGTTAAGACCGCATTTTGATCACTTCTAATAGCAGAAACTATTTACTACCAAAATCCCCTTTTCCAGAGCTATTTGATCTAAAAGGTAAATTTTAGAATTGTTATTAGGGACCATGTTTTGAAACCTGCATGATTCATCTACAATTCTGGTTTTTTTTTTTTTTTTTACAAAGATGGAGGAACTAGTTGAACAACTCCCCCTGTTTCCGTCACGATTACCCGTAATGCTTTATTTGTCTGGAGATACAGAGTTCATTTTACGTTTTTTTGCAACTTACACCTTGATCATTATGAAACTATCAAGTATTATTTTGATTACCTCTGTTGAGTACATTTTGAGGATGAAAAATAAAACTATGATTGGTAGTTGCTTGAACAGTCATTAATCAGAAGCATTAATGACAGCTGATTTAGATTTTAATTAATGTGTTAGAAACAATCGTCATGATGCAGTAAGTCCGATATGCATGTCCTCCATTCTCTTTCATGAGGAGGGCAGTTGCACAATAGGAAACTTCTACACAGGTAAAGACATGAATTCACTGGGACTTCTGAGTAAACATGATTAGGACTGGGATGCAAGTCTCATTTCAGTCACTAGGTTCTTATATTTGTGTAGCTGCTTGCAGAACTGCAACCAAAGTACTTATCATTCACAAAGTGAAAATCAATCATTAACAGTATGAAATGAGATGGGGAGAGTGATCCTATGGCCCCTAGACATGGTCTGGGGGGGGGGCATAGGATAATTTGGATTCCCAGACCCAAGGTCGGAGACAGAGCTCCTACCTCAGAGCTGGGAATCCACGCTCTGATCCCTCCCCCGCCCCCCCCAGCAGCTGGTGCCTCTCCAAGGTCAGGAAAGCAACCTCGGAGAGGGGGTAAAGAGGGTGTTCCAGGGATGGGGAAGGGAGGAGACTGGGATATGAGGTATCCTGATGGTGCTCCAGCCTCCTTCCCTCCCCCTCTGAAATGCCTCAGCTAGGTGGCTGAAAATGGCTAAAATGCCGAGCAGGAGGAACAGGGAGGTGGAGATCGCCTCCAACGCTCCTCCTGCTCTGTGTTGGATGCTCATAAGCCTCTGAGTTTGGGGGCTTACGAGCATCGAGGGCACAATCAGTAGAATTGCACCTTTAATTAATATTCTTAGATTTCCTTTATGGGTCATTGGAAATTACTTAAAGCAGACTTGGATATATTTATAGTTCAGACTTGATCAAAATGAATTAATCTGGAGGGCTGATGTTAACTTAGGTATTTTAAATTCTGTACATTTTATATATTATCGAACAGTATATTCTCTAGATTTCATATTTTGAACATTTAGTAAAACCATGTACAGTATATCTGGTCCTGTCACAACTACTTCTCTGGCTCAGTTCATACATCATTTCTAATATTACTATATGTTATTATTAATTTTATTTCTGTACCGCCCAATAGCTGAAGCTCTCTGAGTGGTTTACAACAATCAGTAAAAAATACAATAAAAGACAATATAAAATATATACACAATAAAAGCATTATACAAATTTTAAAAACCAAATTTTAAAAAATGGCTCAAATAACTAAAACAAGTTAATACAACGCGACCGGTAAAAAAGTTAAAAATAACCATCCTAGAATGCAGTATTTAAAGTTGTTAAAAGCCTCAACATAGAAGGTAGTCTGTGGCGCCGAAAAGATAGTAGAGTTGGTGCCAGGCAGGCCTCAAGGGGGAGCTTGTTCCACAGTTGGGGGAGGGGGGCTACCACAGAAAAGGTCCTCCCCCTTGTTGCTGCCCTCTGAGCCTCCCTCAGAGATGGCGCTGAAAAGATAGTAGAGTTGGTGCCAGGCAGGCCTCAAGGGGGAGCTTGTTCCACAGTTGGGGGAGGGGGGCTACCACAGAAAAGGTCCTCCCCCTTGTTGCTGCCCTCTGAGCCTCCCTCAGAGATGGCAGTAGGAGGAAGGCACCAGATGGTTGAGCATAGTGTCTGGATAGATTGTGGTTGGGGTAAGCATTCTGCCAAGTATTGTGTTCCCAAGCGTTCTGTCAAGTATTGTGGTCCAAGTGGCATGAAGAGCCACTAAAGGTGCAATCCTATGCATGTTTAGACAGAAAAAAGTCCTACAACTTCTATGCTGGGAGTTGTAGAACTTTTTTCTTTCTGAACATGCATAGGATTGCCTCCTTAGTACATTGCAGCAAAACCAACCAAGAGCACAATCCTATGCATGTCTAGACAGAAATAAGTCCTACAACTCCCAAGCTGGCTGGGGAATTCTGGGAGTTGTAGGACTTATTCCAGTCTAAACAGGAGTAGGATTGCACCCTAAGAGTCTAGACTAAATTCTAACAGATTTATTTTGGCATAAGCTTTTGTGGACACTGCATCTGATGAAGTGAACAGTGTTCCCAAAAGCTTACTCTAGAACAGGGCTCTCCAACCTTGGGTCCCCAGATGTTGCTGGATTACAGCTCCCAGAATCCCTTGCCATTAGCCATGCTGGCTAGGTATGCTGGGAGCTATAGGCCAGCAACATCTGGGGACCCAAGGTTGGAGAGCCCTGCTCTAGAATATATTTGGCAGGTGCCATGAGATGGTTTGTTGCATTTATTTGATGTCTGTTGAACTGCTTCACATGTTCTGAGCTGCCTGCCCATTTGGAAATGAGTTTGACTAATCTTCCTGTACTCAAGGCTAATGGCAATGACAAAGGTAAAACTCTCTTCCCCTAATATAAGCTCAAGAAAGAGTCCACACTGAAGAGACAGAATGAGCTTATTTTTCTTACTCATCTTGCTATTGTGTTCATTTCAGGTTTGATGGAAACTTTAACACTAATGTATCTAGAACCATCAGCTGTGATAGACTGTCTACCACTGTGAATAGCAGAGCATTCAATCCTGGGCGAGATTTAAACTCTGGTAAGTAATGAATCTGTTTTGTATAAGTTGCTGCATCTTGCTACAAAGAATTGGCATTGAGTGCCATAGCAACTGGGTTTCATCCCTCCCTGAAAACTGCTGCATCATTTTTAATATGAGGTTTGATTGATTGATTAATTAATTTATACCCCGCCTTTTTTCCTGCAAGGAACCCAAGGCAGCTTACATAATCCTCCCCCCTCTCCATTTTATACTCACAACAACCCTGTGAGGTAGGTTAGGCTGAGAATCAGTGACTGGCCCAAAGTCACCCAGTGAGCTTCATGGCCGAGTGGGGAATAGAACCCGGATCTCCCGAGTCCCAGTCCAACACTCTCACTATTACAACAATGGTTTTATCTATATATTTATTCCAACATACTATGGAATGATCTGTTGTGGTTTTCTGTATACCTGTCTGCCCTGTCATCAGTTATGTCAGTTCTCAGTAGTGACAGTCCAAGAAGTCTGTTTGATTTTAGAATTCATATAATGTGCAGGTTCTTCTGCAGCAATCAGCATTAACTCTGAAATATTTTGTGTCTTTCATGTGCCAGTGGAGTTTCTATTTTGAAAACTGATGCATTTGTGTGACACATTTTAAAGTTGGGAGATTTGGTTAGTTCTTAAGGCTATAAGACTTTTTGCAAGGGATTCAACCTTTGGTCATTTAATGCAGGCCTTGCTTTTTAGCATCATGTTCAAATGGATATAAATTGGCATTAATGTTTAAAAAGCAAGCAGGGAGCACTGTTTGGTTGTCTGATAGCATATATGGGATCGAACCAAATTGGAGAACATCTGAAATGCCTAGTGGAATAAAGAGACAAAGGCTGTTGAAAAATTATGTTGTTTTATTCCAAGGAGTAGCCCTATACATTTCAGCCCTGTCTAATATATCTCAGCCTTGTTTAGGGGTCTGTATTTCTAAAAGTGCCTGCAGAGATCTCTGAAAAAGATAGTCTTCAAAATGAATCCTGCGACTATATGGTAATTTAAAAAATACCATATGCTGGTTTTGATTTGACTTTAACCCCGCCCCCTTTTTTCTGTTGCTCAAGCAAAAGGTGAATCGGGGGACAACTGAGTGACTTTGGAGGTCAAAGACTGAGACCAAGGCGTGTTACAATGTTACAGTGTTTACTTGTTATTGTGGGGAGGTCTCTCTTTTCTATGTTTCTGCTTCCACTGGCACTCGTAGCGCTGCTTCTCCACTATTTGGGGTAAAGACAGGTGTAATATAAAAAGAAGACTCAAAGCATTTCTTCAGCTATGCTGCTAGCCCCATTTAATAATGGAGCTAGTGGATGAGCATACCAGCAAATCAAATGCTGGTTCAGGCCATCAGCCTCGATCTCATTCCCTCATCATTTGCTTCTGCCTCTGCTGTTATCTCTTCCTCTAGTTGAAGGCAATCAACAAAGTGCCCTGCAATAGGGAGTCTGAGGTGGAAGTGGCAAAGCCACCTGCCATGTCGGGCACTTAACTTTGGATTGCTTTGTTAACTTTTTCCACCACCACTAATAGGAGGATGAGGAGGTGACGCCCATGCTAGTGAGGGTAAGAGCAGAGGTTGGGGAGGGGCAGGACGTGATGGGCGTGAACCACTAATCCTTTTCCCAGTATGCCCATCTGTCAGTTCCATTGGGAAACCAGAAACAACCTGCCACGAGTCCTGTTTTTATTTTATGTCTGTCTTCACCCTTTCATGTGTTGCCCGTTATATGTGTAGATTCTCAGTGGATCTGCTGCCACCACAACTTCCTTCCCAGCTTAGTTCTGAGCAGTTGCTTTGCTGCTGGTGAATGTATGCTGTCAATGGAGAGCCAATGCTGCTGTCTTAGGATATATCTTATTCTCCTGCTGTGCGATAGCTTATACATGATTTGAAGTGCCTTTCAGCTGTCCCAGGAGTTCCGTGTTGTACTGCAGCGTAGAGTTGGAAAGATAGTTGTAGGCCAATGAACATAAAAGGCAAATGTGGTGAGGGGGACAGGTTGGTGGGTTTCTTGTTTTTTATACATGCCTGATTTATCACTGTGGTCAATGGGGATTGCCAATGAATGGTTAGTATTCTAAGAATCTTTCAGCTTAATGCACTGGTTCACAAAAACACACACCTCAAAACCAACCACCAAACCACTGCCAGATTTTAAATGTGTGCCCCTAATGTTATTTAGGGGATTGCAGCATAGCATATTTTAATGAAATATCAAATGCAGTCATTATTATTCTTGTATATACATTTATTATTCTCCGATATACACTTGTTTATAGGTGGGGAGGGTTACATGTAGGAACTCACTTTTTTGTATTTGATGATGGTTGGAATAGGCTCCTTTGCACTCTCTATCTGAATGGAAATCCACCCCAAATTAAGGTAAAAGGTTATAAAACCATTCATCATTACTGATCTGTTTCGTTAAGGGATCAGTCTGTAGAAACCCTTGTCTAACCATTGAATAATGTGGTCTCTTTTCAAACAGACAGATTGTTCCTGAAATTTGAACAGGTTTGCACAATTGATTGCAGGCTCAATACCTTACTTTCTTATCTTTAGAAATGTCTGATCCCCCCCCCCTTTGGCTAGTTAGTTCATTTTCCCTTCCCTCGGGAGAGCTGCCAATTTTGCCATAACCCTGTGCTTATTTTTCTATGACCACAGTGTACAATCTTCTGTGAGATAAGCAGAGACTACTTCAGCTGAAAAAATAAGCTTCCCCCCCTTCAGGTGCACTTTTATTTTCCATCTACTAAAGCTGGAAGAATTCCCCACAGAGATGTCTTACTTTCTTCCTTGCTACAAACCCTAAGAGATGTGCTTTGGGGGCTCTATTTTTCCTCATTCCAAGCCTTTTAATCTCTAAAATGCTTTCCTGTACTTTAATATCCTCTCATGTCTATAGCAAAACCAGTTTGGGGACAAGTTCCGTACTCACAAGAGACGGACAAAAGGTGTTGCAAGGTAACTGCCTTTCAACTTAAAGCTGCATTTGTCAAGCTGCTTTTTAGTTCAAGAATCACACACTAACTGGTGTCAGTATAAAACTGTGCTGAACTTTTCAGTTGTAATTTTATGCTAGGTGTTATATGAGGCTTGCTGAGCTGCCAGCTGTTTAGGCATCCTAGCATTGAGCTTAAACAAGCAGATGTCTCCTGTTTTTGGCATCTAACATTTTACAGAAATATTGTCTCTTCATATAAATCTATCTAAGTTTATATATAATGAGTGTCTCCTAATGATATTGGTTTAGTAAAAGGAATCATCGTATTAAGTACACATGCTCACTAGCAAGCAGTAGTATTTATTTATTTACTTACTTACTTACAGCATTTTTACCCCTCTCTTCAGCCAGAAAAGGGTCCCAGTGTGGTTTACAAAGATTAATATTAGACAGTCCCTGCCCTCAGGCTTACAATCTAAAAGACATAACACAAAAGGAAACGGGATCGGGAGGGAGGAGGAAGAAAGCAAAACTCAGGCACCAGTTCTTAGTTACAAGGTTCTTATAGATTCTTTTATTTTATTTTCTGGCAGGGAAGGGCAAAACAAGCTCTCTGCAGCTGTTCATTCTTTGGCTGATGTATGGGGCCAGGCTGGTCTCCCCCTTGCCATGATGTTAATCCTGGGAGGCATGGGTGCAGTCTCCCAGTGGCCCTTGGTTCTCTGTCCAATGGATGAGGCCAGAGTCTGCCACCCCAGGGAACTGTCAGTTGGAACTGTGTGTTCCTTCCGGCAGGGAGGGGAGAAGCAAGCTCCCTGTAGCTGCTCCCTCTTCGGCTGATGTACAGGGCCAGGCTGGTCTCCCCCTTGCCGTGAGGTAACTTCTTATACTTTAAGGTATTTTTGAGAAAAAAATAATAATAATAATAATAATAATAATAATAATAATGATTCTCCTGTTGTGTTTCATGATTATTTCAGCAAATTGGTTGATATTGCTGGAAATAGTGACCAACCAACATTTCAGAATTGTTGGACTCTAGTGCCTTTTCTATAGAGTTGTAGTGGGTTGTTAAAAGGGATCACAAAACATTTATCTGGAGACATTAGTTTTCTGGAAAAAGGGACATCCAGTGCCTCGCTCCTAAAATTGGTAACACCTGGAAAGTGCAAGGCTGATTTTCACACGGGTGTATGTATATACCTGCCAGCTGAGAATCACTCCTGCACATGATAGGCTTTTTACTCTAGAACAGCTGTTCCCAACCTTGGATCCCCAAATAATGTTGGACACAACACCCATCATCCCTGACCATTGGACGGGGGATGCTGGGAATTGTAATCCAACATAATCTGGGGACCCTAGGTTGGGAACCATTACTCTAGAGCAGGAATAGGCAACCTGATGCCAGCAGACACAAATGCGCTCCTGGATTCTTTTCTTGGCGCCCACCAAGGTGCCTTGCTACTCGCAGTTGTTGTTTTTTAATTAACATATTTTCTTACTGGCAGTTGGGATTGCTATGAAATAGGTTTCTGTTGGTGCTGAAAACTGGGTTCAAAGCAGTAGTTTGGTGTATTGAGGCTCGGACTCCACCTCTACCATGTACTCAGCCTTTTGGAAAGGCTACTAGTCCTTTGCCATGCTTCCCATGGCAGCCATTTTGTGATGGTGCCCAGTACAGTTTCTCAGATTGCCAATGTGCCCACAGCCCTATAGGATTTCCTGCTCCTGTTCTTGAGTATGGAATCCAGATTGCAAGAGCTTATGCCACATTACATCTTTCATCCTGTAACGTGCCACAGAACACTTTTTCTGCTTTTTTCCAGTGGTGAGAGAAAGACATCTTGCACGCTCGCTGCTTCTGCTTTGCATCTGGTTTCAGAAGTGGTGAGCATGTGGGAGGCAGCATGCTTGCTTGCTTTTGCATGGCGCCAACTAACTATGGGTCTGCTTTGCATCCAGTTGTTTGATGCAATGTGTAAACCTGGAACTCTGGGTTGTTGAGGGACAAACAACCCAGAGTTTGTTCTTGAATTCATACTCGATTTTGTCCCTCAACAATCCAGAGTTCTGGGTTCACTCGTCACATCAAACAACCAAGGAACAGGGTGTTCCAGTGGGTTGTTTATGAAAGCTGATGCAGACCGGAAGTGGCAAATGTACGGGAGACAGTGTGCTCACTCACTGCAGTGCAGCCCCTCCAATTTATGAGTTAAACAATCAGTGAATTGGTGTTGCGTGTGAACCAGGTCAGGAGCACTGTTCATTAGGGGCTTAGTCTTGGCATTGCAAACTGAGGTCATCCCTTTAAATGTAGGCCATCTAGCCGTCTTTAGCTAGAGGCTTGGATATGAACATTTTAAGAGAAAATACAGATGATGCATAACTTTGGTGAAGTACTGTCAGAACCATGGAAAGAAGATAAAGGTTTACAAAATCCTATATAAAAATGCTACTAGTTCTTGCTGATTACAAATTACCTTAAAGGCATGAAGGACATAACAAAAGGAGAACCCTTTGTGAAGAGAGACTTATAAAACTTCAAAGGGAATGTGAAAATGATAACGTTTAGCCCTTATGGATAACACTTGCAAGATATAAAGCGTATTGGAATCATTAACTAATTAATCTTCAAAGTATACCGGTAATTTAAATGTGTACTAAAAATGGAACATAATTACTCATTCTGCAACTGTTACTTTAATAAGTCACATCTTGAGTATTATAGTTGAGTGCCTTAGGCTGGAGAGAGAGCAGCACCCTTTTCACATTATATATATAATGTGACAATCCTCTGCTGAAGACAAAAATAGATTGGTTCTCAAGAGAGTAGACTCTGTAATAGTAGCAGTAATGACAACTTTGCACTGCAGAGTTCCCATGCAGACTGCACATGATCATTTTACAGGACCAGAATATTTTTTCCTTGCTAATATTTTGACAAACTTTAACCCCTTTTAAAAATCAAACAGTGTTGGGGTGGCTTTTGGGGTAGGTTATTTTTTTCTTCTTGTTGTTTTCTTTATTGTTGTTGTTTTTTTAAAGAAAAAACAAAAACCACAAGGGAAAAGCATTGAACACAGTGAATGATCAGGAAGAAACGGTTCTGAGAAGTGCCTCGTTTATTAAGGCCCGATGCACTGAATACCCCTGAGGAAGAAAATGTTGTTTTCTGAAAAGTGCTGGGCCTTAATAAATTTAGGCACAATCCTATGCCTTTTTTTTTTAGACAGAAAAAAGTCCTACAACTCCCAGCATTCCCCAGCCAGCCATGTTCTGTCTAAACATGCATAGGATTGTTCCCGACCGTAAGCACTCTGAGATTTGTTTCTTTTTACACTAATATCAATTGCCTGAAAGGAAATATTCTGCAAGTACAATCTAATTGGAATTTGGTCAAATTGCTGCCTGCCATAACACCCAAGTTCCATCAGTTTTGCTGATGATAAAAACAAGCAGTGTCCAAACTTAATTTTGAATGAAACTTTGTTGTTGCCTTATAGTTTTTAGATTAGTACAGTTGTCTTGTCATTTTTAAGTTTTCTTTGCAGTGGTGGGGACCCTTTTAAAAATAAATAAATAATAATAATCCATGTGAATCCAAGAAAGCAACATGGGCCATTGAAGGCAGGGAAGGTTCAAATTTGTTTACTGAGTAATCTGATTCCTGCAAGCTAACTTGTACCTAGCTTCAGATTTCACTGGTTCTCTGTCCAGGTCTATTGCAGAAGTGAAAATCACTGATGGTGTAGTTTGCATTTCTGACAACAGTAATATTGGCCTAGGCCTGGGGTCTCCAACATGGAGAGGGGCCATGGCTCAGTGGCAGAGCAAATGCTTTGCATGCAGAAGGTCCCAAGTTCAATCTGATTCAGTATAAGGGAGCGTCTTATGTTCCTAATGTCAGTGGATACCTCCCTTGGTTCCTGCCAGTTCCCTGCTGGTTTTTTTTAAATAAATAAATAAATAAATATTTTTTTAAAAAACAAAAACAAAACTGGGAGACTGGTTTGATGACATCACAGTGATGTAATCATTGGCTGCAGGGCTGTGCTTTCTTCCCTATTCTTTTTTTTTTAATTGTGAATTTTATTATATCAAAACAAAAACAAAAATACCCAAAATAAAATAAAGTATTACAGTTTTCTTACATAGGGTTTGAATATATCCATTACAATAGATACATATGCAATGTGTACCCCAATGTATTTTATATATGACAAGAAATACTACTATTCTTAGGCATGATTATGCATAGACTTCAACAAAGGCAGACCAAATGTCCATGTATTTGTCCATTCATAGATTAAGCCTAAAGACCACCCATTCAAAAATGGAAAGCATAATTAAGTCTTCAACCCATTGTATTATCAGTGGTGGCCGTTTGTCCTTCCAGTATTGTAATATTAGTCTTTTGACTGTCAAAAGGGTGCGTAGAATTCATTTACATTGACCTTGTGTTAAGTTCCAGGAAGCAGGTAGATAGTTGAGAAGAACATGCACATCAGTAAATATTGAAGAGCTTTCTCTTACAAGGTTTATCCATATTATTACCTCCTCCCAAAAAGAGGCAGCCACTGAGCATTGCCAAAACATTTGAGTGAGAGAAGCATTCACTGTGTTACACCTCCAACACTTAGCTGATTTTAACAAACCCTTATTAGAAGGACGTTGTGGCATTCAGTATACCCGAAACATGTGTTTTTGCTGAATTAGATGTAACCTAAAATCCATTAACCCTTCTGAGATAGATGCCAATAAAGCAATCTATTGATTGGGCAAGATAGGACAATCCAATTTATTATTCCATTCTTGCCTAAGACCCTGTATGTCATATTTATTAACCAATAAGAAATATTTATAAACCTGGATCATGGGTCACACTGTACCTGCTGAGCATTAATCAATACTTCCAATAGCAAAGAGGATTCTGAAGCTATAAAAGCATCGAGGCCAACCCTAGATTCAAGCAAATGTTTCAGTTGCACATATTGCCATTCAGCTGTAGCTCATTCTTCCCTCATTCTCAGTGGGCAAACTCTTTCACCCCTGCTCTCAGTTCCCCAAAAATCACTGAAAGGAAGAGGTGCTTTTCACAGGGGCCCACATGTTCACAAATAGTGCCCTCCCCCTCCAGTTCCATCTCAACCGTAATCATAATTGCTGCAGAGTACTGGGCAGAGACTTTCCATAGCAAATAGCATGTTTATGGACTTAATTTTCAGGGCTTGTAGGCTGGACTGGCATCCAGCAGGCTGGTGAGCTAGTGGTGCAATAGTTGCCCAGGCAAGGCTTTCAGCAAGATAAAACTTCAGGCAGGGTTCATCAGAGCAATTGCTATAGCAGATAAGTTTGTTGGGGTGGGCAGCCACACCCGAGCCAGCAGTTATGTAAGGGCAGCAGGGCCCCAATTGGTCCCTCATGTTACCTGATCCGGCTGGGTTGTCAAGCTGTAGTACACTTAGGATGCAATCCTATGCATGTTTAGACAGAAAAAAGTCTTACAACTCCCAGCCATATTAGACATGCTTGGCAGTTTCAAAGTTGTAATTAATGTTTTTCAGGTGATTATCCCTATCAAGTATGTCAGAGAATACATATACCGTACATCATTGAAATAAAGATCTGTCTCACAGTGAAATACAGTGTTCTTCAACATTTTTATTAATGACTTGGATGAGGAGGTGCAGGGAATGCTTATCAGATTTGCAGATGACACAAGATTGGATGGAACAGCTAATACTCTGGAAGACAGAAACAAAATCAAAGTGATCTTGATAGGCCGGATCGCTAGGCTGAAAAAACAGAATGAAATTTAATAGGGATAAGTGCCAAGTTCTGCTCCTAGGAAAAAGAAAACAAATGCACAGTTACAGGATGGGGGATACTTGGCTCAACAATACTACAAGTGAGAAGGATCTTGGAATTGTTGTAGATCACAAGCTGAATATGAGCCAGTAATGTGATGCAGCTGCAAAAAAGGCAAATGCTATTTTGGGCTGCATTAATAGAAGTATAGCTTCCAAATCACGTGAAATACTAGTTCCCCTCTACTTAGCACTGGTTAGGCCTCATCTTGAGTACTGCGTCCAGTTCTGGGCATCACACTTTAAGAAGGATGTAGACAAACTGGAAAGGGTTCAGAGGAGGGCAACAAAGATGATCATGGGACTGGAAACAAAGCCCTATGAGGAGAGACTGAAAGAACTGGGCATGTTTAGCCTTCAGAAGAGGAGACTGAGGGGAGATATGATAGCACTTTTCAAGTACTTGAATGATTGTCACACAGAGGAAGGCTAGGATCTCTTCTCAATCATCCCAGATTGCAGGTCACGGAATAATGGGCTCAAGTTACAGGAAACCAGATTCCGCTTGGACATCAGGAAAAACTTCCTGACTGTTAGAGCAATACAACAATGGAACCAACTACCTAGGGTGGTAGTGGGCTCTCCCACGCTGGAGTCATTCAAGGTGCAGCTGGACAGCCATCTGTCAGGGATGCTTTGACTTGGATTCTTGCATTGAGCAGGGGGTTGGACTTATACCCCCTCCAACTCTACTATTCTATAATTCTGTGATAAAAACCTGGGGTGGGGGAATTAATTACACATCTGAAATTGCCAAACTTGCCTAATATTGTATTTGAAACAGGCATCCATTGTTATTAATGAACTTATGAAATGGAAAATTTTCAACAGAAAAATAAAGCACTGTAAAAATTCCCAAAAATGTTTCCAGAGTACATCAGTGGCAAGGAATAAGGTGCCTGGACACTCCTGCCAGATCCTCTGGTTCGAGCCAGCTGCTGCCTTTTAGTAATATGGCTTAGTATTACAAGTTCCTGAGTACGGTAGTTAATACTGTCACAGGAGCAGAAAATATCTAGAGCCTAGTCCTTGTAGACAACAAATTATTAATGTGCCTATTAGACATAATTCAGCATAGGCAACATGCATGTGCACACAGGCAGGCTTGCACATCATCACTTTGATGACATCACAGTGATGTCATGTAATCATTCAGATTTGGCTACATAATTCCATCACAAGGCCAATTCAGACTGAGGGCGAACTGTGGATCATTGGAACTGCTACACATTGGGTTCTGCTCTTGGCTCACTGCATCTAGCAATCAGGGCTACATGTGTGGTTCCCCTTTGTTGGATTGGTAACGGTCTGCCACTCCTGGGACAAAATGCAGTGCCCACCCAACAGGTAATCACTGCTTTCAGAGCTGGCAGTGTCAGCTGTTTGGTGAGTGTGTGCATAGTCTTTGGATCAGTCTTTATGATATTCTATTTTTATTTATTAGATTTGTATACTGCCCAACTGGTAAATGCCCTCGAGGGAGTTTACAATCATAAAACCAAACAACAACAACATAACAAATAAATAAATAAATACATAAGAATAATAACAATACAAGCATCAAAATAATACAACATTAAACATTAGGAACATTAAATATCAATGATTGGATTTTAAAAACTGGTACCTGAAATTCCTAAGATTCTTTTGAGAGACTTGCGGAAATGTGTTAGGGGCTACTTGGCTCACTTTATTGGCTCACTGTATCAATAATACAGTCATGCCTTGGATTGAGAGCATAATTCGTTCCGGAAACGTGCTTGTAATCTAAAACACTCTTATATCAAAACGAAATCCGCCCAAAAAAATTTGTACAGAGATTTTAAATTTAAGCCGTACTACAGTACTTGTATTGCAAGACGTCGCTTGTATATCAAGTCAAATTTTTTAAAATAAATATTTAAAAATTTGCTTGTCTTGCAAAACGCTCTCAAACCAAGTTACTTGCAATCCAAGGTATTACTGTATTAATTTTGGGTCAGCAACTGTTGTTTGTTTAGCTGCAACTGGCAACAGCCTTATCGGGGATACTGCAGTTCTGTTTCTTAACTAAATCTGTTTTGCTAATGTAATTTAGTATAAGAAACTGACATAGAGTTTAGTATAAGAAACTGACATAGAGCTGGATTTCTGAGTTATTTGGTAAAACGTGTCTAACAGCTGTTTCTTTTCCAGGCTTGAATATCACCTAAAAAATTCAAATCTCACTCCATAAATTAAACATCTTGAACTTGAAAAGCTGTCTATTTGAATAATTAAGAAAACACAGTCTAAGAGAGTGAGCATGGTCTAGTAACTTGAACTTGGAGCTAGGAGCAAATTCCCCCAAGGCTTATATTTCTTGCTTGGCTGCTTTGCTCACTTTGAGCCTTTGGATAAGTTCCTCCATTTCTCTGTACACCGCTCCATATTGTAAGATGAGAACGATACTGCTGCATCTGTGCAGTTTGTGTTTGTGAAGGTGCTTTGAATGAAGTAGGAGCAAGCCCGGGATTGCTCTGTGAAGTATTAAGACTGTATAGTATGAATAGTACAGTACTATCTAGGATTAAGATTATTATTTTTTATCATTCTGTATTAGAAAAGACATTTAGTATTTGCACTTGATCTGAAGCTGAAGCACACACTCATGCCAGAATGCCAATTTCTCAGAGTGGAAAGGTCCTGTGACCATTGGGTCACATGTCTTTTCTTCATGGGTGCAGCACTACTAGGAGGTACAAGCAGGAGGTCCACTTTCTATACATTTTGGCACCTGGAGAAAGATGTGTACTTGGCAAAAGGACAAGTATGACAACTAAAAATGGGGATGTGGTAAAGGAGGGAGAAGGAAAAGAGATCTCATACATTTGTAAATAGATATTGCTGCAAACAGAGACTTAAAAGGGTGGACTCTTGGAATGTTAAGCCAGTGGAGTTTATAGTGGAGTTCCATTTTATCATGGTGTCCAGTGACGTGTGTAGTGGTTGGGAAGGGAACAATTGGAGCAAGGGGGACCTGTGACAATATGTTGCAGTATATCCTCACCTTCTTAATAGGAGTGCTCCTGCTCAGGGTTTCAGCCAGACATACAGCCATCCTTCCCTCTATATTATATAAGCTGTTGCTTGAGCCCCTAAGACAGCATCCCCCAACCTGATGCCCTAAGGATGTTGTAGACTACAACTCCTGTCATCCCTGATCATTGGCCATGCTGGCTGTCACCGATGGGTGTTGTAGTCCAAAACATTTGGAGAGCACCAGGTTGGGGGATGCTGTGTTAGCAGCTTAAGCAAGCCCATTCACTTCTCCCCATGTCATGGTTTTCTGTTTTCCTTTTACAACTGACAACATTATTCAGCTCCTGAGGATACTTATTGGGCTGTGAATGGTAACTTGCACCCATTTATATGTGGTATTGATTTGTTTTAAAGTGTGTGCGTGTGCGCGTGCGCGTGCATGCGCTTTTGCAAATGAACATGCCAATACTTCCCACTGGTTTAGCAGTGGCCCCATTTTGGTTCCATTTCTGTCGGCACAGGCCAATGAGTTGTCTGTTAGAGAGGGGATTGCAGAAATGTACTTGCTCAGGGGGCCAGATTTCCCCTCCCCCTGACTGGATGACATCAGGGCAGGGCTGCATGACTGACGACATGAATGGGGGCCCACTGGTTGGAGCTCTTCCAGTCTGCGCTTCAGCTGGCAAGCCAGCTTGGCTCATCTTTTGCCTTCCCCAAGTGGGAGCTTACAGGAGCTCCTGCAAGTGCTAGCTGAGTATGCAGCTGGTCCCCCAGCTGGGGAACATTCAGCCTGCTAGGCTGGCCCATCTGGCCTACAGGGTCTCAGGCGAGGCCCCGCTCCTGGCCGATACCCACAGCCTACCTGAAGCTCTGCCCCCTGGCTGCCAGGGGCTTGAGGGAGGAGATGGAAGAATAATCACCACTGTAATCCCCAGTTTGTGATTGGAGATTCATCCTCCCGATTTGTGGAGAAGCCGAGTGAACTACATGTGGCCGGCATGTTCAGAAGCTGGATGGATCCCAGCTGTGGGACTCAGCTGGTTCCTGCAAGCGCCATCAGAGTGTGCAGCTTCACAGTGAATGACCAAAGCGCTGGTTGGAGGACCTCTCCTCCAACTGGTGCTTCTGTCGAGGAGTCGGCTTCATGGTATGCCTGCTTTCCCAGCTGGGGAAAGCCAGAGCATGGTTAAGCAGCCTGAGGCTTTGCTTGCCCCATGCCTTTCCCCATCGGGGAGGTAATGGTTTGGGTGAAGTGCTTACTGTGCAAGAGGTGAGCTAAGCAAGGGAAATCCCTGCTGCAATCACTGAACACAGATGGCCAACTTCCTGCTCTCCTGCTCTGTTGACACATGGCAGAATTGTGGATTGCGTATGATGGGAGGAAAGCCTTGTAGGACTGGATATGGGTTGTGGATTTTATATTGCCTTAATTTGCCCTAAGGGGTCGGAGTATGAAATGTGTCCAATTTTTTTGAGAGCAGCAGTCATTAATCTGAGGCCCTAAAATGCCTTACTAAAAATATGAAAATACAGTAGGCTGTTGATAATGGATATACAGGCCTGTGGCTTACGCTGGCTCAGCTTGTCTGTGAGTGTGGAAAGCTAAGCAGGGTCAAGCCTGGTTATTACTTGGATGGGAGACCCCTCCTCTAGTTTCCTGCATTGAGCAGGGGGTTGGACTCGATAGCCTTGTAGGCTCCTTCCAACTCTATGATCCTATGAATCCTATGATTCATATAAGTATATATTCATAATGAAAATAATCTGTTGTACGTTTCCTTTCAGACATACTAATGCTACTTTAAAGAAGCTTTTCATCAAACCGGTATCGAAGGTTTTCTTCTGCTTGTAATACCATTCACATTGTAATATTAGCCCTTCTTTTTTTTTAATAGTTCTTGCTGACAATCTGAAATCCAACCCAGGAATTAAATGGCAATACTTTAGTTCAGAGGAAGGAATTTTTACTGTGTTCCCGGCTCACAAATTTCGATGTAAAGGCAGTTATGAACACCGTAGCAGGTATGACTTAACTGATTTTTTTTTAAAAAAATTCTGTGTAAAAAAACCCTATTGCTGTATAATTTTATACAGCACACCCTCTGTGGCAGATTTGGGAGGCACGTGGGGCTGCAAGGGGAAGTCCTGTTGCACAAGCTGAAGTCTGCTCGCACAACGTTGGGTTTAACCCTAAATTTGTATGCAATCCCTCAATATAAATATTTTTCAATAAGGTTGCATTATAGTAGTAATGTAATATTGTATCCATTTTAATTCCAGTTCAGAGTGTATCTTCTGGTCATTTCATACAACCCAATAGGCATGATGAATCTATGCGGAGTTACAGCACATGGTTGTCATGTGACTGCTTCCTCAGTTGCCGAGGTCCCAGCTCAGCCCATATTCAAGGTGCCACCATTTGGCCTACCACAGTTCTGCAGTGGAACCGTAATTGTGGAATGAGGTGATATACAGACTGGAGCATGGTGAAGCAATTATCTGACTGCGTCACAATGTGCTAACTGGTCTGTCCAGCCCAGATTTCCAACGCATTAGTTTGGTCTTGTGAATGGCTTCCAAAAGGTGTTCATTTACATGTTTCACTTTCTTAATTTTTTTTTTACTAGAGTTTTGCCTATAAGTATTAAAATCAGAGGGCTAAAGGGGCTTTCCAGAGAAGATGCTGTTCTCCTTGCCTGCACAATATTCCAAACAGAACTGTCAAACACAAATCCAAGCCTGCCTAATCATTTTTTTTTCATTGATAAGATTGTTATTTAAGTGGATAATTGGAATTCAGCTAGGTATATCTGAAGTTCCATAAGAAATTTGATACAGTTCCCCCTGACATTTTCCATAAGTGAGGAATCTAGCAAAACTGCAGTCCAAATTAAAACATACACATCTAAACTACAAAATCGGTATGTGAATGAGAGCTAAAATTTAATCGGTTGCTGCCAAACCAGAAAGGTGGGGCAAGTGGAATTCCATTACTCAATTAAGTTGGATAAACTAAGTATTTGGATGCAAATGCTATAAGGTATTGAGGGCAATTTGGAGAATAAAAAGTATACCAACAAAAATATCTCCAGTGAAAGCAATCTACATGCAGAAACAGGTTTCCCTGGGATTGCTTGTGGTTCCTCCAGGTGCAGGAATAAAACAGATTTTACCAAGCAGTGCAGTGGCAAATATATAGAGGTGTGCAACTTTTGGCCCTCCAGATGTCTTGGCATAAGCCAAACTCCCATCATCCCTCACCATTGACTATGCTGGTTAGGCCTGTAGGCCAGTACATCTGGAGGGCCACAAGTTGTCCACTCATGCCCTATAAGGATCTCCAGATCCCCCAAATGTGTGCGTTAGACACCAGAATTCTCTTGATTAGGGCAAGAGTGCTTCCATTACCAAATAAAAGTGTTAGTGTTCAACTATGCAAATGTTATTTGGTTGTGTACACGAAGCCTTCCTCTTTGGCTCAATAGTCCTTCCTATGGTTACAAACGTTGCTACACATTTACATGGTTTTAAGATTGGTCTATCTTTTATGGCGTAGTTCTGTCATAGCAATAACAATTCTATATTAGGTTTAGCCCCTCTCATAGAGCCAGATACAAGATTGTGGTATATTTATTACCTTCATTTGAATGTTTATTAAAAATTTCTGTTGTATGTCAGTTAATGTCCGTTATGTGGTTTTAAGATCCAAAGTCCTAGAAATTAATATTATAGCTATAGGCTGTTTTAAAATTAAGAGCTGATTATGCCCATTGTTTTATTTTAATGCCTTTAGAACATTCTCCTGCATTCCTTTTTCCTGTGAAAAGAATTCTCTGGGTGTCTTTTGATGTAATATTTAGTTCCAAAGATGTTTTTGTTTATTCCAAAGAGTCCTTGGTCTAGACAAACTGAGAGGTGGAGCAGGGTGTGTATGTTCCTGTTTTGCCTTCTTAGTTTCCTTAGTCAAGATTAGTCCAATTTGTTCTAGCTTTCAACCCGGGGGACTATGACAATGACAACAACAACAACAACAACAACAACAACAACCTTCTACTTAAACCTTTTTCAACATGCAAATGCTCTGTGCCTTTAACAGACTTGACAACGTTTTAAAAAAAAAAAGCATACATAGATAAGAGAACCTTGCAGAGTATGACCTATATGAATTACATTCCAGAGCATTAATAGAAAATACATTCTTGGCAAGAGAGTTTGTCTCATGATGATAAACCCAACCCTAATGCACTAATGCAATTTTACACTGCTTGCAATTTTACACTGTTTGCATGCCAGGTAACTAGCCACAATACTGTACTGTTCTAATTTCTCCGCCTGGTTAGAATCACTACATCAGGTGATACAGGCATAGATACACCAGGTCAATCTCAAGCTTTCCTTGTATAAAAGGAATTCTTTGTCAGAATAAGTTATTAATGATCTAAACACTATAATTAGTTGTATTGTTGCTAAATGATGGATTTACAGTTGAATACCTATGGCTGTACTGAGATAACCCAGTATAATTAATCCAGTATATTTTGTCACGTTGGATTCAAGGATTAGACTGTAGACACTGTTAATGTACCATTCCCCTGGCCAGACAGCAGACTCTTTGGCCTAGCTTTCATACTTTTAACATTCACAGTCTTTATCACATTTGTCCTCTCAAAAATCCCTTCAGGTAGGCCAGTATAATTCCAGTTTTTATAAACAGGGAAGTGAGGTGGAGCAAGAGCCCGTTGCCCAAAGCTACCAAGCAAGTCAGTGACTGATACAGGATTTGCTAAACTAAAAATAAACACATGTACAAAATTAAACCCCCTGTGAGCTCTCAAAACATGTTCCAATCAGTGTTCTAAAATGTTCTCATATTGGTCCTTTTGGATTTATTTGCACAGTATTTACAATACTAAAATAAGGCCTTCTAATTGTCTTCATTTTTGCTTTCAGAATTGTAAGTGATGGTTAAAAATTGATGTACAACTTTCTAACCAATTCTTCAATTTCAGGCCTGTCTACGTTTCTACAGTTAGACCTCAGTCCAAGCACATTGTTGTCGTTGTGGACCATGGGGCTTCAGTTACAGAGACACAACTCCAAATTGCTAAAGATGCAGCACAAGTTATTCTGAACTCAATAGATGAACATGATAAGGTGAGTTAAGTCAGAGTGATAAGCGACAGCACAATCCTAACCTTCTTAGTGGTTAGGATGCGGTGGAAATGCTCCTCCACCGGCAGAGAAGGGCTGGGTGGGGAGATGTCCACTGTGGAGGTCCCTGGTACACTCACAGAAGCTCCACAGTTGTAAATCTACTGCCAACTTTGTAACCAGCACTGCACCTTCTTGAGGGCCTGTCATGCTGATTTCAGAAGTGCTTAGAATGCCTATGAAGCCCAGTGCTGCTGCACTTCACTCTCCTTCCCTTAAGGTCCAAGTTTGGGAGGAGGAGTTTGGGAGAGGTGGTTCTTCCTGTTATGCTTCTTCGGCTGTCATCTGAGCACCTCTGAAGCCCAGCATGGCTACAGAAGAGAAAGAGGAGGGGGAGGGGACTACTCTCATCCCTGTTGCTCTGAGCAATTCATAGACAATAACCAGAGGGGAGAGTGACCTCCACAACAAATTATGAACCCCTGCTGGTATATGTCTTGGAGAACGAGGTGAAGCAAATCTGTCCTTAGTGAAACTTTTTTATGTGACTACTGCAAACGGAAGTGGTTCCCACATGATTTATTCAGGGGTCTCATAAATGTAATTTTGTTAGGACCCCAACCCTTCCTGCTGACTCATATTGAAAATAACATCACTTTCCCCTAAAATCATAAGGTGCGGTGCTCCTATGTTAATTACTAGTAACCTAGAAATTCAGTGGTGGTTTCTGATTCAGCATTAGGGAATTACAGCTGTAAATATTTACATAAGTGCAGAAACCATATTGCTTCCTTGGCAAAACAAAGGCCAAAATCTTTCTTCCATAAGTCTAACCCTTCTCAAATTTGACAGATTTATACCTCAAGCATTCTTTTCTCAGACAATTGAATTTTAAATTCACATAGACTTCTCTGTTGGTTTGTCACAGTGTGTGCCATAGTAGGAAACATAAAAGAATTCTAAACAGTAAAGTAATCCAATATATATCTATATATATTCTTTTTCTTTTAAGATCTCTGTGTTAACTGTGGCAGACACAGTAAGAACCTGCTCCTTGGATCAGTGCTATAAAACATTTCTGTCTCCTGCCACCAGTGAGACAAAAAGGAAAATGTCCACTTTCGTTAGCAATATAAAGTCATCTGACAGCCCTACCCAGCATGCAGCAGGATTTCAAAAAGCATTTCAGTTGATACGAAATACAAACAATAGCACTAAACTCCAAGCAAGTAAGTCGATTATTATGCAGTATTAATGGTTTCCCTCCCCCTTTACGCTTGTATCTTTCTTTCTTGCATTTCTCCCTTTTTTCATTTGAATTGCTCTTTTTAGCAGGGGATAGGAGGTTGTAACTTTTTTAAATACTAAAATTATTACCTGAATTGACATGGTTTGCTTTTAGGCAATATAGCAGCACATCCCTGCAAGATCCTGTTCGTTAAATTGTTCCCACATAACAAGAACATGAAGCAAATAAGCTACCTTCATTGGACCAATAAATGTCTAAACTGCTAGAAGTGAGTTTTCAACCATATAGGCATAGAAGGGCCTGGAGAATGATCTGGAGAAATGTAGATGGAGTTCTGTTATGAAGCTATGCAGATCCAGGGCCGGCGCTACCGCTAGGCAAACTAGGCGGTTGCCTAGGGCGCGTGGCTGAAGAGGGCGCAGAAACGCTGCGCTCCTCTTCGCTGCCGCCGCCACACCACCCACGCTGGGCCTCCTCCCCCGCCGCCACGCCTGCCCGCTGAAGCCACCGCCACACCTCCCCTGCCCGCCGAAGCGCCTCCCCCGGCCGCCGAAGCCGCCGCCGCACCTCCCCCGCCCGCCGAAGCCGCTGAAGCGCCTCCCCTGCCCGCCGAAGCCGCTGAAGCGCCCCGCCCGCCGAAGCCGTGCCCGCGCCTCCCCCGCCCGCCAAAGCCACGCCCCCGCCCGCTACCTACCTTCTCAGCGTCGCTTCCGGAGCCCCGCCCACGTTTTGGCGGGAGGAACCAGAGCAACAGGGCTTAAACAGCCCTGTTGCCCTGGTTTCCCCAGCAAAAAACAGAGCGCGGGGGTCCCGTCGCGTCACTTCCTCTTCGGAGGCGGTGGCAGCAGCCAGGGCGGGGGAAGGCAGGTAGGTAGGTGGTGGCGGTGGCGGCGCGGGGGTGTGTGTTTGCAGAGCAGGGCTGCTTTGCTCCAGAGCCCCCCCACGGCACGAGAGGGGGCGCGCACATATTTTATTTCGCCTAGGGCGCCAAACTTCCCTGCACTGGTCCTGTGCAGATCTAGGCCTCACCACTACCTGGATGGAAGGCTGTCAGTAGGGCAATGTAGCATGGCTGTTGACAAAGGCATATGTGTGTATGTGGTGCAGGTAAGATCAAAGTAGCACACTGCCTGCCACAAACCAAACAATAACAAGCACCTCAGCCAAACCTTTTTTTGCATTCAAAATAAAATGTACTGCATACCTAGGAAGATACCCAAGCTATTAAAATTGGGGGCTGAGTTGCACACTTGAGACTTGAGAGTTTAATTTGTGCTGAAGCTGACTAGGACTCAGTGCAGGTGCTCATCATGGCAATCCCCATAGCTGTGCCTCTAAGGAGAATGCAAAAATATAGGCAGCTGTGTTGATCCGTCTCTCTCTTTCTTGTGTATGCGTGCATTATGTCTTTTGTAGGTCTTTTGTAAAGTTAGAGGATCCTGATTGCCCATTCAAGACCAAGGCACCACAAAATACTTCCACATTACAACAGGAATAGCTCACAACAATATTGTGTTTTTTCCCCCCACTTCTTTTTTTTTTAATTTAATTTTCCAAAACAACATTTGGCTTCCGCCTCATTGTCTGACAAACATTACCAATCCTTATCCAATCTAAGTTTCTTCTATTTTCACAGAAAGAATTTCTATCACCTTACCAATATTCAGAAATCAAAACCAAAAGTTATTAAGTCACTTTCCCTCCTCCCCAAGAAGTCCACCAGAGGTTTCCAAATTTTTTTCTCTAATTAAACAAGTCAATTTTGCCATCTCTAAGTCCAACATTTTCAACAGCCAGTCTTCTATAGTTGGTATAGTTGCTTCTTTCCATTTTTGAGCATAGATTATTCTTGCTGCCGTCATCATATATTGTAATAATGTTCCATAGTCTTTCTCAAGTTGTAAGTCCATTATACCCAATAAAAACATTTCTGGTTTCAGTTTAATATTCACTTTTAAAAACTTTTGTATCCATGTGTGTATTTGTACCCAATATGTTTTCACTTTTTTACATGTCCACCAAACATGATAAAATGTTCCTTCATGACCTTGACATTTCCAACATACATTTGACACATTATTATACATCTTAGCCAATTTCACAGGAGTTAGGTACCAACGATACATCATCTTGTAAAAATTCTCTCTAAGATCAGAACACAATGTAAATTTTATACCTTTAGTCCACATACGTTCCCATTGTTCCATCATTATATTATATCCAAAGTTCCTTGCCCATTTAACCATACAGTCTTTAACTTGTTCTTCTTCTGTCCCAAACTTCAACAAAAATTTATACTTTTTTGCAGTTACATGATCATCACCTGTACACGATTGTATTCCAAATTCAGACTTATCCCGTTCTATATCATACATTCTTTTATGCACTTTAAATCTCTCTAATAATTGCATGTATGAAAACCAGTGTAAGTTATAACCTTCTGTTACTAAACAATCCCGTGTTTTAATCCAGTGTGTTCCCTGACGCAATTCCAATATTTCTCGGTATTTTAATCAGTTCTCATTGCTTGTCATTTCTTTCCTGTATAATGCCTCGGGGTGATATCCATAAGGGTAATTTTGGGCATAACCTAGGCTTGTATTTGTTCCAAACTCTTAATAACGCCCTTCTGATATAGTGGTTCTTAAAAATCTACATTAACCTTAGCTTTGTCATACCACAAATATCCATGCCATCCAAACCTTAGATCATGCCCTTCTAATTCTAGAAGTCTGTTATTTCTCAATGTCACCCATTCCTTCAACCAAACAAAACAGCAAGCATTAAAATACAATTTCAAATCAGGTACACACAATCCACCCCTCTCTTTTGCATCCTGTAGAACTATATATTTAACACGTGGTTTCTTTCTTTGCCATATAAATTTAGATAAGTCATTTTGCCATTCTTTAAAGGGCACATCATTAGTTAAAATCGGTAGTGTTTGAAATAAGAACATCATTCTTGGTAAAACATTCATTTTTATCACAGAAATCCTACCCAGCAAAGACAATTTTAGTTTCTCCCATTTCAACATATCATCTTTAATTCCTAACCATATCTTAACATAATTATTTTGAAACAACGTGGAATTCAAATTTGTCATTATGATACCAAGATATTTTACTCTTTTTTCAATTTTAAAACCCGATGTTTGCATCAATATCTGTTGGTCTTCCGCTCTCATATTCTTCACCAACATTTTTGTTTTTTCATGGTTTACCTTGAATCCTGCCAACCCTCCAAACTCATTTAATTTATCCAACAGAGTTTGCATTCCTTGTATTAGTATTATTTGGAGATCTTTCTAATTCCTTCTCTTTCTCTCTGATTTCTAATAAAATCTTTCCTGTCTTTTCTTGTCTCTTTTTTTTAAGAAAGGAATTATGTCGTATAAATTGTCCTCTGATGAAGGCTTTACTTGTATCCCAAACTATTTGTAAGTCCACACCTTTGTCTAGGTTATTTTCAAAAAATTCTCTCAGTTTATGCTTACAGTCTTGGACCACCCTTTCTTGTTTCAATAGTGATTCATTAAATCTCCATCTAAATGAACCCTTCTTCCTTTTGAAAGTCACAGAAACTGGATTATGGTCAGAAAACGTTTTTGGCAATATTTCAGCTTTATAGATTTCCATAGCCATAGCTTTCGACAACCAAATCATATCAAGTCTTGCATGTGATTTATGTCTATCAGAAAAAAATGTAAATTCTCTGGAGTCTCCATTTTTAGTTCTCCAAATGTCCACCAACTCCAGATTTTCTATTAATTCAAAAAAACTTTTTGGCAATTTTCCCTGATTCTTTCTTATATCTTTTTCCGAATGTCTTAAACAACACTCATTTTGTCTTAACTCCATCAGCGCCAGATCGTTTAAGCATTTTTCAAGATGTTGTTCTGTCTCTTGACATTTAGCTGGTGACACCACTCCATTCCAATCTCCCATTAAACACCAGTTTTCGTGTGTAGATTCCAAAAGTCTATCCATAAGACCTTTATAAAACATAGATTTGTTTTCATTTGGTGCATAAACCCCTACTACCAATATTTTCTTTCCAGAAATATTAACTTCTACTCCAACGTATCTACCTTGTTCATCTGAAAAGATCAATATTGGAGAAAGTTTATTCTTTACATATAAAACCACACCATTTTTTTTCTTTGTACTAGCTGAAATAAATTCTTCTCCAAGTTTCTTTTGTATCAAGTATTTTGAATCTCTTTTATTTATATGTGTCTCTTGTAAACAAATCAAATCCAACTTCAATTTATTCAAATAATGAAATATTTTTCTTCTCTTTTGTGGTGCATTTGCACCATTTATATTCCAAGACAAAAATTTGTAATCCATTTTTAATCAGATTAATTTGTAATCCACATAGGAGTTTCTAAACTGCACCTCCAGTCTCATCCCGAGACCCTTGTGGTTTTATTTCCCACTTTTCCACAAAATTTCTCGCCTCCTCCACCATACTGAACTTATATCTCCTTTGGTTCATGGTAAAACTAACTCCTCCTGGCAAGTCCCATCTATATCGAATATTTTGCTGTTTAAGCTTCTCAGTCAAAAATATATATTCTTTCCTTTTTTGCAAAATCCGTGATGGAATTTCCTTCAAAACAATTATTTCCACGTCTTTTCCCTCATCATTCAGCATCATTTTCTCCTTATAGTGTTGTTGAATAACTTGATCTCTTAAACTTTTCCTGACAAACCAAATCAAGACATCTCTCGGGACTTTATTTTTAACAGCAAAACGAGAGTTAATTCTGTAAACTCTATCAATTTCTGCTTGCATGTCTTTCATTTCCATACTCAAAAAATCTGCTAACAGTTCAATAATCCTCTTTGTAATGTCTTCTGATTGTTGTTCTGGAATTGATCTCAATCTTAAACAACACTCATTTTGTCTTAACTCCATCAGCGCCAGATCGTTTAAGCATTTTTCAAGATGTTGTTCTGTCTCTTGACATTTAGCTTCTAAGGTCAAGACCTTCTGATTCGTGCGACCCAACTCCTGTGAAACTTGTTCATGTGATGTTTGCATTTTATTAATTGTTACTTCTAAACTTGTCAATCTTTCATCAAGTTTTTTCTCTAAGTTCTCAAAGGATTGTTTTTGTTCATTAAAAATTTTTGCTTGCTCTTCTGAAGACTTTTGACATTGATCCATCATGTTTGTCATTTTTGACATCATTAAATTAAAACTCTCAGCCATTGTTTGATTTTCTTCCACATGGGAAAATTTCCTTCTTTCTTCCAATTGCCTTGCGTCTTTTTTTGGTGGCATCATGCAATTAAAGTGGCTTTTGAGTAGTTGCTCATTAGCTTAGCATTCTTCCTTGTAGGACTTAAAATCACAGGCATGTTTTTCTATTCTTGTGGGAGGCCCCCTTTCTAGTATGGCTTCATGCATCATTTTTGTTGCTTTTTAAAATGGATGCAGGGGACATATCCTATCCTTTAAAGTTATTGTATATTCCACTCAAACAACAGCAATGTGGTGCCATACTGTTCAATAATTTCAGAAGGAGGATGTGCCAAGTACCGTACTTCCTTTTCCTTGTAAGCAATCTTCTTGCTTGTTTTCATTTCTAGCACAAAAATGATTGTTCCGGTGTATTGTGAGATTTTTTAACATCCGGCTCTCTCAGCAGGCTCGGCATGCATGACAAAGAATCCATACAGGATATTTTTTTCTCCTCAAATGGAGTTTTGTAATGCAAAATATTATGGAAGCATATCTGGTATGAGAGATAAGAATGATACTGAAAAGATGGATGTTTGTATACTTCTCAGCCTTTCAGCGAGTCCCTAAAAGAGCAGTAGATGACTCCTAAGTAATTTACATTCTTACAGTTCCTTTCGTCCTAGAGGATTTCACAGTGCTTTAATAAATTATGAATCCTTATGCAACTTTTACTGCAATTCAGTAACCCGGGAGAAAAAAAGAAACAAGTACATAGACAGGTGGAATGCAGCCTGTTGACTGGGGAAAATGTGTAGTCAAGAGATTGAAAACACTCGAGTACCTTGCACTCTTAATTTTGTTAAGTGTATAATAGAAAATAAGATTTCAAAATTGCAGGGAAGAACAGTTTTGTAGATTGGGCCATAGAGCCATGAAAGGTAGGCTACTGCTATGAGCCATTAACACTAGAAGAGCAATGTTTTGGTAACTGATTATGAGTAAGTGAATGACATCAATAATGTTCCCCTAACTTGGTGTTTTTCAGTCACTAGCCTACAGAATAATATTGCCCTGTAAACTATTGTTTTCCTGTTGATTGTAAAGAAACCACAGGAATATTCTGTACTTCCTCTATCTGCTTCCTTTTGTAGGCTGAGGTGGTTGAGGTTGAGGCATTTCTGCCACAAAGCATTGTGCTGAAAGGGATGATACAAAAATGCAGTTTTTACTTCTCCTTTACAAATATTTCCAGCTTCCCCACTCAAAGGGCCAAAGTAGACGCATGCTTGCTTGGTTACCTATAAGTGGGGCTATGGCATACTTTTTATATCAAATGAGTGCTCAGGTCCGGGGAGGAAACCCCATCCCTCCCGCACCTTACCTAGCCACACTCAGGTGCATTAAGCCTTTCCCCCAGTCCAGCTCCAATACCAGGAGTACAAAAGGACAGAGGATACAAATATGGTATGTGTTTATTGTGCAGATTTGGAGAATTAGAGACCATAGTATGCTGGCCAGCATATGCACACTGCCATTTCTAGGTAACCTTAGCTTGGTTGGTTTGGATAAGAGGTTTCTTTTATTTGGAGGGGAGAGTAGAGATGTTAGATTCTGGCTGGAATAGAACCTAGAAGGATCTCTTAAGATTAAAATGAGCTCTTACTGCCTAGTGCAATGACGACTTTGGTGTTTTTATTTACTGCAAGGCAATTGATGTTAGGAATCCAGTGTTGCAGATAGGTAGCATAATCTAACATGCTATAATTCCATTTTTTATTTCTTAGATACAGATATGGTTGTAATTTATTTGTCAGCTGGAATAACATCAAGGGATTCATCAGAAGATGGTAAAAAGACTACACTTCGTGTCATCAATGAAGAAAATAGTTTTCTTAACAACTCCGTGATGATCCTTACCTATGCGCTCATGAATGGTAAGGAGTGATCGCCACATTTCTGACAAATTAAGCTTCTGAGGTTCTTTCAGTTGTGATCTTCTCTGTTTTGAGTTTTAAAAATGAAATGCTGTATCAGATACCTTAGAGGCCTGCATTAGCAAAGTATTGTTCATGTATGTCATGAGATGGCTTACTACGGTTTTATAATGATTTGTGCATTTGTGTATATATGAGCTTTTAGGATCACTTCATAAATTGTGGACTTAAGTCTGCTCCTCATTTATCTGTCACTTCTCTTTTGCAGAGGGAGTGACGGGTTTAAAAGAACTGGCATTTCTCCGAGATCTGGCAGAACAAAACTCAGCAAAGTATGGAGTGCCTGACCGAACTGCCTTACCTGTGATAAAGGGGAGCATGATGGTCTTGAACCAGCTGAGCAATTTGGAAACCACTGTTGGCCGGTTTTATACAAATCTCCCAAACCACATGATTGATGAAGCAGTCTTTAGTTTGCCTTTTTTGGATGAAATGGGAGATGGTAAGTGCTTCAAAGATACTCATTAAAAATGGAAAGGTTTACCTCTGTCTGCCATTACCACATTTGTAGCAAACATAGTAGGTGGCCTTTTTACAGGTCTGCCCCTTAGGGAAGCTTTGAAATTAGGAGCATTCATGGAGGTACTATACTAAAAATGCTCTATCCATAGTATAGTGGGAGATTGGGGTAATGTGACATGATGTGCAAAAATGATGATGGGCTGGGTTACAATATCAAGAATTTCTCTGTTATAGTTGTTGCTTCCAAAGGGCTGACTAAACCTTACACACAGATGCATATAACTAAAATCTGGCTGATGCTTTTTGATATAAAAAGCTTACGTCAGGAAGGCACGACTTTCAGTGGAGGAAAAGCTCCCTTCCCGCAGGTACTTCCTCCACTGAAGGTCATGCCCCCCTCATCATGAGAATGAAACCGCTTCAGTGGTCCTAAATCCATTCCTTCCTATGTTTGGAAGTTGACATATACTTTTTGGACCTTTTAGTGGCTTTTGATAGAGTGGATAATTTAATTCTGTTAACTAGGCTGGGGCTTTATACACCAATAGCAAACCTTAAACCCAGCCCGGTAGCAAATAGGCAGCAAGTGCAGTTCCTCTTTTACATGCTGAAAAGAGTGCTGCAGCACTGATAAGAGTTTTCTGTACCAAAGGCGGGCAATATATCCCCTCTGTGATCCAAGTATTTGTGGCCAAAGTTATTGCACAAATGTTGTATGGTTCCCAACTGTGTGCTCATTACAACTTTCGTCCCTTAGAAATTATTCAGACTAAGTTCCTAAGAACCATATTTTCAGTACCTCACTGTGTCCCTAATGTAGCTTTGCGACTAGAGGCTGGTCTAATTCCTATTGAATCTCGTGCCAAGGTATATATTATATATAGTATATAAGGAGACCCCCTCCTCTAGTTTCCTGCATTGAGCAGGGGGTTGGACTCGATAGCCTTGTAGGCTCCTTCCAACTCTATGATCTATTAATCTATATATGATAAACTACTGGCTAAAACTTGTTTTCTCACCAGTTGGACTTGCACCACTGACTTTGTTGGACTCCTTTCATTTGAAATGGAAAAGGCACCTGCTTAAAGAAGTATTATTAGTGGGACTTTCTCCCAACACCTTAATAGTGCTGGGTTACTCCAAAGCCAAAACAGCTGTTAAGCAGAGAATCTGGGACATAGAATTACAAGAACACTTAAGTTCATTGTCCAAATTTAGTGCTCTAGTTAACAAGATTTTGACCCCTCTTCATATCTGGCCAATTTAACTTTTCCCAAGTTCAGAAAAGCTTTTACTTTAGCCCGATTTAATGTCTTGCCTTCCATGCTTTTGGAGGGGAGATATCAAGGAATACCTTTTCAAGTCTGTCTTTGTCCCTGTAATAATGGGGAAGTTGAAACAGTGGGTCACATTCTTTTATATTGTTCCTTCTATCGGGACATTCGTAAAGAACTTATTCTACCTACTTTATGTAAATTCCCGGGTAGATCAGAAGAATATTACATACTGCAGCTACTTTCTGACAAGGTCCCCCATATTACTAACAAAGTGGCCAAATTCTGTGCAGCTGCCATAGCTTGCCGCACTTCCTTGTTAACACAGTGATCTTTTATCCTGGTTATGTTTTTTTGATATAAAAATTTTGATACAAATTTTATGCACTTTGGGATGTATTGTTGGTGTAATGGTGTAAGGTACGTTATATGTTCTGCTTTGTCTGATACTGTTTTATTGTTCGGTGCTGGTTGTCAACTGTAATAAATATATATTCATGCTGAAAAGAGGCAACTTCGAAAAACAGCAGAACTGCTGCCTTCTGCACTAGCTGCAGCTTCCAAACTAACCAGAAAAACTTGCAAGGACTGTGTGCAATTGTGAGAGACATCTTCTGTACAGTTTATTTATGTTACTTTGAGAGTAATTCAAATCCAAGAGTCACTCCTTGGCTATAAGAACTTAATCCCAGTAATTTGGAAATGCTGTGTAACTCCCCATAAACTAAACGTGGCATTTTGTGGGGAGGGTGGATTTAGATAATACATTTCTCAAGGCATCTCATCACTAAGAAGGGCTTTCAAGCCTTCACAATTATACATATTTGTTGAATAAAATGTAAGTAATTACCAAAGATCCAAGGTCTAAGGTAGCTTGCTTGTACAGTAATACCTTGGATTGCAAACATAATTCGTTCCGGAACCATGCTTGTAATCCAAAACACTCTTATATCAAAGCGAGTCTCTGGCGGGCATGAGCGGGGCCAATTTCGGCCTGCTATGCCTGCTCCAGGCGAGTGGTTACATCCCTACGACTTGTATTGCAAGACCTTGCTCGTTTTTCAAATCAACATTTATTTTAAAAATTTGCTTGTCTTGCAAAACGCTCTCAGACCAAGTTACTTGCAATCCAAGGTATTACTGTAGAATGTTTTTAATGCGGCTGCAGGGTGGTAGAAGGCATTAAAGTTAAGTGGTAGAACTTCAGAAGTGTTGGCTTATGTAAATGAGTGCTGTCATTCTGCAGTTTTAAAAAAACAAACATACTTTTTGCAAAACGTTTCTATATTGTCTTGTCCCTGGGATAAGTGACAATGCTATAGAAGGCAAGGGAGAAATAAACCTGATGTGTTCTTACTGCAGGCACCAAGGTCTTTTAAAATCATTGTGTGCTTTTGTTTTAGAATTCCCTGATCAGTCGCTATTCTGGGATTTAGTTTGCCAAGAGCAATGTAAAGAAATAAATAATTTTCTAAAGAGTGCAGACGTGATGCAGCAATTTTGTTGAAGATAAGCAGGTCTGGGTGTAGTCAGTGCCTGTATGACAGACAGTCTGGGAACCCTATGTATGCTGCCGTGATCTCCCTTGGGGAAAGGCAGGATATAAATAAATACATAAATATAATTAAATATTACTATTGCTTCTCTCTTCCTAAGCTCTCCTGATATTCCATATTCATAATGCTATTTATTTTTTTGGAATTACTGCTATCATCATTTCAGGAAGGGTATTGTCAATCTCCATGCTACCCTGGAGGGCAAAGGAAGGAATAGTGCACTAAACCTGCATAATTTCATGGGATTATTCAAAGCATCTAAATATATATTTGCAATGCAAATCCTTATATTTTCTCTCTCTCCAAAAGATGCTGCTACTTGGCTGAATCCAGATTTCATTTGAATTCAGTGGACATGGTTCCTCAGATTACCCTAAAAAGTAATCACACTCATCTTTAAGTGTTTGGGAATATTGACACATTACTTTATTATTTCTAAACAGGAGGGAAGTAATAAAACCTTTTTCTTTTTATTTATTTATTTATTTATTACATTTATACCCCACCTTTTTCCCTGCAAGGAACCCAAGGCAGCTTACATAATCCTAATCCTCCTTTCCATTTTACCCTCACAGCAACCCTGTGAGGTAAGGTTAGGCTGAGAGTCAGTGACTGGCCCAAAGTCACCCAGTGAGTTTCATGGCCGAGCGGGGACTGGAACCCGGATCTCCCGAGTCCCAGTCCAACACTCTAACCACTACGCCACACTGGCGTACCCTGATCCTACTGATATGCATAATTCCACAGTGCTGGCATAGCAGTAAAAAAGGTGCCCCCATTTAATCGGGCAGTAGATTAAAAATTTTTTTAAAAAAAAATCATAATTTTTAGTACAATAAAAAGCATTCTCACTCATGCAAGAGGAAGGGGTTCTTTTAAAATGGGATCTGATGTGATGCTTAGGCAACAACTAAGCCAGCTTTCCCCAACCTGGATCCCTCCAGATACTTTGGCCTACAATTACCATCATCTCTGATCATTGGAAGTTGGCTGATAGGAATTGTAGTCCAAAATATTTGGAGGGATTCACATTGGGGAAGGCTGATCTAAAAAGAACATAGCTCCCCCAAAGCCATTAAGGCAGCAATCCTATGCAAAGTTAATTGGAAGTACGTCCTACAGAGTAAAATAGGACTTCCAAGTAAATTTTCATAAGATGGCACTACAAATCACTTTACTATCCCCATACATATGTGCTGGAGTTTTCCTTGTTGCTAACTGAATGTGTGCTTTTTCTTGTTGTTCACAGGTCTGATAATGACTGTAAGCAAGCCTTGCTATTTTGGAAACTTACTACTTGGAATCGTTGGAGTAGATGTTAACCTAGCCTATATTTTGGAAGATGTGACTTATTACCAAGATTCTTTGGCTTCCTACACATTTCTGATAGATAATAAAGGTAACTTCAAGGCACTCAATATACTTCCTATTTTAGAGGCCAATAATCAAATTCTATTGTAGCAGTAAGCATTAACTTTTTAAATGGAAATTTTTAATATCCTTCAGATATGTCATAAATATAATAAACAACAAGTATGCCTACCTTCTTTTTTCATTTTTAGGATACACTCTTATGCACCCCTCTCTTACCAGACCCTACTTGCTTTCTGAACCACCGCTTCACACAGATATAATACATTATGAGAATATTCCAAAATTTGAACTCGTTCGACAGAACATCCTTAGGTAAGACTTTGAGTTAATACTTCATGCAGTCTTCGTGTGTGCATACTTAATCTCCAGTGGAAATTATATTGGCCTAATGCTTTCTGTACAGCAGCTACAATTCACATGTGGGTTTCGTGGGGTGTGTGTGTTTAATGAGCAGATTCCATTACACCCAACAGGAAATTCTCATGCTTTTGAATCATGCCCAGTATAGCTATTTCAGTAACTATTGTTTAGAGACACAATCTATTCTCTTCTGCAAAAGTGCCATTGAAATGAATGGGAACAACACAAGGAACACAGACGTATAGGACTGGTCTTACCTGGTTCACACATAACCCAAACTCTTAGTTTATTTAACCCAGAGTTAACCCAGTGTTTGTTGTCCTACCCAGGGTTTGTCTGGCAGATGATGGAACAAACTGCTGTTTGTTTTCTCAATCCATGGATTGGTTGTCCCCCCTCCTTTGCCCGTTCCCTCCCTTTATCCCAAATCCCTTTGTGGTGCTGTACTATTGGCATGTAGAGAGAATGCCTCTATAGTCTGGTGAAATAACCCACAGTTGTTGTTCACACATAACAACAACCCATGGTTTAAACAACCCAGAGTTCTCTTTCTGGATTGTTCATGGTTAACAAAGTATGGCTTATAAGCATGGCTGAGTTCATACATCGTGACAATCCAGAATTCAACATCCCATGGGTTAAATAATCCATGGGTTGTTGTTATGTGTGAACTAGGTCTCAGTTCTCCTACGTTTCAATGGGCCTTACTCAAGAGAACATCCTATTTTTTTGTGCTATAGGTCATCCTCTCAGAGCTAAATTTTTATTTTCTTCTATTACTCCTGGAGACATCTCAGTTTAGCATACCTAATCATCAGATATTAATTCTTGATTTCATTATATATATTTATATATTTTAAATTCAGTTATTTCTAGGTAAGCACACTGTGAAAAAAAATCCAGTCCTCTCTTCAGATGTTTGTAGAGTATTGTTAAAACATTTATGTCCTACTAGCTATTATTTTAACAAAGCTTCTTTGTACACATTCTAATCGTGACTCATAAATCAGTGCAACCATCATTCTTATCCCCATTCTGCCATTGATAATTTTTACAGACTTTCCCCCTGAACATTGACGCATTTTAAACTTGTCTTTAGTACTGAGATGCCAGAGTGGAAACTGATTTCACTACAGCCATAAAAGGCATAGTGTAAGATTACTGAATTTAGCTGAAGAAACTCTTGAGTATCTTTACATCAAGGCCATACAGAAGGAGATACTGTTTGTCCTCTTGCTTCACAGCTCCTTGTCTTTACATGCAAATTCACACAGAGAACAGAGAGAGCCCCTGGAAAAAGAACTTACAATCTGTCTCCCATGGGACAAGATATGATGCAGAAAGAAACAGTGACATTAGGCTGTTCTACTGGTGTGTCGCAATACTAATTATGTCAGATTTGCAGCCTGCTTTAGTCTCTCCGGATTATTGCTGCTTACATATCTTCAAGCTGCAGCTAGCAATTAACCTTTAAACCCTACCCACCAAGTTATTTTAATTTACATTTTTTTGGTATATTGTTTTCTGTTCATATTTTACAATTCACAATGCAAATCCCTGTGTTGAAATAATTGGCCTCACACTTAGCTTTTCATCTTCAAAGTATTCTAGGAAACCTTTTGCTCCAAACCACCTTTGTAAGGTAGGCAGGCTTCCTTAGCCTACATTTACAGTTTGGAAAATGAAAGTAGCATTCAGTGAGTTGCCTAGGGTCACAGAAGAAATTCATGTTACAATGGAAAAGAGAACTAGGGCATGCAGTTCTGTGCATGAACAACTTGTTCAATTTCTTTAAGTAACAAATCAGAGCAAAAATATATATTGAAATCCCTCACACAGGTTTTAAATAATAGCTATTCTAAGGGAGGGTGTTAAATTATGTTTTAGAAACATCAGTACAAATGATTAATGGATATGGTTTTCAGATATTAATTATCTGGAACAGTTCCAGTACCTTGCAACAGTCATTTATGCTTTCATAAACCTGACCATTGAGTATTGTAATGCAGCCCCTGGAAGATGAACTAGAACTTGCAGATAGCACAGAATGTTGCAGGCTTCCTTTTTTTGTGGGTGTAGTCTGGCAAGAACCTGTATCACCAGTTCTTCACCAACTGCACTGCATGCTCATAGTTTCTGGGCCCAATTCAAGGTGCTTGTTGTGACCTTTAGGGAGTAGCTCTAAAGTTTAGAGCCTCTCACGACATACCTTACAGAGTAATCCTAACTGGGGTGGATTGGGATGGGGAATGAAGTGACAGTGGACAGTGTATCATGGTCATTGGACCCAAGGCTGGATACATAATCACAGAAATCATTCTGTTGGTACTATCCTACACTTTTGGTTCTGTGTTCTGCCACATAGACTCAGAGAGGAGCAACATTATTCTAGAATGGACATGGAAACCATAAGTGGTTTTAAAGAAAAATGCCAGGGTAGCAAAATGCTTTAACTGCACAGGACTGGACAATGCTATACAGTTCAGAAAAGTTTTTATTCATTAATCTGCCCAGTGTTTGGTCTTACCTTGCTTCTTCTCAAGTTCCCCCCCACTTCCCTCCATTTCCTGCTCAAAAGAGTATCAGAACACCATCCTGCCTGCCTCTCTGGGCCCATGTAGAGTGTTGCTATAAACCTGGGAGAGCCAGTAGCAACAAAAAAACAAAATTCTTTACAGCTAAGGCAGGGGTGGGCAACTTGTGGCCTTCCAGAAGTTGTTGGACTGCAGCTCTCATCAGTGCTAGCCAGCATAGCCAGTTGTAAAGGATAATGGGAGTGCAGTCCAACAACATCTGGAAAGCTATGAGTTGCCCACCCCTGAGCTAGGGAAATGTATGACACCACAGCCTCTCTAGATGATGATGATTTCTAGGCTACCTTTCAGGGCAGACTAGCTTTGTATTTAAGCATTAGTATGCTAGCCATAGGTAACAAGGAACTACATGCAAGCAAGTGCGCTGGTGGAGAGGGAAGGAGCACTCCATCCCACATTCATGTCCAGCATAGAAACTAAGCAGACTGCCAGAGGAGGAAAACCCGCTTCTCTGTGGCCAGCTTGGGCTGCTGCAGGAGGGACAGAGCCCTTTGCCAGTCCCCAGTAGGCTAGTAAAAATGTTTGCAGGCTAGGCTACTAACCTTTGTGGGATTATTTACAAGGCTTCTGTATGCCCTTTAATTGCTAAGTGCACCTGGTATAGAAGAAAACCTCCCACCCTTCAGGGTTCATGAGGTGTAGCCCTGTGCCAAAGAGAGAGTGCTGCATTGGTCTTTATCCAAACTGGAAGGAATTCTATGGTGCTCTTTCTGGTCTGGGCAAAGATTAATTCAGCAGTTGGGAGGAAGTGTTATTTGCCCTGATGAGCAGGCAGGTAGCCAGTTATACTTCTGCTGCTAAACACAACCAGTAATTTTGGTGATTTCATTCCACTGAGGATATTATCACTGAAATCTCTCATCTGGAACCAATTTACCTGATCAGAGTTGTAAGACCACAACCAGCAGCATTTGGCTTTGAGTGTGAACTGGTAAATATGATGTAGCAAAGCATTCCACTTTCACTTTAATTAAGAACAAATTCCGTGCAGCCCTTTCTTAAGTTTAAATGTAAACACAAATTAAATCTCAGTTTAAATGTAAACACAAATGTTGAGTTTCTTTCCTATTTTAAGAAGTGACAGATATTGTTTGTTGCCAACTTAGCCTCCCTCTAGGCAGTCAGCTTATTACAGTCCCAGTGAACTCCTCACTGTCTTGGCATGTAAACAAACTGCGTGAAATTGGGAAGGATGCCTACAACGTGAGTTATGCCTGGAAAATGGTAAGTGACAGAGCTCACTCGAAGGTATGCTAATGTATTGAAGCTGAAGGCGAATTTTAATTGCAACAAAACAGGAATTCTTCTCTTAATATTCTTCTCTTAATATGAGGTAAATTGTTAAGCAGTATGTAAATAATAACATCAAAAGGGTTTATGTATGTGCCTGTTTGAGTGAGATTTCCTTCCAGCTTTCAGAAATCAACATGGTACATGCCTGTGATGAAGCCTCTCGTGAGAGGTGACAGAGTTGCCTGACAAGATTGTACCACATTGATTTCTGAACATTTCAGTTCATCCTTGAATATGGGAATGCCAAGCCCACATTGGGCATGATTTGGGAGAAGACATATATTTCAATTCTTCTCACTTTGCAACTTTTAGACATGGGAATTACTCCTGCAGGAAAATACCATCATGGGAAACAGAGATCCTACTTCTTCCCAACTGAGTTTAAAGAAAATAAATTCCAGGTTTGGGGAGGAACTGTAGTTCAGTAGTAGAACATCTGCATTGCATGCAGAAGGTCTGAGGTTCAATCCCCAGCATCTCTAGTTAGGGCTAGTAAAGAATCCAGCCTGAAATCCTGGAGAGTTGCTGCCAGTCAAGTGTTGACAATACTAGATGAACCAATGGTCTGACTCAGTATGAGGCAGCTTCCTATGTTCCTGTGCTCCATTTAAAGTGGGATCAGGTGTTAAACAGGGATGTGTTATCGTGCCAACATTATTTGCCATTTTCATTGCCATGGTTTTACATCTTGTCAAGGGGAAACTTCCCACTGGTGTGGGAATTATATATCAAACAGATGGAAAGCTTTTTAATCTCAGCAGGCTGAAAGCAAAAAGTAAGGTAATTACAACCTCCATTGTGGAACTTCAGTATGCTGATGATAATGTGGTCTCCGCACATTCAGAGGATGATCTCCAAACTATCCTAAATGCTTTTGCAGAAGCATACGGAAAACTTGGTCTCTCACTTAACATCAAAAAAACCAAAGTGCTTCATCAGCAAGTGCAAGCTAACCCTTTGGTGATGCCATCTATCCAGCTTGGCGGGACAATACTGGAAAATGTCGATCATTTTCTCTATCTTGGCAGCTATCTTTCTGTTACAGCTAACATCAACAGTGAAATCCAGCATCGTCTGAGCTCCGCAAGTGCCGCATTTTCTCGAATGAAACATAGAGTGTTCGAGGATCGGGATATTTGTAAGAAGACCAAAACACTGGTTTATGAAGCCATTGTATTACCAACTTTATTGTATGCCTGCGAAACATGGACTATCTATAAACGTCACTTCCACCTCCTTGAAAGGTTTCATCAACGTTGCCTCCGGAAATTCCTGCGAATTACTTGGGAAGATAGGCGAACAAATGTCAGTGTACTGGAAGAAGCAAAGACTACTAGCATTGAAAAAATGATCCTTCAACGCCAACTTCAGTGGACCGGTCATGTTGTTCGATTGCCTGACTGCCGTCTCCCAAAGCAGTTACTTTACTCGCAACTCAAGGATGGAAAGCGGAATATCGGTGGTCAATATAAGAGGTTTAAAGATGTTCATAAGGCTAATCTAAAAAAATGCAATATAAACATCGAAAACTGGGAAGCTCTGGCCCATGAACGATCTAAATGGAGGTTGGCCTTTCACAAAGGTTCCATGGACTTTGAAGAAGCCCGAGTGCAAGGTGAAAGGGAGAAACGTGCTAAGCGAAAAGCACGTCAAATGAATCCTTTACAGGACCATCTTCTATCTGGTAACCTGTGTCCTCACTGTGGGAAGCTGTGTGGATCTAGAATTGGCCTCCACAGTCACTTACGGACCCATCGCTAGAGTCTACACAATCTTCTTTAGAATTTCCTCCTTTTATCCCAGAAGACAATCTTACTCAGGTCACGAGTGATCGCCTGATGATGATGAAATAGAATGTGTAGATTCAGTATGATACAGGAATGTTTTGTATTACCAAGAGTTGGTTAATTGCTTCAATCATTTCAAAAAATTACTTTAGGGTACAATTCTGTGCATGTTGACTTAGAAACAAGTCCCACTGGCTGTGGTGGGACATGGTGCCAAGGCATCAATTGTTTTTAAACATGGTTGGTTGAATAAGCCATGATCCAGCTCACAGACAAACAAGAAAACCTGCAGCTTGTTTCATCTAATATTGGTTTGTTGCTTCTCCATCCCACTTCCTCTGCAAATACATGCCTGTTATCCTGAATACCTTTTAAGGTTGATGAGGACTGACATGGTCACACCGCTTCTCCAACTTTCAGCATAGGTCTACAGCAGGGTTCTCCAACCTTGGGTCCCCAGATGTTGCTGGCCTACAGCTCCCAGCGTACCCAGCCAGCATAGCTAATGGCAAGGGATTCTGGGAGCTGTAGTCCAGCAGCATCTGGGGACCTAAGGTTGGAGAGCCCTGGTCTACAGGACAAGTCTCAGGGGCCTTGACCATAGGCAGCATGGGGCTTAATGTCCCAAGTCATTTGGTCTACAATGCTTCTGATGGTCAATGCCTGATGCAAGTTGGCTGTTTCAAACCAAGGGTTCACGGGGCGAGGTAGCTGCTCATCTCTTCATCACTCAGCCCATAGAGGTTTGGATGTTCCTCCAGGAAAAAATCCCCCCTTGTCTAGCAGTTGTTGTGGAGGGTGCAACACATCATGATTATGTTGGCAACCTGGTCTTTCTCAATGTCTGGCAAAATATGTAGCTAACTCCTCCTTGACTTTAGCCAATAGAAGTCTCTCCAACAAGATGCTAAACAATAAGATAATGGGAGCAGTTATTTCTCAATTTTTCAGCCTTCATATAATAGCCTTCATAACCTATAATAGCTGACTGAGTACTTGAGGCTATTCGTGTGAATTCAAGGATTCTGTGTAGTAAGCTGAGCAACTAACTTAAATAATTTATTTTGCCTACCTTTGCACATTTCGGAGATTTGATACAAAATTATATGAAATATGTACTCTGATACTATGAATAAATTGGAGAGCAGTTCTCCATTGGAAATCCGAAGGCTCCATAATCTTGTGTTTATTGTCAAGTTGAGCAGATTTCCACATACATGAAAATAGTCCATACAACATTTACTGCTGGATCTGTAGGGACATGGAAAATCATAGATGTCAAAGGGAGTAGGGAACATCCCAGTTTTCTCTTAAAGCACTAATCAGGGAGGTTTTTTTAATTATGGGGAATCAAAGAAAACAATATAAAACTTCCAAATTTGCTGTGGCTTACACTGGTTCAGCTTGTCTGAGTGTGGAAAGCTAAGCAGGGTCAGGCCTGGTTATTACTTGGATGGGGGACCCCTCCTCTAGTTTCCTGCATTGAGCAGGGGGTTGGACTCGATAGCCTTGTAGGCTCCTTCCAACTCTTATGATCTATGAAATCTATGAAATCAAGGAATGCCTTTCTTATTAACCTGTGATTGATCTTTTTAGGTTCAAGATACATCCTTCATTTTGTGTATTGTTGTGATACAACCAGAAATACCTGTGAGACATCTTAAAAACCTTAACACAGTACCCAGTAGCAAGCTACTTTATCATCGACTGGATCTTTTGGGTCAGCCCAATGCTTGTCTGCATTTCAAACAACTGGCAACCTTAGGTAAAGCAATTCTTCTGAAATTTATCCATTCACCTATACATCGCTGTGTGAAGAACCTGGTCTTGGGGTGGGTGCCTCTATACTAGGGCAATCCCATCCCTATTCCCAAATGTAGAGAATGACCCCTCATCATCGGGCATTCCCTCCGTTCACTTCTGCTGCCACCTTTAACTACACCCCTTTATTTAAAATATGCCTTGTTCCCTAAGGTAGCTGATCATTAGGCATGAGACAAAACAGATCAGAGGTACCAAGAAAGTAAACAAATAAAATAAAAAGTATTTTATTTTTTAAAATTATTAAAAAGAAAACAAGAACACATTTTAAGAATGTTGTTACTACTTTTAAACAGTGTTTCTATACAGTTACTTTTACCACCAATCAGGTGTTAGAAGCCCCAGTTCCTAACCCTAACCAAACGTAAGCCAATTTCTCTATCGAGCTCCACTCTAGTTAACTCACAGATCTAATGATGAGGACTTGAAAGGCAGCCTTCTCTCTGGTCAGGTTTGACTTCCACCTGGAACCTTCAAGGCTGTTCACCAGGCTTCCCATGAAGTCTTCAGTTTGGTCCAGCAGCTGCTCAGTCTTCAGACCACCGCCACCAGCTGACAGTCAGGCTTCATCTCTTTCTTCCCAAGGCTGCTCCAGGAGTCTTCCTCTCCTCACTTGCAGACCTTCTTCAGCTTCTGCCTCATGTGCTCTCAGCCCAGCATCCCAGTCTTGTAGCTGCTCTTCCTGACTGATGTCTTCTTCAGGCTCCTCAGCCTCTCATGAAGACACCTACTGATGACTCTTCCTCAGGAAAACTCTCCTGACAGACTCACCCCTAAATGCCTCACCACAGCTCCTTATATTCATTCTAGTCAGAACCCTCCAGCCAATCAGCTTTGGGGTGGCCAACATTCCATCACCCCATCGCTGTGTAAACTTTGGACCAATGGGCATGTTTAGAATGTTCAGATTCTCCAATCAGATGGTACCAATTTCAGTCCTACCTTCCTATATAAAAAGATAGAATCTGACTTCATTTTCACCTCCTAGTGGTAACAGTAACTGTCAATTTTCTAGTACACCATATTGTCAATGTAACACTCCTCAAGCACTCCTTGAGCAAAAACACTGAGCAAAAAGCATATATTTTTCTTTTACTGTTAACCCATTCAGAACCTCAGTGGTTGAAACAAAATGTAACAGTTAAACTTTTACCTCCGTTTCTTTCACACACTGTTTAAGTTAAAATAGCTATGCTAAGTTATCAGGAGCACAATTAGTCAAGAGTGCTAACTTCTGAAGCCCTTTCAGGCTATGCTGAACAGGAGAACAAGAAGGATCATCATCAACCCAAACCTTTCTGAACTGAGCTCATATTGGCCTGAGCAAAAGGTGATCCCACAGCTTCCCTAAATCACCATGTTCCATTGTGTCATTTAACTGAAATTATGCTGCTGTAGCTTAAACCATTGCCCCTCACTTCAGTGGCAGTGAGAGCAATTGCTCTTCATTATTTCTTTTTTGCACTCATCCAGTCATTATTATTAATATAAATAACTTCTAAGATGTTCATTACTGTGCATATCTTGAGTACAGCTAAGCTGTCTATTTTTGTGACAGACATTGTATGTGCAGGATCATCTTTCGTTGTATGAAAATCAAAACTGGTTCCCTGCTTTTTTTAATCCAAGCTCAAACAGAGCATTGCAAAAGCCTTCAAGGGCTGCTTATTAAACATCCAGAGGACTATGCAGTCCCTTAGGTAGCAGTCCCATAGCATTGGGAGCAAGGGAATTACGCAGTCCTGGAGATTGTCTGATGAAGCTTGGAGAACCTACCCAACTCAATGAGCAAAAGCTAAGGCTCTCTTCCTTTACTTAGTAGGCCTGGTCGCATGTCACAACAGCCCATCATGGCTTAATTTACCTATGGAGGCTGTTGCCATGGGTTAAGGGTTGTCAAACCTTCAAACAACCCCTGCCTCCTGGGTTCACATGATACGACAAGCCATGGCAAGACGCATGTCTGTTGATGCCATACAAAAATGGTGCCCGTGGATGCCCAGCACAACACAACAGTCCCCATGGGTAAATCAAGCCATGGTGGGCTGTCGTGTCATGTGAACCAGGTCAGTCTAAGGTGGTCACCTTGGATCACCTGGTGTAGTTGGACTATATCTGTCATTTTCGGTGACCATTGGCCATGCTGTCTGGGGATAATGGGAACTGTAGTCCCAACAACACCTGAGAACCCAAGGTTGGGAACCACTGAGGTCTGAACCCTAAGCGCTACATCACTGAACTTACATCACTGGAGATTGCCAAAGCTATAGCTCAGTCTGGCTGGGGGAGAGCTTCTCAAGCATTTCTGGCAGGAGAGCACAGCTGTGCTGCCATGTACATCCCCTCCCCACCCCCTCTTGACAGTGCCATCACATCCCACCCCTGTAGACAACCCCGCCCCACCTCACCCCACCCCTTGCCACTGCCTGCTCTCTGGACTGGACTGTGGGTGATCTCCTGTGTCACACTGTAAAGGATTGAGGCCTACTCAGGCTTGAGTTTGTTGAAGCCTGAAGGCCCAAACACTTGGATGGGAGGGGGAGTTTGAGAGTTTTAAGTTACCCAATAGAAGCTAAGAATTAGATATCCTATTCAAGGTCACATGATTATAACCTTCCATTCCTGGGAAGGCTATATATGTTGGGTGTGGTCAGCTAGCAGTTAGTGTGTGCTGGGAGAGAGCTAGAAGCAGAAGCACAGAAACAGCAGAGAGAAGGAGAGAAAGAGAAACTGGCTGCATAGCAGATAGGTAGTCTGAAGTTATACTAGAGAACGGTAGATTGTTTGTTTGTTTGTTTTATTTTATCATACTTGCTTTTGAATTATAACCACTCTATTAAGTAAAAACCCTAATATTATAAGTAAAGTGCTGTTGTTTACCCTGGAGTTTGGAGTGACTTATTCACCACGTCTACAGCCTACACCCATGCTATTAGAAGCTGTAAAAGGACTTGATCTCCTGGAACGGGAGGGGCTTTGAGGAGAGGCATAGATCTCCCAAAGGAAGGTTAAGGGGTCCCTGCAGTAGCGGAACCTTGACACACACACACACCCATAATGCCTGCCTCTGAGGACCAACTGCTTGCTCAGTATAAGCCAGAGGGCAGGTGGCTGAGAGCAGCCACCTGTCCTCTGGTTTGCTCTGAGGATCTGCTCAGAGCAAAATAGAGGACAGGTGGCTTTTCTGGAAAGCACCACTGGCCACTCTCACTGTGGCATTTGCCGCAGTGGGAGGACAAGACTAGTGGGGCTCTCCAGAGCAGCCGTTAGTGTTGCTGAGGTGGCTGCTTCAGAGAACCCCACTGGTCCCACTATCCTGCAGCAAATGCCACAGCACCCGCTCTGGAGAACCCCGCCTGCCCTGCTCTCCAGGTGCAGCAAATACCACAGTGGGAGACTGGCCAGTGGGGCTCTTTGAAGTACCCACTGGAGGCGGTGGCAGGCACTCCTGGTGGGGGTGAGTGGATGCGCAATTTGCCACTCCTCCCATTCCACCACCTGAGGCAGAGGATTCACCCTGCCTGATGGGAGGGCTGACCCTGTCTCCATGCTTGCTCAGACAAATTCAGGGATTGCAGCTCAGAACTCCAAAGGATCAGAAACTGCCCTGCATGTGCCCTGTGAGCTAGTTTAGAGATTGCATGGTCCTGGAGCTGGAAAAGCCACCTTTGGGGACTTTTGCACCCTTGCGTCTAAGTATCCAGGACTTGGGTGAAGAATAGACAAAAAATTCCAGCTGGAAATTGAAAGCACACAGAAAAGTGAAAGTTCTTTTCAACAATAGGAAAAGTGAAAATGACACTAAATAGACTGTAATGCTGAGCATTTTACCTTGGCAACCTTTTTTCACTCTTCCAGTTCCATTTCTGACAATTCCTCATACCTTCTGTTTTCAGTAGAGTTGCCTCAGTCCACCATAGGCATGAGTAGTCTTAATGGATAATAGAGAAAAGGCTCTTTTTCCCCTTTCAGTCCCTAACTGCTACTGCAGTGTGCTGTTTTCTTTTTGCTGTTCTCCATATGGACTTTCTGAAATGGGCCAGGCAGCACCACAGTTAAATGCTACTAAATGTAGTGTCTTGAGACTGTCTGCTTCATTTAAAAAAGAAAAAAAATCTTGTGAAATAAGCATACCCTGAAAGCAAGGTAGTTGCATAATTTACCTTTCAGAAAATAGGATACGTTCGGTATGAGCAGTGCTGTTATACTCCTTTCAAAGCTGAGCTTGATTCTCCTGGCTGTCAAATAAATCATTAGCAATAACATGAAAACATTGAAGTTCTTGCCAGTCATGCCGTATCCTGTTGACTTTGGAATTATGCAGATTTTATTCCCAGCTATAAATATTTAATACCATCAATCCCTCTGAAAGAAGCCAGAAGTTAGAACTCTAGTGAGAATATACTTTGAAATATTTTTAATTGGCAAGTTCAGAGACTTTAAAAACTGTATAAAAGTTCTAAATTCAGTGAAACATCTTAACTCTTTAAAAAATCTAAATAGTTTTATATATTAAAATTAGGCACATCCATTTTAGAAGTTGCCCAGGTTATGCTGAAATAGAAAATTAAACTTAAAGCAAGAATAAACAATTATTCTTAACCAAAAGGTTTTGACAATATATTTTGACACTTTTATTCAGATTAAATTCCTTGTGCAAACAATTCACCCTCTTCCATGTTGCCCATTAAAAAAACGAGTATGTTCTCTTAAAGCCCCATAAAGGCACTGCCATGTGGCTTCTCTCTGAAGAATGAATCCTTTCTTACAGTCTCTGGAACGGCACCAGAACATTATAAGTCAAGGCAAGGAGGTCTCATCAGCTTCTTGTTTTACCCATCTGTAATTACATAGTTAAAATGTTTGTTTAAAAACTACCATTGAAAATAGTTTTATCATCATGATGATTGCTATTTATTTGGGATATATTAAAGATTATGGTGAGGAAGAAATATCCCCAATAATTATGTTTTCCACTCATAAAATCATATCAACTGTGGGCTATACACTGAAAAATTAACATTGTCAAGTGCCTGAGGGCCTCTACACACATCACAGCCTGTGCCAGCTACACTTCTCAGCTGCCCTATGCTGCCTTCCAGGCTCCAGCTAAGAATGAGCTATAGAGAGGGAACTTTTGATACCCAGGGCAAACATTGCTTTTACACCACTGAACCACAAGCCCTCTTCAGACTGACTCCAGTCCATGCAGGTAGCTTCTCACACTGCTTTACCGTGGGTGTAGACTTCTGGAAGTCTACATTGACTGACTGACAACTGTGGCTGCTGCAAGTTGGGTTGGTTGTCTGGAGGGGCCCTGGATCATCCTACAGTAGCTAAAGCCCTTCTCATTGTTTCTTGCTCCCTTTAATACCACCCAAGGCCCCAGGTTCCTTCTACTTGCCAATAGCTCCACTTCCCTATGGCCTCCTTGTCCATAACAGGTGTTTGTCCCCCTACATTTCAGGGTCAGTCCCTCCCTCCCTTACAGATGACCATGGGGAAGAAGAAAATGATTGTTGACTAATACGGTATACTGTTGTTACAATGGTCCCCCCCTGGTGGCCACATGCACTACAACACAGATGTTGGAGAAACATTTCCTAAGAGCACACTTTCTCACATTTTCATGATAGTCTCTCGTTGCTCCAGCATGTTACTTGCAGCAGCTAGATCAGGGCTCTCCAACCTTGGGTCCCCAGATGTTGCTGGACTACAGCTCCCAGAATCCCTTGCCATTAGCCATGCTGGCTGGGTATGCTGGGAGCTGTAGGCCAGCAACATCTGGGGACCTGAGGTTGGAGAGCCCTGAGCTAGATAATTGAGTTTTCATATGGCTGGGTTCAACTGATATTTTGTGGTTTGCCACATTTGCCTGTCTTGTCTTTCCAGAAAGCCCTACAGTAATGCTGTCTGCAGGTAGTTTCTCTTCTCCATACGAACATTTGAGCCAACATGAGACCAAGAGGATGGTGGAGCACTACACAGCGTATCTTAGTGACAACACACGTCTCATTGCCAACCCTGGGCTGAAGGTATATTATCTTTGTTCTATCTTGCAATTTGCCTTCCTTGCTACTATGATAGTCTTGCTTAGACATTTCTTGACATTTGCTGGATCCATCTGGTGGGAGAAGATTTTAAAGAAGTAACTGGGTTTAGATGATCTCTGATGAGACTTTGACTAGGTCCCTTGGTTTCTTGCTATGTTTATATAGCTGGTTTTGTTGCAAAATTTGCTTGTTTGTCAGTGCCTGGAGTACTTAGCAACATAAGAAATGAATGAACTTGGCACATGTAAAGCAAGAAGTTTTAAAACATCTTCTCATCTAGTTGGATTCTGAAATTGACTTCCAAAGTGAGTTTAAGATTATGCTGTGGAACAGTTTAAGAGTCCACCTCAAGTAAAATAAATAGCAGCTTTTCACTAGGAAGAAAAATCTATCAGATCACATACGTGTGAACAATATGAAGATCAGATCAGTGTTACAGACACCAGGCACAGAGAATACCCTTCATTTCTAAAGGCATAGAAAACAAAATCTGGGGATAAGATTTAGATCTACCCAAAGTAAAACATTATATAGTGTGAATAATTGCAACAAGGTTTCATTAGTATAAGGGTTTTAAGCTCTCCCCCCCCCTTTTTTCATTTCTTGAAATTTGCTGGGTCCATCTGGTGTGAGAAGATTTTTAAAAAGTAATTGGGTTTAGATTATCTCTGATGAGTCTTTAGGAAACCCTGCAAGCAGCTTATTATCTTTTCAGGCAAGTCTTAAAGGAACCCTGCTAGGTCTGTCTTTGTTTTGCAGTTCTCTGTCAGAAATGAAGTAATGGCTACCAGTCACGTCACAGATGAATGGATGACACAAATGGAAATGAGTAGCTTGAACAGTTACATTGTCCGCCGTTACATAGCAACGCCCAATGGGGTGCTCAGAATTTATCCTGGTTCCCTCATGGACAAAGCATTTGATCCCACTAGGAGACAATGGTGAGTTTTAGGATCCCATTATGAAAGGTTTAAGAAAACCCTTCGAGTTTGATAATATTGCACAAGAGAGAATATTTTGTGTAGAATTTATTGAACATTGATTAAACATACAGATGAAAGATTTCCAAGTGAAATACTATACATTTAATGTTTTAAATTTGTGGTGGAAATTGCATTGGATGCTTGCTTTTTAAAAGGTAGCTTCTGTTTCTTGTCCTTCTGTGCAGCAATGAATAATGGAAACATCTACATATGGTTACGAAAATCCATGTTGCTTGTAAAAATCCTTCAGAGCTTATCTCATGTGGTTCTCGTTATGAATTTCAGATTCTCGTGGCATTCTTGCCTCTCACTATTCCATGAAGCAGTTTTCCTGTAGTATAGATTTCTAACAGTGTAATTCCACATAAGATTATGCTCATTTAACAAAAGTATTAATTATGCACAAGTATGGTTTAAGAAAATGTTTTGTATACACTGTAAATGAGATAATAAACATGAGGGAACTCCTGAATGTGTTCCATTCCATATGCTTTGTTGAATTAAACTAGCCAGGTGGGGGCTGCAAATCATGTCAGAAACTAGTGAATATAACCAAATGCAGGATTTCCCCCCTCCAGCTACTCATGCTGTCAGTCGCTTCTGTCAGTTCTACTGGCACCACCTCTTCCTATCCCTTTTTTTATCTGCTTGAAGAGCAAAGTACTGGAGAAATGAAACAATTTCTCAGCTTCCCTTTTCTTCCATAGCTCAAATATTTCCATTTTCCTCATAATAACAGTGCATCTTAAGAAATTTGCTATAGCAACCCTGTTTTTAATTAGATGAGTGTTCACACAATGCATTTCAAAATGGGGTGGGGGGAGGGACCCAGAAGAGTTATCTCTGCAGTGGCAAGAAATATTATAGAAAAACAAGCTGCAGATACTCCCAGAAGGGTTTGTTTAAACAGTAAATGCCCTACATGTTTTGGGTGCAGATGTTCATATCACCAGTTACATTCATTTTATTAATTTCCAGAATTTCTGTCCCACCTCTTGTAAGTATAGTTTCTATATTTGTTTAATAAAACATTCTTATTAACACATACAAAATCCTAAAAACAATAACTGGAAGTTGCCCTTTAAAACCTGTGAAATATAAATAGATTTTTAAAAAGGAACATAGGACCCCAGATGCATAAGTGAGTTAAAATCACTTTGTCCATGTTTTGCATATGCATGGGTTTATGCAAGATTAATTTTCTGTGTTACAGAAGTTTTGCATCTATTTTGCAACATCCAATTTAGTCACATAAAGTTTCTTCATTACATTAAAGATGCTTATTTTACTTTCTGATAGGTACCTCCATGCAGTGGCGAATCCAGGATTAATTACTTTCACTGGGCCGTATTTAGATGTTGGAGGAGCTGGCTATGTGGTTACCATCAGTCATACAGTTCATTCTTCAAGGTAAATTTGTTTTTGGTAGTGACCATAATGTCTTGATCCACAACTAACATTGGCCAATATTTTTTGTAAGAATCCTCAGATTGTACTCTAGTTCAAGTGAACTAAAAAGAAAACCCCCTATATGATGGCATCTGAAAATATGGGCTATTCAGGTTTTGAGCATTTTACGTTCTCTGCATAGGAAGTCTAGATAGTGGAAGAGATAGTTATTTATTATGTATTATTATTATTTATTATTATATTTATACCTCGCCTTTTTTCCTGCAAGGAACCCAAGGCAGCTTACATAATCCTCCTCTCCATTTTATTCCCACAACAACCCTGTGAGGTAGGTTAGGCTGAGAGTCAGTGACTGGCCCAAAGTCACCCAGTGAGTTTCATGGGGAGGTTAGATGTTAGTAGAAGAGATAATGGAATATGGATGTTAATGTGATTGTGTTCTGATTGTATTTATTTTTAATCATTTTAATCTTTTTTTTTGTATTTATATTCCACCCTATGGCTTCATCGGCCTTCAGGGCAACTGACTTTAGCATACTGAATTTAAATGTTCAGCTTGCTCAAGAGAAATTAAAAGAGATCGGCCATGTTCGCATGTCACACTAAGCCACCCTGTGAATAAGCTACGCAGTGTGAGTTGTTCGCAGAACAACCCGTGATGCACCCAACAGATGGTCAGGCTCACCATGGCTTGTTCTCCCTCTCCTTCCCCCTCACTCCTCCAGCCGGTATGCCAGTGTCCTTCACAGCAGAACCTGCCTTGTCTCCCGTTCCAATCACTACCCCTTTTCGTTCACTACCGGTTTTGTTTTGTTTTTTTTCCTTGACCCTCAAAAATGTGCAATTGGGGTCATATTTTGTTTTTAAAAAATTCAGCCCTAGAAAATTGCACCATTGTGTTAATAATCATTTTTAATTATTGTTTTTGTTGGTCTTTCGCAAGTGCACTCTTATGGCTGTTGGATATGTGTAGTCTTCCCTGGTCAATTTCTTGTCTGTTTCAGCTGTCAGTGGGAGTAGCAAGTGCAGTAGGTAACATACATGGAAAATGACAAGGCGAAACTGCATATTTGCGCACAGTTGCCAGGGACCAATTACCAAGCTGTCAATTGAAAAGCACCAAAAGGGGGGGGGGAGTGGGAAAATTAGGTTGCACCAAAAGTGGGGGGGATATCTCCCACTTAGCAATGTAATCCTCTCAATTTTAAGTGTTGAATTGACACTTCTCAGTGCCCTCCACCTTTTCAACACTTCCCTGAGTCTCCATCTGCTCCAGAAAGGGGAGATATTAACTCTACCCACCTTTTCAAAGCTCTTTTTTTGAGGTCCTTACTGCTATGGTTAATGGAGTTCCCTGGCAATTTTAAAATAAACCTCTAAAGAAATATATGCAAATTTAATACCTGGGGAGTAAATAGCTGGGAGATTTGTGCCAATGTAATGGCTGGGAAGTAAATGGAGGGGAAATCTGTGCACCTGCAGTAACTGCTCCATTACAGAGCCAGTGTGGCGTAGTGGTTAAGAGTGTTGGACTGGGACTCGGGAGATCCGGGTTCTAGTCCCCGCTTGGCCATGAAACTCACTGGGTGACTTTGGGCCAGTCACTGACTCTCAGCCTAACCTACCTCACAGGGTTGTTGTGAGGATACAATGGAGTGGAGGATTATGTAAGCCTCCTTGGGTTCCTTTCAGGAAAAAAGCCGGGGTATAAATATAATAAATAAAATAATAATAAATAAATAATTTCCCAGCCATTAAATTGGCACAGCCATTAAATATTTCATCTTTTTGCCAGTCTCCAAAAATGCACATTTTTGAGAACTGTCAGGGAACTGCAGTAATCGCAGCAGTAAGGAGCTCCGAAAAGGAAACTCAAAAAGCAGGGGAGTTAATATCTCCCCTTTCTGGAGCAGTTGGAGAATCAGGAAAGTGTTGAAAATGTGGAGGACACTGAGAAGTGTCAGTTCAATACTTAAAAGCCAGAGGATTACATTGCTAAAGGGGCATGATTAAAAAAACAAACTGCGGCTAACAAAAAGGGGTAGCGATCGGAGTGGGAAGGGGGAGACAAGACAGGTTCTGCCATGAAGGACACTGTGATACTGTCTGGAGGACCAAGGAGGAAAACAAGCCACAGTGAGCCCGATTGTCTGCCAGGTGCACTGTGGGGTGTTCCGCGAACAACCCACTGTGTGGCTTATTCTCAGGGTTGCTCAGTGTGTCGTGTGAACATGCTTTGTGGCTTTTATCTTAGTGTTATTAATTAGCTGTAGCCATTCTTTTGATCAAAATTCTTATTAGTCTGTAACTTTAATAAATAAATCATCATCACCATCATATAATATACTACATTTTTGCCTGTGACTAGTATTTAGAATTCTAAGCTGCATGGAGGCACTGTGTACAATGTTGTGTTCTTCTGATAATTAGAATCTAATTGAAACAGTACCCCGACTACTTTCATGTGGTCGTCATCATCACCTTTTATTTGTATGCTGCTTTCCCACAAAAATTGTGCCCAAAGCGGCTCACAACATGGCAAATAAATAACACTAAATGTAATATACAAAACATCAAGGAACACTAAATATAATATTCAAAAAATAATTTTACAAAATATCAGAGAATAGTAAATATAATTTACAAAATATCAAAAAACACTACATATAATATTCAAAAAATACAATAGAAATAATTACAGATAACCATAAACAATTCAATATTTATTTATTTTATTATATTTATTATATTTATACCCCGCCACCAAGCCTAGACAGCTTTATTTTATTTATTTATTTATTTCATTTATATCTCGCCTTTTTTCCTCTTGCAAGGAACCCAAGGCAGCTTACATAATCATCCTCCTGCTCTCCATTTTTTCCTCACAACAACCCTGTGAGGTAGGTTAGGCTGAGAGTCAGTGACTGGCCCAAAGTCACCCAGTGAGTTTCATGGCCGAGCGGGGACTAGAACCCGGATCTTCTGAGTCCCAGTCCAGCACTCAAACCACTACGCTACAATTATACTAAGGTAAAAAAAGAAGAAGAAGGCAAAAGCAGTAGCAGCAGCAGCTTTTGTAGCTGGAGTCAGTCAGGCCCCACCCTCCCTGGCCAGGTGTAATGAGCCAGGGAAGCAGTGACCACGTCTTGCAGTACTCACAGCTAGATGGTCTCTAACAACCACATTGGTTGGATGGCTCACCAATGTGGTATGGTGGTTAGAGCATTGGACTTTTTCCAGGGAGATCAGAATTCAAATCCCCATGCAGCCATGAAGCGCACTGGATGATGTTGGGCAAGTCAGTCTCCCTCACACAGTCCGTCTCTCTCTCTCTCTCTCTCTCTCTCTCTGTGCCTAGCCTACTCCTAGGGTTGTTGTGAGGCAGGGGTAAGGAACCTGGTGTACTCCACATATTTTGGACTGCAGGTTCCATAATTCCTGGTCATGCTGGCTGGGAGTTTATGGGAGTTGGAGTCCAACGTATCTGGATGGTACATAGCTGGAGCCCATCCATATATGCCACCCTCAGCTCATTGGAGTAATGATGGGATATCACATGGATCCTTCCCACACCAGCACTGTTGGCCTCCAGGAAGGTGTAGGGCTGGTGTGTGAACTTTCCACACAACCCATATGGTTGCTGCCTTGAGCAAGAACCTTTCAGAGAAAGTGTTACTTTTGCCTACCGTATATAAGGCTTCTTGCTTCACAGTTACAAGCATATTGGGGAGGACTACCCATTAATGCCCTCATATATCATTGCAGTAGAATAGTACAGGTGTAAAAATGGTACCAGATGGCTGAGGAGAGGGAGAAGATTCTTTCCCCCTTCCAAACAGTGTTGTAAAAATATGCCAGTATAGGCTCTCGAAGAGTGTGTTTTATGGCCCTTTGATGTGTCAGTTGCTAAGGCAACAATATGTAGTCTTGAGCTGTAGAGCAAAATAGGGGTATCAGCAGACCTCCACATATGGGCAAGATGTTATCATTTATTCACAGCAGCTCTTGCTACTTCTGCATCTTTTAAGCTTTAATGCATGCAGCACATATGAAATATCCATACAGTCCTGTTTCTCTCTAGTTTAAATTATCATGACTGTACCCAGCTAAGGTTTGCGGACTCAAGTATCTTAATTTTGGAGGCTTAGGAATTTTTTCATGATAATGTAACTATTTCCAGCTTGTGTTAAAAAAATTTTTTTTTTTTAAATCTCATTGTTGGAGGGGGTAAAAAAAAAAAAGAAAGAAAGCGGAAGAGCGTATAATTGACATGTTTGCTCAGGAGAATGAGAGGGCATATAGGTAAACTGACAGTATGCAATTCAGATAGTGGAATGCTAAGGGCACACTGATTTAAACTAGGGCATTTCCACACAATGTATGCGCATTCATTTCTCATCTTTGTAGTTCTTGGTCCATGGTATGCATTTCCGCTGTGGAGATGCTGCATTTGCCCTACTTGTTGCTGCTCAGTGGCCAACCCACTGACCAATTCACTATCTCTATACTAACTTACCTCCCAGGAAAAACAACAAAGACTAACAGATTTATTACAGCACAAGTTTTTATGAGTCCAATTCATCAGAAGCATGAAGTGTAAGTTGGCAGGCATATATACATAAACTTGTGTGCTTGGGGGGTGGGGGATTGTAAGCAGTGAGACAGGACGCAACTGAAATGCCAAAAGCACAGACTGACAATTATGTTAAAGGTTAACCTCGCAGGGCTGTTGTGAGGATAAAATGTAATAATAATGATAATGATAATAATAATAATAGAAAATATACTATCACAATATTGTTATTTTAGGCAGTAGGCACAACTGAAGTAAGATGAAACTCAGAGGGATGTTTACCCCACTACAGGAAGTCCTTAGAATAGCCTGCGGTCTTCATTACCCAGAGCCTTTGGGTGTTACGCTCTCCACCCCTGATAGCGTGTACCCATACCCTCTTTATAAAAGGGGATAGGAATGAACAGCAACAGAGTTATAATTGAACATGGCATGGCATGCCAGCCAAATTCAAAAAGATACTGGTTGGGCCTTAACCAGGCGGGAACCTATGCCACCAATAGCAGACCAAGAATCGAAAATATATACAGTAATACCTTGGATTACAAGTAACTTGGTTTGAGAGCGTTTTGCAAGACAAGCAAATTTTTAAATATTTATTTATTTATTTATTACTTGATATACAAGCGACGTCTTGCAATACAAGTACTGTAGTACGGCTTAAATTAAAATTTTCTGTACAAATTTTTTGGGGGGGATTTCGTTTTGATATAAGAGTGTTTTGGATTACAAGCATGTTTCCGGAACGAATTATACTCTCAATCCAAGGCATGACTGTATTCAATCTGTTGCATCTGAAACCCCCATGGATGTGAATTCCATATCCTGGGCATCCCTCATAATAGAGGTTGTAAAGGTTTCTCCTTAACCCAAAGATTGAGAGGTCACACACAGATGGAGCGGTCCCTCTGGGAGATGTGTTTGTCCATTGATGACAGACTGCTCCTAGTCATACAAATTTTTCTATGTGACCTTTATTTTCAGTTTGGGGGGAGACTGCTTGGTTTCATCCAGGTAGCTTAGGACCCCAGATCATTTAGTATATGATGTTACACAAGGTTTACACTATAGTGTTCTGCTATGAAATACAAATACCACATCTCTTGCTGCAAAGGCCCTGATTTCATGCATGTCTAACAATTAACAAGTGTGGAATATCTGTTGTATCCCAGCATTTAATCTTTAATCTTCATTACATGGGGGGAAATACAAGTTTGAAAAGACTATCTTTTTAGAAAGTACAATTTTATCCACAAACCAGTTAAGTTGGAGCACTTGAATGTAAGCAGATTTTAAGCTTAAAGCCAAGCTTTCTGACCTAGATGGTGGGTTATTCTGTGTCCATATTCATTTTAAACCAAAGCTTTCAAATGGGAATTAGAAGGAAAAATCTGATGGGGGGGGGGGGGAATGACCTTTCAGCTACTTGGAATTTTAGCATCTTTACAGGGAATTCATATTCCCTTTCTCATGATAGGAGGATAAGTGAAAAGCTGTGAAGAATTTTAATAAGCAGAAGGTCTGAAGGCCATGCAGTTCCCCAGAAGCTGAAAGGAATCTGATCCTTTAGACAGTGTCTACCCGCAGAAGGCTTCTGTATTTCTCTAACTGATGCAATGCTTCAGGGGACCTGCAGGCTCTGATGAGCCAAGGGATTTGTTTTATTTTTATGTTTACAGTTCAGAATTTTTAAAAGTTGATCTAGCATTGCTATATTTTAATGAAGACCAGCACTGATTTTTTTTAAAAGCAACTGATTTCTATGTGCTCTTGCTGTTTTGACATAATGGTACTGCTCTGTTTTCATAAAAAGAATGTTTTAGCAAAGATCAAATTCTGAGGCAAAAGAAAATGCTATGAACAATTGGTGTTTGACTTTTCATGTGTCTGGATAGAAAGAGTACAAAGAATGTTAAAAAGCTGGATGCTCCCTGAGAGAGATGCCAGTCCTTAGCCAAGGAATGCAGGATAAATTGCAGAGCACATTTTAACTGTTACTGCCTTGTCTCTTGGACTTCGTTGCCAAATTAATACTAAGTTATGGGTCATTTTCATGTTTGGGCATGGCCCTCTCTCAGTGGGAATTTCAATTAAGTTAATTGTACTTTGCTGTTCTTCCTAACTCCCTACCTAGCAGTTGAAAAGGTTTTGGAAAGTACACACTAATATGGGTTGGCAATCAGAAGCATCTGGAAAGTCCTATTAAAATATATCCCAATGTACTTGACTTGTGTTTTGTTCCCTTTAGTTTATAGGTGAGTTGGGGATTCTCATCTATGTTAGAGATAGTGTGCAATGGACCTGGTCCAAATTAATAACAAGCATGGAACACAACAGTGTCATAGTTACGTTACTGAAATTCAAAATGAAAATAGTATCATCCTCAGTGTTTGATCCATTAATATACTACTCTCATGCTGTTAAACATATGGTAATACAAATGGTGGTGGAAGATTCAACATTTTAATTTGTGTAGGTCATAAAAAAAAAAGCTGTGGCCTGCCCTAAACCAAGAGAGATTTAATTTTCAAGAAAATTAGTCAAGTGGCTCATGGCTTTCCCATCTATGTTAATACTTTTTGACTTAATTGGAAGGAAAAGGGCAAAAACAAAGACACACACACACACACCCCACACACAGTATCACATCAAATTGTACATTCACTACTTTCTCACCCTGACATATCAATTGTCTTTGTGTCCGTTGAATCATATAGTATTGCATACTGAGACAAAGATAAAATAAACAAAGTTTACCACCATGAGTGTGTTAAGGCAAGATGTATACATTAGTTGCTTTTCCTGTTAGTCTTTTTTCTAGCCAATTAACATTCTTCTTGGACTCTGAGAGGAATCAGCTGAGATGAGTAAAGATATGAACACTTACTTCTATGATCTGGTGAGAGTTGGAGGTTAATTTGTTATAATTTATGAGCCCAGGGAACAGACCAATTTCTTCCTGATTCAAAATATATAGTCTGCATTTTGCTTGACAACTCTGTGAGCACCATAAAATATGAAATGTTTTGGATATTTTCTGGATAACATGTCTCTCAAGACCTGCCCACACTTTTTATCATTGTAGTTCACAAATGTCTTCTGGCCATTCTGTTGCTGTGATGGGTATTGATTTTACTCTGAGGTACTTCTACAAGGTACTAATGGACCTGTTACCAGTTTGTAATCAAGATGGGGGCAATAAAATAAGGTAAGGTTGTGTTTGTTGTATATTTGTTTTAATTTGATAATATTTTAGAATTCTGTTACTTAAAAGTCCCCCCTTTCCTCCTTTTCCTTAAACCCACAGAAGAGTCATGGGCTAGAATATGGTCTTCATAGCCCTATAAGTCTGTATTGGCCAGGTCTAAGGAAATGGTATTAAAAAACAGTCCATAGATGGCATTTGTGCCCCTCAAAATTATATTAAAATTAATAATGAGTTATCAGATATGTGTTGGAGAAACTGCAGCTTAAGGTGATCATTTGAACATATGTAGATCTTCTGTCCGAAGGTCAAACTGTTCTGGCATGAAGTAATAGATTGGCTGAATAATGTAACACGACAAAAGGTAACTCCTAATGAAACTATTTATTTATTTATTATATTTATGAATCGCCCATCTGGCCAGACATCCGGCCACTCTGAGCGATGTACAGTCCAATAAAATACAGGGGGGGGGGGGAACACACACACACACAGAGTATAAAACACAATTAAAAACAGTACAAAACTTAAAAATCCTAACCCACCCCATATTCTCACCTGAAAAGCCACGTTTTTAATGCCCAGCGGAAGCTAATCAAGGAAGGGGCATGGTGGAGGTCACTGGGGAGAGAGTTCCATAAATTGGGGGCTGCCACAGAAAAGGCCCTCCTCCTAGTCCCCACCAGCCTGGTTTCTCTGGCTGATGGGACAGGGAGAAGGCCGTCCGTGGCAGATCTTGTTGAGCGGCCTACTTGATGTTGCTGGAGGCGCTCCTTGAGATAAACTGGACCAGAACTTTATTACTGTTTTCATTGTTTACTGGGGAGAATGAAGGGCTGTGTTATAAAGAATTGTTGGCGATGCTTGTAGGAACTGCGAGAACCGAGAATGCCAGAACTTGGGGAAATGCCCAAGGACTCTCATTAAGGAGATACCTTGATAGGTATTGCGCTGGCGGAGAAACCAACCAGTCACTTTCATATAGCTAGAGGAGAAATAAAGAACGATAACTTTGTAACAACTTGGTACCCATTCTTAATGATTTCCCCAGAACTGAATGGTGAAGATGAACCTCCAATTAAGCAGCTGGATTTCTGGCATAGTAGATTCTAATCTGGCATATAAACAGACGAATAATAATAGATATAAACTTTTAATTGTATTATTTACAGATGTATGAGCAATGTTGTGTATGTGACTGTATTTAACATGTTGCAATTATGTAGTTTTGGGGGATTGTTATTGCTGAAAAATGCAAATTAAAAAAAAAAGTTCCCCCTTCCATCCCCCTTTTGGCTTGAACTCATTACATTGCAACTTAATCCTTGTCTAATCTGTTGGGAATTTTATAACCCAGAGACAAAGCTATGTTAAATTTGTGAAAATTGTAACTTTTGAATTACCAAAAAGGAACCACTTTAATTTGTATTAGCAGGCAATTTAGAAATTAACTGGTTTACAGTGACATGAGATTTTGTAAACTGTTGCTTTTAAGATACAGTAATACCTTGGATTTCAAGTAACTTGGTTTGAGAGCGTTTTGCAAGACAAGCAAATTTTAAAATATTTATTTATTTATTTTTTACTTGATATACAAGCGACATCTTGCAATACAAGTACTGTAGTACGGCTTAAATTAAAAATCTCTGTACAAATTTTTTTGGGGGGATTTCGTTTTGATATAAGAGTGTTTTGGATTACAAGCACGTTTCCGGAACGAATTATGCTCTCAATCCAAGGCATGACTGTATATGAAATGTTTAGTAGTTTTCATAGTAAGGACATATTTAGTTGGTACACAGAATTTGAACACCAAGCTCTTCCGTATGAGAACTAAAACATAGGAACACAAATACTGGAGCACTAAATGTATGAATAGGCCAAATTTGGTAGTGATTGATTAAACTACCTGTAATTCTTATTCAAATCGCAAGAAGCACTCAGTTTTGTTGGCATGGCTATAATATACTTAATATTCTAGGATTACAGTAATCCACTTAAGGTACAATTCCTACAAAGTTATGGTGGGAGGGCGGCTATATATTACCTCCAGTATCAGAGGCAGTACACCTTTGAATAACAGTTGCTAGGGAACACAAACAGTAGGGTGCTATTGCCCTCACGTCCTGCTTGTGGGCTTCCCATGGGCATCTGTTTGGCCACTGTGTGAACAGATTGCTGGAATAGATAGGCCTTTGGTCTGATCCAGCAGGGCTCTTTCTAGGTCCTTATGAGGTAGTGGAGATTGAGACTGGGCTATCTTGTGCCTTGTTTGTGCAAGGTAAGTGATATGCATATTGCTTTTATTTCACTAGTTGATGATACAAGGTCTTTGCCTTGTTGTCATTTATGACAATCACACACTTCTAAAGCTGCTTCTTCCAATTTCTCCTTGGGCCCTATAGAAGTGAAGCAGTGGGTTCTACACAGCTGCTGGCTCTATCCAAATCCGTTCTAAGCCTGGGAATCAGCTCTTTTCCTCCTGCATCAGGCACATTAACTGGCCAGCATTAACCTCTTTAGCATTCCTCTCTGTGGCCAGAAATTGACTTTATCTTTGTGTAGTCAAAGCTCCTCTCCCTGTGGAGCCTGCTTCCTTTCCCTGGCAGAACAGATGCTTCTGACTATGGAAATGGGGTTATGGACAGAGGAAAGAGGCAGGAGGACAGCCAGTTTAAAGGTTCAGAATGAGGGAAGGAGAGCCTAGTCTCTGGGAGCCCCAGAATTTGCTTGAGGAATGACAGGTGGAGTAATTGCAGAAGAAAAGGGAAATAGAGAGGGATGATGCAGGGAAATACAGTGCTTGACAAAGAAAGCTTAGGTGAGGAATGATTATGTATTTCATGGTCCCTACAGCAGACTATCTTAGATCATGTGACAAAGTTTTACTTACAGTGCAATCCTGTACATGTCTACTCAGAAGTAATTGCCACTGTTTTCAGTGGTGCTTACTCCCTGATAATTTTGTATAGCATTGCAGCCTTAGTAAAGTATCCATACAGTCTCTCTCCAACACAGCAGCCGACGGATACAGATACCTTCATGTTTTCTTCACCGTCATATGCAAGAGCACCAGCTGGTCATGGACTATGAGATCCGTTTCAGTGTTGTAGCCTGTGGATGTGGACAGGACACTTATTAGGTTTAGGACAACCACATGCCCTCTTGATCCCTGCCCCTCCTGGCTTATGGAATCTAGCAGGGATGGGTTTACTGGATGGGTCCAGGATAAGGGTTTCTTTGAACATTACTTTTTTATCTTTGTGTATCTTAATAATACAAGTCATGCACACCCAATGTATACATAATATCAAAAAGGTCAGGTATGAGTCTGACACACAGATTTTGCACCCAAGACTTGGGAGGCCTTTAAGATGTAGACAGGGCAAATGAATACATAAACAGAGAAAAGCGACAACCCAAATGGAAGACTTAAAAAGCAGAGTTGGGTGTACTCTGCACTTTAAAAATTAAAATATTGCACCTCAATAACCCAAATTCTGCACCAAAACAGCAGAATTCTGTGACCTGTATATATTATACAAATTAATCTTATTTGCATATACAGTCATGCCTTGGATTGAGAGCATAATTCGTTCCGGAAACGTGCTTGTAATCCAAAACACTTATATCAAAACGAACCCCCCCCCCCCAAAAAAATTTGTACAGAGATTTTTAATTTAAGCCGTACTACAGTACTTGTATTGCAAGACGTCGCTTGTATATCAAGTCAAAAAAAATTAAATAAATATTTAAAAATTTGCTTGTCTTGCAAAACACTCTCAAACCAAGTTACTTGCAATCCAAGGTATTACTGCATTTGTTTTTACTAGCTGTGTGGTTAAGCAAGGAACTATGCAGGACACTGAATCCATACTAGAAATCCTTCTGAACTCTCTATGGCTTCAGAGATTTCACTATTTGTCCACATACATTTCATTGCACACTTTTAAGCTTGTCAGGCATACGAGACAAGAAGTACTCTAGTGCGGGATGCTGAATTTTTCACCTAGCACCAATCTCTGTGATTGTTTACCTGTTCCTCAGGTGCTTATGCAAAATGCCAGACAACACACAGTCCTACCTAAGTGTACATGTACAGCTGTTCTGACCTAGGTTTTATTTTATGATTTCCCCTTGCGCAGGTGCTTCATTATGGAGGACAGAGGATACCTTGTGGCACACCCAACTCTTATTGATCCCAAAGGCCATGCTCCAGTAGAACAACAACATATTACACACAAGGTTTGGCTAAGTCATAGATATAGATTTTTTATACTAGATATAGACTGGGTTTGCACGACACAGAAACCCATCATGGGTAATTAGCCATGGTGGATTGTCATGTCTTGCAAATCTGAACTGCTTCCCCGCAGGGTGGCTTCTTTGTGGGCAGCAAGTCACCCTGTCAACCTATGGCTTGTTTTAGGGGTTGTTGTACCCAAGATGGGTTGCTGTGTCATCTAAACTTGGGTGACTGACCCCATCATGTGCCCAGGGAAGTGGTGAGCAAGCCAGTCTGCAAGAGCAGCAAAAACCCCTTGCCGCTTTTGCTGAGCTCGCCCGGGCCACCGCCAGTGACAGCTGCTCCACCAAGTGCTCAAGCAGCACTTTGGTGTGACTGTCGCTGGTTCAATCTATCCCTCACCGACCACAACCCCTTTTGCAGTTGCCACAGCTTTTTGTCCGTTTTACCCTCTCCCCCTGGGGATGACTTTTTGTGATGTCTGAAGTGACAGGCACTGGCAGCCCCTTCAGGCTGTCCAAGAAGCACATTGGAGCAGCTGTCACTGGTTTGCCACTTTTGTGTGTGTGGGTGCCCAAGATTTGTGCAAATTTGTTCATTATTTTTTTTAAAAAATTCCAGTAGTTCAGAGTTGCGCAAGTGTGCAACTCCGACTATCCCATGTGCACAGCCTTGCCTCATCAAAGCAAGGCTACAACACAAGGCTGACAAAGCAAGGCTACAAATAGGTTAATTTGTTGCTTTGCTTCCCATTTGACAGCTATCAAACTGTGAGCTGTCAAGTGAGAAGCGAAGCCATGAGGAGGATCTTTGCTGGTGAAAGGGGGTGGTGTGTAGATCACTCCCTTCCCAGCGAGATTCTCTAGTTTTTTTGGGTTGGACCTGACTGTTCTCAGTGTCCCCCAGCTTTTCCACCCGTTCTCCAGACTAGGTGCTCAGGAAAGTGGAAAAGTGTGAGCCACCCCATTTATGGGAACATGGAGTTTTGACAGTTGTCTAAATTCAGACTTCCTTTTAAAATGGGTTTTTTGACAGGGCTAATTAGGGTTTTTTACAGGGACATATGCAGATTTCATGGCTGCATATGTCCCTGTCAAAAAACAACAACCCTGATTCTCGTTGGGAAGGGAGTTATCTACACGCCACCCCCTTTCTCAAAGATCCCCTCACAGTTTTGCTTCTCACTTGACTGCTCACTGTTTGACAGCTGTCAAATGGGAAGCAAATCAACAAAGTAACCTATTTGTATCCTTGCTTTGTCAGTGTCTATTAATGGTGCCTCCTGTACTTTGACAGGAGACGCCTATCCAGGGCATTGATGAGGAAAAGCTGTGCATTTGGGATAGCTGGAGTTGCACACTTGCCAACTCCAAACTAGCGGCCAATTTAAAAATATATATTTATGAACAAATGTGTGGAAATCTTGGGCACAAAAAAATTAATTCAAAAAAAGTGACAAACCAGTGACACCCACTCCAAAGTTCCACTGAGAGGGTAAAACGGGGGGAAAGCTTCAGCGACCACAAATAGGGTTGTGGTTGCCGTGGGGAGGGAAGACAAGAAAGATCCTGCCACGGAATCCCCTGGGATACCTGCAGGAGGACCGAGTGGGAAGGAGTGGGAGACAACCCATGGTGAGCCGGATTGTCTGTCACGTGCACTGTGGGTTGTTTCATGAACAACCCACGCTACATAACTTATTCGCAGTGTGAGTTGCCGTGTCGTCCAAATGAGACCATAGCTGTTTAATTAACAGCGTAAATGTGTTGCTAATGTTTTGTGAAAATTATAAAAAATATTGAAGTTCTCACCTTTCTGTTTGCAGGAACCCCTGGTGGCAAATGATATCCTGAACCATCCAAACTTTGTGAAGAAAAACCTTTGTAACAGTTTCAGTGACAGAACAGTCCAGAGGTTTTATAAATTTAATACCAGCCTAACGGTATGGGTTTTTGTTGTTGTTGTTGTTTAGTTTTGTTTGACCCAGTCATTAATTTTTTACAGCTGCATGTATGAATATAGAAAAATTGCCTGAATGGTTTGTTTGGAATATTGCATGTAATATAAGCCAATCCGTTCTGAAGCAGCGGGTCTCGTAGGCTGAACAATAGATTTTGGGGATTCAAATTCCTTGATTGCCCTGGACACTAAGAATGACCTTAGTTAGGCAGGTCACTGTATCCCAGCCAGAAATCAGGAAAAGAAACTGGGGAATGAAATAAAAGCAACAAAAGAGAACCAAGAAGAGGACATTAAGAAATAACTATAAAATGTGCATTGGAAAATCAAAGGGATTATTTCAGAATTTGATTTACCATAAATTTTACCATTACTTGGCATAAGAATTTCTACTTAAAATGCCACCCAAAAAAAACCCTAAAAAGGAACATCATTATTTGATTTTATTTCCATTATGCTTTTTTAAAGAGTAGAATTAACTGGAACTAATTTAGGAGATACTTCATGGCTTCTGAGAACTAGTTTGGTGCTGAATAGAGATGGGACATGTATTTAAATCATTCATACTATCTGGAAAGGATGCATATATAACCTGAGTTCACTGGTTCACTGGCAGTTTACAAGACAAAGCTTAAAACCATAAAATATTATAACAGTAAAACATAATATAACAACCATAAGTTTAAAACAGAATCAAACCAGAGTAGTAACCAAGATAAAAGCCAGTAGCAGTGCAAAGATTTAAAAACACACTATTGGATTTTTTAAAAAACTGAAGGGCTAAAAAGCCTGGGAAACTAAAAAGGTCTTCACCTGTCGCTGCAAAGACCACAATTTAGGCCCAAGTTGAGCCTGTCGGGGGGGGGGGGGGAGAGGTTTAATTCCACAACTGGGGTGTCACCACTGAAAAGGCCCTCTCCTGAGTAGCCATCTCCCTCACCTCATTCTGCGGGAGCACCCAGAGAAGGGCCTCTGAAGAAAGAGTCTGGGCAGGTATGTATGGAAGGAGATAATCCTACAGGTAACCTGGCCCCAAGCCATTTAGTACTTTGAATGTTAATACCAGCACTTTGAATTTGGCTTGGAAATGGATTAGCAGCCAATGCAGATCATAAAGCACTGGTGTAACATGATCATATTGGCCAGCCCCATGTATAACGCATTGCAGTAATCCAAATGAGAGGTTACCAGAACATGGATAACTGTAGTTAGGCTATCTCTGTCCAGATAGGATTGTAGTTGGTATATCAGCCCGAGCTGATAAAAGGTGTTCTGTGCCACCGAGGCCACCTGTGCCTCCAATGACTGTGCTGGATCCAAGAGCACCCCAGACTACAAACTTGATCCTTTAATGGAAGTGCAACCCCCTCCAGAATAGGTTGAATATCACTCATCCAGGCAGAAGAACCACCCACTAACAGTACCTCCATCTTATCTGGACTGAGTCTCAGTTTATTGGCCCTCATCCAGTCCATTACCACACCCAGGCACAGTGTATTTAAAAACAATACACTGACAATATGGTTCTATGAATTGGCGGAGAAAACAAAGCTAATTTGGATTCTGTTTCCATCTCCTGTGTAACCATCCTGCAAGAGGTCAAGGAAGTCACAGCATCTTGCATATACACATACACAAAAGGTGGTATCTTCACACCTGTAGTGTCACTCCTGCAATCAGGGTGGACATACTTTACTAACTGGTACAGTATTGGTGAATAAAGAAATTGAGGAGCAATGCATAAGTAATGGTAGCCATCCCTTAGCTATGATTAAGTGATCAGTAACAGGCTGGGAGATTGAATGCTTAGTGATGTGTGTTTTCTGGAAAATTTTGAATTGGAAAATGTTTTGGATACTTTCCCTAGGCTAATTTGCATAGAGTAATTTGCACTGGAAAATGTTCAGTTTGCATCAGAAAATGTTCTGTAGAGTGATCTAATTTAGCATGTTTATTTTACTTTTATTTAGTAAACAGCTAAGCAAAAAAAAAAAAAAGGTACACCATGTTAATTTTTTGTCCAAATACTTCACAAATATTACAGCTGAAACAAGCAAGCTCCTTAGCTTAGATTATGTGGAGAAAGTAGCTAGAGAGAAACTTTTCTTCCTCTGTCATAATACTAGAACCTGGTATCATCCAATGAGGCTGAACGGTGGGAAATTCAGGGCAGACAGCACGTCTTCACGAAAGGAAGGCTAGTATGTGTTCATGAAAGTGCATAGTTAAACTGTGGAATTCACTGCCACAAGATGTGGTGATTGTCACCAACTTAGAAGGCTTCAAACAGGAGTTAGACCAATTCATGGAGGAAAAAGCTATAAATGGCTACTAGTCATGATGTCTATATGCAACCTCCAGGATTAGAGGCAACATGCCTTGATAACTAGTTGCTGTGGATCAACAGCCAAAGGGAACTATAGCCCTCATGTTCTGCTTGTGGGCTTCCCAAGAGGCATCTGGTTGGCCACTGTGGCTAACAGGATGGTGGACTAGGTGGGCCTTTGGTCTGACTTGCCCCCTTTAACTCACTTTCAACTCACTTCGGCCTCTTATTTATTCTTTGACTGTATTAATGAACAAAATTGATGTAAGCAGAGTTTTGTGTATGTACTTTTAATAAACTGTATCCCTAATAGCCCCATTTTATTCTTCCTCCTCATATGGCTGAGAGAGGGGGGTGGGGAAATTACACAACAGACTTAGGATGCAGCACTATTCTTTAAATCAGAGGCTTACTAGGCAGGACAGTGGGTGGCAGGACACCTTGAATGTTTGGCTATTTGGAAAAATTGTTGTTGGCAAAATTAAGAGTTTTCCTCAGCAAGCGAAGGATGTGTGTATTCCATGCCTATTTATCGTAATAGTGCTATGTATGTGACATCCAATTACTTTACAGAACTTCAGTCAGAACAGTTCATTCCATGCAGCTTACATGCTTCCCTATCTGATTAGTCTATACATTGATGGCACTTTTCCTACCCTGCTAATGAGAACCACACAGTCTTATATACTGGGACACTGTAAGCTTTCTTTGCATTGCAAGTTTTGTTTCAAATTACAGCTTAGCAGATACATTTGCGGTGGAAAGAACGCTTCACCTCACCAGGAAACATGTTCCCTGCCACATGTCTGACATGTTTTGCTTTCCCCTAGGGTGATCTGACAAATCTTGTGCATGGTAGCCACTGTTCTAAATACAAGCTGACAAGAATACCTGGAACCAATGCCTTTGTTGGAATAGTAAATGAAACCTGTGACTCACTTGCCTTCTGCGCCTGTAGCATGGTAGATCGGCTCTGTCTGAACTGTCACAGGTAAGAGAAACGTGAAGTCCGGTGCGATGATAGGATTGCACTTATTTAAAATGGTGGCATTGCACAGCATCGGATAATGTGCATTCTTTCTGCAGCAGCTGAGCGAACCAACTCTGTGGCACGCAGGCACATTTGAAGCCCTGTTTATGTCAAACCTTGGCACTCGTCTTATTTGCCATGTGCTGTATATCTAGATGTCCTGAGTGTTGGGTGATATGCTGACAGAGGTGAAAACATTCCAAGGTAGCTGGTCATCATGGCAGCTAAAAATCTTGACAGCTGGGGCCAGGCATATTCTCCCTGTTCCTTCCAGAATGGCGGTGGTGGCAGCAGCAGCCACTGCCGCCATTCCCTCTTAGTCAGCTGTGTGGGTGAGAAAGAATAGCTCCTTCTTTGGTGCAGCTGCCTGAGCACGGAGGAGCTCCTGCCCTGCCAAATTGACGGAGGAGCTGTATTCCCAACTGCAGCATCAGACGAGCAGGCAGGTCACCTACTTAACTTCACCTGGATCGCCACATCAGAGCTCCACTTCTTCCTGGGCATGGCTCGGGTGCATGTGGAAGAAGCCATGCTTTGCCACTGCACATACCCAGACTCTGGAGTACAGTCCCTCTGTCAGTGCATGAATTATGATCCTTTTGCAGTATAGGACAGAGGAATTTGCCACTTGTATGAAGCAGAGTGTGGTCCTTGTGGCGGAGTGACAGGCAGAAGCCCAGGGAGGGGCCAAGCTGAACATTCCAGAGGCTCTGATTGGCTGAGGCCGAGAGCATAGAACCCCAGGGAGTTGGCAGTTAAGGGGAGTTGGTTGTCAGTTGGGGAAGAGAGTGGGTTGGAGTGGAAGGTTAGTAGAGTAGGTAGGGAAAGGTGGTACTGAAGAGAAGAGTTCAGACAAGAAATCTAGTACTAAGTTGTGAGAAAGCAAACGTGGAGGTGTTAGTAGAGAACCCTTCACAGGAGTCTCCACTTAGGGAGTGAAGGACCTTCTGTCTGAGGAAGAAGGAGAAACTCTGGACTAGTGAGGGACAGTTAAGTTCCCTAGTCTGATACTGTAACTTTCAAGTAACCAAGCCAAATTGATACAAAGAGCACTGTATAACATCTGCCTGCCTTTAACCTGAATCTAAGCAAAGAACAAGTTTGAATGTAACTGTTGAAAATCCAAGTTATCTGTTCCTGAGTTGAATATCAGTTTAGAGACTTTGTTAGAACAATAAATCAATCTTTTTATTCAAAGTTCTAATTCTCCAGAGTCTGACTGGTGACAGGAAAGTAAGAAGTGAATTAACGGAGGGGCATCCTGCTTCAAGTAATCAAATAAAACAAACTGCTTAATAAAGACAAACAAACGTGGGTGAACAGCTACATATAAGACCTAAGACACATAATCGGCTAACGCAACTTTAAAAGACAGCTTAAAGTCTGAAGTGACCAATACAAGGTGGCACTTGGTGAGAGCGAAGTACCCATTGAGGGTGTGGGCTTTGGAGTGAGGGGTCTCATCCGCTACAGTCCTTGCATCAGCGTAGCTTGGTGTTCTTGCCTGACCTTGAAACGTCCAGTAGCATTCTTCTTTTTGGGTTGGTGGGCACGTTTGGAATTTTGAAAGAGTGTTGTAAGCACTCTCACAAAATGACCCCCACTGGAGGGGGCTTGTTCATTCATAAAATGGTTGCCATGGTGGGCATGGCTGGTCACTTGGCCAAGAACCATGGTGGGCATGGCTGGTCACTTGCCCAAGAACCAAAGTATGAGACACAGGTGGGGTCTGAGCTCCAAAACACAAAACCATTTATTTGAACCCAAATAAAGATGGCACTGGAGGGCAGCCTTTTCTTTGCAGCATGATAGTCTCCAAGTTATTTTTTTTTTTTAATTTTTTAAAAAAATTAGAAACATTCTTATGAAATAAAGCAAAAGTCAGGAGGGACACGGAGCCTGGTGGGTGCCAAGAAAGGTGCACATAGGCACCAAGTCAGAGAACCCCTCCAAGAAATTCCTGAGCTGTGCTGCTGATAACTTCCTCCTACAGAAAGTGGAGGAAGGAACTAGAGGATCGGCTATCCTTGACCTGATTCTAACCAACAGAGACGAGTTAGTGGATAAAGTGGCAGTTTCGGGAACTCTGGGGGAAAGTGACCATGTTATACTTGAGTTCTTGATTCTAACAGAAGCAAAAGCTGAGTGTAGCCAAACACGTACCCTGGATTTTAGGAAAGCCAATTTTAACAAACTCAGAACAATGATTAGTAAGATCCCATGGCAAGTGACTCTCACGAGAAAGGGAGCCCAGGAGGGGTGGGAGTTTTTAAAAAAGGAAATTTTAAAGGCACAATTGCAAACAATTCCCACAAGGAAAAAAGGCAGAGGGCAACAGAAGAAGCCAATGTGGCTTCACAATAAACTCAAAGATGACCTGAAAACAAAAAAGGACACGTATAGGAAGTGGAAGGAAGGACAGGCTACAGGGGAAGAGTACAGGCAGGTAGCACAGAACTGCAGGAATAGTGTCAGGAAGGCTAAAGCTGAGAATGAGCTAAGGTTAGCGAGGAATGCTAAAAGCAACAAAAAAGCTTTCTTCAGATACATGCACAGTAAAAGACAGAAGAAAGAACTGGTGGTTCAACTACGCAATGAGGATGGCAAATTGATAACAGAAGACAAAGAAAAGGCAGAAGTGTTCAATTCCTACTTCGGCTCGGTCTTCTCCCAAAAGAGGGTCTATGACCCCCCTGGCAAACCTGAAGTGCAGACTGAAGGGGCAGAATTGCAGCTTGAGATTGATAGGCAAATGGTCAAGGAGCACCTGATTACTCTGAACGAGTTTAAATCTCCAGGGCCTGATGAGCTGCATCCTAGAGTAATAAAGGAACTGGCAGAAGAACTCTCAGAACCACTGTCTATTATCTTTGAGAAATCATGGAGGACAGGTGAAGTGCCAGACGACTGGAGGAGGGCAAATGTTGTTGTTCCCATCTTCAAAAAGGGCAAGAAGGAGGAACCTGGGAACTATAGGCCAGTCAGTCTGACATCAATCCCCGGGAAGATTTTTGAGCAGATTATAAAGAAGTCAGTCTGCGAGCACCTTGAAAACAATGCAGTGATTACTAGAAGCCAGCATGGATTTGTCAAGAACAAATCCTGTCAGACTAATCTGATCTCATATTTTGATCGGGTAACCTCCCTTGTGGACTGTGGGAATGCTGTGGACATTATATACCTGGACTTCAGCAAAGCTTTCGACAAAGTGCCTCATGATATCCTGATTAGTAAGCTAGCTAAGAGTGGGCTAGATGGAACAACTATCAGGTGGATCCACAATTGGCTACAGAATCGGACTCAAAGAGTGCTTATCAATGGTTCCTTCTCAAACTGGGGAGAGGTAACGAGCGGGGTACCACAGGGCTCGGTCCTGGGCCCGGTGCTCTTCAACATTTTTATTAATGACTTGGATGAGGAGGTACAGGGAATGCTTATCAAATTTGCAGATGACACAAAGTTGGGTGGAACAGCTAATACTCTGGAAGACAGAAACAAAATTCAAAGTGACCTCGATAGGCTGGAGCGCTGGGCCGAAAACAACAGAATGAAATTTAACAGGGATAAATGCCAAGTGCTGCACCTAGGGAGAGGAAACCAAATGCAGAGTTACAGAATGGGGGACACTTGGCTCAACAATACTACAAGTGAGAAGGATCTTGGAATTGTGGTAGATCACAAACTGAATATGAGCCAGCAATGCGATGTGGCTGCAAAGAAGGCAAATGCAATTTTGGGCTGTATTAATAGAAGTATAGCTTCCAAATCGCGGGAAGTGATAATTCCCCTTTACTCGGCACTGGTTAGGCCTCATCTTGAGTACTGCGTCCAGTTCTGGGCACCTCACTTTAAGAAGGACATAGACAAACTGGAGAGGGTTCAGAGGAGGGCAACAAGGATGATAAAGGGACTGGAAACAAGGCCCTATGAGGAGAGACTGAAAGAACTGGGCATGTTTAGCCTTCAGAAGAGGAGACTGAGGGGAGATATGATCGCACTCTTCCAGTATTTGAAGGGATGTCACACAGAGGAGGGCAAAGATCTCTTCTCGTTCATCCCAGTTTGCAGGACACGGAATAATGGGCTCAAGTTACAGGAACCTAGATTCCACCTAAACATCAGGAAAAATTTCCTGACTGTCAGAGCAATAAGACAATGGAATCAACTACCTAGGGAGGTGGTGGGCTCTCCCAGTCTGGAGGCATTCAAGGTGCGGCTGGACAGACATCTGTCAGAGATGCTTTGACCTGTATTCCTGCATTGAGCAGGGGGTTGGACTCGATGGCCTTGTAGGCCCCTTCCAACTCTACTTTTCTATGAACCCAGTTTTACCTATTATAACTGTGAATAACCTAGCTGCTGAACTCAGTTCAGTTTAACTCCATAAAATTACTCACTCAATATAAACCTTCATGTGTTGATGAAATTAGACATCATGTGTTTTATTTGTATCTGTTTTTATTTTATTTATTTATTATTTACATTTATTAATCACCCATCTGGCCGGCAACCGGCCACCCGGTTAATTAATAATTATTAATTCTGTTAATTAATATGTGTAATATTTTGGGTCTTTTACGAATCAAATTTTGCTTCATAGATACCTAGCAGCCAGATGATCCATCACTTATGGTGTTGACCACCTTTAGAATACTGTGTACAGTTCTGGTTGCCACACCTTAAAAATACTGTAGAGCTTAAAAATTATACTGTAGAGCTGGTAAAGATGCAGCTGGTAAAGGTGCAGAAAAGGGCAACTATAAAATGATCAGGGGGCTGGAGCAACTTCCCTACAAAGAAAGGTTGCAACCGTTCAGGGCTATTTAGTTTGGTGGGGGGGCGGAAGGCAGGTGATGGCATGAGCAGGGACATGATAGAAGTTTATAAAATCATGCATGGTGTGGTGAAATTGGACAACGATTTTTTTTTTTTGTCCTCATAATACTAGAACCCAGGGTCATCCTATGATGCTGAATGGAGGGAGATATTGGGCAGACAAAAGGAAGTTTATTCTTCACACAGCACATAGTTAAACTATCGAATTTTCTGCCACAAGATGCAGTGATGGCCACCAACTTGGATGACTTTAGAGCAGTGTTCTCCAACCTTGGGTCCCCAGATGTTTTTGGCCTACAACTCCCAGCATGCCTCAGCCAGCTACGCTGGCTGGGGCATGCTGGGAGTTGTAGGCCAAAAACGTCTGGAGACCCAAGGTTGGAGAACACTGCTTTAGAGGATTAGACAAATGTATGGAGGATAAGGCTATTGATGGCTGCTAGTCATAATGGCTATCTGCTACCTCCAGGATCAGGCAGCATGCCTCTGCTCTGTATGCCTGTTACTGGGGTAGGAGCGTGGGAGAGGGCTTATAATAACCCTCATATCCTGTTTGTGGGCTTCTGAGAGGCATTTGGTTGGCCACTAGGAAACAGAATGTTGGGCTAGATGGGCCTTTGGTCTTATCCCGCAGGGCTGGTCTTAAGATCTTATAACAGGTACATTGGCAATATGCTCAGTACAACGTAACTGTACTGGAAGAATGGCAATATGCTCACTACAGCGTAACTGCACTGTATAGCACCTTTGGCAAGGTGTACCTTGGCTTATAGTGAGGAGAAGAGATCTCTTGCCCCCACCCCAAAACTGTTTTGTAGCCCAGCATAAGAGATACAAGGACAATTACAAGGGCAGTTCCAGATAAATTCTGTGCCTCTAATAAGCAGTGACATTTTTGGTTTTTTTTCCTTCCTGAAGAATGGAACAGAATGAATGTGAATGTCCCTGTGAGTGCCCTCTGGAGGTCAATGAGTGTACCGGCAATCTTACCAATGCAGAAAGCAGGTAAGACTAGCACAATAATGATTTTGCATTAAAGTTCACAACATTTGTGCATGGATTATATTTCCCCATGCTAATAGATATGCAGTGTACACTATGCTTTAAGTTAATAAAATAGGGCTGTTGTTGTTGTTGTTGTTTTTACTTAAAACAAAAGTAACACGGCACTTTCTGGTTACCGTACTTGATTTTTCCTGTGCTCCTCCAAAACATAGGAATCCTAGTTGTGAAGTCCATCAGGAACCTATGACATTTACTGCAGTTGATCCCAGTCTACAAGATGCTCTTCCTCAGTGTATTAATACACGCTGTAATCAAAGGATGGAGAGCGGGTAAATTACATTATTTTTTCTTTTAAAAAAATTCAGAAAGAAAACATGTTTTGCCTTTATTGTGTAGTGATAAAGTTGAACCTGGAATAATAATTTTAAAAACCATGTATTGGATAGAAATAGTGTCATGCTTAAATCTTATAGTGGGTTTTGGTAGGAAAAAAAGAATCCGAGAGTGATTTTGTGGCCCCAGCCTCCTTCCCTCCCCATCCAAAGTGGAATCGGCTGTCTAGCTGACTTGCAGGGTGGGAGGAAAAGGGAGGCAGAGATCGTTTCCGCCTCTTCCCTCACCCTGCATAGGATGCCCATGAGCCTCCGAGTTCAGAGGCTTACGGGCATCCCAGTTGGATTGCACCCTCACTGTACTTCTCTTAAAACCAATGACATAAGGTAGGGTTGTCATGTACAAGCTTAGCAAATTCAGATTGCACTTCTTCATTGTAAAGACAGGTTCTCACAAAGCCAAGTACAGCCACACTAGATTAGAGAAGCCTTGAAAATGTTCTGTGCATCGGCGTGGTGGATAAACTAAAGCAGGATAGGCAATGTGGTCCCTACAGATCCTTTGGGTTACAGCTCTCATAAGCCCCAGTCAGCATGGCCAATGGTCAGGGATGATAAAAGTTGTAGTCGAAAACATCTGGAAATCACCAGGTTGCCTACACCTGAACTTAAGCATTATTAGCCAGCTGGCAGTCCATGTGCCAGTGGCCATATCAAAGTTTAATGAAGATGCAATGGCAACAATGGTCTCATACCACTTTTAAGGAAAAGAAACCCTTAATCTGGGGAAAAATTAGGATTGATTTCACTAGTGTGTGGTAGCAAACCTGAGGCAGTGTTCTAAGAGAGAGCTTCGGCAATTAGGCGGTATAGAAATGTAATTAATTAAGAAAGAAAGAAAGTTACGGTAATTATCATTGCAATCTCCTTATCTTGCAGGGATTGTTTTGGTGTCTTAGACTGTGAGTGGTGCATGGTGGACAGCGACGGAAAGACCCATCTAGATAAATCCTATTGTGCCCCTCAAAAAGAATGCTTTGGTGGTATTGTGGGTGCCAAAAGCCCTTATGTGGATGACATGGGAGCCATTGGTAAGGGTGGTATTTTCTGTCATGGGTACACTTTCATGTTTTTGATGCATTCCATTCAGACCTGGCATAATGCCAGACCTGGCAGGACTGCACAAGCAACCTCAGAAGTTACTTGGGATGCCAGGTTTTTTTTTATGGATGCTAGTGAAGTAGCATGCGATCCAAGATTGTACACCGGCATCTTCTGTCACAAGGGATTATGGGAAGCACTTCTTGGAACTCTCAGTGCAACTACTTGGGACAGCAGAATATATTGACTGGCCTGCATAATATGCAGCATTTTCAGCCACTGATGATTTTAAGATGAAATGCTGTTGTTGATGTGCCAATTTGAATAAGAATTTGTGTCATTCATACCAATGTTGTATATCACTGTTTATAGCAGGGGTAGGTAACATGCAGTGAATGGGTCACATGCAACCTCTGCTGCTCCCTAGTGCAGCCCGTGCCATGCCGCCAAACTTGGTGGTGCCCCCCAAAATTAGCACTTTTAGCATTGAAAGGGTAAAATTTAACTTGTCTTGACGCTAAATATAACCCCTTTAGCACCATGAATGGCTTGCCACCAAGTTTTGGCAGAAAGCTGCCAATTTTATTTTGAATTTTTTCGTGGCACTCCATGGACTGTGCAATGCCCCATGGACTGTGCAGTGCCCTGTGGATTATGGTCCAGGGGGCAAAAGTTGCCTCCGGTCTTCTTGAAGTTGCCCACCCCTGGCTTATATGTTACATGAAACAGTGGACCGGACAGATTGATATTCCTAACATGTGCCATTTGGAAACTGGTATGTCTTCATTTTCTCTTTCCCTTTGGGAGTATCTCTGTGTGATCAGGATTACAGATGTTGTGGCTTTCTCTCAAGCCGCTCATCTACGTTGAAGATGGTTTGAACTTTTTGAAAAATATTTACATAAGCTTTTGTATTTTTCTCCTTCTGAAATTAAGGGGATGAGGTGATAGCTTTGAATATGATAAAAAGTGCTCCAGTTGGTCCTGTAGCAGGAGGTATCATGGGATGCATTATGGTTCTAGTTCTGGCGGTCTATGCCTATCGTCACCAGATCCACCGCAGAAGTCACCAACACATGTCTCCACTTGCAGCACAAGGTGAGCTTAAAAAATATTTTGCTGAAGGGGTGGGTGTGCAGAGCGTTGTCTGGACCCAACAGCTGGAACAACTTACTTTGAGGAGTTCTCCCCTTTTCTTTTTTTTACCAATAATCTAAGGTTTATTTGTAATCATACATCCTGCAATATTCACTTTATTCACTTATCTGCTGTAACATAGAATGGGAACCACTGCCCTCTGCTGGATGCAGAGCTGAAACCTTTACTGTTCTTCCTGGATGACTTGAAAAACATAAAAGCATTGTCTGAGCGTGGAAAGCTAAGCAGGGTCAGGCCTGGTTATTACTTGGATGGGAGACCCCTCCTCTAGTTTCCTTCATTGGGCAGGGGGTTGGACTCGATATAGCCTTGTAGGCTCCTTCCAACTCTATGATCTATGAAATCTCCGTCTAAGATCTTGCAAATATGATTTCTCCCGTTAGGATCTAGGATTCTAGAATCGTATCTAAAATCTAGATCAGGGCTCTCCAACCTTGGGTCCCCAGATGTTGCTGGCCTACAGCTCCCAGCATACCCAGCCAGCATGGCTAATGACAAGGGATTCTGGGAGCTGTAGTCTAGCAACATCTGGGGACCCAGGGTGGGATCGTTTTTCAGCATAAATGTGCATGCATTATTTTGGCATAATTTTTTCATTGCCTCCTGTTTCTGAAGTTGTTTTTCTAGAAGCATTACTCTTTTCCAATTGAATAGAAGACAAAATATATTTTCTCAATATAGCCTTCTGTATAAAAATAGTGTTTACTATTATGGCATTCCTGTCTTCTTTGTAGTATGACAGATAATATGCTATAATATGCAATGTCAATGTTGAGTGCCACTGTACGAACACTGGGCAAGCATACACAGGAGTTAAGCAAGAGTTACACAAGAGTTAAGAGTTATCACTCCAGAAAAAAATTAAAGCATGGCCAGAGCTTTCCAAAGTTTCTAGAGCCTATTATCTCATGGAGACAGATGGTTGTGAACACACACAGAAGTGACTGTGTGAGCACAATAAACAAATTATTTTTAGAGGGTACTGGCTGGTTCACATAACATGACAACCCACACTCAAGGTTGTTGTTGAAACATGGGTTGTCGAAACGTGGGTTGTTGTGTGAACCCAGCCGTACTAACAAACCATGGTTTGTTATCCACGAACAACCCACAAAGAGAACCCATGGTTTGTTGGGTTGTGAACTGTGGGTTCTTGGTTAACAAACCATAGTTTGTTAGCATGGCTGGGTTCACACAACATAACAACCCATGGTTCAGTGACAACCCACACTCAACCCATACTCAACCTTGAGTATGGGTTGTCATGTTGTGTGAACCCAGTCACTGTTTCTAAGTAAGTAAGCTGAAAAACTGGAGTTTCATGAGGTCTAGTTAGATAGAAATTTAAAAGACAACAATTGCAAAGTGGAAGTCAGTAGCAATTACCTGACATTAAGACATAATGAGTCACCCATATTTTATGACCGTTGGTTTTATATTGCCGGCTCAAGAAAGGAGGACAAGAGAATAGCAAGTTTGCACCCTTATTTTAAATATTGCTATCCACCACTTTGGTACTCGCTGTTCATGGCTTCGAACAAAATATTAAAATGGCTTGCTATATACTTTCTGGGCCTCAGATACCTTGTTCCCAAAAAGGGGCATCCCATGGCCACTTCCAAAGCATTGCACTCTTACAGGCTAATGCAACATTTTTCTCTTTAACAGTTGCATTTTTCTGTTTGTAATGGTGTGTAGAAATGTCAGTCCGCATGTCCAACCTGGAGAATGATAGGGATGAGAGGGATGATGACAGTCACGAAGACAGAGGAATCAGTAAGTATTTAGCAATCACATTGTAGTTCGAGGTGGGGAAGAATATGGGGAGATGCTCCATGCTCTTTATTCCTGCCTTTCCTGCAGCTAATATGTAGCATTTATCATCTCTATATCCATTTGAAGGGGGTAAATTTACCATTTTTGCCCCACTCATCCTGACCTCAGCTCTGTGACTGTGGCTGTAGTATTTGCCTTTTTTTCAAACTGGAAACAATAGAAAATGATTGACTTGCCTAAGACCATCCTCAGAGTTTGTGGCAGAGCACTGATTTGAAGCCAGGGCCAACTTTCTATTCAGTGTATTGCATCACTATTTCCTGACTTCATGCATTCTTCCGAGCACCAAACACAATCTGGAAAATACAATTGTAGCCCAAGTTCAAACAGATGATTCATGAACTGCAGTTGATTTTGACTTGCTGATTTCTGTGCCCTCACTAACAATATGTTGTCAGACTCTAAGTCAGCACCCACCCACCCCAGATCTAAGTGGTTAGTTTGAAACTTAGGTATAAATGTAGCAGATTGAATCCACAGCTATTCTACATGTTCTTGGGTTTGCCTCACCAGGTTTTAGCGACTGCTGATATCTCTGGCATTTTTGCAGCAAGCATTGCAGCAAGGCACCTTAAAGACAGACATGGATGTAATTTGCATCAAGATTTTATCCCAAAGAACTCACAGTACTAGCCTAGGACACAAAATCAGCAGCTACTGATTTTGTAGCTACAAAAACAAAACAAAAAAGGTTTCTGTTGTGAAATTTAGTAGTTTGATCAATATTGGAATTTCACAGCAACCTTATAATGAGCCGCTTTATAATGTTGTCTGTTAAACTAATCCGTTTGTTAATGTGTGAGCAACCCAAACCTTGTTCTTTTGTTTTCTTCTTTTCATTCATTCTTAGTCAGTAACACTCGGTTTATAGCAGCAGTTATTGAGCGGCATGCACACAGTCCTGAACGTAGACGCCGTTACTGGGGACGGTCAGGAACAGAAAGTGATCACGGTAAGACCTTGGAAGTTGCTGACATCTGTATTGCACACTCATCTTATTTGCTGATGTTACAGATAAATCATCAAAGAAAGCATTCCCAATTCCAACACCACTCTTCGTTTCTTCATACTTAAAACAATTTTGACACTTTTCATTCCAGGGCAAGACATTCTCCAGCATTGAAGCTGTTTTTGCCGGAGTGATATTCTAACATGAATCATTTAGCTTAAGTCTGCTCAACATCTTAATCATGGGTGGTACCAGCATTGTTACAGAACTCCTCAACATTCCAAGAGGCAGAATTCCACTGAGCTTACATACCCTCTTTTCCCCTACAGACAATCCAGATACCTTTTAAATTCTCCAGAAAACAGGAGAAGAGCTAGATTTTGTATTATTTATTTACAGAGCAATCCTATGAGACAGCATGTAGAGGACCATAGGGTTGCTTGGATTCCCAGACCCAAGGTTGGAAAGAAGCTCCAAAATCGGATCTGGGGATCCATTCTCGGATCCCCCTCCCTCACCTTCACAGCCGGTGCAGAAAGAACCATGCCGGCTGGTTCTCTGAGAATATAAGAGTGACCTCAGAGAAGGGTTTTAGGGGGTGGGAGGGGAGGAGGACTGTTGCTGCCAAGATGGGATATATCCTGGTGGCAGGGCCGGCGCTACCGCTAGGCAAACTAGGCGGTTGCCTAGGGCGCATGGCTGGAGAGGGCGCAGAAACGCTGCGCCACCCCCCGCAGCCGCCGGACCCCCTGCCACCCCCCCGCAGCCCCCTGCAGCCACTGGACCCCCCCGCCACCCCCCGCAGCCGCCAGACCCCCCGCAGCCCCCCTGCAGCCACCGGACCCCCCCCCCCGCCACCTACCTTCTCCATGCCGCTGCCGGAGCCCCGCCCGCGCTCTGTTTTTGGCCGGGGAAACCAGGGCAACAGGGCTTAAACGGCCCTGTTGCCCTGGTTTCCCCGGCCAAAAACAGCGCGGGGGATCCCGTCGCGTCACTTCCTCCGTGCCGGGACCAGCGGATGGGGAGGCAGGCTTGGAGGAGGAGGAGGAGGAGGCCAGGGCGGGGGGGGAAGGTAGGTGGCGGAGGGGTCCGGCGGCTGTGCGGGTGGTGGTTTGCAAAGCAGGGCTGCTTTGCTCCGGAGCCCCCCCCACGGCACGAGAGGGGGAGAGCGCTAAATATAATTTTGCCTAGGGCACCAAACTGCCCTGCACCGGTCCTGCCTGGTGGCACCTCAGTCTCCTTTCCTCCCCCTCTGAAGCACTGTAGTTAGACAGCCAAAATTGTCCCCCTAGCTGCTTTGCAGAGCAGGAAGAGTGTGGAGGCAACCTTCACCTCTGTGCTCCTCCCACTCTGCATAGGATGCCTGTAATCCTCCGAGTTCGGAGGGCTACAGGTATCCCCACTGAATTGCACCCTTGGTGTCATTTGAAACAGACTGCAAATCTTTGATAAAGTAGCCTTTCATTTCTAGCAATGTGTACTAAGGACATCCTTTTGGTTGTTGGGTTAAATCAGTGCTTCTCAATTATTTTCTGTCATGCCCCCCCTAGGAAGAAGAAAACATTTCGCGCCCCCCGCGCGACTGTAAATAGTATCATTTGTCTATAAAATTGTTATAAGTACACCTCTGCATAACACTGTATCCTTATTAACGTATAAGAGAATAAAAAAAGAAAGAAATGTGGATCAATTTACAACAAAGAATAGCTTTATTAACTGTAGCAGAAAAGATTTAAAGGAGCACAGGATTTAAAGGAACACAATATTAAAAAAAACTTTTAACTGAGGTCAAACGAGCCCCCCTTTACGGAGCCTCGCGCCCCCCCTGGGGGGCCCGCCCCACTATTTGAGAAGCACTGGGTTAAATTAAGTCTGGATTAGTTTTTTAAATGTTGATTGCCTTCTTGACTTACATTATGTTCAGTAGAGGATGGGTGACACGAAAGAAAATATAGTGATATGCAATGCACTCTATGTGGGGCTGCCCTTAAAGATGCTCCGGAAGCTGGAGCTAGTGCAGAATGCAGCAGCTTGGCTATTGTCGGGAGCTGCCCCTTTTCAGCATGCAACTCCTTTGCTAAAGGAACTGCACTGGCTACCTATTCACTGCCAGGTCAGGTTTAAGGTTCTGGTATTTTTGTACAAAGCCCGAAACAACTTGGGACCAGGTTACCTGAGAGAGTGCCTCCTCCCATACCAACCTGCCCAGTCGCTGAGGTCATCAGATGGCATGCTCCTGGTGGTCCCTCATGGACCTTTGGCCTGATTGGAATCCACCAGGAGAAGGGCCTTCAGTATGGCGGCTCCATTTCTGTGGAACTCCCTGCCTCTGGAGGTCTGGCAGGCTCCAACATTGTGCTGCTTTTGGCACCTGCCGAAGACCTCCTTGTTCCAGGAAGCCTTCTCTGCTCTTCAACCACCAATGTAATTTTAGTTTGTTTTCATTGTATTGTTTTTGTTTCTTTTATCTGTTTTTGTCTTTTTATTGTTCACTGCTCCAGAATCTGCTTGATGTGGAGCAGTATACAAACACTGTAAATCATCATCATCATCATCATCATAATATAGGTATAGATAAGAAAGATGTCTGTGCTAATAGCATTTGGGTTTTCTGACATTTCCATTGTCACAAGGCTATGATTTTTGCCACATAATTGACCTATGACAAATAGCTAGTAAGAGTGAGCAGCTGCTTCAAAGTCTTAAAACCTGTATCAAGTTGATGAGCCCACTAAGAGGATTAATGTGAGTTTAGCAAGGGTTTCTGCCAGGGTTGTCAGCTGTATCTTCATGTCACTTTTTACTATAAATACAGATACGTTGTGTTGCTAAATGTGGGGAGAGGACTGTGTTTGTATTTGATTTCTTGGAGTCCTTGAATGTTTCTAGATGGCAACATCTCCACCCAGTACATGGCACTGAGAGCTGATTGAAATGTACAGGCGGTTATGTGGTCCAGCCCTTTCATATGTGTTTACTGCCTCAGAATACACATGACTGGGGGTGGTGGTGCTTATTTGAATATATCTCCCTAGCATAGCCTGCATTTACCTGGAGAGCATGTACTTTTCTAGAAAGGGAAACAAGTGATTCCCCCATGAAAATGTTGAGGTGGTACACTCATGGGAGGAGGCAGTACCACATGAGTGATGGCACTTTTCAGTTGTCTCTAGTGTGCCAGCTGTCCAAGTAAAAGTAAAATGATCCTCTATCCCAAAGAGATCATAGTTTGGAAAAAGAAGCACCACATTGCCCACTTGCAACAATATGCTATTGCTAGCTAGGTATGGGAATCAGTACGCCTCTTCAACACTCGCAGGTTGGAAAGACAAAATGTGGCAAATCTTTGCAATGCAGAAGTTGCCAAATAGTCTGGCAAATGAACACAGTAAATTCCAGCTTCCTCTGCAAGCTCAAGGGACCCCAGAATGGTACTGTGCCTGTATGATACACATTCACAATTTATCTTTTTAGGCATATACCCTTAGGACCTATGATGTGTTAAGTGTATACCAACAATTGTAATGTGTGATGTGACTGCATAATTGCGTTTTACATATTACGTATAATTGGGATACAATAGGGTTGGATCCAATCTTAGTCTAACTTAAGTTCCATTCATTTCATTGAGTCTACTTTAAAAAGGACTAACATTGGATACAACCTTTAGTCTGTCTCCAGACATGAAGTAGTCAAGGACTTGGAACAATAGCTAGTGCTTTTGGGTGTGTCAACTTTTGGAATGCCTGATTTGATGTTTGTAAAGGTGTTACCTGTATTTCTAATCCTGGGTTACTCTGAAACACATCCTGGGGAATCTACACTGCAAATATTTCCCCTTCTCTTGCATCCTTTTACTTGGAGAGACTGGCACAAGATTAGAGAGTGTAGATGTTTATCTACAAAATGGATAATTATAATTTATAATTATTCACTACAAATTTTGTAATGTTTGTTAGCTTTTTTAAATAGTGTTAAGATACCCCACTTTACTACAGATACTTTTTAATGTATTCCATAACCCAATATATGTGAAATGGTTGTAAATAAGTATGTTGAACTTTCTATGGAGGGGCCAGTTTTCTTATCTAACAAAAATATCTAATAAAATATCTGATAGCTAGATAGATAGGTGTGAGTGTGTGAGTGTGTGTTTCTATAATGTGCGGGAGGCAAGGCAAAAATAAATCTAGAAGCAGCAACTGGAAGGAGAGAGATTGCATAACGGTAAACAAAGTCAAGAGCAGGAAGACACATGCAACAAACGTTGCAAATAAATGCAAAAAGGTTGAAGGCCATCCTATGGTAATAACATACAATATAAATGTGTTAGGTATAAATATAGAAAAAGGTAACAATAAGGAGCTCCCTCACTTTGGGAATGTTGACTGTTTTAGAGGAATGTGTACCGGGGAGCGCAATCCTATCGCCCCCCACCCTCGATGCACATAAGCCTCCGAACTTGGAGGCTTATGTGCATCCAGTGCAAGGTGTGGCAGTGGCAACTTTCACCACTGCCGCACCTTGCGCCCTGCATTTCATCTAGACCAGTGTTCTCCACTTGGGTCCCCTGATGTTTTTGGCCTGCAACTCCCAGCATTCCCCAGCCAGCATAGCTGGCTGGAGCATGCTGGGAGTTATAGGCCAAAAACATCAGGGGACCCAAGGTTGGAAAACACTGGTCTAGACGGCTGTTTTTGGCTGTCTAGATGAAGCTTTCCAGAGTGGGAGGGAAGGAGGCCAGGGTGCCTTTTGGATACGACATAAGCCATTGGCCTCAGCCACCTCCTCTCCCTGCCCCCAGCAGCAATGCCCCTTTTCCTCCTCTCCGAGGCTGATTTGTGACCTCAGGGAGGCAGCCATTGTGGATCTTTCCACGACGGCTGCTAGGGGGGCTGGAGCTCAGCGCTCAGAGTCCCAGCTCCGAGCTCGCAGGACCTCGGGAGCTGCGGCTCCAAATAATCCTATGGCTCCTCAGGCAAGGTAGGGGGGCATAGGATTGCACCCTAGTTAGCCTAACTAGAACTGGCTCATTTATTAAATAGGCTGATTTGCTTCAAGAATTAGGGCCATGATGAAACAGGTGGTACACCAGCATCCCATTGATGTTGAGTGTATCATACTGTTCCTCACAGATTGCTATAGTTACAAGCCTTTCACAGGTGAGTGGCTTATGTTGAATGTTTGAGGTGGTGATTGGGGGGAGGCAGATTTATACAAATCTCATACACTCATAAAATTCACTTGCAATGCATTGCATAGTTCAGTGAAATTTTGCAGGGCAAAATCTGCAGACTTCTAATGGATTGGCATATATTGCATCCTTTTCTTCTAATGGGATTTTTTTTTAAAAAAAGGTTGAAAAACTATTTGTGTTGCCTTTTGTGTATTTATACATATTTCCCCAATATTTTATGATGGCAATATTGTAGGATGTTACTCACCTTTTTGGACTTCTATACCTTTGGGGCAATTCCTATTTGCATTCTTTGTAGCTGGACTTCAAAAGCTTACTAAAGTGCAGCCAGACAAATTGGCTGAAATATACCCTAGAACTGTGGGTTTTAATGGTGCTGTCTCTAATCAATGTTGCCAATAACTGAAAGGCAGATGAAGGCCCTAAAGCAGATGAAAGGAAGCACAAATTAGATCCCATAGGGGAGCTTAAATTGCTATTTATTTTGGTTTTGTTTTCTCAATGATAACACCATTGTCTCAATTACAGTACTGAACAAATTGTGTTTGTTCAGGAAATTGTGGATCTTATCAAAGTGAGATTCAGTCTATCATATTGGCTCAGAGCAATTCATTGTATTGCTGACTGGTACCTATGGCATGTTTTAATTTTGCATCTTTACTGATCACAAATGATGTACAAAAGTCCAGAAGAATAGCTAACTTAGGACAGATTTATATCTGAGCTTGTGATGGTTGCCTTTTTATTCCGTCCATGGTGACTCTTGGCTTGCATCAAGTGGGTCATCAGACTACTTTAGATCAGCACCATTCTGCACAGCACTGCCCGGACCACATAGTGACATACAAAACTGACAGTTTCTGCTCAGACGACCCTTTCCCAAAAATAGGGATCTACCAGGGGTGAATGCAACTGGCAGCTGCCACAAGTTGTGATGTGTTGATGGCACCCAAATGTATTGTGGCCCTTAAGGAACTATGGCCGTGTCCAGCCTTCCTTTTATAGAAGGGAAGCCATTGTGCAGGCAGTGAGGAACAAGAAGGGGATATGCTATCCTTGCTTGTTTCTCCTCATCCCTTTCCTCTCTCTTGTCAGTGTTTTGTGATAGTGTCTGACCATGCTTTCCTCATATGGGGGTATCTAGCATGGAGAGAACTACTCTGGCTCCTAGCAAAAGTTTGGTACATGGGGGGTAGATGTTGCTAGTTGTGCCCAGGAAGGAGGACATCTTTAGGTAGCATTACTAAACAAAAAGAACGAAGACAAGGTGAGGAGAAGGGAAAATAAGCTAGGATAGCCTTTCCCTGTCACCCACTCCTCCTCCTTACTTATCATTAGTGGCCCTCAAATGTTGGCTTCGATCAGTAGCCATACTTTATTTGTGCTTACCACCAACCCTCCCCAAGTCCCCTGTAAGCACTAGAAGACTCTAAGGAAGGGAGGGGACCTCTTCCTATCAAATCACACTAGGCATGCTCAGCATGACAGAGAGAACCACCACATCCCTTCTTTGTGCAGGATAAAAGAGGCATCCCCCTCCCAAGTTCCCTGCAATTTGCAGAGAACTCAGAAGAGGGGACTGTGTGCTGCCTCACCAGATACTTTGGCCCCTGCTGAGCCAGCAAGGAGATTGGTGGAGGCCTGTTGCTGCTCGCTAGTCTTTCATCAGTTTCCTGTTCTATGCATGTGGAGCCTCCAAGCCCTTTCTTCTGGTTTTGTTGTGGCTCAGTAATGGCACATCTGATTTACTGTATAGCCTATTTCATTGGGCCACCTTTTCACCATGCATCTGAAATGGACTATACACTAAAGTTGCAGTAATGACTGACAGCCAAATTTTATGCATATTTATTTGGAAGTGAATCTCACTAAGTTTATTTTTATTTCAGGGTTGCTACTCTCTGGGAAGTCAGGGAAATGGAAATTGGTCAGGAAAAGTCAGGGAAATTGGTCAAAAGTCAGGGAAATTCAGGGAAATTGTGATTAAGATATACTCGTGTAATGGATTTGCAAGAGGACAGTCTGCCCATGAGGCAGTTGGAGTAGGGAAGCGGCAGAATACAAGTGTAATGTAATGATGCACACATATTCCGTAATATGATTACCGGTATATGATTTTGAAAATGTTTATTGGCTGATGGTGTTAACAGTAAAACAGAATAAAATGAACCTGCATGTGATAGGAATATTTTATTATGGAGAAGCTTGCAACTGTAATTTGCATGCAGACAAACTGGAATCCATTTCAGTTGATTTGAAGATGTGAATATTTTGACAGGGGGCAGACAATTGTGGCTGGCTGGACTTGGTAGCCAGCCATTATTTCTTCTAGCCAATTGTGAAGTCCAGTCCTGCCACAGTTTGTCTCCCAGCAAGTGTACCTCCCAAAAATGAACATTGTAGCACTTTGCAAAACCCACTTGGTGTAGGAAGGTCCCTTAGCAGCAGAATCTTTGGGTTTTGGGGGGCGGTGCCCATGGGCTGCCCTCACTTTTCCAAATATGAGGTCTGCCCAAAAAACCCAAGGATGATGCAGAAAAGGGTGTTTGGGGGGCCACCCCCTCAATTGCCCCCCCTTTCCAGCTGGATCCCCAGGGGGTTGGGTGTGATCGCAAGTCCCCAGTATCCCCTTGGTTTTGCTATTGACCCTGAGTTGCTAGCGCCTCAGGGAGCAGCAAAACTTGGGGGATTCTCAGTGCTGGGGATACGCAAGTTGGACACTACTTTGACAAATGTCAAACCAAGTCGTCCCCGCTGTCAGTGGGAATCGCCTCCAGTTTTGAAGGTCCCCCCAATGCTAGTAGTGGGGGGACACTTGCAAAAGGGGGGCACTAGGAACACCTGATCTCCCCCAAAGAAATCAGGATCACACTGCAAAAAGGGGGGGGGGAGATCCCCTTTCCGCAAACCACAATCTCTCAGGGCTTTGCAAGGAGCTAACAGGTCCAGACCTGTCAAACCTGTGAGCTCATTGCAAAGGGAGGAAATACCTGCAGCCTGGGGTAGGCAATGTACAGAGCGGGTGCCTGCTGGATTTGGCCAGCAGGCACCCACCCTGGCAAGTACCTAGCCCAGTGATTCCCTCGTACTAACCCACCCTACCTGATTTGCGCAAATCGGGCAGGGCAGGTTAAAAAAATATGAGCACAATTATTTGTGCACCGTATCAGTACAAAAATATTTTTTTAAGGGGGAGGATCACGGGCAGCCCCTCCAAGGTTCTGTGGGTGGATCTTGGAGGGGCACCTCATGGATTTCCCATGGGGATCACGAAAGGCAGCTTGACAGCTGGCGTTTGCAATCTCCCCCAAAAAAAGGTTAAAAAAAAAAGTCAAGCTGCTGCAAGCCCAAAATGGCTTGCAGCGGCAGCAGGGAACAGGGGAAGACTTTGCCAGCCACCCCAAAGTGCTGCCACCCCAAAGTCTCCCACTAGCTCCTTGGCAAAAGTGGCAAGTGGTTTTTGCTGCTCTTGCCAAGAGGCTCTCTTGTCGTCGGGGTTGACCCACGATGGGGTTGTGCCATCTGGGTTTGAACGCATGACAACCCATTGTACATCAAACAGATTAATAGATTATAGAGTTGGAAAGGGCCTACAAGACCATTGAGTCCAACCCCCTGCTCAATGCAGGAAATGAGAGGAGGGGTTTCCCATCCAAGTAACAACCAGGCCTGACCCTGCTTAGCTTTTTACGCTCAGACAAGCTGAGCCAGCATGAGCCACTACAAGCCATGGCCTTTCAGGGTGACTTATAACCCCAAAATAAGCCACCCTGACAAACCTGTCCTGGGTTTGCATGACACGACAACCCACTGTGGCTTATCAGCCACAGTGGGTTGTCATGTCGTGCAAACCCAGTCTCAGTATTTAAAGAAGCTCATATTGAAGTTCCTATCGTGACAAAAAAAATTGCCTTTCAGTAGTTGTGTAGTTTTAAACCATTTAATAAAACCATTATTTAGTGTAATGCAACCTATGCCTTTCAACTTGGGGTTATTTTTGAATGGTGATCAGGGAAATTGACAAATGTTGTTCAGGGAAAGTCAGGGAAATGGACCCTAGTCCAGTTTAGTATGCATAAGATTTCAGGTCAAGCCTACCATACACACTTTTAGTAAGGGTATAGTTTGGTCAGCTGTGATGGTTGCAATCCTGTAAAAATATGCTGGCCGTGGATTCTTTGAAGATTTTGAATTGGATCTCCTTCAGCTTTCTGAGAAAGGGGCAAATTAGATATCTCAGGTGTTTCTTGTATAGATTTAAAAAAAAAAATTCAGTGCTGTGAGACTCATCATGAAATACGGATTAAGTTATGCATGCTGACGATTTTGGGAGTAAGGAATAATATCTGAGCAGAGGCATTGGAAATCCATGTAAGTGCAGGAAATTAGACTGTCACACCTGTCACTTGCCAAAAAAAACCAATCAAACAAAAAACCGTTTATGATATTCAACAGACTTGATAGAACATTGAAATAGGAACTCACTTATCCATGCATCTCTTATTATAATAAACGTTGCCCACATAACTTTTTTTTAAAGTAGATGAAAAGATTACGGGTAATGTTGCTTCTGCCAACGTACAGGCAGAGTAATTGAAGACTTTGTTGGGACTGTTGATCATGCTACAGTTTTCTAGAAATCAAAACACTAAATATTAAACATTGTAGATGAGTATTTGCTTTGCTTTTATATTGTTCATTTTCAACATCTTTTGTGGGGAGATGGTGAATTTATATCTGGTTCAAAATCCATTCTCTCTATTGATTTAATTCGTGTGAGCCGCAGATTTTCCTCAACAGCGGTTGGTCTGCAGCCTGCTGATGACCTTAGACAAAGGACTTACACTGGTAGAAACTCTTGATGAAGTTGCCCTTTTGAATGCTGACTCTGCCTATAATGTGTGAAAATACTTTGTGGGGAACCTGTGCAAGCCTTTAAGTTGGTAAAACCAGCTCAAGGAAGGAAGCAGCGGAAGGGAAACTATTTTTAAACCAAACAGAATTTTCTAACACGTACCGGTATGTTACCTTTTCCACAGTGGATTGTCTTAGTGATGTGAATCACTAAGGGCGCAATCCTATGCAAGTTTAGACAGAAAAAAAGGCCTACAACTCCTAGCATGCCCCACCCAATATAGCTGGCTGGGGCATGCTGAAAGTTGTAGGCCTTTTTTCTGTCTTGCATAGGATTGCGCCCTAAGGGCGTTAAGCATTCTGTTAGCTTAGCCCCTAAACTTTAGTGTATTGAGCATTGTGTACTTCTGCCCTTTTTGCTACAAAGTCATTACTTCTTGCTAATGTGGCTTTACTTTCCAGGTTACAGTACTATGAGTCCTCAGGAAGACAGTGAAAACCCTCCCTGCAATAATGATCCATTATCAGCTGGTGTAGATGTCGGAAATCATGATGAAGATTTAGACCTGGACACCCCTCCTCAGACTGCTGCACTCTTGAGTCACAAGTTCCACCACTACAGGTTGCACCATCCAGCACTACATCATAGTCACCACTTACAGGCTGCAGTCACAGTACATACTGTAGATGCGGAATGCTAACAACCTCTGACCTTGGGTGAAATGCAGCTAGTAAGCACTGATCCAGGCAGTGAAGGCCAGGCTTCCATTTATACCTTTACCAGGCATGGTCTTGACTAACTTCATGGAACTGATTTCACATGAGAACTTTACATTTCTAAAATGTAAGGTTGGCTCTGAAGTGGAGGAGAAATTAGCATGATGAATGAACCTGCCATAACATTCAATAAAATGGGATAGTAAGAATGTTCGGTCTCCAAACACAGGAAGAAAGGTTTATACAGTAAACGGAGCCTTTTGAACCCTGTTAATCTGAGCCAAGAAAAGAGTGTGCTCAGACAAAGGAGAGGAGATCTTTGCTTTCCTTAACTGGAAGAACAGAAATCTTTGCAGCCAGAGACAAGAAGGTTCCGGATCCAGAAATAGTCGTTGCCACAAGGTTTCCATTTGTTGGTGGTTTTGTGTGTGTGTATGTTGTTGTTTTTTAAAGTTCGTTACTCTTACGAATTTCTGTATGGGACCTGGGACTGTGCATCTCAAGATTTTTAAATAAAGTATTATTTTTGTACTATTTATTGAACACAAAACATTCATGAACTCTGAGGAAGAGGAAGGGGGGGGGGGATAAAAGCATTAGAAACTCTATGAATACAGGCTATGGTTTATTTGTGTTGGTGATACTGTGGTTCTCCTCAAAAGGAGTTGCCATCCCTCTAAACGGGATATTCACCCTTCCCCCCACTGTGCTATAAAGGGAAAATGAAGAAATTGTGTGCTGATTTGTTTACATGATTAAGGTTTGGTTTCCATGGTCATTTTGTATACACTGAAGATGGTTTATAACACAGTATTTTTTTAGAGCTATATTAATGTGGGGAGGAGGAATACCAAGTCTTCTGGCTAAAGCACTGAGGAATCCTGCTCCTCTCACCACACTCCAGTCTGCTCAATCCCAGACTGGGGGCAATATTCCATTCAGTGTAGTGCCATGTACAAACAACATTTATGGTCAGTAAACTAAGAATAATAATCATCTGTTTTTCTGTTCCCCTTTCATATTACAATCTTTTTTAAAACAACAACATTGGACGGTAAATTGAATGCTTTGTAATCTTGGTAATTTGTGAAAGGTTTATTTTGGAACCATGATTATAAGCCTCTGTCATCTTTTTCTGGAATTTAACACTACTTTAGTGATTCTTACAGGTATTAATCACAACTGACTCGTACCACATGGGCCATCACAATTTTAAATTAGTTTTAAATCACAGTGTTTTGTTTATTGTGATTAAAATATTATGAAAACATTCTTGCACTGTGCATATGGTAAACATCAATTTATATGTAGTTTTTAAAAAAGATCTCTGGATACTGTTTAAACGATAGGGTGCTTAATACTTATTATGTTTAAAAAATGGTTCTTACACAGTATGGTAAAGTAAGTATGCGTGTGCTATCAGGATCCCCTTTATACTATGTATAAAATTACAATCCCCAGTAGAATAAACTGTATATAAATTATGGATCCATGGATTACTTTTGACAGGGCTGAATGTAACTTTGTTTCAAAAAATTCTCATTTTAATTCATAAGTAGATGATGCAAATTCTTCAATGTTAAGAAGAATAACATTAGTCTAGCCCCACCCCCAGCTGTCATCTCCATTTCTCACTATTCAAACTCAAAAATACTTTGAGAAATACCAGTGTGGGATGCATGTGGAGAGTCCCACCATTTCCAGAGGAGCAGGGGCATAGTCTGTGCACAATGGGTTGCATCCAATGTTAGTCTAATTTAAGTCCCATTCACTTCAATGTGTCTGTTCTGTATAGGACTAACATTATACACAACCCCCACTAGGAATCTCCATGAACACAGGATTAAGCCTTAATGGAAAAGACTAGAAAGCTGCTGCTCACAAGTGGCCTTTGATACTGCCATTTGATGCTTAGCATGTAGAAAATTAATTTTTGCTGCACCTGTTTTGTTTTATGTTGCTGATCAGATAATAACAGAAGATTTTTGTGGGATCGATATCTTTGGTATTATGGGGTTTCTGAAAGAAAGAGTACCTCTAAGAGCAGTGTTCTCTCATTCATCCCAAATCAAGCATCTTATATTTATAGATGGAGGTTAGCAATCATTCTCTACAATAGTTCATACCTTGCATTTTCCACTGCACTGTTTTGAGAATGCTACCACAATCTCTTTTGTCTTTTTAATGCAATTACAAAGTCTGCACCAGTTTCCAAAACACAAATGCATCATCCATTGTTCAAATGTACCTGCCAATTGTACAGTAGCATCTCCTATGAACATACTACTACAATGGTTCCAATTGCTGTATTATGACACTAAAAGAGCAAAAGATGGGATTTTCATAATTGGTCTTTACTAGCTGCAAACGTTACATTAGTCATTTATTGAGAAACTGCTAAAATTTTCACGATTTCAGAATGGCTGAAAGTAAACAAAATGGAAAATTGAATGTACTTATATAAATAGGAAGTGGTTTATGTGGAAAGAGTTTAACTTTAAATAGTCATTTTTATATATATATTGAAAACTGCTATATACGGTAAATGATATATATTTTTTCTTTACATTGAACATGATTTTTTTTTAAATCTACACAAGTTAGAACTGACCTTTTAGAACTCTCAGAGTTAAGCTTCCAATGTTCATAACATTCTTGTACCCTGAAACACATTACTTAAAACAGAAGTCTTAAGCTTTAGTAAGACTTAGTTAAAAGTAATGAATTTAGGACATTGGTTTCGGGCATCCAGGGTCTTAAATGTGTAGTTGAACATGGATCCCATTGAAATCAATTGGACAAGTTAGTCATGACTCGAGTCCAATTTTAATGGGAGCTAAGTGCAACTAAGGGCAACAATCCTATGCATATGTAGATGGGGAAAAAGTCCTACAATTCCCAGCATTCCCCAGCCGGCCTTGCTGGGAGTTGTAGGGCTTTTCCCATCTAAACGATTGCTTCTTAACAGTGTGGATACAAACCAATATCCTAAACTCATTACTTATAAGTAAGTACTACTGAAACCCAGATTTTTTTAAGTAATATGTTTCAGGGTGCAAGAATATCTTTTGACAAAATATATTTTGTCAAAAACAATAAAATTGTCCATTTATCCAAACCAACTATTCTTTCAGATGAAAAATGAAAAAGATAAACCTTTCCCCCAGTGTCTTAGCTAGCGTGACTGACTGTTCCAAGAGGAAGTGCTTCTTTGTTGCACTCCTTCTGGGAACAGGAATTTACTGCTAAATAAAACAAATTATCCCCAAGATTTACATGTGCTTAGGAGAGTACCTTCTCCACATAAGAGAGCAAACATGATTAATCCACCTTCCCTTCCTTTATGTAAAACATCATCCAATTGCACAGTAGTCCTTAACAAACTCTGCTTGTATTTACCATGGGTGGGTAGCGTTAACTATTTTGGTGGTGTGGTCATTCACATACCACACTTTTAGTTTTACGATCCCTACATCAAAGTCCAGGGCCAGCTCCTGGTTTGAGGGGTTCCTTAACAAAGTATCCTCTGGTGGGGCCCTGGTACTAGGCTTACCCGGTGGGCAACCTTTTTAATTTCCTCCAATGCCGCCAATGTTGTGTTGCTCCATCCCCACTAGGAGCCACTATTGTGATTTTCCACAATTCTTCTAGAGCACCGAACAGTGTAGTTCCAGCCTCCAGGTCATTGTGTTTAATTTAAACAGCTGTGTGTGTGCTGCTGCTGCTGCTGTCACCACCAGTTGAGCCTGTAATCGGGGTAGGCATTGGTGCCAGTGAGCCAAGGCCCGAGCAACTATCCCAGGGTGCTGGCTGTTGATGCTGGATCTCTGAAGATACATATTATGGGTTTTTCTTATAGTTTGTGCCTATAAGGTTTGGTTAGTGACTCAGTTAATATCACCACTGACAACAGAGCTCAATGGGCCAGTTTGCATGATATGACAGCCCATCGTGGGTTAGTTTACCCACAAAGCACTGCAGCGCATGCTGACCACCATTAGGAATATGCAAGCCCCGGCTCGTGGGTTGCCTTGACTTGAGTCGTCCAAACCTGGGTAGCTGGGGGTTAAATAATCCTCACATAGCCCTAAAGCTGACCACGGGTTATGCAAGGGCTGCTTAACCCTATAACTTCTACTGCCTGGGTTCAGACAATACAACAAGCCACAGCAACCCCTGGCCATTGCTTGCATATTCATAATGGTGGATGGCATGCACTGCGGCGTCCTGAGGGTCATTGGGTCTGTTTATTCTAGTTGAAGGCTTGGATCATTGTAGCTTTCATTTTTATTCCATTGAGACTTGATTTGCATACAAAACAAATCATAACTCAGAATATACATGGGAAGAAAAGAACAGTTTACTACATGGCAACTCAAAGGATGGTTTTAACTGTGATAAAGGGGTCTCAACAGGCAGGCATCTAAGGCAGGAAGGTGTAGGTGTAATACTGGGGGGGGGGAACATCTGAGTCAGCATTGCTTTCTGTGTATGGAATCACCAGGTTGAGCCTCTTCAAGGGCAGCTTTCAATTGGTGCATGAACAGAGTTGCTTCCTCCCTATTCTCAGCCATATGCTGAAAAAAAGGGTGCTACTTGGGAAGGAGAGGAAGCAGTTTTTATTTATTTATTTATTATATTTATACCCCGCCTTATTTCCTGCAAGGAACCCAAAGCGGCTTACAGAATCCTCCTCCTCTCCGTTTTATCCTCACAACAACCCTGTGAGGTAGGTTAGGCTGAGAGTCAGTGACTGGCCCAAAGTCACCCAGTGAGTTTCATGGCTAGCGGGGACTAGAACCCGGATCTCCCGAGTCCCAGTCCAACACTCTCACCACTACGCCACACTGGCGTAGTGCACACCATTGCAATCCATGGTGCCCTACATTTGGGGGAGAAAGAGGTTTCTAGGGATCATGAAGCTAAGGAACAGAAGTGAATAATTAATGGGCTAGTCTGTGAACTAGGAAAAAACAAGGATAAAAGCAGACATGTCTTAAGGGAGGGGAAATTGTTGGGATAGCAAAAAGTACCAATGGCTAGGGTGAAAAATTCTGGTGGCACTTAAGGACTTTGGTTGTCCATGACCCATTTTGTGTCCAATTCTATACCTTTTGTATGGCTTTTACACATGTACTTTTCAAGCCAAAAGCAGCAGTTTTTGGTAAGCATGGTGTGATCACCACCGAGTGTGCAAAGCATTTGTTTAAAATTACATCCTTAAAGTAACATGCAATTTTGCCATGATAAGTGTGTGAATAAAGCTATGCTTTATCATTTCTCTTTAGTTTCAGTAGATTCCGTTTTAAGATACGTGGGCACTACTCAACGCTGCACCTAATGCAACAGGAAGCTAGTGATTGCTGAAGCAACTGGAAACTACTGGAAATGCTCGCAGGACAGGTCAGCAGAGCTCGCAGAAGGAAGCTCCACTGACCTGTCCTATTGCAGAAATGAGCATTGACGCTCATTTCCAGGTTGCTTTATGAAGCAATAGCTTCCCATTGCACCAGTGGTTGGTCCTGGGGGCACAAAAGAACAAGCAGAGGTGCAGTGGCAGTATTGAATGCTGCCCAGTATATGGATAAGAACATACACACATGTACACAAGATTGAGGTTGTGATTTAAATATGCTCAAGAATCCTTCAATACTTTGTTTTCATCACATGTCACCGATGAAATAACAGAGGAGTTGATAATTTTTCTAGTGTTTACATCACAGAGGGAAGCCTAAGTAAAGCAGCAGGGGTTGGAGGACACTAGGAGAGAAGTGCCTGGCAAAAGACAGTAGCACTGCCTGGCTTACCTCCCAGAAGATTTAGCACACCTCTCTGGTGAGGGTGGTGGTGGGGGTAGGGAATGGGTGCAACCCATGAGTCACCATTTGGTCATTACTGTCTCAAAATATTTATATTATTTTGTTCAGGCTCACTTAACATTCTTACCCCAACCTCTTTTAAGCACCTTGTAAAGCTCAGTGAATGAATGGCGCCAAAAAAAAAGGATTTCCCCCAGGCTCACTCAAAGGTAACAGTGATCACAAACGGGGGTATGTGTAGTATTTAAAAATGTGGAGAAACGAGCCTTTGGGGGTACACACACACACCTCATGTGTGAACCGGCTGGGGTGGGGTGTGCATAGTTAGCGTGTGGAGAAAGGGGCCTTTGGGGGTTCCTGCATGCATGCACATACACACACACACACACACACACACACACACGCCTCCTCATGTGTAAACCAAGTGGGGGCAGTTGAGGGCTGGGAGGAAACTAGAGAAGTTGGCCTAGGGCTTTCATATGTAAATAGTTCAAGTCATGAGTTCCCTTCCCCCTGCCTGGCCAGGTGAGGTGCATGGTGATTGGCTAAGAGGAAGCAGAGGAGGGGAGGGGGGGAAAGGTATATTTCCCAAAGCGTGGTCTGTCTTTGTCTGTCTTTGGATCGCGTGGCTACCGGCTACCCTGGCTATTGGGTGATGGCGGCAAGCCAAAGAGAGGCCCCAAGCCTTTGGGGGGGGGGCATCAGGATCCGACCCCAGTTAGCTCCTGGTGAAATGAGCTGGATGAGGGCTCTAGTGAAGGCAAGCCTTGTGGGAGTTTTACCCATCTCGGACCTTCGGGTAGATGTGGTAATTCTCCATCGGGCGGCAAGGCTGTGCTGGATTTAACCCTTGAAGAGAATACCCTCAGGTAACATAGGTGTATGCCTGAGAGATATTAAGGAATCAGGTTTTATTGTTTTGCAGCTTTACTGTGTACTAAAGTGTCTCTTTATTTTGTGTGCTTCTCTCATTTCCCTAATCTTGTTGTAAAATGCTACCAGAATAAACCTTGTCCTGGTTTTACCCCACATGGGTTTTGTAGTACTCTGTGGCTTCAGTATCTAAATCCAGGTTACAGAATTAAAGGCGAGTCCCTCAACAGAGATCCAAGTAGGATTGCAGACAGCTGAGGCTGGCAATCTGGTACCTTGAGATCTCAGGCGGTCTTGGTTCCTTTGGAGTAGGAAAGGGTGGGGGTGTGGCGGGCCAGCCAGCCCCCCCCTTCCTCCACAAAAAAACCCTTAATTCTTATAAAACAAAAATATGTGCCTGCCATGTAGTTCAAGGTGTTCATACTTAATTTTTCATTACACTTAGGCTTAATTTAGTTTGAAGCCCCAACTAGGGAGGAAGTTTGACTATGGCATGGCCATACTCGGCTTCCAACACATTCTGGGCAGCAAAGGAACCATCCCTGCTTCCTAGGGTGTGATTGAATTCCCTGACAAGCAGTCATAGCAATGGGATGTTTGCACTCTATTGTAATGGGGCTCCTGTGCTGAATTGGAATATGTGCTTGCATGCACACACACTAGCGCTAGCACACACACCTCACTGAATAGCCTAGGAAGATTACTTCTATGGCCAGTATTTCTACATTAACAGCCATTTTATCCCAACAATGGTAATTTACTACAGCTGACTAAAAATTATTATGTAACAGTAAACAAACAATGTCAACATTTCCCCCCAGGCAAGGAATATAGAGGGAGAGGGGGAGAGTTGTGCCATTATTGCATTATCATTGGTGGTATTTGAGTGTATAGAGGAGATTTCCTTTTTGTTATCTAGCTGGGAGAGCAAGGAGGCCCGTGCTGGCTGCAGATGAAGGTTACAGAAGTACTCATTAGCCTGGATTAAAAGCCTGGCTATTGCTGGCTCTGTTTTTTAGGTTTAGGGCCACACACCCTTTAACTGGAATTGCTGCCTACCCATCTGCATTTCTATCAATTGAATAAGCCCTATTATATGTACATTTGTTGTTGTTTTCCCCCTTTTCTTCAAGCCAACTATGATGCCAGGGAACACTGGGAGTTGTAGGGCTATTTTCTTTCTAAACACGCAAAAGATTTCACCCTTAGTGACTTGGATAGTGGATGGGAGCTTTTTTTTTGTTGTGCACTAGAGATCAGCAATAGCAGACAAAGAACTTGACTAACTTTTCCAAGGTTGAAGAATATAGACTGCACTTTCTCAGACTTAGCACTGATCAAAATAGACATTTATATGTTGAAAATAGGTATTTAGAATTAATATAAATTGGGAAGAAGAGTTTTTTTTTAGGCACGTGGTATAGATTTGCTGTAGGCCAGGATTTAGAACTAATTGCTATGATCCAGAAAACCCAAGGATGCACAGGGTACCTACTTGTAGTCATCTATCAAGTGGCAAAGAAATGTGCTGAAATGGATCTTAGACTTCGTGCAGTTGACTATAAAAATACAATTTGTTCACAGTCTTCTGGAATGAAGGCTGGGGCATACAGATTCCTTTTTTTTTTTTCACAATATATGGTGGCTCTTTGTATCCTATCAGATCACTGGTCCATCCATCCAAACATACTAACCAGCAGGAGATTCAAACTCAGTGTCGCAGAGACCGAGGCAGACTTCTTTCCAGGTGGTGTACAGATTATGCAAGAATCAAACTTCCAAATTTTGTGCTCTGCCACTGCCTTCGTCACCTAAATGCCATCAACCTGAACATCTGTAGTATCCTATTTACATGCATCACATGAGTATTTTTCAGAGCATTGGAGGTATGTGTTCTTGAAAATTTAATAGGAGAAATCCTAAGCCTTGGCTAACTTTTCCCTTCCTATCTTTCCCAAAATTCACCCATAGCCACTACAGACTATGGAAATATTATTGACAAGTAGCATGCAACATTATTGGGAAGTGGCACATTTTAATGGAAAAATACTTCATTCATGTAGCTTTTCACCATAGACTGAACTGCTACTAGATCTTTGTAGTATGACAGACATTTAATGCAATAAGTGGTTAGAATCCTGTTGGCCATACAATTGCAGTTTCTGCACAATGCTACCCCTGTTATTTTAAGGGAACTGCTTGTCTTAAGGGAAATACCCTTCATTTTTCATTGTTGCAGTCCAGTAATTTAACATAAAACTTCACTTATAATATGTTGGAGAAAAAGGTATCCATAAGTCTTGATATTTTCTTCCAGTATCTATATGAGAAGCTAACCAACAGAGAAGGCTTCCAGATGCTCCTAGTGTTAACGCTCAAAAGGCATTATGCAGCTATTCCATCTTTTACCTTAGGGTGCAATCCTATCAATTGCACCCTCAATGCTTGTAAAGCCCCTGAACAAACATCCAATGCAGAGTGGGAGGAGCGCTGGAGGCAATCTGCTTCCCCACACTGCCCACTCTGCATTTTAGCCAGATGGCCATTTTTGGCCATCAAGCTGAGGTCCTTCAGAGAGGGAGGGAAGGAGGTTGGAGCACCATCAGGATACATCATATCCTGGTGGCGCCAGTCTCCTCCCCTCTCCACCACCCAGAACGCCCCCTTTACCCTCTCTCCAAGGTCACATTCCTGACTTGGGAGAGGCAGCTGGCACAGTTCTTGCTGCCCTGGCTCTGAGGGGGTGGGCGAGGGGAGGATTCCCAGCTCTGAGGTCAGAGATCTGTTTCCAACCTTGGATCTGGGAATCCAAAGTATGCTATGGCCCCCCAGACGATATCTAGGGGCCATAGGAGGGGGCCATAGGATTGCTTTCCCCGTGGATTTCTTTCTGGTAAGAAAAAAATATATGGAAGAAGTGGTGGGATAACATGGGAGGGCTATAAATGGAAGATGACAGTCTGGACCTCCTGTAAAATTCTGTGAATGAGGCAGTGCGATTGCACAGTAAAAGCCTAATCTGCAAGCACCCAGAGAAGCAACAGAGGGAAGCAAAACCTTTAATTAATGCAGCCTTGCTTTCACTCAACTTTGCTTCAAAACACACACTCCCATGCCCAGCACCTTATGAAATAAAGTGACTATACCTGCTCCTTGTGGAGAGCAGTGACATCATAGAGTTCCCGAAGGAATGGGTCATACTCTGAAGGAGGCACCTTGACAGAAAAAAATAGAAATATGTCTATATTTTATAACCATCTTGAAAGTAAAAGTACCGTAGCCATTTGGGCCTGCTAAATATGTACCATGTCTAGGTCTTCATATTAGGATGTGCCTTTGCATAGGACAATATCTGACCCAAGGGATAGCTTCCCTTTTGATCTTAATTACTGCATGTCTTGCAAGCATTGCTGGAAATGTTCCTAGAAACCTGACTGTGGTAATAAAATTCCATAGCCTTTTTCTTTGCTTTCACCACTTCCACTTGATCTGCTTGTCATTAACTAGGCAACTTCAAAGACCTGCCTGGGCCCTGAGGTATTGTGAGTGGCTACAAGTGAAAGGGCCTTCTCAGCAGTAGCCCCCCAGTTATGGAATACTCTCCCCAGAGTGATTTGTCTGGTGCTACTCTAATGTCTGTCTAGTGCCAGGTGAAGTCCTTTTTATCCTGTTGTTTTTAACCCTATTTTAGCTTTGCTGATTTTTATTCTCTGCTCTTTGTTTCTGGTTTTATCTGACATTGTTTTAATGCTGCATTTATCTTATTGTATTTTATTATATATAGTTTGTTCTATTCTGTGAGCTGCCCAGAGATAACATTTTTGTTATAAAAAACATAACAAAAATATGTTTGTAATTAATTATGCCCATGTGGCATATTAATCTCTAGAAAACTACAGATCCCCCCCCCCCAATAGGTCAGAAATTGCATTAAACGTCACCACAGGGTAATTCTGAATGTGGCAGGCATGTGGTTCATGTGAAGCTTCTCTCTGGATTCATCAAGGGCAGGAATATTGACCACAGTATTGATACAGCTTGGTTTTTTCTTTTTTCTTTCTTTTTTATATACAGCTTGGTTCTTTCTAATGATGTCCACACTATACTGTGGTGGGCAAAGAGAAGAGAAGACAAGTGAGTTGTTGCATTCATTTGGCACATCAGTTTGCCCCCAGCTGTCCCCCCCCCTTTTTTTGCAGCCTAACCTCCCCTGAGCCAGTCATGCAGAACTTTACCAAATGAAGATTAGTCCTTATGGTTATAGTCAGCCATTTGGTCTTACAGCCCAATCCTATGCAGTGCTTTTTTTCTGGAGAAAAGGGTACCGGAACTCTTGGATTACATTTCCTCGGGAGTAGATGGCGATTAAATTGTAATGCAATTAATAGAAGAAAAGGTGCTGGAACTCAGTTCCGGTGAGTTCCACCAGAAAAAAAGCCCTGATCCTATGTATGTTTACAAAGAGGCAAGTCCCTTGGACTTCCATGGACTTATTCCCAGGTGAGTGTGCATAGAATTGCAGGTTTAGCTTCATAATTTTGAATGCAATCCATCTCTGTTATGCCCACTCTCCTTCTCAGATAAGACTCTTTTAATATACCATTTCCTATAAAGAATGGGTGGTTTCAAATTACTTATTGTTGTAACCTAATCCTCCTTGACCTATGCCCATGTAGTCACATATTATCCACCCTACCAAATCCAAAAATGGAGCAGGTGGCCAGGTAATCCGTTCCAGCTGGAAGGAGTATTGTGCTGAAAAGATGGAGGAAGGACTGAATTGCAATTCCTAGTAGGTATGTTTTACTATCTATCCAGAAATTACCTTCTTTAGTTAGAGATGTTGAAAGGAGAACTGGCCAGAAATCCCAATAACAAAGGAAAGTTTAAAAGGTAGTATATATGTACAGTATAGGAGGAAGCAATGAAAGAAGTGATGTTGAGAGCATGAAAAAAGTTATACAATGGACTTCATTTTAAGGAGTATCTGCTTAGTCATAAATAAGAGCAAGATGTTCCTCCTAAAGTGCTTGATCATTAAACTCAGGTTCAATTCATGCAATCCTGAGTGCATGATGTCTACTTTAAGACTGCAGTCCTAAACACACTTACTGGGGAATAAGCTCCATTGAGCACAGTTGGACTTACTTCAGAGTAAATGAACATAGGATTCCATTGTAAATTTGAGGACAAGAACTCTTACTCACAGTGAACCAATTATCTAAGGCAACAACTACATCCAGAATTGGATGTGTTGCAGGCCACCACAAGTTTGCATAACTGACTCAAGCCTGGAGCTGCCATGCACTCAAATTTAAGCCATCACACTCCTGGGGCGTAGTGTCAATGGTTTCTTATCTTTAGAGTCCTAAGTATTATATATTTGATTCTGAATAATTTGAACCAGAGAGGAGCCACTTGCTCTGGCTTTCTAGTCATCTGAAGACTCCTGCTGAGCAGCCATTCCTAATCACAATATAGTATCCTAAGGATATTTCAAAGTAACTGTCCTTCAGCCATTAAAGATAATGCACCACTTTGGACAAACACTGCAGCTCATGAAGTGGACAGATGCTGAATTGCATTTTTTGTTCCCTCTTAATTAGTATTTACTTTACCATTTATAATCTTTTGCAACCTTATGGGAGTATTCTCCATAACAGTAAAAAACTGTAACACAGGTCAGTAGATGTAGGAAAAAATGTGTACTGTGTCACTGAAGACTGAACTATTATATTTTTACAGACAGGTTTTCTTTTCTAAAAACTTAACAGCAGTCACTGAATTTCAACTGCAAACTCATATGTAACATAATGAAGGATACTGTCATGTTGAAACATGAGGATGTTTAGAAAATAAGACACATCATACAGTAAAATATACATCTTTAATACTGCAACTAACTGCAAGCTTAATATGTTCTGAGTACATTGTGAGATTTTTCTTAAGATAAGTCAGCACTTTCTTATATGTTTTGGTTACTCTCTTGGTCACCTGTGGCCTGAGAACAAATATCTTGGCTGTAATTTCATTTGTACTTTTATTGGTCTTGCCCGGAACAGATGAGTAGTACTTCAAATATTTTGGCTTTTATATAAATATAGCAAAAGAGCACAGGAGCATCAGGGAAATATATAGCAGTAGATTTATGACACTTATGCCCTAATCCTTTTGCTGAGGTAACAGCAGGTCCTGTACTTGGAAGTGGGGGAAGCTTCTCCTGCTATGCTGATTTGCAATTACTTGCAATGTCATTACAAAAGGTAACTAGAAAATATTTGGGGCATGAGATGTACTGACAGAGTTGGTGGACAAAATGTACATTAGGTTCTCCCATAGGAAAACAGTTACCAGCTCGCTCTTTCCTAATCTGTTCGGTATAAGAACTTTGTATGTAGTAGTCCAGTGGTTCCCCACCTTGGGTCCCCAGATGTTGCTGGCCTTCAACTCCCATCATACCCAGCCAGCATGGCTAATGGCAAGCGATGCTGGGAGCTGTAGTCCAGCAACATCTGGGGACCCAAGGTGGGGAACCACTGAGTTAAGCAATACATGCCATGCCACATCTGCTGTAGCACCAACTCTCATAGAAATACCAACCAAACTATGGTGTACTTGTATCCTGGGTTAGCCAATCATGCCAATTCAACACTCCATATTATAGTAGCTTTGCTGTAGTTCTGATAATTCTGAATACTTATTTGCTCATTTATTTTATTTATTTGTTACATTAATATCCCACCTTTTCCTCCAAGGATCCCAAGTGTATATGATCCTCCTCTTCTCCATTTTATCTTTTCATAGATTTCATAGATCATAGAGTTGGAAGGAGCCTACAAGGCTATCGAGTCCAACCCCCTGCTCAATGCAGGAAACTATAGGAAGGGTCTCCCATCCAAGTAGTAACCAGGCTCGACCCTGCTTAGCTTTCCACACTCAGACAAGCTGAGCCAGCGTAAGCCACAGGCCTGTATTCACCAGAACCATGTGAGGTAGGTTAGGCTGAAAGTCAGTGACTGGCCCAAAGTCACCCAGTAGGCTCCATGGCCAAGTGGGACTTATCTCCATTTCTAGTCCAACATTCTGTCCACTACACAACACTGGCTGTCGTGCAGCTGATCGTAGGACCAGTCCACTAATCTATCTAGTTTGTGGAACACAAATGTGCAAATATGTCACTTTTAATTGATGGGCAATGTGTGGTAAAGTTAAATGAACAGAAATTAGAAATACAAAATACAGCCAAGATACAACTTACAACTGTAGAAAGTGAAGGGTAATTAAGCATGGAGCCAGTCTTTAGGGATGTTATGGATTCCACTTTATTTGATGCCAGGTCTGGTCAATACAATCAGGTTTATTTATAGCAATTCCAATATAGAGGATTCAGCAACCTTTAAAGCAGTCAGATGCAATGTGTGACTACCGTAATTATATTCCTGTTCAGATAGGCAATCCTTTACATTCATTTTAGTTATTAACTTCCATGAATAACTTCATTGAAGGTTGGGAGAAATAATCTTGGCACAGCCAGTGAATGGATCTAATTTTGTTTTGTGTTGTTTTTACTACAAAACTGTTTTGTTTCTATTTTAAACTATACATTTGGAATAAGAAACTAAACAAGAATTCTTCCTTTTCTTTGCATCTATTTCCTTTCTTTTCATCCTGTTGTCACATGACTGTTGAAATGGAGTAGGATTTTATGCCCTTTTTGTTATTAACTTCTGGGTCAATTTTATTTCAGCTGTCATGCCTGACACTACTTATAATGTTTTAACATACACTTTTCTTTTTGGTATAATAAACTTCACACAACTTTAAGGAATACAATACTAAACTATCTAGATTATAGGGTACAGCTTTATTTTACAAATCCTCTGAAGCAACCAATTATCCCATTTCACCCCAATCATTTTTCTGTTAAAATAACAGAAAGGAGAAAGAGAGAAAAGGTTCCCAACGGCAAGGAAGCTTAGTTTGTTACTTTTAACACTCCGCCCTTCCTGTGAGGAACTCCAGAAGCTCTCTGCCTTCTTTCAACACATGTGAAACGGCTTTTAGAGTGCCAATAATAACATTGCATTTGTAGTGAAACATTAATTCACTCTCATTTCAGTTTTCCAAGCCCCCTTTTTCCCCGCCTCCCTTTACGAGCTGCGTGCAATTCAACAGGCAAAGCTACTTTCCCCACCATTGCATCTCGATTGCTGGGGACTTGCCACTTCCGTTGAACTGCTGGCTCTCAAGCAGCTGTTGGAAGTAGCAACCCCGCCACCTAGAACAGTAATAATATTTAAAAGACGGAGTGGCGTGGCGTGGCAAGCGACCCTCTCTTATAATTAGCCTTGTTAGGGAGGCAACAGCTAGCAGTACGTAGCTCCAAATCGAGGGGGGGGGCGCCTCTTCCTGCAAGAGCGTCGCTTACTCCTTGTCCTTGCCCCCTTTTGAGGCAACCTTGCAAAAGTGTACCGTTTTGTTTTGTTTTGCTTTGCTTGCTTATCCGCCTGACTCCTGTGGGGAGATTCTGAGGCGAGAAGCGGGCTATTACTCCACGAAAACTTATGCCACAATAAACTTGCTGGTCTTTGAAGGTGCCACAAGACTCGTCGCTGGTTTTGAGGCGAGATGCTGGGGGCAGGAGTGTAATGCAGTACTTTAGAGGTTAGGGGGCATATAGGGTGTGTGTGCGTGGAAAAAAGGGGCGGGCAAGAAGCCCTACTTTCCCTCTCTTTGTGTCCCAGTGAGACGCAGTTCGCCGCAGCTGGTTCCTGTGCTCGGGGGTGGTGTCGCGCTCGCTCCTATCCAGGCTCCCCCCCCCCGCGCCGCCTTCCTCCCCTTCCCCCCCCTCCCCGGGCGGTGCGAGAGAGTGTTCGCATCTGGGCCGGCAAGATGGCGGCAGCGGCGGGGTCCGGCGCTGAACTGCTCGGGGCTCTGGGGGAGTCCGCCGTGGGGGCGGGAGGGACGCCTCTCCCCGTGGCCCCCGAGGAGATCGCCCGCAGGCTCCAGAGCACAAGGCGGGAACTGAGCAACAGGCGCAAGATCCTGCTGAGGAACCTGCCCGCCGAGAGCAGCAGCCAGGTGGGTAGCACGCACGCGTCCCCCCTCCTCGAGAAAGTGCAGTGCGGGGCAGGGCAGAGACCCTCGGGGGGTGGGAGGGAGGAGAGCAGGAGCCGACGACAACCCCCTCCCCTAGTCTGGGGGTGAGGAGAGCCTCAGGGACTGCTGCAACTATGGGGTTGTGTGGAGACAGTGACGGGAGTGACTTCAAGTGTTGTGACGAGTTGGTCGAATTCTGGGTCCCTCCGTGTAGGGAAAGGTACGCAGGGAGCCCCAGCCTTTAGGCAGAAAGGGAGCCCTGCATATGGGGAGACAGGGCGTCTAGGCGGCCACGGTTTAGGGGAAGCAGAGATCATTGATATCTACCGGGAATAAGGTAGGCAAGTGGGTTGGGAGGGAGTATAAACAGGCGCCCCATCCTAGTGGGAAAAGGATGGCACGCAGGCAGGTAGAGCCCTAATAAGACTCCAAAAGTTCTAGAATGACAATGGTGGGACTGGGAACCTCTCCACGCCTGTGGGGGGCATATGTAGAAATGTTAGCCCTGAAAGTTAGAGGAAAAGATAGTTTGTGGGCTGGAACTTGCAAAGCGTTTGGAGAGTAAGGCCAGCAGGAAAACACATTGTTTCTGTTGTCCTGCCTGGAAAGCAGAGGTGTTTTCTATTTGATATCCTGACTGTATTTGGTTTTGCCTTTAGAAATGCAGCTTGTATGTTCTCTTCCTAATTTGTATATTGTGTTGTATGTGTCTTACTGTCTCTAACACCATCTTAATTTTTTTTTTCTGATTCACTTATTAGGGATATTACTGTATGGTAGTGGGAGGAAAGCTTCACGAGAGTTTTATTTTTTGAAAATGAGTGAATTTATAAATTGTAAATATTGCTGACATTGATGGCATTTCTAGTTCCTAAATGCCATTTTACTTTTCCATGATCTATAGAATGTTAGTAGCAGAGAATGTCCAAACTCATGGGGCAGGGTTGTATAAAAGGGGGGAATTTTGACAGGTGCAGGCCGTCATGTCATAATACTACAATTTAAGGTGAAGCCATAGTTGATGTAATTTTCTTTGAAATAACTCTTAAAGTTGCAGGAAATAAGCCTGGGATTACTGTCCAGCTGTGCAAAAATCCACAAATTGCTAACCAATGGATATTTCTACTGCCCTGCCTGCCTAGATATGCCTATGGTTGTCATTTGTGCTTCAAATTTCAAAATAACTTACAGTATTTGTCTGGTTATTGGAGAAGATTCTTGGTCTCCACATGCAAGTGGCTGTTTGCAAGCCTGGTTTTTTCTGACTTTAGAAATGGTATATGTTGGGTATACTGGGGGTGCTCATCCCACAATATTTTCTACGTAACATGAAGTCCCTGTACTGTGCTAGGCACTCGATCCAAAGAACTACTCTAAATTATTTGCAATTTCTTATGCTTTTGAAAATCCCTTCAGTTTTAGAAATGATTGCAGGAGGACTGCTGTTTGAGAAATGTACACCCAAAGTTCCCTTGGGCATACAGAATTAGTTTTGTAGATCTTTTGATTCCAGCCATGGTACTGAACAAAAGTGACATGGTCCTTTCCTAAAAGGCTTACAGAACAAAGGTGAAGAAGTGTACAGGTTTTGTAAACAAGACATAGGGGAGAATGAACTCTGAACAGATAGCTGAAGGTCATTCTCTTCATTTTCCCTAGCCCTTCCTCTTCTAACTCTTGTAGAATAACTATGTCCTATTGCAAAGGCTGTTTGTAGTTCAAAGAGAAGATATATAGGTGAATGTCTAGTCCTCATGATATTGCACAAATGCATCTGAAAATAGATAAAGGCTTGGAAATAGTTAAGCAAATAAAACTGAGATTAAATGTTACTGTGTGTTAAAACTAACTTGATTTCTAAATCCATATACAGTAATACCTTGGATAGCAAGTAACTTGGTTTGAGAGCGTTTTGCAAGACAAGCAAATTTTTAAATATTTATTTAATTTTTTTGGACTTGATATACAAGCGACTTCTTGCAATACAAGTACTGTAGTACGGCTTAAATTAAAAATCTCTGTACAAATTTTTTTGGGGGGATTTCGTTTTGATATAAGAGTGTTTTGGATTAAAGCACGTTTCCGGAACGAATTATGCTCTCAATCCAAGGCATGACTGTATTAAGGTTTTTCAAAGATTGATTCAAGTTTATCTGATGGATTCTATGTCAGAATAAAAATATCTTAGGAAAAATATACCATACCAAGTAGGTTGATGTAAATAACTTGCAAATTGTCAGTCACATGTAATTAAATATGCAAATTAGCAAGGACAAATTAGCAAGGTTAGCTCCTCATGTGCTCCTGAATGCTGAACAAGTTGCCTGCCTTAAGTTAGAGTGACAGATCATTCAATGCGCTTCCCTTTAGAGCAGGAATGGAGGATGTGTGACTGTCCAGATGTTGAACTGCAACTTGCATCATCCCTCACCATTGACTATGTTAGCTAGGGTTGATGCAAGTTGCAGTCCAACAACATCTGGAGGGCTACACTTATCCACTTCTGCTTTCTGGTACAGTGGTGAGCTTTAGATGAGTTAGTAGTATTCACTAGAAAACTTTCATGTTTAGATGCAGAAAATGGTTACTAGGGACACTCTTGTAATGAAATTTATTACTGTTATAAGGAAACTTTTTAAAAGTAAAAAATGAAAACTGTTGCATACTTTTGCACAGTTATCTATATTATAACTCTTCCTGCACTGTCACTTGTCCCCTATCAACCTTTGTCCCTCACTGTAGCAGACCTTCACTTGCAGTCCCTACTTCATCTTAGTTCAGTGTGACACTCTGAGCTGACCCATCCTCAGAACTGCTATCACAGAGAAGTTGGAAGCTGCAATGTAGAGTGTATTCATGAGGCATTAGCAAGTAAAGGCAAAGGCATCTGTGACTTTCTGAGCAGGCGAACAGATATCACTGAATTGGAGTGCAATCCTATGTGTGTTTAGGCAGAAAAAGTCCTACAACTTCCAGCATTCCACAGCCAGCATGATTGGCTGGGGCATGCTGGGAGTTGTAGGACTTTTTTTCTGTCTAAACATGCATAGGATTGCACCCTTATTGTGAGGTGGTCATAGGAAGACGTACTTTAAACATTTTGTGTTCCTATGTTGCCCGTTATATGTATTTGTGGGGGGTGGACGGGATTCAAACTAGAAAAACTCAACTAAATGAGAACATCATATCTTAAGCACTGGGTCTGTTAGATCTGTTGCATGAGTTCTCATATTTGTAAAAAAATAAATGTGTAAGTCTCTTATTTTGTATTTAAAAATCGCAAATCAAAACTTCTTGTCACAATAAGTGCTTATATATTCCTCAATCTCCTTGGCACTGATATACAGGCCTGTGGCTTACGCTGGCTCAGCTTGTCTGAGCGTGGAAAGCTAAGCAGGGTCAAGCCTGGTTATTACTTGGATGGGAGACCCCCCCTCTAGTTTCCTGCATTGAGCAGGGGGTTGGACTTCATAGCCTTGTAGGCTCCTTCCAACTCTATGATCTATGAAATCTATGAAATAATTTAGTTTATTGCTCAGGAAGGTTTGCATCTATATTCCATTCCAGTTGCTACCATATAATAATTTACCAACATCAGTAGGTCTGTTTACTTAGGATAGTATTAATAAGTTTTATAATTACGGTAGATCCTTTAGTCCTGTTGCAGGTTGACTATTAGGATACATACTCTGAAGAGGAAGCACACAATTCACTGTTGATTTTGTGTGTGCTTTTGCTCTCTGAGGTAAACTGGAAAACTACAATCTGTATACAGTGTGTCTATATCATTTTTATGCTTGTTTAAGTTTGTATTTTCTGACTTTTGACACCCCTAAGAGAATAGGTTCAAACATACTAGCAGTTCAAGAGTTTCTCTATTAGAAGGGGCAAGTTGCTATGCTGTGCTGAAAATTAATTTGAGGGCATGTATTTTCCTGATGCAAATAGACCTTGTAACAGAAAACAGCAATAGGATTGTAAGCAGTGTTACCAAAAAAGGAGTTAACTGCCAAGATGTTTTCATTTTTGTTAGCCATGCTGTTGGAATACACTGAGAGCCCTATCCAAAGGAATATTGGCTTACACATAAATAGGAGTAAAATACATAGTGTCCAAATATATTTTGCTTTTAGAAATGTGTTATACTATCAAAGCAACAATAATTTAGATGATAATTTAAAATAAATAGACCTTATTTCCCTTAGCCTTCTGTTGTTGTTAAGGATGCTGTTTCACTGCTATTTACGACAAGTCTACAATTTAACTATGTATGTGAACAAAATATAAACAGATGTCTGTCATATTAAGCCACTATATAGGCTTGAAGCAAGAGATAGCTAGGCACAACAAGGTATTGTGAGAATGTACGGGCCAAAGACAATTGATGGAGCTGTGCATGTGGAGAGTCACATTTCAAACCAAAGTGAGAGTATGTTTCACACGCTGCAGTACGGGTGAGGATTGCATAGTTCAATTTGCCTTTGGAATCACAGTGCATGTAATCTACACACCTGGATCTTAATCTAGCAAAAAAATCCACATGAAAATTTAGCATACTGGATGAGGTGTCTAATTCTGCAATCAATGCACACAGGTAAGTAAATCCCATTGAAATCAGTGGAGCTTCAGGTAAAGAACTTGATGCAATTTTTCTTTAGGGAAATGTAGATACAGTGTTTGGTGTTTCTGTGTGTGCTTTTTATTGTTCCCTCTTTTAGATTCATGGCTTCCTATGTTTGTGGAGCTGTAGCACCACACATGCACAAGAGGGAGGTATCGGCAGACTTAGGGTCAACCTGAGCTTTGAGCATGTTCAAAAAACCTTTTGAGGGAAAAACTCTAAAGGGGGGGGGGGATCCTAAAAACAGCCCCATAAGTAGTATGGAATGTTGACAGATTGAGAGAGGAGAGAGTGACAACCGGGTGGGAGGGAGAATGGAATAGCGTGGCTGGAAAAGGAGGAAGAGAGAGAGAGATAAAAAGTGTAGACATCTTATTGTCTGGTCTGTATCAATAGCTCATTAACTGAAATAGCATTGGTTGCATAAGTTTGACATGACAGTTCTGTGACACTTTGGTGGCATATCTACTGCGGAATATGTTTTGTAGTTCAATATTAGAAACACATTTGTTCTTGGTCCTGTTATTCATCACTAAGTTTTGTAGTGGCATCTTATGTCTTCAGTTACTCTGCAATCCTATGAACACTTACTTGGGAGTAAGTCCCATTGAATACAGTGAGGATTACTTGTGAGTAGAGATAGGATAGTGCATAGGATTGTACTGTAAGATTAGTAACTCAAAGGTGAACATATTTGCTTGGAATTAAGTCCCACTTAAATTCAATGGGGTGTATTCTTGGGTATATGTGCATAGGATTGTAACCTTGAAATTATTTTGTAACTAGTGGAACACAACAAAAAGTTGCAGGGTATTCCCATCCCCTAAAATAAGTGTTCCTGTTCAGGGCTTCAGTCAGCCTGAAACAGTCTTGTAATGCTGTGCAGGTTGGGGGGGGGGGGCAGGCAGGGGTAGTTTAAGGTGCGTGGGGGAATGGAAAAGGACACTTAAGGAGCAATTGTATGCCTTTTTTCTGTCTAAACAGGCATACAACTCCCAGCATGTCCCACCCACCCTGGACTTTTCCTGCTGTGTTATATAGCAATAGAGGGTTCAGGTTTGGGGGCACCTGCCAGCTCTGAACTTGAGGATTTTATTGCTATTTAGCTAGGGTGATGGTTTAGCTGGAGAGTGGGAAAGGGAAAAGGTGTCCTTTTATTTTATTCTTCATACTGAAACCTTCCTGTATAGTGCAGGGAGGGGAGTCTGAGAGCTGTTGCATAGTAGCTAAGAGACGGAGCTAAAAATCAGGAATCTCTATTTTGTTATGTACACTATATTTTGTTATGTACACTATATGGTGTTAGGCAAGCCATTCTTTTAGTCACACACACCCCCATCTGCAATATGGGGGATAATACTGATGGGCGCAAAACCACTTCTGGGTAGGAGGCTGAATTGCCCCCCACTGGGCTGCCCATAGGCCAGATGATGTGGTCATGGCCATGCCCACTGACATCATCACCTTGGCCATTTGACCTTTCTCCATGCTGAAAGAAGCACAGCATGAAGAAAGGGACTTGGCTGGTGTAGCCAATCATACCAGTACCATCTGAGTCTCTGGCTTTGTGCAGCATGCACTGTCCCCATGGGGGATAGTGAAAGGACTTGCTGGTGATGGGAAGAGTGTTCACTCCTCTCAGCGCTGGCTGAGTCTCCAGCTTTGCACAGCGTGTGCAGTCTCTCTAGGTTAACAAGGTTGTTTAACCACAAACAGCCCCAAGTGCCCCTATTCAGACATTACGGAAACAACCCTTGAAGGCAGCATTCGAGGGTTGTTAAAGCAAACAGGAAGTGACTCACGTGCAACATGCATCCCCACAATTTGTAGGTTAATTAACCCACGATTTGCCATGGCATGCCACCGTGACTTCTGAATAGGGTCAATATCTCAGCTTTTGTGTAGTGCAAATTGGCATTTTTATTTTCAGTTCCCTTTCTAATTATGCCCAGTATGGAATTTGCCTTTTTCACAGCAGCTACACAGTGGGTCAACATTTTCCTCTACAACCCCAAATTTCTTGATCAGTCACCGCCAGCTTGGATCCCGTCAGCATATACGTGCAGTTGGGATTTTTTGCTTCACTGTGCATCCCTTTACACTTGCTTACATTGAATTGCATATGCCATTTTAATGCCTGTTTTCCCAGTTTGGAGAGATCCTTTTGGAACTCTTCACAATTCCATTTTATTTATTTCATGTATTACATTTCTATACCACCCAGTAGCCAAAGCTCTCTGCGTGGTTTACAAAGATTAAAACCTTAAAAATACATTATACAAACATAAAAAACATATGTTTGTACGTACAAAGATTAAAACCTTAAAAATACATACATACATAAAAAACATACGTTTCTATGTAACATTATATGTTACATACAAACATATAAACAGACAGCACAACAGAGACACACACAAAACTAAAACAATTTTAAACAATCAACAATAAGAAAGATTTTAAAAAAAAAACACCAATCCCTTTATGTTGTAAACACCCTAAATAAGTTGGTCTCATCTGCAAACTTGGCCACTTCACTACTCCTGATTCCAGCTCATGTATGCACAAGTTAGAAAGCACTTATGGACTCCCAATAGATTTCCATGGTCTGCCCATCTTCTGGTTCTTTTAGACTCTTCCCTCATATCCCTAGGGCAGAAGTGAGAGCTGCTCATAGAAAACAGTCAAGAAATCCAAGATTTTAGTAGTAGTTGTGATGGGGCAGCAGTGTGTTCCCCTTCTCTCCCAACCCCCCAAAAGTAACATCAATGACAGGAGCTTTTATCTATGGTGTTCAGTGTGAACTTGGTTTTCTAGTATTTATCTCTGTAGACAAAACTGCCATAAAAAAATTAACACCTTAACAGAGCAATCCAATGGTCCCCTAGACAGTGGCTAGTGCGCCATAGGATTCTTCAGATTTCCACCTCTGAGGTTGGAAAAGAGCTCTCACCTTGGAACTGGGGATCCGCGCTCAGATCCCACTTCCCCCATTGCAGCTGGTGCGGAAAGAACCACGCTGGCTGCTTTTCCAAGGTCGTAAGAGAGACCTCAGAGAAGGGGTAAAGGGGGCATTCCTGGGGACCGGGAGGGGAGGAGACCAGGCTGTGAGAGTTGGACTGACCCGGGTTCAAAAGCTCCCCTAGCCAATGACCCTCAGTCCCAGTCACGCAAGCGGAAGGAGGAGATAACAGCAGTTAATAAAGATTAAAGAGTTTATTTGTAAGACCCAATTACATGGGATTAAGGCAATCAATGCATCTCTACTCACTACATCATTGCAGACTCAAACCCACTACCCCAGTGGTAAGGCTAGATGAAGTGAAGTCCAAGACAATACATGTCGAGACGAACAAGCAGCAGAGAGAGATGAGGAATGACGGAAGGGAAGTGAAAGCTATCAGCAAGTGTGCTAGTTTATATACCCCAGACCCTGCACCTATAAATAGGACATTACTCACCCAGCAGTACAACTTATTCATCAACATGTTTACTGCTTCAAACCTGTTCAAGGCTGCTGAGTCATGTCACCTCGAGACCATGTCTCCTGACCAAAGGCCTTGTATACTTGAACTCAAGTAACACCCACCAGGTCAGGTGACAATCCCGATGTCAGGTGGTAATCTCGTTCTGCCTATGCAAAACCTAACATCCCCCTGCTTTTGCATTTGCCCAGAACGTGGTTATTTACCTCATACAACAGCAACAGCGTTGTTGACATCTGATGCTGTTCCTTCATCTATGGACTTTGATAAAAAAAACTTCTGCAGGAATTACTTTACCTGTCAGAAATTTGAACCACTATCAAATCACTTCTGATGTATCTCTCCTTATGACACAGTTTTATTTGCAAACCCAAAACGTTGTGTATTGCTATCTGCCTGCAGCATAGCAATCCTGCCTTGGTTTCCTGAAAAAACTGTAATAGGTTTTTCACATCAATCCCAGCATCATTTAAACATTTTTTTACAATTTAAACTATTTAAACAAATGCATTCACTATTCAAGCTTTACAATAGCATAATAGCACAATACATAATACAATGCATTTAGTTCAGCTTCAGTTGAACTCCAACTTTTAGATGATTGTTTCTACAAAATCAATCAAACAAAGTATGGTTATAAAAATAACAAACTTCAGGTGTGTTCTCGTTGTTCTTACTATCACAACCACAACTGGCATTTCTGTGAATCTGTAAGCCACCTGTGCTCTGACTTGTAACTCTTAGTCTGAAGTGTGATGTTCCTTCCAGATAACACTCAACTCCTTTTCAGAGCTCTCCAAGCATGTCCTGTTGGTCTAACAGTCTGCCCATTACACTGACAGCAATACCTGGCCTTGTTGCTTGTACAGTAAAGCTCAACAGCCCAATGCTTCTGTGTAGCATTCAAACTGCTTTTCCATCAGCATGTGCTTGAAAATCCTCAATTATTTGGAGTCTCGCACTGAGTTAACTATCTCCAAATTCTCAATCACATCCATGATTTTCTCTGGTTTGTTGCAGTAAGTACTGCCCTCTTGGTTCTCCTTCAACTTCCATTTACAAATAAACAGTTGATCCACCACCAAGCAGTTTCAATTTAATGAAATTCCAAACCCTGGATCAATTATATCATATTGCTTTTATCTGTCCAGAAAAAACAATAGATCACCAACTAAACAAAGTACATACAGTCTATGTCCCTGTTTCTCCTGCTTAACAAACAAACATTGATCTGCCTCTCTGTGCAAATCTCACTTCAACAATGTTTGAGTTCAAAACAGAATTCCAGCCTCCAGCTGATCCCTAGCTTTTCTACAGAAAATCTCACAGACAGTTTTCCAAAGACTTCCTCTCATTTAAAATGCTTATGTTCCAATATTTCCACTTGTGAAATATTCTTACATCTTCCACATTCTTAAACATCAGTCTAACTGTTTCCAAAGCAAATTGTTGTTGCACTCATCTTATGATTTTCCAGCTCCTTTTAAACCTGAGCAAAAAACCACAAGCAACCAATCTTGCTATTTTTCATGTAACCTTTTTCCAATCTGGTTAGTTTTCATTTACGTTAAAAATCTATCTGGTAACAATGAGTTCCATGGACTGCTGTTTGTTTCACCAGCTTCCATGTTTTGTTCTTTATCCAAAGAATTCAACTCAGCTTGCATAGCCTGAAGCTATGGTTCAGCTTCCTTAACAGACAATTTTTCACCTCTTTGAAATTTTGAAGTTTCAAATGGCTTTCCCTTGCAAATTCATCCTGATATCTCACAGGTTGTTTGACTCACCTGTTCCTTATCTCATCAGTTATCAGGTTCCTGTTCCAATAAATTTGCACCAATGATGAACAATCATTTGTTTAGTCTCCACTAAACCAAATGTGTATCAATTTGTCAAATTTACCTGACTGTCTTTCAGCAAATGCTTTTCTATTCTGACTCTGAGCTTGATGCATCCCCTGCATTAACAGAATTAATTTTGAAAAATGATCTCACCTTTTTCATTCAGCATCACACTAAACACTTCTAGATAATCTCACTATCCAAGTGTTATTCATGTAAAACACAATATTCTCATTTCTAGAAAAATCTCATGTAAGCTCCCTTACAGATTTCTTCTAACTTTGAGGTGTATGTACCTACATATCAGATCCAAGATCCTGAAATGTTTCTCCAGAAGATTCTTCCTTCTACACTACTTTCTATAAGGTGTACAGTTCATCACACAGAACTAAAACTTCTATCATGTACATAATCAAAAACATTTAAGAGCTTCTACCCAAACCTCATTATCCAAATTAGTATCACCTCTTCTGAGTGTTTGTTTACTCTTCCACACAATCCATGTGTTCAATATCACATCCTGTTAGAAATGCATCAAAACATGCACTGAATTGAACTTCCCCATATCTGAAAAGAAAATAGGTAACATGGGTAATATGCTTGTTTCCCATCCAAGCACAAAACACCTTGACTTTGTTCAATACTCCAGCTTTCTATCTAACATGTACACAACCTTGTACCTCGTGTATTGATCAATTGACATCATGAAATAACGTGCCTTTCCTCTAAAAACCATCAGAGTATCCACAAGATCACCAAGAACAAATTGAAAGAAATGAACTGGTTTTTCAGCTTGCCTTCCAGTTTACCTGTTGAAGCTAGCATCCCTTGTTTATGTGCACAAAATTACCTTTCATGTGAAAATTACAATTTTCAAATGCTTTCCCCACCAACAGTTTGCATTTTCTTTCACAAGCCTGTGAATCTAAATGATCAAACATTCATGTGATATGCATGCATGTACATGTCATACATATAAGCATTTAACCTTTTTATAGTTGCATCAGTATAACTTTCCATTTCTTTATTTACACCATTACAGTATGAAAGAAATAATCCATCTCTTAGCTTTGCCATATAAACATACCTACTAATTCAGTATTTTACATTTTGCTACAGAAAAATCCACAATATACTCAAGTCATATATACATTTAGTACATTTCCTGACATTTCAAAGCATGTATTACATTTTCTTGAATCCAAGTTATCCAAACTTTCAAGAAATACAGTTTCAAAAACATGTGACTGTTAAACTTCTGACCATTTGTATAGTCCTCTTCCTGTTTATTTATGTCCAACACAGAAAGCTTCGTTTAAACAATCCACTGTTTTTGCTCACAACAAAATAATGTGCATTTTGTTATGTCCTGGATTAAAACACAAAGTTTGTCCCATCAGCAGCACCCCTGCTGATTTCAAGCTCCTTCTTCTGTGATCCCACATGAAGAAAATGAAGAACAGCTTCTCATTTTAAGCACAGCTTTCTCTGTTCAAAACTGCGCGCTGTTTTTCCCTGCTGCTCTAAAACCACGCCTCCGCTGGTTTGATACAGCCTCCGCTGTAGTATCAAGTTTCCCAAGATACGTTTGTCACACGTGACCTTGCTTTGCTGCGACATGACGCTCCAGATGCTTTACCCACGTCAGACGTAATCCACGCATTTGTAATCCAAGCCACTTGTTGACATAATGCAAAAGATAGCTGATCCGCTGCTGTGTGAAGAAAACTGTAAATGAAATATGATCCTCCTGCCTGTAGCCTTGACTCAAATGAGTTGACACACAGAGCCTCCTGAAGATTATTTCTTTGCCCGATACAGCTTCTTGACAATCACTCCAGCAAGCTGTGGAATACGAATCCTTGTGTCCAGCGTTGTTCACTTTTCAGCCTAGTAGCTGCCCGAACCTCGGATTTTGCCAAGCCTGGCACCTCCGTTTCAGCTGCATTTCAAAACGAAAAATCCTCCGTCTCTCTGTTTTGCATTCTTCTTCAGTTGTGCTGCATTCCAAGCCGCTGTTATCAGCTCTAGCAACATTGCCTTCCCCGGTTTGTTTACAAACCGTTCTTACAAATAGTAAACAATACTCTTAACTCTATAACTGCCGAATTTCTCCAAACTGCGTTCTGTGGCTTATCTGCCCATCAGATAACCATCAGATCCTTATCTCTGATCCTTATCTGGGCCCATAACCGATGTGAGAGTTGGACTGACCCGGGTTCAAAAGCTCCCCTAGCCAATGACCCTCAGTCCCAGTCACGCAAGCGGAAGGAGGAGATAACAGCAGTTAATAAAGATTAAAGAGTTTATTTGTAAGACCCAATTACATGGGATTAAGGCAATCAATGCATCTCTACTCACTACATCATTGCAGACTCAAACCCACTACCCCAGTGGTAAGGCTAGATGAAGTGAAGTCCAAGACAATACATGTCGAGACGAACAAGCAGCAGAGAGAGATGAGGAATGACGGAAGGGAAGTGAAAGCTATCAGCAAGTGTGCTAGTTTATATACCCCAGACCCTGCACCTATAAATAGGACATTACTCACCCAGCAGTACAACTTATTCATCAACATGTTTACTGCTTCAAACCTGTTCAAGGCTGCTGAGTCATGTCACCTCGAGACCATGTCTCCTGACCAAAGGCCTTGTATACTTGAACTCAAGTAACACCCACCAGGTCAGGTGACAATCCCGATGTCAGGTGGTAATCTCGTTCTGCCTATGCAAAACCTAACACAGGCCTGCCAGGATACAACGTATTCTGGTGGCACTCCAGCCTCCTTCCCTCCCCGTCCGAAGCACCACACTTAGATGGCTGAAATCAGCCGTCTAGCTGACTTGCAGGGCGGAAGGAGCATCCCTGTTGGATTGCGCCCTCTACCTCACAGTTCAGGCTGATAGGTACTTAACTACTCATGTTCACGGTTACAGTCATAATATACTTTTGAAGCTGAAGTGTCAAGTGATTCATATTTTATAAGTCGTTTTGGAGATAGGTTTACTGAGTTTTACAGTAATCCATATGTGCATTTCTTGAGTTTTGAAAATAACAGACATTGCTTACTTTAAAATCTCTTCTGTCTTGTGTGGAAGCATAGCTTTTAGTTCTAAAAGATGTTTCTCAAAATTTGACACAATTAGAAAAATCATTTAGTTCATAAAGCAAGAAACAGAAAACTTCTGACTAAAGATGTGAGAAATCAGTAAAGTACCATACTTGTTGTAGCTGCTGCTCCAACATGACTGCATAAGACTTTTCCTAGAAATTTTAGAGTAAGTGTATAAACTCTTGAAAGCAGAAGCATCTGGCTTGTTCCTAGCACAATAGAAATCTGTCCATTTTATTTTTTGAGAGTTATAATAATTCAGGTGGGCTTTATTTGTTAAGTAAGAAAATGGAACAAATGGGAAATGGATTTTTTGTAAAAATATAATTGGAAATCTAGAAATGGATTTGGAAATATGTACCTCAAGCAAAAATTATGGATGAATTCCAAAGAAATTTTTTATAAATTCAACTGTAAGTGGTATTTGATCTCATCAAGATTAAACAGAATCTACTCCCGAGCAAGTGATAAATGTTGACTATGTGGATCTGCTAGAGCAGCGGCCTCCATAGCCGTTTGTGCACCCCCTCTGCATTTCCCTGGTGAAGAAAGCACCAGTGAAAACGCTGCATAGAGAAAGCAGCCACAGCACCTGTCCCAGGAAGTATTTCTACAGCATGTTCATGCCACCAAGCTTACCACCTGCCCCCGGTAGATGAGTGGGGATATGGAGGGAGGATTGTGGAGAAATAAAGAAAAAAGAGAAATAAAGACAACTTAGGTAAAATAAGGGCACAGTCCTATTACAATGATCATAAGCCCCAGAACTCGGAGGCTTACGTTCATCCTGTGCTATGAATTCATAGATCATAGAGTTAGAAGGGGCCTACAGGCCATCGAGTCCAACCCCCTGCTCAATGCAGGAAACTAGTGGTGGGGTCTCCCATCCAAGTAATAACCAGACCTGACCCTGCGTAGCTTTCCACACTCAGGCAAGCTGAGCCAGCATGAGCCACAGGCCTGCAGGAACAGTGGAGGCAATCTTTGCCTCCCCATCCTCATGTCCTGCATTTTTGCTAGACTGGCTTTTTTTGTCAGTCTAGCGAGATCATTTGGTGGGGGAGGGAAGGAGTCTGGGGAGGCCTCAAGATAACTTGTATCCTAGCCTCTTCAGTCTCCTCCCCTCCCTGCCCACCAAAACACCCCCTCCCCTCCCCTCCCCTTTGAGGTATTCCGAACTTTGGAGAGGCAACCGGCATGGTTCTTGCTGCACCGGCTGCAAGGGGGAGGAGGTCAGATCGTGGATTCCCCCCACCGTGGTCAGAGCGCTGTCTTTAGCCTCAGATCTGGGAGTTTAAAGTATCATATGGCCCTTCAGATGCTGTCTAGGGGCCATAGGATTTTTCCCTAAGAAAATGTATTAAGAAAATATATTGAAACAGAAAAGCAAGGACTGATAAATTCTTTGCCTACCCATGGTAAAAATGAAGATTTTGTTGTTGTTGCTGTGGCGGAGTGACAGGCAGAAGCCTGGGGAGGGGCCAACCTGAACATTCCAGAGGCTCTGATTGGTTGAAGCAGAGAGCATAGAACCCCAGGGAGTTGGCAGATAAGGGGAGTTGGTTGTCAGTTGGGGAGAGAGTGGGTTGGAGTGAGAGAGGGAGTGGAAGGTTAATAGAGTAGGTAGGGAAAGGTGGTACTGAAGAGAAGAGTTGAGACAGGAAATCTAGTACTAAGTTGTGAGAAAGCAAACGTGAAGGTGTTAGTAGAGAACAATTCACAGGAGTCTCCACTTAGGGAGTGAAGGACCTTCTGTCTGAGGAAGAAGATACAGGCCTGTGGCTCACGCTGGCTCAGCTTATCTGAATGTGGAAAGCTAAGCAGGGTCAGGCCTGGTTATTACTTGGATGGGAGACCCCTCATCTAGTTTCCTGCATTGAGCAGGGGGTTGGACTCGATAGCCTTGTAGGCTCCTTCCAACTCCCCCTCCCCTCCCCTCCCCTTTGAATCTATGAAGCTCTGGACTAGTGTGAGGGACAGTTAAGTTCCCTGGTCTGATACTGTCACTTCAAGTAACCAAGCCAAGTTGATACAAAGAGCACTGTATAACATCTGCCTGCCTTTAACCTGAATCTAAGCAAAGAACAAGTTTGAATGCAACTGTTGAAAATCCAAGTTATCTGTTCCTGAGTTGAATATCAGTTTAGAGACTTTGTTAGAACAATAAATCAATCTTTTTATTCAAAGTTCTAATTCTCCAGAGTCTGACTGGTGACAGGAAAGTAAGAAGTGAATTAACGGAGGGGCACCCTACTTCAAGTAATCAAATAAAACAAACTGCTCTTAATAAAGACAAACAAACGTGGGTGAACAGCTACATATAAGACCTAAGACATATAATAGGCTAATGCAACTTAAGAAGACAGCTTAAAGTCTGAAGTGACCAATACAAGGTGGCACTTGGTGAGAGCGAAGTACACATTGAGGGTGTGAGGTTTGGAGGAGGGGTCCCGTCCGCTACAGTTGCTGCTTTGGATATGTAGCCGCAGACTAGTTGCCCAACATAAAAAGTGGCCCTGAATCCCACAAAAGTTGCCCACCCCCATGCTAGAGCATTTATTTATAATGTTTTTGGTCATATCCCGAAGTAAAACTTAGTGGGTTTTTATTCTAGAACAAATAAGAAATATGACTCGGTATGATTTACCATTAGATCCACTGTTGGTTTTATTTTATGTTAAACGGATAGTTCTAACAGAGGATATCAACATGATTCTGCATTTGTTAATGGCAACTTGAATTCTTCCTTGACTGAAGAGTAAATGTATAGAATTTGGAACATGGCATATATAATTGACCTGACAAAAATGGTGAATATTATGGAAGGGAGGCAGCAGGAGAATAGGATGATAGAAAAAAATGGTTTCTTTATCATTATTCAAAAATAATACAATTACTTTTATATATGCTGGCAACCATGGATTTCCTTTGCCAGCCAGATCGATAGGGGCTTGAAACCTCTACAATTGCATGTAACCATCTGAAAAAACCCTAATTAATACTTCCTAGCTAATTCTAGATCGGTAGACACTCAAGAAGGAGATTACCCCTACAGTTTTATATAATTATATCATCATACATGGGGCAAGAGGAAGGAGGCACTTTTGCCTCCGTTCCTCCATTTAAAATACAAAAAAGCAGCTAGACGGGCCCCTAAACCCGTCTAGCTAAATTTACCTCCAAGTGTGTGTCGAGGGGACTGGAGAGGCCATAGGATACTGCGTTTCCTGGCCTCTCCTCTCTGTGCACCAGCATGCCCCTTTTCTCCCTCTCTGATTTCTCTTTCAAGGTTGCAGTTGTGACCTCATAACAAGCTTTCTGTGTCAGCTAGGAGGGGATGAGGGAGGAAAGATCCACAATTGGATCTCCTCTTCTGTGTTCATCGCTCTGTGGGCATAGAGGAGGTGATCCGCAGCATCCTATGGTGCTCTCTCCATCAACTAATCCTTTTAGAAATGACTTAAGATTAATTGAAAGGAATTTTAGGAATAAGATGCTTATTTAATGTGTAAAGTCTTTATATTTAAATTGTAACTGTCCTGATCACTATATAAATGGGTTAAAAACTGTTAAGGCATTAGTTGATGGAATATAGTATTTGTATTGGTTTTGCATCTCTGCTTATTTAATGTAGTATTGCAGGCTGCATTTTTTATAATTAAGTGATTTGCCTCAGAATTTGTGGCTCAGCTTTTCTTTATCCCATTTCTGATTCCTTTTCATAAAAGACACTGCTCATTTCATTACTGTCTATTATCTCATCCACCTAGGGAACTGAGGAAGTGTATACAGGTAATAAGTAATAGCCAAAGGCTATGCTGCGCTTTGTTGGAAATAAACAAGAAAAGAGACTCGCTCATCGTAATATGGGATAATAAGAAATTCTTACTGCATACATCTGTCAGCACAGCTGACTGATAAGGAGCTAAAAGTGATCTTCCTTTTTTTAACACTAGATAAGCTGTTATATTAGGATGTAAGTGGAATTAGATCTCTGGAAGTCAGCAGTTATAAATGAACTTGATACAAGGTACTTTGTATTAATGGTTGGTTGATCTGGCTGACAATAGTGACTAGTAGGCTACAATTTGAAATTTGAGATTCCCTGAAAAAAACAATATGCCAGCTAATGCTATTGGCGTTGCACTATAGATTCCTTATGCTAGCGCAATGTAATTTACGTTAACGCTCATATCACATTGGATACTGCCCTGAGATCCCGGTGTGGTACAGTGGATAGAGCTGGACTTGGATTGGGGAGGCCAGGGCTAAACTCCTCAGTCAGCCATGAAGCTAATTGGGTTACCTTGGAGAACTTCCTATCTCTCAGTCCTGATCACGGTGGTTGTGAGGACAAAAAAATATATAGATAGTCCTATGTGTACCTGATCTCCTTGGAAGAATGGTGGGATAAAATGTGACACTGATAAATAATTTGACTGTTCCTGTTTCCCATAGCACAGCAAGCATAGCACAGCAAGCAAGGCACCAGCATATGTACTGCTTATGCATCAGGCTGGGAGATGTCATTCCTGAATTGGAGCCGATTTGGAGCTATGGAACCAGCACTTAGCATCTGTAATTCAGGTGTTTTAGACTCTGGCAACCTTATTTGTAAATGTGCAAACACTGCCAGACTGCACATCATTGTTTAAGTATAGCATTAGTTACCAGAAAGCAAATATTATTTCCATTATCTAAAAATAGGCTTAGTTTATTAGTTTACTCAATAGTGTGAATCATTTTTAAACATAATATTTTATAGGAGTCAGCTGGGGATTGTTTATATTTGATGGACTATTCCCAGGAGAATGCTGTGTGCTGACAAAAGTAGATGATACTTGTGTAAGTTGCGGATACACTTTGTACCATATCTTCTGTGAGTGTTAAATATATCTTGTACAGAAAAAGACGCTTCTCTGTAGTGGCTGTTCACTCCCTTTTGAGGCAGATCTTCAGTGACAGGAAACCTCAAAGAAATGTACCTTCCACTCACATCCCTATGACAGTTAGGATTCCCCTTCTGGTTACAATTCTGTTACCTTGCATAAACCAACCATTGCAACCATTGGGCAGGTGAGTTTGATTACTGAGTAGCAGCAGTAGCATAATATCAGTGTGTAGATAGTCTGAGGAGCAGGATCATGTTTTATTAACACGGCATTTGACAGCTGTTAACCGATGAAATAAGAGACTGGTATCCAATTTGACTAAAAAGAATACACTTGATCCTGTTCAGATCAAACCCTATTACCCATTAAGCTATGTATATTGAATTAGCAGGTTGGCAAGACAGGAGTGTGCTGTGATATAAGAGATCTTTTAGAGTGGAGAGATTCATTATAACAAATTGAGTTTTATTAAAACCCTATAAGCTCTTGACTGGGTTCAGGCAACACAATAACCCACATTCAAGGGTTGAGTATGGATTGACCCATGGGTTGTTGAAACGTGGGTTATCGTGCTGTCAACCCAGCTGCATTAACAAGCCATGGCTTGTTAACCACGAACAACCCGTGAAGAATACCCATGGTTGTTGTTGGGTTGTGAACTGTGGGTTGTTCACCATGGTTTGTTATCTCAGCTGGGTTCAGACAACATGATAAGCCACGGTTCAGTGATAACCCACACTCAACCCTTGAGTGTGGGTTATCATGTTGTCTGAACCCAGTCATTGTGCATTTATAAAAGGCACTTAATCGGGTTGCTTAGGGCCAAACTACATGTTGCATTTTTAACTAACATGCTTAAAACTGGCCATGCCTCTCTCTTTAGAGAAAGTAGCCATGGAGCCCCAATCCAGATTGGGATTGTGGCAGAGGGAAGGGAATTAATCCTCCATACACAATTTTCTTGCCAAAAATAGCCACACAAAGCTGCTGTTTGCTCAGAAGGTGCTATTTTGAGGGGCAAATAGCAGCTTTAGTAGTGGTGTTTTTCCCCCCAGGAAATGGTTTAGGGGGAAAGAGCTAAATCCTCCTCTCACACACTGCAGTCCTGATCTGGCACAGGGGGCTCTGCTGATTGTGTTTTCTAAAGAAAGAGACATGGCCAGTTGCACATTACTTAAACATACTTTTAGCATAATGTGTAGTTTGGCCCTATGTCATGTTGAACTTTTGATGTGGGTCCATGTACACCAGACAGTTGAATGTGACTAGCAAATATAGTAGACATGTTGACTGGGTTCACACAACACAATAAGCCATGGTGGCTTATAAGCCATGTTTGTTTCAGAGTGGCTTGTTGTGTTGTCTAAACCCAGCAGCATGGTTTGTTAACCATGCCCAAGCCACTCTGTCTGGGTTCAGACCCTCGAGAGCATGTGAGGCCTAGGGCGGCTGGATCGTGCCGCTGCCACCACTGCAGGCGAAAGGACAGCAGTAGTGGCGGCGCCTCTTCTCCAGTCCCTGCTCGGCAGAGCCCTGCTCATTCCCCCTGCTCTTGCTGGGTGTGGCACCCGCAGGTACTGCACCCAGCAATGGTGGGAGGGGGGAGTGATTCCCCCTGTCCGTGCAATGTACGTGTGCTGTGCGGACAGGGGGAATCAGTCCCCCCCACCCTCCAGGGCTAGCTAATCCTGGAGGGCGGGGGGACTGATTCTGCTGGAGGCGGCGAGGCTGCTTTCCCCCATCTCCCTGATAGGAGGAGGTCATGGAGGAAAGCAGCTGTTCCCGGGAGACAGTGCGAGCGAATCACCTTGCTATTGCGCTGCCCAGGGGGAGGGAAAGGAGGTGCTTTCTCCCATGTTCTCCCTGGGGGGAGGAGGACATGGGGGAAAGCAGCCCCGTTCCATGTTGCTCCGCGGTGCCGTTGCTCAGCTGAGCATGGCTCTGCATGGCAACAGGAAGGGACGAGCCGGCTCTTGCTGGGCTTCCAAGCCCAGCAAGAGCTGGCTCGTGTCCCCCTCCCTGTTGCCCGGCAGCAGCACCACGGAGCAAAAGGGACGGAGCAAAAGTGCCATGTGGGCACTTTTTGCCAGCTGTCATCCCCACTCCTCTCCCCTCAGTGTCCCCTGGGATACTGACCCGAGAACTGAGGGAGGAAGAGGGGAGAGGTGGTGCCTTCGTATACCTGCCTTTCCCGACCACTAGTCGGGCACAGCCAGGGCCTGTGGCAACTTTAAGCCTCTGTGGACTTAAAGTGTCATGGGAACCTGACCTGTCCACTAAAATGCTGGCCTCTCTTTGCAGAAAGTCTCTGCAGTTACCTCTGCCTCATTGGATGGTTCCTAGGACTCAATATTGAGCTTATTTATGCAGATAGGAAATTCAAGGTATATTAACCATGCCTGCTTATTTGTTAGTTTGGCACATTCTATTCCTCTCTGTCTGTCTGACTTGCTTGATTTTATCTTCTCTCAAACTGATAGTTGCACCTGTGATGAAATCAAGGCCTAGTCTAATAATCCAGCAAAATGAGATGGTAGAATACTTTGTACCATTTCAGACTGTAGGTGACACGGGAAATCACATTTTTGAATGCATCCCTGCATTAAAAACTCCATGCAAATAGGAAACAAGCATAGTATTCGAGAATTCAAAATTGGTATCTCCTAGCTCAATTTGAAGTGGTGCAGTTTGTTCTTTCATGTCAGCATTCTGACAGTTTATTTCCACCTCATTCAGCTGCATGTGAAAACCTAGCCTAAGCCTTGAAGTGGAAGCAGCTAGCCCAGGGGTCCACAGTGTGGCTCCCATGGGCACCCGCTAGGACCTCCAATGCATCCAGAAAGCTCTCCACTCCCTGCCCCCTCCCCCGAATTTTTTTCCAATAAAAACCTTTGAAAATGTTAGCGTAGTCTCCTTTTTAGCCTCTAGCCTTTTACTTTCTCTCCCCTCTACCCTATGCCTTGCTGTTTCCCCCTCCCTCCCAGCCTCTAGACTTGCTCTTTCCCTCCCCTCCATCTTTTGCCTTGTTATTTCCCACTCCCTTCCAGCCTCTAGCCTCACTGTTTCTCCCCTCCCAACTCTTTAGCTCACTTCTGACTAGCCAGCCCCCCAAGACAGCCATTATGTTACTAATCATATTCTCTGTGGGAGCCATTTTGTGTTGGTGTCCACAGCAGTTTCTCCAATTTCTAAATGTGCAGAGTTCCAAAAAAGTTGGGGACCCCTGAGCTAACCCAACCATCAAATCAAATCCAAATAAACTTTAGTTAACAACAAAGTATAATGGGGTAAGAAATAAGAAAGCAACATTTGGTAGTCATAATACAAGTAGGGAAAAAGACTGACAGTGTTTGTTCATATTGTTAAAATAGATATTGATGAGATAGTCTTTGTTTCTTTTTATACTGATCAAGATCTCATGATCTGTTCCTGCATTCCATTATTGTTGTTGTCCAGTCACTCCCCTGGGCTTGCTGATACAGCCCTTGTCCTAATAACAAGGTGTGCAGCCCGTATTCCTTATACCTATAACATCTGGAAGGTAAGGTTTCTGTGACGTGCATTTTCCTTGTTGCCAGGAAGAGCCAGTTTAAACTGGGGCTCTCTATGTATTGTGAGTGAACAAGTCTTGAACTTCCAACAGTCCCAGCATATTCTTGTTCATTAAGAAAACCTCATGTTCCTTCTAGAACTATCTTGATTTTACCAACCAGAGTATGGTAACTATATACATTGTAAGAAGTAACCTCTCCCTAGTTTTTAACTCGTAAACCCAGAAATCAGTCAATAATAAGGTGTAGTGTGAAACTAAATTATATAAACACAAAAAAGCCTGGGCATATCACAATAAATCGGCACAATGCATAAGCATATAAATATGAGGCATGGCAACAAAAAGCATATAAGAAACATAAAAATGGAATGTAGAGAGAAGGAGCCAGCCCCACATCATTTTCATGTGTTTTTTTGCTGATACATTAATGGGCAGCACCCTTCTTTTCTTTTCAATACATTAGAGGAAGTGGATGCAACAACCATTGGGGGGGAAATGAGAAGCATTTAGCCCCTGTAAAACAGGAGCTAGTTACTGTATTCCATAGGGATCTGCACAGAACTGCCTAATAGAGGAGGGAAAATGCATTATAAGAGAAGTAAAGTTCATAGAAATGCTCAAAAATAATATTGTTCTCTAACTACTTCTCTGCAGTCTTGTTTGCAGTGGTAAAATGCATGGTTTCAGCATGCAATCTTGATATGTTGTGCAAGCATGATGTAAAATGCTGGTAGCAAAGAGGAATTGCCCTGTAACCGTAGATGTTGTTACAGCTAATTGGCATTGGTTTAGGATACAGACCTATGCATGTTTAGACAGAAGACCGGCCTACAACTCCCTCCATTCCACTGTTGAAGTTTGGTGTTTTATTTCTACACACAACAAGGTAATGTATCTGGGTAGTAGATTTCACTATGAGGAGTAGTAGTTTTGTTATACAATACAGTAAAAACAAAACAAAACCTTGAATCAGTTTTAGTATATGCTCTTTATCTGTCAATTCAACATGCCAGCCTTTGGCAGCTTTTTTTTCATAAAACATAAAAATAAGCATTATTTTATGAACTCTGCTTTTCAAAGACTCATATTTGCTGTTGAAGTGAGTGCTCCCTCATATTCATTCCTAATTAATGTTTGTTTAGCCGCATGTCTGCACAGTGATTCTTTATTTAGAACATGTTCAAATCCTTACTACTGAAATTAAAATTATCACTGCATTGAGTTGCTGTTTGATGCATTGTCTTCTTTTTTTCTTCTAGGAAATACATGATTTATTAAAAGACTTTGAATTGAAATATTGTTATGTGGACAAAAATAAAAGAACAGGTAAGAACCAGGAATGTTAAGAATATATATAAATAAATTTGCATATTTTTATGAAAACTAGTTATGTTTATGTAACTCATATAAAGTTAAATTGTGTCTGCAATGTGCTAGTTCAGTTATAATGCAAAACTATTGTTTGGTGCTACATAACCGGGCTTTAAAGGACTCTCAAGCTGGCACTCGTCCTTTGCCTCTTCCCTACACCTTGATTCATTTTTTGGTTTGCACGAACCATACTTTACCATTTTGTCTGAACAGGCAAACTATGATTTGTGATGATCCAGGAAGGTAGGTAGGGGAATTGTAGTGCATGAAGAGAAGAAGAAAGAAAAGAAGGAAGAGAAATAAGGAGAAGAAAGAGGAGGTCTTTGCAATCATCAGACGGAGCACTTCTGATGGTGCCATGTGCTCATGAGGTTCGCCTTCCAGTAATGTGTTAAGTGTCACAGCACCCACCCTCTGGAGCACAATACTAATTGTCATTAGAGAGGCTCCAACAGTTCTGACATTTAGGGTGCAATCCTATGCAAGTTTAGACAGGAAAAAAGCCCTACAACTCCCAGCAGGCCCGCTTTGGTCTGTAGTGCACAGTAGAGTGTGTTGTATAACTGCTGATTTATTATTGTGTAGTTTTATGTTTTATTATTTTTAATGGTAATGGCATTGTATGTTCACTGCTTTGATAACTCTGTGGAAAGCAGTATATACATCTGAGTAATAAATAAAATAAATAAAAAAGCATGCCTACCTGGGGTTCTTCAATGCTCATTCACATAGCATCAGAACATGGTTTGTCATTACATCTGAGTCAGCTTAATATGATTCAGTGGAGGAATGACCTTGTATATTGAAACAGATCAATTTTTTGAAATTTCAAAATTAAAATGGTAACGATAATGGAATTTGGGTTGTAAAAACATTAATCTATAACCATTACATTTATTTTCTATTCTCTGCTTCAAAGGAGTTGGCAAATGTTGGGAAACCTATATTATTTATTTATTTATTTATTATATTTATACCCCGCCTTTTTTCCTGCAAGGAACCCAAGGCGGCTTACATAGTCCTCCTCCTCTCCATTTTATCCTCACAACAACCCTGTGAGGTAGGTTAGGCTGAGAGTCAGTGACTGGCCCAAGGTCACCCAGAGTTTCATGGCCATGCGGGGACTAGAACCGGATCTCCCAGGTCCCAGTCCGACACTCTCACCACTACGCCACACTGGCTCTTAAAATATTACATTTTAACATGATGCTTAATCTTCTATGAACCAATTCACAAGTGCATGTTCATAATTCAACTGCTTTGGAATCCAGTGTTGACTTGAATATGTGGAGCAGCAATTGAAGATGAAACACCACAGATAGAGCTTCCATATCACTTGATGTCATCTCATAAACAGCACTAGATATATTGCATATATTCAGCTGAGAGTTATCAAATGATGAAACACTGAATGATGAACATGCTTATATGTATCAAGCTTTAGCCAACAAAGGATTTCCCAGTTTCTAAAATGAGGAAAATCAAATCCAAAGTCTTGTATTGAGGTATGCAGCCTTTTTGGGCCATGGGCACATTTGGCAATTTGAGAAACCCCTTGGCACCACCACAAAATGGCTGCCATGGAGGCATGGCAAAGGACAAGTAACCTGCCCAAAAGGGAGGTTACTTGTCCTCTGTCACATACAAGACAGAGGTGAGGTCTGAGCCCCAACACACTAAGCAACTCCTTTGAATGCACAGTTCTCAGCACCAACAGTAACTTAATCCCAGCTACTGGTAAGAGAATGTGTTGATTTTAAAAAATGTGTTGATTTTTTAAAAATGGGAAGGGTAGAGCACCATTCCTGGTTTTTTTGATGCAACATGAGAACCCAGAATGCAGGGTTGTTGAGGGACAAACAACCCAGAGATTTAAGCCATAGTTTGTTGTTGGGTTAAAACTCTGTGTTTGCCCCTCACCAACCCAGAGTGTCAAGTTCACATGTCTCGTCAAACAGTCCAGGAACGGGGTGTTCCAATGGGTTGTTTATGAAAGCTGGTCAAAGTGGCGAGCGTGCAAGAGGCAGCTGCTTGCTCACTCTGGCGCAGCCCCGCCAATTAAACAACCCATGAATTGGTGTTATGTGCAAACCAGGTCTTAGGTTGCAATCCTTTATCTAATTACCTGGGAATAAGCCCCATTGAAATCAGTGGGACTTATTTCTGAGTAGACCTGTCTAGGATTGCACTGTTAATGTATTTAGTGCTATTAAAGCAGTGCTTCTCAATTATTTTCTGTCATGCCCCCCCTAGGAAGAAGAAAACATTTCGCGCCCCCCGCGCGACTGTAAATAGTATCATTTGTCTATAAAATTGTTATAAGTACACCTCTGCATAACACTGTATCCTTATTAACGTATAAGAGAATAAAAAAAGAAAGAAATGTGGATCAATTTACAACAAAGAATAGCTTTATTAACTGTAGCAGAAAAGATTTAAAGGAGCACAGGATTTAAAGGAACACAATATTAAAAAAAACTTTTAACTGAGGTCAAACGAGCCCCCCTTTACGGAGCCTCGCGCCCCCCCTGGGGGGCCCGCCCCACTATTTGAGAAGCACTGAATTAAAGTGACCTAAGATGCTTTTCTTTCACTTTTTGCGTTCGGGCAGATCGAGAGCCAGAAACCAGATCGAGAGCCAGTGTGGCGTAGTGGTTAGAGTGTTGGGCTGGGGCTCAGGAGATCCGGGGTCTAGTCCCTGCTTGGCCATGAAGTTCACTGGGTGACTTTGGGCCAGTCACTGACTCTCAGCCTAACCTACTTCACAGGGTTGTTGTGAGGATAAAATGGAGAGGAAGAGGATTATGTAAGCCGCCTTGGGTTCCTTGCAGGAAAAAAGGCGGGGTAAAAATATAATAAATAAATAAATAAATAAGATTCCTAAAACAGAATATGGAGTTGAACCCATAAACAGAGGTTATTCTGAGGAGATACCTCTACTACTTTTTATAATTTATGCCTGTAGACATAGTGATTATTATTATTTACACTATGGTTATTTACTACGAACCTATCTCTGTGTAAACCTGGAACACTAACCTTAGGACACAACAGAGATTTGGGGGCAATGTAAGCTAACTTAACAAACTTCTAGGTAAGTAATAGTTTCAGTACCCTCATCTGGATAAGAGGAGTTAGTGATTTTGTAGGCATCATACTATTGTTTATTTTAAATCTCACTGTTGATACTGTGTCGCCTAGCATTTTATTTGCTTCATTTATAGGTTGGTCACTGGATATCTTTTACAATAAGTGGTCACTGAAATTTCACTGTTTGAGAGAATTGCTGTTTTTTGTGTGTGTGTGATTACAAACTAAAGCCTTATCATAAGAAAGCCTTCCCAGTGGGTCTAGACCAAAGCCTTAATGATACAGTGGGGCTGATTACACAACACTACAGCCCACTGTGGGTTGCTGCTTAGAGGTTGTCATGTCATGCGAACCTGGCAAAAGTGGGTTAAGCAATGCTTAAACAACCCACTCATGGTCTGTTTTAACCCTCGTATAACTCTTGTTTGCTGGGTTTGCACGACACAACAACCCCCAAGTGGAGATTGGATGTGCAATCTAGTGCCCGCGGGCACAATGGCTCATCATGAATTAAATAAACCCATTATGAGCCATGGTGTCTTCCAAACCCGGTCTGTGAGAGTTATACAAAGCCATACATGTGTGTTTTTAGTTGGTGTAAAATGTTCACAGCTATAGCAGAGTTAAACTTGTTTTTTAAAATGTGTGACTGTTAGGTTTATAATTTATTTAGTAAATCTCTTAGACTTGAGGATAGTGTAACCTCTGATTGTTCAGGCTTGAAAGAAAATGTTAACATTCCTGATTCTCAGTGGTATCATCTTACCACTCAATTTCACTTCTGCTTGAGTTTTGGTGTTCAGTAGAAACAGATGATTAATAGGCAATCTAGAATAAAAGATGTTTTCTGTTTTAAACAGTAATCTTGCAACCAGAGCTTCCTGGAATTGAATTTCAGGAAAAGACTCTATTGAAATTTGATATGTCAGCAATATCTTTAAAAGGTTAGTGTGCCAGGCAGCCCAGTCACCACCTAGCCACATCATGGTATTTTTTGATAAAGCACCATGGGGAAAGAAAAGAGTGACTTATGGAAAGGAATAGGTACATCCCATGTTACTTTAGATTTTATTTAAAATTACACAGCTGTGTTTTGCTTGAGCTGTTAATTGCACTGCTAATGATCTTTAAAGTTTGCCTTTGGGGATTAAAGACTTTGAATAGAATGTTATTTTATTCAAGTATTGCTTGTACTGTGATCATACAGAATCATTTTATAAAACTGGGAACTTTTTGTGTGATTGGTTTAGGGTGCTGGCACCTTGTATTATATCCAATGGAGCATTCATGCAAAGAAAATTTCCCATCCCTCCTCCCTCTTGCAGCCCCTTGTGCCCCCCCTCTCAGAGCTTCTCTTGAGGGTCAAGGGGCTATCAGGAAAGACCAGGGATTTTAGGGTGGGGACTCTAGCGGGAGGGATGAATCTGGTGAAATCCAGCAGAGACAGCTTGTGAAAGTAGAGCTCATAATGAGACAAGGACTATCATCATGAATTTTACATGTTTACTTTGATCCAGTTAAAAGAAATATAAGTATTAACATATCAGACTTACATTTTATGCCATCTATTCTTCCTGTATATACTCCTCTTGGGGCATCACAAAAGTAACCTCTCGCTTCATAAGAAATCCTTGTGCTTTTCTTGCTCCAAGACTTCTCCACCAAGCTAACATAGTTGCTAAAGATGAATTGTGGTGATTGACCAGGTTCGGATGACACACTGTAGCTTATCATGGGTTATTTAACCCACAGTGAGCTGTGATGCACATAGGTACCAGGTTGCATATGCAAGCCCTGGTCAGGGTTTGTCATGTGTGAACTCAGCAAGCGTGGGTTATGCGAGGGCATAACCCGTGGTCTGTTTTAGGGTTATTTGAGGGTTGTTTGAACATGACAAGTCCCAAGTGCGGATTGGGCATCCGTGGGGATATGTAATGGAAATATTTTGCTGTCTTTCAGCTTTTGTTACTCTACTGAATGGGGAACAAGCTCAGAATGCAATACGACTGTTTCACCAGCACTCACTTCGAGGAAGAGATATATCAGTACAGCTTCAGCCAACTGATGCCCTGCTCTGCAGTTACCAATTTGCCCACTTGCTATACATTACAAGAGTTTGAAGAGTTGGTGCGACCCTATGGCAATGTTGAGAGGCACTTCTTGATTTATAGTGAAATCACTGGTTATTCAAAGGGCTATGGTTTTGTGGAATACATGAAAAAGGATTCCGCAGCTAAGGCTAGGTTGGACCTTCTAGGGAAACAGTTAGGTGGTAATGTCCTCTTCGCTCAGTGGATGGATGTTAACCAATTAACTCCGGAACTCATACATTCAAAGTGCCTTTGTGTGGAAAACCTCCCCATAGACTATACTGATGCAGAGGATCTGGTGCAAACATTCTCAACGAACTATAAACCTGTGTTCTACCAGGTATGTAGAAATGTATGTCTTTGAAAGTCAAAGCTCTCTCTTTGCAGACTTCATGGCTTGACTACACTATTTACATATATTTTCCATTGCTTGATTTGCAACTTAATATGCTCAAGTTAGTGAGTGCTTTTACTTTGTTTGTGACAAATCCAGTAGTAGTATAAAGGTTTTATTAGGTTTGACTATGTTTGGTCTGTGTTAGTCACCTGGAAATTATGTAAAAGGCCATCTGAAAGACTGCCTTGCATAGTTTACTTATCCCCAACATTTACAGAATTTCTATTTTAGAGAGCAGCATTGTGAGGATTTTTAAATCTTCACTTATAAATCTGGGGCCTCTGATTTTGGGGTGGGGATAGGAAAAATATAATAAAGCTCCTTCAATATATCAAAGTATTATAGCTGTAGAACCCAAAATAATCTGAATTTAGAAATAATTCCTAGTACAGACAACCTGCCATCTGAAAATAACACTTCAGGTATCTGATGAAGTGGACTCTCGTCCATGGAAGCTTATGCGACAATAAATCTGCTAGACTCTAAGGTGCTACAAGACTCTTTGCTTTTGCTACAATAGACTAACATGGCTATCCTTCTGGAAGCTGGAAAAGGCCACAAATCTCTGTTTTGAAGTGGCTGGATTTTTTTTTAAAATTTATTTTAAAAACATATATCCCATCTATTTCCCTAAAAGGAAACTCAAGGCAGCAACTAGAGAAATTCAGCAATATTTAAAACAATCTTAACCCAAATTAAAACAACAACAGTAATAGTTTATAATAACAGCAGTTAATGATAAGAACTAAAACACACACAAGGGCTATTAAAAGTTGTAAGCAAATGTTGCACTAAAAAGCCATGTTTTACATACTGCCTAAAATAGGAAACCTTTTTGGGCCTATGGGCATATTTGGCAATTTGGGAAACTCTCTTGGACACCACCGCAAAATAGCTGCCATGGGAGGTATGGCTAGTCACAAAAGACAAAAGTAACCTGCCCAAAAGACTGAGTACAAGGCAGAGGTGCTGTCTGAGGCTCAACACACTAAACAACTCCTTTGAAACCACATCTCCCCCCCCCCTTTTTCTTGGTGGCTGGGTGCACTGCAGAGGAAAGCCTCAGTCTGCAGCTGCCCACCACCCATCTTCATTTCGTCAATGTCTTTGAGTCACACATATGGCCCAGAGGAATTCATGGGAAACGAAGATGGCAGCAGCTGGAGGCTCACTTGACTTTGAAGTGATCCCAGCTGCCAGTAAGAAAATTGATGATGATGATGATGATGATGATGATGATGATGATGATGATGAAAAAGTGGAAAGGGTTGTACACTCCAGCAGGCACCAGAAAAGGTGCCCAAGGGCTCATTGGTGCCTAGGGACACATTGCTGCCTACCTCTGCCTTAGAGAGCCAAGGCACTAGGCTATATGGACGAATGGTCTAACTCCCATACCAGGCAGTTTTATATGTTCACAGTTCTTTCCTGTGTGTTTAGAGATATTGAACACATTTCTTATTCCCCAATTCCTTTCTTTAAATCAGTTGTATTTCCTTCTGTTCAGGTATGCTGGAAATATATTTGTCATAGACTGTTCTTTCAGTTGTGAGCTATGTTTGGTCACAGATGTTATTTTTCTAAACATTATTCCAGTGTTGTTTATACATAGTTCACAAAAACCCTGCACTCCTTCTTCTCTGTTTGACCTGTGGCAATATTATTGTCTGAGGATATATGGAGATGTTATTTTTTTGCTGTATCTTTTTGATTAGTATCTTCTTCATGGATTGCTAGGCATTGTTTTCTGGGAATCTTCAATCCATTTTGAAAGGGTTTGCACAGGTGGATTAGACCTAATTATGTTTTTTATATTGTTCCAGAGTGATTCCATAGGACAGAATGAACAGCTGCTGCATTTTTATCAAAGGGCAAAAGCTCTCAGTTGGCATGAAATGAGCCCTGATGAGCTCTGTATTTCCTGTGGGGGTTACTTGAGCAGATGTAGAATAATATTATACCTTCTGAAAAATGCCCTATAAGTAAATTGGTGTGACACAGTCAACTAGGTACCAGCAACATCTGTATAAATATAGCCAGTTTCAATATATTTAGCTATCTTTACATGTGAGTTCTATTACTAAGCATTGCAGCAATGGGTGGAGCACAGTATCCAACAAGTAATCCCTGCTTTTCACTAGTTGATTAGATAATTACATCATCATACTGATGCCATCTATGTCTGTTTTAGAGAATGCTTATTTGCCAGTAAAGACCACTGAAATAAATGAAACTTAATGGTAGTGATCCAGAAGAGTGCATGTGTCAAATTACCCCCTCCAGCCAAACCTTTGGAATGAATTATTTTTCCCTTCTGTTGCACAGTGGAATTCTCTCACCTATTGAAATGCAAACAGCTTTTGTAACTTGGGTGTTTAAAAAGCAGCTTCTGGTGTGTTGGTTGGGATGTCTGCTGTAATACTGTAAAATAAGCTAAAAACTCCCTTGGATGGGTGCAAAGCATATAGTTTCCTATATCTCTGCCAATACCTGAGGTGATCAGCTGGGATTTCACGGAATTTCACAAATGCCCCGCTATTTTTCATGTGAGTTAAAAAATTGTATTTGAAAATAGTAGGTATTCCATTACCATATTTGAAAATAATTAAATTTCTTTCCTGTGGTAAAGGAAAAATGTGCCCATGATTGAAAACTAATTCCCAGTTTAATTCTGTCTCTTAATGCTCCATAAAATAACTGTCAAATTTATTTCATAGTTCAGGTTCTTCATGAGATTAGATGGCAGGGCAGTAGTAATTCAAGTACAGTGCAGCATGGCTGTCATCTGCAAAGTATTTGTGTATTAAATTTAGCTTGGAGGAGTGATCTGTAATGTTAATTTGGTCTTGGAAATGTTAAATGTTTTGCACAGACAGTTCATGTTTAGTGGGGTGGAATGATATAGTGATGTACAGTAACAAAGTATGTACTTTATTCATTGTGTTGTCCCTACAGCTTGCTCAGGATGAAGATAGCTCTGTTGGTGGTTTTGCAGTCATTGAGTATGAAACAGCAGAGCAGGCAGAGGAAGTACAGCAAGGGACAGATGGATTGACTATCAACGAGAAGAAACTGCATGTGTCTTACTGTGCTCCTGGAGCTCCAGGGCGCAGTACTCTTGCTACACTTATAGCAGCACAACGCATGGTAAGGAGTTTTTACCACCAAAGGAAACATGTGAAAAATGCATTTATGTACTGCACAAACACAACTGTGTGATATATTGATATGATTATTGTTACCTTTGGGTACAGCAGGCAGACATTGAAATAACTGTCCTAAAATATAGATTGTGTCAAACACATTGATTCACTATGTAGCACTTACTTTTTGACTTGTCTGTATATAAGACTTGTTCTGCTCATGCATAAAATTGTAGTTCTTGCCAAATTTTCTATGAGCCAAGAATATAAATCACTCCTGAAATATCCAATGGCATCTGTATCTGTCCTCAGAATTTTCTTCTTGCTGGATTGGGCTTAGCTGTCTAGTTATCTCAATCCTTTGTCTAGCCAAGAAATCAAAGACCAGAGAAATGGGAACTGAGCTTTGATATAGTCTAAAGCTTTGGGGTGCTATAGTTAAGCAAGTTTGGGAAAGTTTGTTTCTGTAAGAGAGAGAGCTTTGGCATTTTAAAAAGAGGCAATGCTAGCAGGCATATTAGTGACACATTTTGATGTTAATTAAGGAGAGAAGTAAATATCACTTAAAATAAATTGCAAGGTAAGTGGATTTGGCTTAATTTCATGCTTGATTAGGAGTGAAGTTTTTATGACCTGCATGACATAGATTCATAGGTATGAGATTTATTTCTCAGACAATTGGATATGAAGTTGTTGGAAGTTGTTAATGTTGTGCATGACTTTAGATCTTAATGAATTCATCTGCATCTATAGTAGGGGTTCCCAAAGTGCTCTAGGGTATATGTGCATTCCTCTAGTATAGTATGGTAATCGAACAGAAGAATGAAAAGTTTCAGGTAAGCAATAAATAGGTTGCAGGAATGGAGTGAGGAGTTTCATGTGGCTTGATAACAAGAGAGGAATAAGGTGTCATGAAAGGCACAGCAGCTTGCCTCCCAAATATTGGAGCCTTTTGCAGAAACTGCATGTCTTCCCCAAACAGTATGACTGCTAGATACTTGGTTTTTTAAAACATTAAATCAAAGGACCTCAGAAAACCATGTCAGATTTTATCTTAAGCTATAGAAGATAACCCTAAGGATACCTAAAAACTAGTTTTTAAAGTTCTGCTTTTGTCAGAAGGATAATATTGGCATGCTGGGAAATGGGTCTGTGAGATCTCACCTCCTTTGTTGTCAGATATGCATGCTTGTGACCCTCTGAAAATGGTCTACAGATCACAACTAGATTTTGTTGGAACAGTTAGCATTAAAAAAAAGGAAAGAAGCATTAAGAACTCGCTAGCAAGTTATAGACATACAAACCTTGGCATCTTCAATAAAATGCAACATCAATAGAATAAGTAAATATGCACTGAAGAAAAAAGGACTGTGGCTTTACCTCCCCCTTTTCCTATATAGGCTTTTCTGGCTGGCAGTCAGGTTGAAGACTTTGATCTGAACCTGGATTTTCCTCTCACAGTAGGAGATGAGAGGTTTCCTACTGTGTTAGACTACAGTTTTTTAAAAATGCCAGAAGGCACATGGTCATGTCAGGTAAAAGGTAGTCAATTGGGGTTCTAAGTCAAGTCCACTATTAGTGCTAGTTCCAGAAGTGTAGAGGTTGGGCAAATATTGGTTGCTTTTTTGCCTGAAGCTGTCAAGCACATATAATGTTGTGATTGTGTGGTGGAATAGTTCTTCCACATGATATGCATACTCATGCTAATTGAAATGAGCCTAATGCACATGTACTGTTCTCCTTTCCTCTTAAGAAGAAAATGGAAAGGTCCAGTTGAAACGTATTGAATTAAAAACAAAACACATTACAGTGATGTGGAAGCAAGTGTCTTAGTGGGACTGGCAACTATGGAAAGTTATGAGTAATATAATCTGACCTAGGGAAACACTTAAGAAGTCTACTCATTTTATCTTTGAATATTTTTATTGATACTGTGTGATGCCATGTAGTTAGTTTAGCCCTTTGATTAAGGATTTTCTTAGGCTAGTTTGGAGTGCCTTATATATTCCAGGCTCAAATTGTAAAAAAAAACTATCTGAGATCACAATGATATTTTATCAGCTTTCGCAGTGCATTTAATTAGGACAGCCTGCTTGATGTGTTTGTCCTAAATGTGAGACTGCACAGAAGTGAAAAACTAAAAAAAAAAAGGTTGCTTGCTTATAAGTGTTTTTGAAGTGATACACTTCGCATTCACAAATTCCCCTTAGGATGCACATGTGCAGTAAATAAAATCTGCATGGTTGAAGGATGGGAGCACCTTTCTTCTTTGTCAGAGCTCTAGAGTCTAGATGGTTCCAAGATGTGTCCTGAATGTGCTCAGTCCCATGTGTGACTGCACAGAGAAGCTACTTGAAGAGCAATAGTTACAGGTAAGGAACTTTGTTTTACAGAATGAACGTTCTTCTATATTGGGGGTCTGATTTTTTTTCTATGCCTCTTTTATTCAAGATGAGGAACAACAGAAAGGGATTGCTTCCAGATCCAAATGCAGTGCAGATCATGAAAAGCTTAAACACACCAGCGATGTTACAAATGTTGTTACAACCCCAGTTTCATGGATGTGCTAATAAACTTGGTAAGCCTTAATATATATGCTCTGAAGCGGGACAGAGTTATCACTTTGGTGATTTAGTAATGTTTTCATAATTAAACTACAAATAGTAAAAAAATATATGGAGAATTTTGAATACATTTCTAGACAAGAGTTGCACAGAAATAATTCGGAAACTTTTACTCCACAAAACTTCATGTTAGCCTGCCTGTGACCTAGCCTTCCCCAACTTGGTGCCCTCCAGATGTTTTGGACTACAACACCCAGTATTCCTGACCACTAGCTTTGCTGGCTAGGATTGATAGGAGTTGAACTCCAAAACATCTGGAGGACACCAGGTTCGTGAAGGCTGTGTAACTGTTTATGACCTCGGAAAAAAAGAAACAACTTTTGGAAAGCTATCTCTGCCTGGTCACTCAGGTTGTGAAACCATGGTGGAATTTCACATACCTGCTTACAAGCAGCAACCACCCACTTGGCAGCAGTGGGTACATGCATTTCCCAGTTAGTGCTGGCTCTCAAGAAAAGCCATTCCTGGATCTCTGAGTTGCTGCTGCCACTTCTGTTGCCAAGGACACAGTCACAAAATGCAGTGGAAACACAGAAGCTGCTTCTGATAAGTTCTTTCTGTATTCCTCCCAAAAGCACTGTGATTGGAAGTGAAAATGGAGAGTCATGGTGAACTTAGTCCTGGTTGGAAGCTAGAGCTGTCAGTAATAAAAAAAATTCTCTCATTTCCCTTCCCCATTTTCCTTATATGGATAGCTTGGGGGGAAATGTATAAATGTTTTGAGGCTTACTGTCTATGTGCTGTGTCACCCCAAATTGTTTACAAAGCTTTGAAAGAATCCAGATTAGTTTCAAAGTGATTTAAGGGACCTTTGCTTCACTTTGGATGAATCCTGAATATGTCTAGGTCTGTCCAATTTGGCTCAGGATTTGTCTGAATCCAACCTACACCCATAATCGTTTCCCAGTTTGAACAAAACAGGAACCTATATTTCCTTCCTGGTTTGTTTGCTGGCATGCTTGAAAGAAATAGCTAAGGGACTGCATGCAAGATAGTACAGGGTTGCCAATTTCTGGAAAGGCAGGAAAATGGAAATTGGTCCGGGAAAATCAGGGAAATTGGTCAAAAGTCAGGGAAATTGTGATTAAGATATACTCGTGTAATGGATTTGTTGAGATGCCACTGCAAGAGGACAGACTGCACTTGAGACAGTTGGAGTAGAGAAGCGACAGAATAGAAGTGTAATGTAATGATGCACACATATTATATGATTTTGAAAATGTTAATTGGCTGATGGTGTTAATGGTAAAGCAGAATAAAATGAACCTGCATGTGATAGCATTATTTTATTATGGAGAAGCTGACTGGCTTCTTGCAACTGTAATTTCTGCATGCAGACAAACTGGAATCAGTTTCAGTTGATTTGAAGATGTGAATATTTTGACAGGGGTCAGCAAATTGTGGCTGGCTGGACTTAGTAGCCAGCCATTATTCTAGCCAGTTGTAAAGTCCAGTCCTGCCACAGTTTGTCTCCCAGCAAGTATAGCTGCCAAAAATGAACATTGTAGCACTTTGCAAAACCCACATTGCAAGCGCTGGCTGGAAAAAAGTGGGTTGGGGTGTAGGAAGCATCCTCAGCAGCAGAATCTTCGGGTGGGGGGTGGGGGTGCTCATGGGCTGCCCTCACTTTTCCAGGTGTGGATAACCCAGAGGCACATGAGCCCTTCCCCCAAAACCCAAGGATGATGCAGAAAAGGGTATTTTGGGGGCCACCCCTCAATTGCCCCCCCTTTCCAGCAGGATCCCCAGGGTTTTTGGGGGGTGACTGTCAGGCATATGAAGAGGTTTAAGTGTAGTGATTACTAATGGTTTACATGTCTAGTCATGCAGAACTATTAGAAAAAATAAGGTAAAATTCATTTTTAGAAATTCATGCTTTTATCTTAGCATTGGTATTAAGTGCTATATATTTATAATAAATATGGCAATCACTTATGTTTTCTAAAGCAGTTCTTGGAGCTCCCATGAGTGTATCACACCTTGTAAGCCCATCAGTCAGCCCAGCCTTTTTGCATTTGAATAAAGTTCATCAGGTATGTTTATAAGTTGATAAGAAATGTATTAGTTAAGCAGTTTGAGTCATTAACTTCTAAAATAATAATAAAATATTGTTGGATCCATACTTCAGTATGAAGTGCTGAATTAATCTTGCATTCTTGGGATTTATTATTTTACCTATGTTAACATATACTACTATAAAGTCTCAGGGGTGGTAAAAAGAAATGCAGATACCATATCTCCATTTTAAAATTTCATTGAACAGCTAAAACAAATACATGCTATTCCTCAAATTATTTGTCTTAACACAGCCACAGGGAACCTGTGCGACTCCCCAATCTCACATGCAAGGCTGTTCCTCTAGGACAGGGTTCTCCAACCTTGGGTCCCCAGATGTTGCTGGACTACAGCTCCCAGGATCCCTTGCCATTAGCCATGCTGGCTGGGTATGCTGGGAGCTGTAGGCCAGCAACATCTGGGGATCCAAGGTTGGAGAGCCCTGCTCTAGGAAATACCCACTTTCTGAAGACCACTCCCATTACCTTTGATCTTCTGATACCTTCCAGGTTGCATCTGCAATCTCTGGCACAGCAATCAGTTCTGAGATTTTTGGGTGACTCTATTGCCTCTCTGGGGATTGCTGATGAAACAGGGAAATGGTCTGGAGAAAGGCAAGGGGCACATAGAACTGGCTTCTGAGAAAGCCACTACTTCAAGCTGCTCCAGCCACCTTGAACCTGCAATTCCTGGAGGTTTTGTGCACCCCTCGGTTTCCCTATCATGTGTGTGTAAATAGAAAGTGTATTCGTGGGAGGGAGTGGCCCCACCCACTTTTAGCATGTGTTCCCTGACATCCGGCCTTGTGCAAATATGGCCCTCAGGCCAAAATAGGTTCCCCACCCCTGCCTTACCAGATCTCAAGGCAGCCTGAATAGAAAGCTCATAAGCCTTTTTGCGGTACTCTAGAAATGTGCTGTAACATGTGAGGTTTTTTTCTGAACCAGAGGGAAGAAAATAGGGGTATTTAGATGTTGGTTCTTCAAAGTCTTAACTTTATTGACTTTGTTGTTCGAAGAGGTCACTGGAAACATGTGCATCACATTCTTGTGTTCTCTTATTAAATAAATTAACTCTTCTCCTGATATATATTGTTAGTATTGTTCTGTGTAATTTTGCCAACTATGTACTTCTATGCAGGGGAACAGGAATACTTTCCCCCCAAATTGCAGTAGAAGTGGAGGCCTGTTGTAAATAGCAAGAGTCTAACTGATGAGGCTTGACTGCTGACTTGGATTAGATATGCCACAACCAAACAAAATGGTGCTTTTACCATGCAAGAGAATCACATAGTCATTATGCTTAAAGGAAGGCTTCTAGTTTTATTTAACTAGTCATTAAACTTGACACTGAAACCTGAATTTACCTGTCACAGAATCAGCTATATCTTTTCATGGCATACTTGTGGTACCTTCAGAATGTATTTTTGTCAGTGCTGACAAACCTGATTGCTGCAACTTCCTTTGAATGCAGTGTTTTTCTGTAATTAGCTGAAGAAGTTGGCAGCACGCTCTATCTGTGTTTACTAGATGAACACTAGTTCAGCGCACTTAAACATGTTTTTCAACTACATTGTTTTTGCTTGTAGGATTGATACAGGAGTGGGGAACCTATGGCCTTCCAAATGTTGTTGGACTCCAACTCCCATTAGCCCCATCCAGTATGACCAAGGGGCAGGGATGAGGGGAATTCTAGTCTGACAACATCTGGAGGCTACAAGGTTCTCCCACCCCTGATTTATAATTTCAGTATCATCTTTTCAAATAAGCTCTGCAGGAAAAGCCAACTTAAATGCTTTTGAGGTTCAAAACGATTGTGTTAGGGCACTTTAATTAGTATAGGGAACAAGTGGAATGTTTCTTATTGGAATGTTCCTTTAATAAATAATGGAGAGAAAACCAAATAACATTACTTGAGTAACATTTTTTAAATCTTATTTTCAAGGTTATGTATTGATATATGCAGTTAATGTAGCTCTTGAATACATCTTCCTTTGAATTGAGTTTCCAGAGATTTCTGTGTGGATTTTAGATACTGGTTAACTCCTCTTTTTCTGCTATGCTACATATGTGAACCTGCTATGTTTGTATATGTTTCTTTAAATGCATTAAAATAATAGCTAAATGATGCAGTGGAAAGCAAAAACTGGAAGAGGTGTGTGGAGTTGGGGTGAATACCCTTATTTTCTTTATGAGAAACATACTTCCCTTTCAGGTTTCTGATCAAATAGGAACAAAATGCTAGACCAGATAGGCCTTTGGACTGATCTGGCAAGGCTTGTCCTATGCTCTTATGAACTGTACCTGTCACCAGCAAACTGCCTCTGTTATACACTTTCGTTTGTTACACAGGTTTTTGGATAAGACTAGATAATTGTTATTATTATTATGTAAAGTGGCTCTTTTTAATTGTAGATATACAGTGACCTGTGGCAGAAGTTGTAATTCTATAAATACCTGTCATATCGTTCCCTTAATGACAGAAGGAGCTCTTCATCTTTAGGGAAGCAGTGATATGGCCCTCACTGCTAACAGACATGAAATGAATTCCTCTTCTGCATATTTATTTTTAGGTTAGCTGAATAATGCCTGTTCCTTCTGTAACATTTCTTTTCCCCCCTTGAAACTGACAGGGACCAGTTCTTGGAAATGCATCTAGTTCATTGCTACAGAATCTCTCCCATCTACAACTGGCACAACTAGCGAAGATTGAAAATATTCAAACAAATAGTGTGAGTTGAATAACTTAGACTGCCCATAGGCCTTTTAGACAATAATTCTGGATAAAATAAGTAGAAATGTCGTCCTCCTAATCCATGTTTTCTTGCAGATACAATATTTCCTCCTTCTCTTGGTCTTCTGTTCTCAAGTAGCATAGTCAAAGAAATTATCTGCATTTGAAAGGATGTGGAATAGTTTAATATCTCTCTAACAATATACAATAATTTTGTGCTACTTTGCAGAAACCAAGTTTACTTGGAGAGCCTCCAGCGGTGCTGCTTCAAACAATGTTGGGAATGGGTACTTCACCGGTGGCCACAGACATGGGGAGCCATGGAGAAGCACGCAATTGCAAGTGGCATTTCATTTCCTATTATAGTAACAGAAACGCTCATTCTGAAAATATGCTTCTAACTATGTGCAATATATCTATAACTAGCTTTTGCCCGCGGCTTTGTTCGCATGATGAAGAGTGACCGTGCCAAGTTTGCATGGGTCGTCATTTTCCTATAGGCACTATTTGTTCGAAATTCCTTATGGCCGCTGACCACTGTTTTGAATCGCTCCATAGGAAAGGTCCACTACATAATGGAATCCTAGCTCCCCCAGAACTACCAGCTCCCCTGGGACTTCCAGCTCCCCCGGGACTGCACAATGAAATCCCAGCTCCCCTGGGACTACCTGCTCCCCCGGGACTGCACAGTGAAATTCCTGCTCCCCCCCCCCCGGGACTGCACAGTGAAATTCCTGCTCCCCCCCCAGGACTGCACAATGAAATCCCTGCTCCCCCAGGACTACACAGTGAAATCCCTGGTCTCCCCTCCAGGACTGCACAATGAAATCCCTGCTCCCTCCGCCCCGGGACTGCACAATGAAATCCCTGCTCCCCCCGCCCCCCGGACTATGCAATGAAATCCCAGCTCTGCCCTGGCTGTGGTTCATATGAACATTCTGTTTTGACGCAGGAGAGATGTGCATAACCGCTCCTGAATGGCCCCTGCAAACATGCCAAGTGACGCCATTGGCTCTCATCTATTTTGGGCCGTACAGGTGCAGCGAGGGTTTTTCGGAGATTTGAACCCACCAGTCTTTGTCTTTGGGTGATGGAGAGTATGCGTGCCAAGTTTGGGGCGGATCCATCAAAATGTGATGGAGCCTATGGGACGCCCCCCCCCCCAGCAGTCATTCAGTCATTTTAAAAGTTTCCCTCCCTTTTCACCCCCTCAGAGAACATTCTAAATGGCCTAGGGGAGATTTGCATACCCAGCCCCTGCAGGAATTCATACGAACATTCTAAGTGTCCTATGGGCTATTTGCATAACTGCTCCTATTGGCTCCTGCAGGAATTCTGAGGTGAGGCCGATTTGCATTACTGCTCCCCTGTTTTTTCCCCCCATAGGAGATATGAGTGTGGGGCGATTTTGCCCCCTTTTTTCACCCCCTTAGCGACGGAATTTCTAAAAATCCTTCCTTAGTGGGGCTCTATGTCAAAAGCAGTTCCTTCAAAATTTCACGTTCCTAGATTAAACGGTTTGAGCTGGACGTTTATAAGTCAGTCAGTCAGTCAGTCAGGACACTTTCTTTTCTATATATAGATGGAGGGTAACCCCTTTTAGGAAGCACCGCACGCTCTAGCTGTGTAAGAAACAGGAGTGTTTAACAAAGGCAATTTAATGATGACTGTTGTATTGATGGCTTCCTATGGTAATTTTAAATAACTGGCACAGGAGCAGAAGCTCTATTGTTGGATAAAGTTAAATAATTTATGAAAGAAAGCAGCAATAGAAACAATGGTCATATAGCCCTGTGTATTCTGGATTTATTTTGACAGAAATTCTGACTCTCTCTCAGCTCTTGATTCTATCCACATTCTTCCAAATTTTACTTTTTCCTCTTCCCCTACCATACCCATATAAAAAATTGCCAGTGTATACTCAGTAATTTTGCAGATTTGTCCATCAAGATGCAAACATACTCAGAACGGTTACATACTAAATGCAGTATGTTTAGATTAGATTGCTAATTCAGGATGAGCTGCATAAAATACAGCAGGAAGAAGCAACAAACAAAACACAGGCAAGAGCCTAGTGCATCGCTTAAAAGGTAGTAAAATCTCATGGTCCTTAAGTATTACAGTCCAATGGGCCAGTCATCTCAACCAGCACGTCATGCTAAGACACCTAGGATTGGCCTAAGCAAAATAACTCATAGAGGCAAACTGGTTCCAGGACCAGTTCAAATTCAACTACGCCACCAGCAGTATTCATACTAGTGGTTTGCCCCCTGCTGTGCTGTAAATGTGTTATGTAGTGGGGCAGAGCTGTGGATAACAGCCCCATTCTGTACAGCAGGGGTATGGAACCTCAGGCCCAGGGCCAAATCTGACTTTCCAAGATTCCCCGGATGGCTATGCTCCTTTTCCCCTACCACCAATCATTTGGTGGTTTACCATCTTTTTCGCTAATCTAAAAGGTAAAATGCTTCACCTAAGGCTTAGTTATTGGCAGTAAGAGCTTTAAGCTACAATATGCTGGTATTTTTTGTATTTTTGCCCCACCCCTTCTGCTTTTGTGCTGCCCACTTTGCCTTCGGCCCCCAGCCACTACTGGAATGCAGCCTCCCAAATGCTTCTCCAAAATTGAATTCAGCCCTTTGGCTGAAAGAGGTTCCCCACCCCTGCTGCAACCATCCAAAGGACCATTTGAGTGACTCCTGCTAAGCGAAGAGTGTTGTTTGGCAAGTGAGACAGAGGGCTGGTTCATACGTCATCATAAACCATGCTGAAAATAAGCCAATGGTGGATTGTTCGTTTGTTCGCTAACTCAAGTTACTACTGACAGATGATCAGGTGCTCTGTGGCTTGCAATGGTTATTTTCCCCTTAGTTCCCCTGTCAGCTCCCGGCACGTATCCCAGGAGCCCTTGCGGCTTCGCTATGTCAGCAGCCTTTTTACTATTGGTACGCTTTGTGTGCTGGGCATGTTTTGTCTTTGCCAGCTCTGGAGGGAGACTTTTCTGCCCCCTTCCACCCCCGCACCCCCGTCAGATTGCTACTTGCACAGACTTTTGTATGAAATAAGAGTTAAACTCTCTCTCTCTCTCTGTGCGTGTGTGTGTTTAAGCCTTTTTCTACACCTGCCAGAGAAGCGGCTTTCATTCACCCTCCTCCTCCTCCCCACTCTGCCACCTGCAAAGAGTTTTTTTGAGCAGTAAGAGTAAAAGCCTCCACCCCATAGCATGTGATTTCTTTTCTTTTAACTTTTGGTTGCCCTTTGATTCTTTTTTTTTTTTTAAGCCTCGTTGGATGCTCTTCACAGCCTGGGATGAGCAACATTCCTATTCCTAGCAGAGCTCTCTCTCTCTCTCTGTGTGTGTGTGTGTGTGATTGACTTACCTCTGGGTAAGCATGCACCGCCCAAATTTGGGACCATGGCAATTTGGGAGAGAGGATTTAAGCTATCCCCCCTCCTGTTTTCATGCTGAAATTCCTTTCCCCCAGTAAGGGTGGGGGTTAAAAAAGGGGGGAAGTCTTAAAATCCCCCCTCCCCAATCACCATGGTCCCAAATTGGGGCGGTGTGGCTTACCAGGAGGTCAGTCAATCACGCAGACACACACAGCTCTGCTAGGTATCTTGCTTCATAAGGAGGAAAAGCCAGTCACTGTCAAATGAAGCGCGGAACTGGAGGAGAAGGAGGGCACTGAGGAGGGAGGGAGGTGGCAACAGCACATGTTGTTGTCAAGCAGAGATTGGCAAGCAAGATCCCTCACCCTTTTCACTGCTCCTTTTCAGAGAAGTTCCTGCAGTTCCCTGACAGTTGGGGGTGGGGGTGGGGGGAAGCCCTGAGAAAGCAGCTGAATGGGAATGGAGCCCCATGGGAGGTGTATAAGTACTGGTGGTGCTGGCACTCCATTTGCTCTGTCCTGTTCTGCCTCCTGTTAGGGTTTTGGCTTGTTTTTTTAAAACTGTCTGGAATATTTGCACAATTTTTTGGACTAGGAAATATATGCAAATTTAATGGCTGGGAAGTAAATGGGTGGGAAATTTGTGCCAATTTAAGGGCAGGGCAGTGAATAGAGGGGAAATTTGTGCACCTGCAGTAACTGCTGTCTTATTGCAGATGTGCAAATTTCCCCTCCATTTACTTCCCAGCCATTAAATTGGTGCAAATTTCCTCTCCATTTACTTCCTAGCCATTAAATTTGTGTGTATATCTGCGAGGGTTTTTAGAACTGTCAGAGAACCACAGTAACCGCAGCAGTAAAGGAGCTGTTTGTTTCTTTCCTGTCATTAGAATTATCTGTTCTGATGCAATTATTACACAGATTCCTCAGTGCTTTCTGCATACACCATGAGCAGAATGTCCTGGCAATTCTTGCCTAACAGAATATTTTTTTTTCCATTTATGGTTGACTGTGCAGTATCTAATCGAACTTCAGTTCAAACACCACTTGCAACAGGAATGGGCATGCTGCCATTTTTTCCAAGTCAGCATGTAGTTGGGCAAGCAATGCCAAGGCAAAATAACACACAGGACAAGCTGCCATCTGCAGTAGGATTGACAGAAGGCACTGGCTCAGGGTCACAGGCTTATCTGCAGAGCTTAACAAATATCACTGCTGGAGGCCTACGAGCAGGACATCTCAAGCCACAGAGCCAGCCAAAGACCATTGACTCAAGCTTGGGGGTAAGAAAACTGGGTCTAGCTTTTGTATTGCTCTATTGCAACTCTATTTGTTATTTTTGCTGAAGTCAGTGGGAAATAACTTTGTGGAAGCTTTTCATTGGTGTTTGTCTTAATTATAAAAGGCATCTAAAAACTGGTTGTTATTCCGAAGTTCAGCAAAAGAAGCATTAGTTCCTTTTATTGAAGTGTCTAACTATAACCAAATGTGCCAGTTGAAATGTTATATTTGTAATTATTCTATATGTTTGATTATGTATCAAAACCTGATGTACAGATAAGCAATGTTTCTTATATGATATAAACATTTATTATATTTTGTAAACCTTTTGAAATAGTATCTAGGGACCAGTGCAGATGTAATTGAAGAGGCTCTCTAAACCAAAATTAAAAGATCAGTAGTAGACCATGGGACCATGCATGTTCTTCCCTCATTGCAGCAAATGCCCCAGTCTGCAATAACAATAGTTAAGCATTACACTGCCACCAACATAAACTGCAGTTAATTTGAAATGTAGTTTCCTCTTAACCAAGATTTGACACCTGAATAGCTTTAATTATGTCAGGGATATTTGAGATTACTCTTACTGCTGAATTGGCCTGGAGATGCCTTATTTCTAGGTAAGAATAAACCCAGGCTACTTTGGAAACAAATTACTTCAAGCTACTCTGGAGCTTATTTGCATTTACATAATTTGCATGTGTATTGTGGTTTGCAAGGCAACTGCTAGGAATAATACACATATGTTTTACTTGCACAAGATACTTATATTATTATACTATTCTATTATGATAGAACATTTTATTCTGCCTTTGTCTTTATTTTCAAGAAATATTTCCTGGAATATGAGGAAGAATCACATAATTTTCATCAATTTAGGGCTTATGCATTCAGAAGAGGAAGCTTGTAAAAATTCAGAGTTGGTTTTTATTTCTTTTGTTTATTTGTTTTTAACAGCTTCTTTGTGCCCATTTTCTCTCCCCAACACTCACATTCTCACCGCACACAAACACACACATCACTTTAAACCCACAGAGATTCTGAAACCACTGTGGGTTTAAAGTGGCCCCAAGCCCCGGCTGTGCCCGACTAACAGTCAGGCACACTGGGGGGCCGGAGGCACCGCCACTCCCATCAGTCCTGTGGCTGGTATCCACAGGAAGGCGCCTCCTCGTGCCACCCCACGAACCCCACTCACCACATCTGCTGCTGCTGACATCCATCTCCAATGACAGCCCCCTTCCCAAGTGGGAAGAGGGTGGGCACTTGGCAGACACCGCTGCACCAGCATGTGTGCATCAGGGGAACACTGCGGGAGCACTGAGGGGAGAGGAGTGGGGATGACAGCTACCAAAAAGGGCCCAAGCAGCACTTTTTGGCAGCTGTCAGAGAGGCTACTTGCCCTTGCTCCCGCTGAGCAAGGGCAATGAGCCCCCTCCAGCGAGCCCACTCCCTTCCCCCCGAGCCCCACTCACCATCACCACTGTTGTCTTTTCAGCCGAAAGGACAGTAGCAGCAGCCGCGGTCGGGGTGAGATCCAGCCAGCCAGGCCTCACTAGGCCTGGCTGGCTGGATCCCTCCCCCTCCTTTGCCTTCACCACTGCTTCTGTCCTTTCGGCTGAAAGGACAGAAGCAGCGGCGAAGGCGCCTCCTCGTGCCACCTCACGAACCCCACTCACCACATCTGCTGCTGCTGACATCCATCTCCAATGACAGCCCCCTTCCCAAGTGGGAAGAGGGTGGGCACTTGGCAGACACCGCTGCACCAGCATGTGTGCATCATGGTCTGGTGTGCGTGTGCCAACCCCCCCTCATGCACGCACATCGATGCAGCGGCATCTGCCACATGCCCACTCTCTTGAGAAGGGGGCTGTTGGTGGCAACGGATGCGGTGAGTGGGGCTCAGGTGGTGGTGGGAGAAGGTGCCTTTGCTGCCACCACCGTTTCTGTCCTTTCAGCTGAAAGGACAGAAATGGCAGGGGTGGGATCCAGCCGGCCAGGCCTAGTGAGACCTGGTCAGCTGGATCCTGCCCCCGCCGCTGTTTTGGCAGAAAGGACAGCAGTGGTGGTGAAGGCAGTGGCGTGGGGAATCTAGGCACCCAGCCTCGCTTGCTCTCAAGAGGCCAGGGCGCCTGGGATCCCCTGCACCGCAGCAGGTGCTGGGAGAGCGGGATTGTTCACAAGCAATCCTGCTCTTCCAACATCGGCTGCAGCGCAGGGGGCAGCCAATGACAGCTGTGCTAAGTGCCGCTTGGGCCCTTGCCGGCTGTCATCAGCCAAAGCCCTGTGCCCAGAGCGGCAGCCATTTTTTGCCACTCTGGCCAGGGGCTCTATGCCCCTTTTGGGTTGCAGTAGGGTTAGCATGTCGTCTGGGTTCAGATGGGTTCACGCTAAACCTCAATAGGGTTAGTAAACCCTACTGCAAGCCATGGTTTAGTAGGGTGGTTAAGGAGACTCTCAACCATCCTAACTAAACCTTCCGAGGTTTGCACGACACTTTAAACCTCTGTAGGTTTACTCGTGCAGTACACCTACTGAGGTTTAACATGTCGTGCGAACCCAGGCACTCTTTCTCACATTCACCCTAACAATTGATTACTACTGCAGCAGAGCTGCAATATTTTCTAGCTATAGGACTCTTGGCACAATCCTACACATGTATATTATTCAGAAGTCCCATTGAGTTCTTGCCGGCAGGGCAGAAGTTTGGAGGGAGGCAGAGGTTTAGCATTTCCTTCCATCCATGCACAGAAGAAAAATAATTCCCTCCCATTACCAGCAATGGGAAACATTTAGACGCACACTTGAGCATGTCTAAATGTTTCCTGGGATCAAGGGCATGGTTGGGGACTGAGAGGCTGTTGGATCCACCAGATCCATGGCCTCTTTCTCCACACACAGCACCTGCTACACCTGTTTATCCTGCTTCCAGAGGTTGGAATTCTGACCTTGGGAGAAGGAGCCATCACAGAATTTTCTGCGGTTGTTGGGAGGGGATTGCAGGGGGTCAGGGTGGAGATCCACAGTCAGATCTCCTCCTCCGAGGTTGCAGCTTTGTCTCCAGCCTCGAAGGGGGAGATCCACACTATCCTGTCACCCTTTGGACAGCCTCCCAGGAGCCATAGGATTGCTCTCTTAGTTAGAAAAGTGAAACATCTCCTAATGGGATATTTAATTTCATTATCTACTTGAAATGTCTGATGTCATTTGACCTGCTGAGGTGTGTCAATATTTTATTTTATTAACTTCAATTCCAGTTGTAGAATGAAAATTGATAGGTTTTTTTTTGTTTTGTTTTGTTTATAGAGCTCTTCAAGTAATCAGACCTCTCTGTTGGGAGATCCCCCCAAAGAAATCCATCTTAGTACAAATCCCTACTTGAACTTGGCAAGTGTGCTGCCTTCTGTGTGTCTTTCAGGTAAGCAATGAATTTTCTTTAGAAGGGAGTGTGGGAAGTACTTACCATTCTTGCAAATAATAATAATAACAATAATAGTAGTAGTAGTAATAAAAAATATTGTTGTTGTTGTTGTTGTTATTATTATTTACAGTATTTGTATACCACTCCACATCAGTGTTTTGTATTAATATAACTTGCCTTTAAAAAAATAGCACTGTAACTCATACTTTGTCATACTTGTAGCTGGTGGTACTTAGTATCAATTTTATGCTACTTTTGTAGATTATATGGATACACTTACTTACATTTGTACCCAATCCTTATGCATCATGATACTGGATTCTGTTGTCTTAATCTAACTTTATAGACTCAAACTGCCTAATCCAGTCTCGTAGCTGAGTTGTGTATCTCATGTATGTTGCATTGCATGCTAGGTGGGACTTGACAATCAGTCTCACCTAATTCCAGTCTCGCCTTGTGGAAGAACAGATAAGATAGAGCAGACATTATAGTATAACGTGTCCCTTTTCCAAATTTACAGCCAGTGTTGGAAAACCCTTTATGTCATTCCAAACAAGGCCTTTAGGCCTGGATTCTTAAATTGTTAGGCAGCAAAATTTCCGCATCTGGTGGTACCGTCAGCATTTCCTGAGAACTTGATCTTGATTAAGAACGATATCCTGCCTCAACCAGTGTGCTAGTATCCTACTGTTGCCTGTCATTACTCCTTCCTTTTCTAGCCTAGCTTTGCCTGTTTGAGCTATAAGCTCTGGCAAGTGATGGCATATGCACTTTTTTGCATCGTTCTGGTTTCGCATCAACTTATTTTCACTTTTATCTGATGTGTTGGAACAATACTTTTTTCCCTTTTGGACAGCAATTGCAAGCAAAGCTAGTAATACTCAGCAGCAGTCTGGACTTTCCAATAACTCACTTGACACGGCAGCTGCTCAGGGAACTACACCGCAACAAGCAGTAGAAAACTATTTTAACTATTCACCACAGTATGGGGATTACACACAGGTATGTGACTCATGGTTTCATTGCAGCTGGTGGCTGTGTGCTCTTTTGGATCAGAGTTTGTTATAAAAGTGTTATACTGAGTTCTAGGCAGGTGATGGTTTAGGACAGGGGTACACAACTGGCCCCTGCAGATTTTTGGGACTATAACTCCCATAATCCCTGACTGTTGACAATGCTGGCTGGGGCTGATGGGAGTTGTAGTCTAAAACATCTGGAGGGCACCAGGTTGCCTACCCTCTGTTTAGGAGAACCATACATTACCATGCATTAAAAGTATTATACAGTGAGTCAGATACCTTGCTTATAAATTTTTTACAACATTAGGTTTGGGGTAAGTTTTGGAATAGAAGTACAGAGTGAAGTCCCTGCCCCTGCAGGAAACTAATCAAACTATGCAAGTATTCAAGAAAGCAATATAGTTGAAGAAATAGTTTAAGAGCATGGAGAGAAAATTAAGGAAAATGCATACAGTAAAGTATCTGAATCCCCCTATATTCTAGATGAGTTTTGTAATTGATATTTATCCATCTCTAGTTCACAATAATCTGCCTTGGAAACTGCCTGATTGTGTAGTGTGTATATTTTTCTTCTCTAATTGTGGAAAGCCATTGACGGCCAGTTTCTGTAGCTCTGAGAAACAAATTGACCCAATTTGTATGTTCTCCTATAAAACTTAAGAGAATCAAAATTAAAGCAAAACTCATGTGTAATGGACAAAACAAGTGCAATGTTCTCATTTATTAAAGGAAATGTAATAAAACACATCAGGCATGAAAAGTAATCATAATATAGCAAGCAAACCAAAGTATATGCTTCCTTCGCTAGAGATGAAGGTTACTAAACAGGATGCATAGCTTTGGTTTAATTTTCTCAGTTTTAACTCCATTTATCTGACAGGTAATAATAATTATATTAATATAATAATACCCAACAGAAGGTAGTTTAAAATGGGCCTTTGTATGGCACCATCAGCCTGGGTGGTTTTAAATCAGCCTTGTAAATGTCTTCAAAATTGACTAGCCCATGGGTAAATCACTTTGTGGCACACCAGCTGCTTGGGGATGGGATTCTCATCAAATTCAGGGACTTTCCTCACTTGTGGGAACTCTCTGTGCGTACATCTGTATGTGCAGAAAACTTTTCCCAATGAACATCATATAGATGTTTGGGGGAACATGATGACTATGGTGGATGGGGCTAGCCTCTGCAGCTCCACGAACCCGATTACACATTCATTCAACTTGTGGATTGGGCCATATGCGTCACCTAATGAAACTTTCAATTTAGGCACAGTCAGTCATCAGGAAAGTAAATCTCCTGAGCTTGAATCCATCTTGCACAATACAGGCTTAGTTCTCAAGGATTATTTGTCCATCTGGTGACTGAAAAAGATGCTCAGTCAGAGGAAAGCAAGCTTTCAGTTAGTTTTATGGTGTTGGGATGTGTGTGTCAGTGGGAAGGTTGGATTGCATTCATACAAGGCACAGTCTGGTACATAGACTGAAGGTGACAGTAGCTACTTAGGGTGCATTCCTATGCATGTTGAGACAGAAAAAGTCCTACATTCCCCAGCCACTATGTAGGACGTTTTTCTGTCTAAACAGGCATAGGATTACACCCTAAGGGCGCAATCCTATGGCTCCCCGACTGTCTGGGGGGCATAGGATAGGTTAGAGTCCCCCCTGTGACCTCGGAAATCCCCTCTGAGGTTGCAGTGGGGACTCCGCCAGTGGAGCCCCCCCCCCCCCCAGTGCTGTTCTTTCCACACCGGCTGGGAACCGAAGATGGAGGACTGTCTTCAGTACTGGTGGGGGGGGCATTCCCAGGGGTAGGGAAGGGAGGAGCGTGTCACTGCTGTCTTCCTAGGTACCCAGGCCATACCTCAGCCTCTCCTCGTGAGGAGGGGAGAAACATTTCGACAGCTGAAATCGGCCATCCAAATGTTTTGGAGGGTGAGGGTTACATGGCGGCAATCCTAGCCACCGCACTCCTCCTGCCTTCCATTGGATGCCTGTAATCCTATGAATTCAGAAGGTTACAGGCACCCACATTAGATGGGGCTGGCCATTATCTTTCAGCAAAGTTGGAGATGTTTACTTTTGAGAAATATAGATCAAACATGTTTTCTATTTCAGAAGCATAAATCTAGGTTGATTTAGTGACCAGTTAGCCTCCCATGAACTAGAATACTTGCTAGAGGATTATATCAGTTTCTTTCTAAAATAAAAGATTTGTTTAATAGATGGTGAAGAGTCATAGAGAACCACTTGAGCTGTAGCTGTGTAAGTTGCAGTTTGTTCTCTCTCTACCAAAGCATATTTATAGGAAGAGGGTGTTCGACAAAATATGACACGCACATGCACTCCTAATTATAAAGAACATTCTGGCAATGCTAAAAATTATGTAGAAAGTTGTAATCTCCATTCACAAAAATATTTAAGTTATAAGCCTGTTGGGAATTGTTCAGTTAAAGTTAATCTTGCAGGGAATAAATTAGATGACTTATTTATGGTAAATAAACATATATACTAAGGATGGGCAACATGCTGCCCACATACAGCCCGTTCCTTTTTTGTGGCCCTAGCCACCCCCAAGTTGGTGCTGCTGAATTGCAATGACAGCAAAAAAAAAAAAAAAAAGGCACATTTTCACCTTAAAACAAGGTACACAGGAAGCATGTGTCTTGTTTTAATGCAAAATCATGCTTCCAACACTCCAGGGGAGTACAATTTTGCATTAAAATGAAGTGCATACTCCCAGTGCACCTAGTTTTAAAGCAAACATGTGCCTGTTTACTTGCTTCTGAATTGCTGCCAAAGTTCGGTGGAGATTTGATGGTAGCGATTTCAGCAGCAGTGTGTGATGCACATCTTGGTGGCTTTTGGGAGGCTCTCCAAAGTTGCCCACCCGATATATACACACTCTCTCTCTTCACTCATTCTCTCTCATTATGATCTAAGTATTGCTGATTGATTTGCCTCATGAAATGAGATAGAATAAGCAAGAGAGTGCTAGAAGTTGGTTTGGGATGGTGGCATCACCTTACTTAAACACATATACACATCCTTGTTTTTTAAATCTGACACTCTTTTAGTGTCCTCTAGTTAACATAATAATCATGATGTAAAATCACACAAGATGGAAGGTCAAGTGAAAATTGCTTTGCCTTTGGCAGGATTCAGTCCAGCAGTGGTATCAACAGTATGCTCAGGCATACCATACCATTCAAGCTAGAGTAGGAGAAATAGAAAATGATGGCTCAGAGGTAAGTTATTTATTTATACTATTATTATTTCTTTAGTGTACTATTATTATTTCTTCAGTGTGTTTTTAACCAGCACCATTTTGAAACACAACAAAACCAACACATTACTTAGTAGTTTTTGTTAACATTCTCCTGAAGCTCTTTCAGTAAGCACCTTTCAGCATCTCAAGGACATCTATGCACTGTGTGTGAAGTACGCAAGCACTGAGTGTATGCAGTAACTTTTCTGCAAACCATTGTCTGTTCTTTTTATAAGTAAAAATGACAGATTAGTCCAGCAATATGAACCATAGAAACCTAAATTTTCCTAGTAGCAGAATTTTGTGCATAGATAAATAAAAATTATCCATAGAGTAAGCATTTGTCAATTTTAAAATATTTCCTTAAAAAAATTAGGTATACACCTGTTATCTTCATCCTCTGTATTTATAATAATTGTAAGACAAGTTTTCAAAGGTAAGTATTTGTGGAGTATGAGGAGTTCTACCGCCTTTCCAGAACCCTAAGGAGAGAAAAGCCTGTTTGGAGTCTTAATGTTAGCTAGGAGTACGTATTTATTAATGCCACCATCAGTTCCTGGTACTGATAACTCAAGCTAGATACACCTGGGGGTTTGTAGGGCCAGTGTGGCTGATGTTATGGGTAGAATGTTGGACTAGTCCTTGTAAGATTGGTGTTCAAATCCCCACTCTTGACATTGGGCCAATCACTATTTATGAGCCTAAACTACTTTGCAGGGTTGTTGTGAAGATAAAATGGGAGGAGAACTATGTTTGTAACTATGAGTTCCTTAGAGGAAGGGCAGGATATAAATGTGATAAACGTTTACTCCAAATTAACCTTTTATCTGGAACACCTGAAAGGAACATGTGTCATAGGAAGAAATGACAAGGCCTGAGCCACCTCTTTCTTGATGAGGTTGAGTTCTACTTGGCTCATCTGGGTATAAGCTATCTAGACAGGAGTCTTTCATTTTGCTCAAGCTCAGTTTTAATTCCATTGGCAAACAGTATGTAATTCAAAAAAGCATTTTGGTTACAACAAAACATCAGAAAAATAAACAAAAGGAAGTAATACTTTTAACTGGATTAATTAGTGTTTGTATTACAACATCTCCAAACTGGTATTGACCACATTTCTGGGACAGATGCCCAAGTGAAACAGCATTGTTCTTAGATAATATGCCCCTACTGTCTCGTTTCCCCCACCCGCCTTTACACAAAATACCTGAAGAGATTCCTGGAGAACCTTTGCTTTTAGGGTTCTTTACTATTTCACTCACCTAGATACTCTCCTCTTAATAGTGTGCCAATAAATGTTATGACCATTCCTTTCTCCCAGCAATCTTGCCCCACTGTTTTTGCTTAGTTTCAATGGCTGGGAGCCTGTTAACACATACCTTGCCATATTTCTGCATGTTGTTTCTATGTAGGAATCTGATGGTGGAGTTTATGGCGACTATAGTACCTATTTACAAGTCATGCCTTCATATTATGCTGCAGCCCAAGGATCCTTCCATCCAGGCATCTTGCCACTTACACCTCAAAATCCGCTGAAGGTAAGAGGAAAGACTAAGTACACCTACTTCTCATGGCCAGCCTTTGAACATTAGGGCTCATGTACCTTTAACCATTATATAAATGAGGCATTTGGGCAGGTGCAGCTCTTCAGACTCTTTCAGCATTGTGCCATGACAAGATGCACTGGAGGAAGGGTGGGCATTTATATGAAACATACAGGAGCCCACATTTTGAAAGGTTGGGTACACTCCCTTTTCCCAGTTGGGATCTGCACTCTCCTGGATGGATCTCTTGTGATGCCACCAAGTGTTCAGGAAATGCATAATGCTGCTTAAGGATTTCTTGAAATTGCTATGCAAGCTGTTTGTCTTAATTCTCTGTTGATAATGGAAAGATGTCAAAGTAACCATAGCTAGTGCAATGGTTAGATCCACCACGAGCCTCCTGTGGATGGAAAGGCTCCTTCTGTCAGTAGGAAGCTTTTGATCTAGTGGAGCTTTTTCAGTGGCTATATGGGGAGAAGGTAATATTTGCTGATTTTATGTCCACTGAAAATGTGCTCCAGAGGGTTGGGGAACCCTCTGGAACAGTGGAGAGATGGTGTTGGGAGCTGCAGAGGGAAGGAGGAGCTGGCAAAATAACCTACCCCATCCCTTGACACCAGTTAAACTCCGCTTGGGGCACTCCTGCGAATGGAATAAAACTCTGGATCCAACCTCTTCACACATTAGGTACTGTAAGTTATGCTTAGAGAGCAGTATAGTGTTTTTACAGAAAGCAAAATTCAGCATTTTTAAAGAACTGCACATTGTCTTAATTGACTTTTATAATTTTTAGGTGGCACCAATAAGAAATGAAAAGCGGGGCTCTTCATACCTCATCACCACTTCAGAAGATAGTCCAGTGGAATATGTTGGCCAGCACACTCAGGGCTCAGGAGTACATTATGCAGAATTGTATCTTAAAAGAAAACGTGTCTATTAAGATCATGCTTGAAATCAAAGCCACTTTATACCATTCTTGTCACTCATATCTTTCACTTTTAATATGTATTGTAGATATTCAAAATTCCATATAGGAAATTAGTTTTTTTAAGTAAACTTATGTGTAACAAGTGTGGGGAAAGCTACTAATGTAATTGCTATTATCCTCCAGACTAGTTTCTATGTGTTGGATGACAATTAAGTTTCTTAAAGAAATGGCAGCTTTGTAGGTTGAGAATTTCTCTCAAAGCAATAAAATAATGAGGAAACATTTTTTTCTTGCTATCTTGCTGGAGAAGTTGCAATGTTAGTCTTAAGAAAACAATTATGTTGGTGTGCTTTTTTAACCTCTTTGAGGATTTCAGTTCTTGGCTGCAAAGCATACATGTTTAATCCTTTCTTCTGATGTTTGACAATAGTAATATCCCATTATTGATTTTAATGGGGCTTGCATGCTGGATTATAGCCCAGACAGTCTGTTAGGTTGAGTATAAGCATCACAATTCAGTCTAGTTAAAATTAGGCAAATCTTCTTCGGATTAAAAATAAAGTGGCAGTCATAGCTCTTAATGTAGTCATATCTCTTAAAGTGGCAGTATGCTAGGAAAGTATCAGCAAATTTCAATCTTATTAAAATAACTAATTGCTGAAGTATAATGCTGGTAATACAAGCATGCATGACATTTCTATGGAAATGAAAGACTGATCCTAGCCTTGTATTTATAGTCCTAGGCACCCTTTGATCTATCCCTTCTAAATCTTGGGGCAATATTTGTACTCTCATTTTCAAAATAGATAAGAATTTCCATTTAGTATCCAACCTAATTAAAGGTATTGCCATGACTTGCATTTAGTTTTCCAGGTATTCCACCCCATTTCTATATATCGTTTTTTATTTTTGCCACTGCCAAGTACTTGGAAACTCTTCATGATATTTTATTGCACTTTATAGCCACAGCGATTCTTATGTTTGTTCATCAGAACTGGAGTGATACTTCGTGTATTCATACAATGCCTCATCTATATGCTGGCACGTAACAGGTTATTTGCAGAAAGCTGCTTTTCTGTTGAATCAGTGTGTGTTTGAAATGGCCAGTACATTTGTGGCATTTTCCATAGCCTTTCCCCAGAGCAGTACCACTTGTAGTTTGATGTTTCTGAAACCAAATTAAAAAGCATAAGCTCCCAAAGTGGTGGTGATAAAATGCTTGATTAGCTCATACAAAAAAATAATAATCTGCAGAGGGAGGTACTGCTAAAGAAGGTTATGGAGGAATACAGAAGTATGGCCCCACCCAAGAGATATCTGATTGTACTTAACCCTGGTTGAAATCCAATGGAATTTAAATTTAGCCATGACAACTAACTTCTCTGATTTAAATGGGGCTTACTTGTGACTATGTTTCTGGATTAGGAGGCTGTTCTGTAGAATTATACCTACATTATTTGCAAGTAATGGCTCCCTGACACTCATAAGAGGTTCTTCCTTTTACTGTGTTTATTTAGTCTTATCCCATTGAATTTCTTTGTGAACAATCAACCTCTTAATAAACAGGCAAACTACTCTGTGTTTTATGGCTGTTTTGGACTGTTGAACCTGCCTTGCTAACGGGAAGAAGATAAGAGAGGCAATGTGTATTGAATCTTAGTGACTGCCCCCTAAAACCTAGCAGAGTTGCTTGTGCTAGCTTCAGTACCTTTGATACAAAAAAAAAAGTCTTATGAGCCCCTTTAAAGAATAACGTGGCTACCCACCTCTGGTAAGTTATGAGATCAGCAGATAGTTGTATCCCCACCATGCCATGCAGTTCCTGAGATGATTTAACAAGTAAGCATGACTAGCAGAGCAACAGTTGTAATGTGTTATAGCATAACTGGAGTGGCAGAAATCTGTCAATTTCTAGGTCTTCCTCTGTTATAGACATCTGCAGTTGTGTTAACAGAACCTTCTCTAGGCTGCAGGCAGACAATATTTGAGAGCAATAGCTTCTTTCTTGGAATTGGTTTGCAATCTCAAGAGGTTAGGAAATTGAGTTCCTAGCACTATACTGGCCTATAGCACTGCTCTGAGGTTGCATCTCTCTTCCCCACCCCTGCTGAATGAGAGTGAAGGGAAGAAAGTAGAGGTGCAACTTGATCACTGTGGCTCTTTAGTGCCTTCCTCCTCCCCTACCTGTGCTTGGCTATGCCCATATGCCCACTCATCGTGTGAAGCTTTTTCATTAGCATGAGAAAGCAGCAGAGGAGCCACAGCAAGGGAGCTGGTGGCTCCTCCATCTGATCTACATTCAGCTTGTACACAGACCAGACATGCAACATAACCAAGAGACAGAGCTCTATGAAATATAGTGATATGAACTATCTCTACTTTCATCTGAGGAGAAACCAGGTAACTGAAGCAGGGGACAGAGCAGTGATCAACCCCACTTCTTATGTGACAAATGAACACTTACGGAGCTGATCACATCACATTCTATATTGGGGGAGGGGCTAATTGAAGTAGGGTTGGTGGGATAGATATTTATTACATACCTGAAAACCAAAATAAAGATGATGATGTAGGATCATGGGGGCAGTGGCTGCAGGAGACAAATGGCTATGCCACCACCATTAGAGGGGGGATTGAGTCATCACTTTGAACAATGTTACCTGCTAACTTAGACTTAGTCTTTTAGAAATACTTTTAAAACAAACATGGATAAAATCTTTATTTTTTTTTATAAAGGATAACAAAGTGCATATAGCAGAATTATATTTATAATCGGATTACAGCAAAAACAGGCAATACTGAAAGATAACTCTAAATTGAACAAAATATTCAAGAATTGCATTTCTAGTTTGATTGATTACATTTTACACTATTGCCAACTCTGAATAATTCCTCACATACAATATCTGACATTAGGAAAGAGTAGCCTTGAATTAAAGAGCAATTATAAACAATGCCCATCTTATACTTGCCATCTGTAAAAGACTAGTGAATTCACATAAAGGGAAAAGTATAGTTCAGTCACTCATGCATTATGGCTCCAATCCAGAGATGTGTATATGGAGCTCTCCCTTCATTGAAAGAAAGAAAAGACCAGGGCTGATCAAATTTTGTAGGTTGGACTCAGACTTAGTCATCCTTAGAGTAGACACATTGAAATCAAAGGGACTTACCAAGTTAGTCATAAGTAACTTTTCCAATTGATTTCAATGAATCTACTATAAGCATGACTAAGACTGAGTCCAATGCACGGCAATGCAGTATCTCCCCCATGTGCTGTTAAGTTTTGATCACTTATTTCCTTTATGCCAGTACACATCCCCTCTATAGTTATGGCGTATTTTATCTCTCACAACATTCTCATGCACACAGTGTGTGGGGGGAACCCAGTGACATTCATACGTAGTAACTGAATCCATGCTCAGCTCATCCTTACTGCACCAATGCACTTGGTTTCAAAAGACAGTTAAAGCCATCACTCTGGTTAATTGTTTAGTTTGACAAACTGCTACATGATAATAGCCCAAAATGTTGTCATGCACTAGAGTTAAAGAGTTCCTTCAGTGTACTCCTCAGTGCTTTCCCCCAAATGACTATTTTTCCCCTCACACTTGGTGACAAACATTTGCTGCATACAAGATGAATTTATTAAAATCCTGTATTGTAAGGACAAAAACATCCACTCCAACTAAAAATCTCATAGCTATTTAAATATTTTGTCAGGAAACATAACTTGCTGTAATGGTAAAGGGAATGGTCATTGGCTCTTGACCATGGTACAGTTTCCATAGGCTAAGATCCCCAAAATGAGCATGTCAAATTCAGGTAGACCATCTTTGACTGCATGCCAAGCAACAGGCGTACAAAGCAATACCTCAAATGAGAAAAGTTATCTCTTTAAAGCAAAGTAAATAAATGAAACATTAAAAAGTATCCTAGAGTGACCTAACTTCTGGCATGTATTAGAACTTTTGCTATAGAGTAGGAACTTCCCATATGAAGTACTGATGGTACATTCAGATTTTAATGAACATACTAGAAGCAGTTTACAAATGCAACAAACGTACCAAGAGAAACAAAGGCTAAGATCCAAAGAGCTTCTTTAGGTCTTCCCAAAGGCTTGGGCAGGCCTAGTGGGATTATTTTGCTGTTTTTCACATTTACCCCCTTGAACAGCAGGCATCAAATGTCATAAAGTGGTTTTCAAAGTTAATGCTAGTTCATGATGATTCACCATGTGGCACAGGATGACAGATGTTTGAGGAATAGCCAATGCCCTCTTGCGTTTGTAAAAATAGCTGTGTGCCTCAGGATCCCAGCCAAAAAGTCATCTCGCATTTCTGCATAATGCTCACTTTTAAAAGCTGTCATAAAAATGTCTGCTAGTTCTTTTGGTTCTTTCATGAAATGTTTATCAACGTAGCATACTTCATACTTTAATCACTGAGCCATGATACTGTTCTGTGATTTCGCTTTTGTTTGTTTTTTTGTCCAACATGATTCAAATTGCCATGGCAATTTTTTTAATCCAACATGATTCAAATTGAATAAGGCCATGGCTCTCAAAACAATTTAAGCCGAGTCAACACCACCTATGCTGCAAGTTTCTTTTGCAGATCCGAAATAGTAGAACTATGACAGTTGTAAGAGTAGCATAGATATTGATTAGCAAAGTGCTCAACAACATTTTCTGCTGCTTGCTTTGATTACTTGGATCCAAGGGTTTACTATTCAAAGAGGAAAACTCTTGGACAGAAAACACCCTTTTAACACATCATTACCAAAGTATAAAATTACAACAGGTAATAAAGGGTCTTACATATTTTTTCAAATATTTAAGGGTATTAGTATAAAAACTGGATTACATCTTCTTTATAAGTGCTTCAAATCCTTGAATCAGATTGTGAAAGGTGGTCCTCTCACCTGGGTCTTGTACCCAACACTTCCTCATCAGTTGGTTAACCTAGCAAACAAAAGTAAGTAGCTCTTGGTTACAAAGGGATCCATACCTGCTTTCCATGAATGAAATGTCTCCTCTACATCAAAGTGAGTCAAATCCAGCAGAGGCTTCCCATGGGGACAAAAAGGGGAAGTGACTGTCACCAATATCCCTCCCCCTGCAGCTCCCACTGCCACCACCTCCCTTGCTGTTTGAGGGTTTCCCAACCCCCCTCAACAGATTTTCAGGGGGGATAAGAGGCAGCAGGAGGAATAAGTGAAAATCACCTCTCCCCACTTCTATCTGCAGGAGTGTCCAGTTAGGTGGAGTTTTGCTCCACACAACTCTGGATCCAGCCCAGAATGTATTTACCTTTTATTATTAGGAAAGAAGATCCAGACAATGACCTGGTTTGCACATAATGGTGGCAAATCGTGGGTTAATTAATTAACCCACTGATTCACCACAGTGCATGGGCATGTTCCACGGTCATTTTGAATATTCAACCTCTGATTGGGGTTTGCTATGTTCCGTCTGAACCCAGACACTATAGGTTAATAGTAGGTTAGTAATTAGGTTAACTGGGTTGTTTAACCCACGATTAATCTATAGTGTCTGGGTATGGACATGATGTAGTAACCCCCGATCAGAAGTTGAATATTAAAAAAGGCTGTGGCATAAGCTACAGCAAATCTTGGATTAATTAACTCACGATTTGTCGCCGTTATGTGCTACCAGGCAGGCCCCTTTTATCAGTGTTACATGGTGTACACTAACTGGAGATACGTGTGCTAACATCAGCTGACAACTGGAGTATGAGCAACTTTTGCACTAGTAAGTATTCATCCAATCTGACATAAATATGTATAAACAGGGAGACCCTCAAAGAAAAAACCTTCCTTACATGTACTCATTACAAGATTCAACATTACAAGATTCAACTGAGTATAACAACAGAAATGTAAAAGATTTGTTTAACAGATGCATGCATTTAATGCAATATCAACTTTGGAACTCTCTCATCTCAATCCATGTTTTACAAAGCCCATGTACTTTGATTTATACTGATTTAGTCCCATAACCATAAGTGAGACCGGACTTCCTTAAAATTTAATATTGCTACTTTAGCCTTCGAAGAGGCTACCTAAAAGCAATCACATTCTTCAGTTACATACATTAAGGGCACAATCCCATGCATGTTTAGACAGAAAAAAATCCTACATGTTGGCTAAGGAATGCTGGGAATTATAGGACTTTTTCTGTCTAAACATGCATAGGATTGTGCCCTAAGAGATGCTACTTTCCTTGTAATCTGTATAAGGTCCTCTTACAAAACGGCAACAACATGGTTCAGTTATCACAACAATTTATTGGTGCTGATATTTTGCCAATGTTTGTATTTATTATATTTATATCCTGCTTTTCTAATAGAAAAACTGAAGGTAATTAAGAAAACAAATACATACTACAAATAGGTCAGCAGACCAGTGGAAAAATTTATTCTTCATTCCCGCCCATACAGTAAAATTTGGGTCACAAATTTGTCCAGTTTAGAATACTCAGTTGTATTAGAAATAAGAGTATCATTTCCCTACAGAGTTCTCCACAATGTAAAATGGGGTTCTGCACATGCACAGTTTTCGACTGCCCCTTCAGTGAGTTATCTATTTTTTCATCCAATTCGCAGGACACAAATCATGACTCAGCTAAAGCTGTGCTAAAGTCCACAAAGGATAATTTTTAAGATGCCAGGAAACTGTACAGTCCTTGACACTTGGTGCAAAGCACTGACAGCAAGGGAGCTGTGCAATTCTTGAACTTGTCTGACAAAATTGGGGAGAAGTTCCCAACCAGGATGAGCTGATACTTGGGCCCTTCCCCTTATGACTAATTAGAACTAGGGGGATGGGTGAGGGGCTCTTCCCCATCACATGGTCTGGAGCGGAGCTTCCAGCAAGTATATGAAAAGGAAATCTACCTACATTTTAACTCACTCTACTCAGGAATTTCCCCAAGCTCAAGAGCTTCCTGAGCTGTGCCCCATGACATAATTCAGGGACTGCAAAGTTATCCGGATCCTTAGCAAATCATCCTTGGAAATTTTTTTGTAGCTCTGACTGAGTTGTGATTAGTGCTAAGGACTTTGATGAAAACGGAATGAATTTTTGTGAGGCAGTTGAAAACTCATTGAAAAAACCAGGTACTTTTTATGCAACAAAAATGAAAGCAAAAGTAAGAATACACAAACATTACATAACAGGATGGGAATTACTAAACAGATGGGAATTCTACCATCACAAGACAACACATAATTATGACATTGATTATTTATTTAATGCATTTCTACACCGCCCATCAGCCAAAGGGCTGCCAACAGCAATTTGTAAGCTCTTACCTCTTCTGGGCAATTTTTAGGACCTGGCAAGCGTTTGCCATCTGCTAATATACGCACAAGCCTTGTGACTGTCATCTGCCCTTGAGTTGGGCCAATCATCTTCAAGAATTCCTGTAAGTTATGAAAATACATGTTTAATATTCCATTCCCCATATCAGTAAAAGTGGGTGTCTAACATACAGATCTGGTGCCTAAATGGGCCAAGCGAGAGGGTGGGAATGGTACATTTTATTTACAGGCACAGCTTCTTAATGGCATTAGAAAACTAAGAATACCACCATTTTGAAATATGAGCTTCTAGGGCCAGCCTTCCCCAACTTGGTGCCTTTCAGATATTTTAGACTACAACTCCCAACATAGATTTCATAGATTTCCTAACCACTGGCCATGCTGGCTGGAGCTGATGTGAGCTGAAGTCCAAAACATCCTGAACAACCTGGGAAAGGTTGTTTTAGGTTGTCTAAATGGTCTAGAAAGAGCAATGGCTCATTCTCACAATTTAACGAACTAGTTTTAACATTTGAGAGACTAGCTGAATAAAGAAACATTTCCATCAGACAAAAGATCCAATGTGGTTATCCTTTCATTTTATCCAACCTTTCAGTTTCAGATAGTAAACTACATTCTCTGAAATTCAGTTACTTAAGTTTGCACAACATAGCTGCCATGAAATCTGACAGACCAAGAACCTCCAGTGGAAAAACTTACATACATTGATATTTTTACTATTCATATTTTGAAGAAGATCCTGAATTATGTTAATATGTGAATTATGTTAATACACAGAATGTTACACTGGAAATAGCATTTCCTTTTACAGCTACTTACTGCCATTGGACTGCACTCAGAATCACAATAGGTCAATAGTTCATAGAGGGTCACTCCAAAAGACCAAACATCTGAAGCAATATAGAATTTGCTTTGTAGTAAGCATTCAGGAGCATACCTGTAGACGTATAAGGTTGAATTTATTATTTTTGGTAGAACTGTTGCACAAAATTCATGGCTCATTTTACATTGTGACATACTGGAATTCTGGGTAGTGGTATTAACATCACAACAGAGACTACTAGCATAATTCAAAGTAACTGGTTTATGGACTCCATATTTTTTACACAAAAGTAGTATGCATCAATTGAACAAAAAGAAGTGAAGAAACAAAAATGAATTAAAAGTAAGAGATCATAGGATCATGGAAGGGGCCTACAAGGCCATTGAGTCCAACCCCCTGCTCAATGCAGGAAACTCGAGGAGGGGTCTCCCATCCAAGTAATAACCAGGCCTGCTTAGCTTTCCACGTTCAGACAAGCTGAGCCAGCGTGAGCCACAGGCCTTGATAATGAAGACAAGGGGTAGCTGGTACACACCCTGGACACTGCACAGCAGAGGCTCAAAAACCATCCCCCCTCCCCTGGGGTTTCTCTTGACACCTTGCAGAAGGCGAGCTCGGGTTTGGACGACATGTCAACCCACAGTGGGTAAAACAAACCCTAGAACAGCCCATGGGTTCTCAGAAAAAAAAAACCCAACCCACCGTGGGTAACCCAGGCTGGGTTTGCAGAACACGACAATCAGTCAATGACAGCTGCCCACAGTTGGCTGTCATGTCGTGTGAACCACGTCATTCTTACAAAGTTAAATTTGCCTTTACTAATTGATTACAGATAGCATGTATGAACTGGGCCTGGCAGCCTTATCCTATGCACCAGTGGTACAGAGACTGGTTCATTCAGTTTTAACTAACACAGCATCTTATACCTGGTAGCAAAAAATAAATAAATAACTTGCTAGATTCTTATACATCTCTTACCAGAACACAGGGCTGTCTCGATCATCATTGACTTTGTAGTATTCCTTATCAGTCTCAATTGTTTTGGTTAGTCCGAAGTCCCCAATCTTTACTCTCTGCTCATTTTCAACGAGAACGTTCCTTGCTGCCAAGTCTCGATGAACATACTGTCGAGACCCCAGATAGTCCATTCCCTGATGAATGAAGAAACACACACAAAAGTTTCAAGTCTGTTTCATTCTCTTGTAATGACTGACCTTGCTTTCTACCTCAAATACGGCTAGAAGATTTTCTTAAAAATTTATATCAAATTCCTTTGTTTTGTTAGTGATACAGCACTAGTGGTCTGGACTGTCCAGAGAACCATTTCAGTTTTGGAACACAGGCTTTTTATGCTAAATGCCTCATTAAAAGTCATGTTTTTGCTACAAGCGGTTTAGGTGTAAAGGGGACAGAGCTTGTTTTAACACAAGTGTGGGCAATACAGGGTCCCCAACTTAATATAATCCCCCAATTCTCAACTTTCATAAAATTAAGTTCCTGTGTAAAACATAGTGACATATGTTAAAACTAAGAACTTGAGCAGAGAAGAGTTGAACTACATAAATAGTTTGGGACCAGGTTATCTGAAAGACCGACTACACCCATATGTACCTGCCCACACCATAAGACTGTCCGGCTTTCTAGCCCACCACTAACTAAGGTTGATCAGGTTGGAAGGTACCATGCACAGGGCTTTTCCAGTGGTGGCCCCACACGTATGGGATTCCCTCTCCCAAAAACATGGTTTGGCCCCCCTCTCTTGAGGCCTTTACGTAGGCCCTAAAGACTTTTACTGATCTTATTGCTATTCCCCACAATATATTTTTTAATCTGATGTGTTTATTATGTTTGTTCAGTCATTTTGTTTTTAACATTTTTATTGTAAGCTGTCTTGTGAGGGCTTGCCCTAAAAGGAGTGGAAGAAATATATTAAAGATTTTTCAAAAGGCTAACAAGGTCATTTGTGAATAATGATTTCAAAAAAACTATTGTGCAACACTGAATACATTAATTAAAATGTGAAGATATCTACTGTTAACACATTAAAATATGAACAGAGTTTACCTTGCAGATTTGTACAGCATATTTCAGTTGTTGTTTCAGACTAATCTTACTCTTGTTTCGTGGGAGATATTCCTTCAGGCTTCCTGAAGGAAGGAACTCCATTATAAGCTTAATTCCATTTCCACCTTTGAACAAGAAAGACACCAATTATCTTAACTTTGAGAGTCAATGTCCTTAACTACTTTAAATGTTTTCCCCAGTGCTGTTTCATCCAATGTTTACATACTGTCTTGGCATTACAAGGGATGCTTCACACATTATCTGGAAAAAGGAGAATTCCTGTTTGTTTGTCTGCCACATGTTTTCCCAGCAACCAATATAACAAATGGAGGGAATATGCATCTGAAAACGTGTAAGTGTGCCCAGAGATAACTGTGGCTTCTGCATGCATGTTTACTCGTGTGTTTTCAGACATGAGACTCCAGTCCACATATTATGGTACAGAAATATACAATGGAACTTGGTTTTTCCTGTAACTTGTGAAGCAGCCCTGAGATTTTAGGTGTGCATATTTTGTCAATGATTTTCTTGAACAGTCCAGTAGATGGAGCCCCAGAGCACAGTTACATCTGAAAACTCATTTTACACTGTCACAATTAACTACTACAGGAAAAAACACCCAAGACTTTTGAAATCCATACTACTAATGTTACTATTCCTTAGGTTCTTAGAGATGCAATCCTATGCACACTAACTTGGGAACAAGTTCCATTGTAGTCTGTGGGACAAATTGGGACATACTTCTGAGTAAAAAGGCATAGGATTGTTCTGACGAGGTATAGCATTTCAGAATGGGTTCCAAAGCACAACAAAACATGCTATGTGAACTTCTAAAAAATGAAGGGCATGTTTACAATAATTCCAAAAAGTACAAAAATGAATTTTTAAAATTAATATTTTCATCCATCTGAAAGGTATGTGTCTCCAGCTCTTTCCTTCTCTCAATTCACACATTTCAACTGTTTCACTCAGGCAACTGTTGTGCCTGCTCTTGTGCCAGATGAGAGGCGATAAGACAAGCAGTTGGCATGGCTTTCTCACCATCCCTAAAGGCCATGCTGCAGGAGGAAGGTGCCCTTCCTCTTCCTAGGCATGCCCAGAAAGGAAGTCCAGGTGCATATCTGGAATTGTTTCCACTACTAGGCAAGAGTGTGTTTGCGGGGAGGGGGGCAGATGCCATTTTCCACTCTGTAGCAATAAGTGCAGAGTTGCTAAAGAAGAAGCCACTCTAGACAGTGTAAGACAGTTAAGAGAAATTCACTAGGCATTGCAATTATGAACACCACATCCAATATATATATATATTATTATTTTTAAAAAGCACCAGCTAAAGTGGCTTCCATTTTTTCAACACAAATTGGCTTTTATTCATATGATCATTAGATATATTTTTAAAAAACTAATTCCAAAAAGAATTCAGCAGCTACTAACTTCACCAGTTTCACATTCTCATGTTGTGCTGAAACTCCCTCCAAAGTTTAGACTTGTGTTGTTATGGGGTTGGTGCCACCCCTCCCGCACTGTTCTCTTTCTTCAAAATATGCACAATTGCAACAACACTGAAGAACTTGCACTGCGTCCTGCATTAAGCCCCCCCAGATGCTCCCACAGCAATAGACCAGGCCAAGATCTGTGAAAAAATCAAGATTCAGGGGCCCTGAGAAAATGACATATCCTAGAGGTGCTGGCTGGGATGTTGCTGTGGCTGAGTTCTGGAGTATAATGGAGACCTTGGTGCTAGCTGCAGAATCACTACTGCTGCAACTTAAGAGAGCAGGGAAAGTGGTGGTAAGGAGGATGGTCATCGCTGCAACAAGATCTGAAATTTGTAACTGGATTGGAAATACAATCTATTTTATTGAAAATAATTGATTGCAGCTGAGCTCCTCCTGAATTGAGATGGAAGGAGGGGCTCACCCATCACTAATTATGTCAGCATGCTTTGAACATGAGTATGGCTGAGCCATATCAGTTGGTTTATTGCTAAAATTGAGTAGCCTGCCTCTCCTTTAATCACCTGTTTGGAAAAAGGGATCATCATTTAAAGAAATTAGTTTAAGAAACTTGGAAGTGAGTAATAAAAATACTTTTTGTTACCATCTTCAGTGCAGATTCCTTTGTATTTTACAATGTTTTCATGATAAAGGTTCCTCAGAATTTCAATTTCTTTCTTTAGGTCAGCAATATGGTTCCCACCACACTCGGGTTTCAGCGATTTTACTGCCACTTGTTCTCCTGTATTATCACCTTCAGGATCATACCTGCAGAGTTCAACTTTGCCAAAATGACCCTGATTTTAAGAGGGGGGGAAATAGCCGCGTCATACGATAATCAGCTACTACAGACTTGTTTTACAAAATAAGTAGCTACCTCAATTAGCATGATGTTTTGATTATATCAAAGGTTGATTTATTTTCACAATCAGCCCCACCTCCACTATTTGAAAGTTCCACAGAAGATAAAAGGGAATCAAATCCCCTCCTGTTTCTTTTACATAGGCCAAAACAGTGTATACTTTATTGCTTAGTGCAGGGGTCCCCAAACGTTTTGGATCCAAGGGTACATTTCAAAATTTGAGAAACTGTAATGGGCACCACCACAAAATGGCTGCCACAGAGGCCTGGCTAGTCACAGAACACAAATAACTTGGTCAAAAATCTGTGTACAAGGCAGAGGTTGGATCTGAGTTCCAAAACACAAACCCACTCTTTTGAACCACACAGTTTTCTGCTCCAACACTCATTTCACAGAAGCAGGTAACTTGGCTAGTAAACTGAGTACAAGGCAGTGTGAGGTCTCAGCCCCACATGCCAAACTACATATTTGATACCACCACCACCTCTTTAAGGCAGTTTGTGCAGGTGGCTGAAAAGCAAAACACCCATTTCCATCCAGTTGCCCTGCTCTCTTCCTTTTCTTTCCTTCATACAAATGCCAGCATTTTGGAAAAAGGAAAGGAGAGGCAGCAGGGCAGCTGGAGGCCTGCACTTCTTTTCCAATGTGGCCAGCCACCACCCAAGGTAAAGAAAAATTGAGAGAGGGGTAAGTGGCATTTGCAGACACCAAGGGAGGTGTCTGGGGTGCAGGGGTGCCAGTAGGCACCACACTGGTGATCCCAGGCTTAGTGAATCTGTAGTGACTAGTCCACCTGCTTATTCTGATGGGCTAGCCATCACCACATTTTAGGTGTTTCCAGGTCTCTGCTTGGAATCAGCAAGAGTATATAAAGCAATAATCAGCCAGAGTGCCTATAAGCTTGTGTGAAGCACATTCCCTCACCGAAGAAATCACTACAATCAAAATTAGATCCTGGGACTTATAGATCAGAAAGACAGGCAGAAACTAGCATCTCTATTTTTCTTGGCCCTCATAGGACTTCACAAGCACCATGGAGCTATCTATAGCATTCATTCCTGTCAGAAGGGATCATGCCATACTTACAGCCAAACAGTGCTGGTTACAACATAATTCCCTCTCATGATGCAATGTTAAAACTAGAACAAGCAAAATGACCACAGTAAAAAATACAGTTCAGCTACGTTTTGGCATACTACTGCTACAAGCCCCAAAGGGAAGGAAGAATGTGATTTCCATGTTCCGTACGGCACCTCACACAATATTAACACTAATCTTCAATAAATATTGAGGAGGCGGAGGAGCAGGAGTAAACATACCTCGCCTAAGTCACGAATTCGCTTCAGAAAACGTTTTTCGAAAATGGTGGGATCAATCTCTGCATTAGGCTTCTTCTCCGAGACAATATCAGGATCTGACATAAATAAGAATAGCAGCATGGCACAAGTGAGCACTCAACCTTGGATTTTGGGAATTCTTTACATATGGGGTTTACTGCACGTTAGGACACATACCACCATCTTGCTGAATGTACCAAAGGATGAAAGCGGTTGTTTCTTCTCATATGATAGGAAATTATTTCAGAAACGAGGAAGTTATAACTGGCAGGGGGAAAGGGGTAGAGTTTGAGGGCAGAGATCAGAAGCCACCTGTTCAAATTGTAGAACAAACTTCTCCTTGTTGCATAATTGACAGCCAGCCAACCCTGCCTATTGCACCAAGATAGTAGAATCACAACACCAGGACTGGGCAAGACTACTTAAAGCTGCCTCTCATTATATACTAAGGGTATTGGGAAGGGGAAGAAGTTCTGTGTTTGTAGCAGTGGCAAAAAGACATTGACCCAGTTCGCACATCAACAACAACCCAGGGTTTGTTGACTGTGGGTTGTTGAAAATACAGCGGGAGCAAGCATATGTGCTGGTTCCTGGGCGCACGCCTGTTCCTGCTGTGATAACTCAGGGACACTTCATCCTGGGTTGTTTGCCGTAATGTCCAAACCCAAAATTCTAGGTTGCTGGGGGATGAAGAACCCAGAGTTTTGACTTCTGGGTTCGGGGGTAGCAACAAACAACTCAGGTGGAGTGTCCTTGGGTTGTTTATTGCAGTGGGAGTGGGCGGCCGGGAACCAGCACACAAGCTCGCTCCTGCTGCATTTTCATCAACCCAAGGTTAACAAACCCTCGGTTGTTGCAGATGTGTGATTCAAGTCATAGAAAAGAGGAGCTGATGGATTACTAGGATTCAGGTAATGCAGATCTGGATAGCTTTACTCTTACCTCACAAAGGATGTTTCCTTAGCTGTTGAAACATAAAAACTCACTCCCGGAAGCTACAGTCCAGGATAGGCTTGGATCTAGCTCTATGGATCTACCATAGAACTATCCTACCAGTATTTTCTGAACTGCAAACACCTTCCCTGCCCCTGGAGGACTACACAATAAGATTTTTAAACTGCCATCAAGGTGCTGGCATATTCAGTTATGTTACAAACTCCCACTGAGCAAAGAAAACTCATTTACTACTGTATGAACAAGAAAACCAAGCAAAAAACATTTCCTTACTTTGTTCTTCTAGCTTGTTGATATCTCGCATAATTGCTCTAAAGAAAGGCCTCTGATTAGGGTCATAGTGCATGCATTGCTTCATCAGATCCGCTAGTTCCTTGCAAGAGGGGGTTGGAAGTGTGAAATGTCCTTCATAAAACCTCTCCTTCTGCAAGATGGAATGGAAACAACTGCGTTATTCATAGAATTAGGAAACATTCTTCTCTCTCATTCCAAACTCCACAAGAGATTTCCACCAGGAAAGTTCTCAGTAGCTGAGCTCCTATCAGCAAACTTGTAGTTTTTGCAAAATGAAAATCCCCACTGTGATTGATCAGCCTTGTGATAGAACATGCCTTGTGTTTGTAAAACCCTACTGCACTCTAAGAAGAGGTGATTCAGCTTATAACTCCACTTATCCTACAAGATTTCTATGAGAGAGCTAAAAAGTATTTCCACAAAAAAACAGTCTAGTAAGAAAGGAATGCCTACCTGAAGCCCCCCAAAGACTTACTTCTGCTAATGTCTTGTCTTTAAGTGGTATTTCTCCATTGTAGCAAATTTCCCACAACGTCGTACCAAAACTCCACTTATCCGCTGCCACACTTAATTTTTTGGGGTCTTCAACACATTCTGGTGCAAGCCAAGGGATACGTTCAACACATTCTTAAATGAAGCAAAGGGGTTGGAAGAATTTTGGAGTTAATTATGGTATAGAGGACCTGAATACATGATGTGCTTCAGGTCACCTTTGAAAATGAATATATTTTCAGGAGATCACTTATAACTCAAACATAGAACTATAATAGAAATGTCTATTTCAAGAGAGAAGATGCATATAGGAAAAGGACCTGGATGCAGTTATGGAGTATGTGTCCTCTGAAATTTGTTTTATAATTCTGGCATGTCTTCAAATATCTTTCTATACAAATGTCTCTCATGGGAGGGGTACTGTATCTTCTTGAGGCAGAGTGAACAGTATTATAGGCAAGTCTATGGATACCCAGTTATTTAGGATGGTGAAATCCCAAGAAAATTGTGAAGTGCTCAGAAAGGGGTAAAGTGGGTAAAAGGTCAACAAAATGGTGAAAAAGGTATAAAGCTATCACATGGGATAAATAATCTTTGTTACACATATATGCTGATGGAACAGAATTATCTGTGACCTCACAAGAAAGAAATCTTGGGCTGTGATAGAAAGTGCATTGAAAGTGTCAACTCAAGCAGTCAAAGGCAAACTTGTCTTGGGAATAATTAGAAAGGGATTTAAAATAAAATGGTATGTATCATTACACCATTACACTAGTCTGTGATGCAATCACATTTTCGAATATAGTGTGCAGTTCTACATGTCCCATCTCAAAAAGGATTGTTACAGAGCTGGAAAAAAAGAAAGAATCAGGGGTTGAAATATCTTCTTATGAGGAAAGGCTAACACAGCTGGGCCTTTTTAGTTAAAAATAATATGACAAAGCAGTGGCATGAGAAAGAATGATCAAAATATCAGTAATGAAATTTTCATTCTGCACACATATGTCTATGGTTTTGGCGGCTATGCCTCCCTATCCTCTAGCCAAGCCCAAACAGACAACAGAACTCCCACAATACAATATTCCAATCCATGTGCGGCCTGGCTTGCAGGCCTGGAATGCTGACTTCTATTAGGAGGTACACTTCATACCTTTTCTCAGCAATTTTTCTCAGTCTCTCATAACACTAGAACACAGCTTCATCCAATGACTTTTATTGGCAGCCAGCTCAGGAATGGCAAAAGGAATAACTTCATCACAGAAAGTGTAATTAAGTTATGGAATTCACTACCACACTGTGGGCAAGGTAGTACTTCTAAGACTAACCTTTCAGTTACAACACCTAATAATGGCACAACTTGGGATGAGGTATAGACTGCACGTACTGCTCCTAGTACAGGATTCCTTGGAAACTAGCTAGTGCTGACACACCCTCTAGACATACAAAGTGTTAGCATACTGGTAATGTAGATGCATGCATAAGGCCATGTGGAGAAAGCCTGAACACGCATACACAACCACACACAACTTCCCCTTAGTAACCACACGTAACTTTCCCTGACAACTCCTGTCTGCATAATCCCTCCCCGGGGGGTGGGAGATGGGCAGGAGATGTAGGCTCCGCCAGACAGGTATCATGCATATCTTCAATGGGGCACATCGGCCCGAATCCACAACGAAGAAGTATGGACCATCAAGAAGTGCAGGGCAGTCTCAAAGAGCTGCAAAGTATTCCGTAACTCCAAAGGCGCCACCTTTTCCCGGGCAGGAATAAGCCCACCTGATCAGCCAGGGGGCAGGGATAGGCCCACCTGATCAGCAAGGGGTGGGAAGGAGGGAGGAAGGGGTAGAAAACCCCTCTACCAAACCATCACGGGTTGTTGGGAACTCGGGTGTGCTGACAACATCCACATCCAGCTTTGGCTGGGTCAAGCAATTCTCTTCCCCGGGCCAGGCGGGCTCGGAGTCAGGCTGACAACAGGACGGCATAGAGTCTCTGGATTGAGGTAACTCATTGCCGCAGTACGCTAGCCTGGGAACCCGTTCATTCATAAAATCTGAGGTCACGCTCAGGTCTTGTTGATGTTATAGTATTCCTAGAAGTCTATTAGTTCCGCTTCATTTAACCCATAGTAAATAAACATCTATTCTTGATACAGATAGACTCCTGTGCTTCTTTTATGCCACGTACAAGTTCTAGTCAATTACACTTGTGTTAACGGGCTGTATCTCAGTGGCGGTTAACCCGTTAAGTGCTGAACTCACGCAGAAGACCCAGTTGCTGGTCTTCCACAGGACAGAATTATGATCCAGGTGATAAAAAGGATATTTTCTTTACTATCCTGATAAAAAATAACACACACACACATTAAAGTATACCTTGTCTAGACAGCACCATTATTGGAATTCCTGGGTCACTCAGTTTTATGAAAGGTTCATTTTCGTTGTCAATTCCTTCTCTTGCCAACAGTATATTTTTTGTGCACACATTTCCATGTACTAAATCTTTGTCCTCCTGCATTTTCAAGAGAATATTAATTAACATGTTGTTCCAATCATACTGCCCAAATGCACTGAATACATTTTGAATAGTCTGAAAAAGATACTTAAAATAACAGTTCGCAGAACACTGTGGTTTAGATCCTAACGTAAGTTAACAAGGAAGTTCACAGAAGGAATGTTTCCTGTCCTTCCCCCCCCACACACACACACACACCAGCCACCCCCATACTCCATTATTATCCCACATTATCATCCCACAATATTTATCTTCCAGGAGGCTTTTCAGGAGGCGCAGGTAACTCTGGGGCAAGGGGAGATGCAAACAGGAAGCTTTCCTTCTGAGAAATTCCTTAACTTATTGTAGGGTCTAAGACAGGGGTGGGCAACTTGTGGCCCTCCGAGATGTTTTGGACTTCAATTTTCATCAGCCCTAGCCAGCAAAACCAATGTTGAGTGATCATGGGAGTTATAGGCCAAAACATCTAGAAGGCTACAAGTCGCCCACCTCTGAAAGCCAAAGAATCTGTCACCACTCCAGGATCTGTTTCAATGTAGAGAGGTATATAAATGTTGTAAATAAATAAATGAGTAGTTGCTGTAGAGATACAGTACTGAAGACAACACACAGCATGGTCAAGTCATAGACTGATTTTTCAAAGGGGGTAAGGATTATCATATATATTAATAGTGATCACCCTCTGGATAGGTTCTTGTGGCAGATTTCAGCACTTTTTCAGTGTTAAAGTATCTATTTGAAGATTTAGTGGTTACTGTCATATTGTGATCCTTAGGTTACATATAAAACAGCTTTATTTGCAAAGGCAGTAAACTATATTCATGCAGTCACTCTGAACGCTATCACAGTCAACTGTGCAGGCAAAATGTTAACTTGACCTATATTTTCATAGATTTCATAATAGAGTTGGAAGGAGCCTACAAGGCTATCGAGTCCAACCCCCTGCTCAATGCAGGAAACTAGAGGAGGGGTCTCCCATTCAAGTAATAACCAGGCCTGGCCCTGCTTATTTTTATAGGGATGTAGCCGAGCAGCCCGTCAGACAGCAGCAAGACCCGAACTGGGCCTGTTCGCGTCCAACGGGCTGCTTGGCCACACGCGCGGGCTTTACCTGGGCTCTCCGCAGAGCGGAGAGCCTTCCTCCCTTGTCCGATGGGTCCCGTCGAGTCACTTCCGGCGCAGAGGAAGTGATGCGACGGGACCCTGCTCCGTCGCGCTGGACCCCCGCGCTCTGTTTTTGGCTGGGGAAACCAGGGCAACAGGGCTGTTTAAGCCCTGTTGCCCTGGTTCCTCCCGCCAAAACAGAGTGCGGATGGGGGTCCAGAGCGCCGGAGCAGTGGCTCCGGCGGAGACGGCGGCACGCAGGACCAGGTAGACGGCGGGGGGGTCCTGGTGGCAGTGGCGGGGGGTGGTCCAGCGGAGGCGGCGGGGTTTTCTCCGGCGGCGGCTCGAGCGGCGCGGACAACACTCCGCACCGCTCTGAAGAGCAGGATTGGGCCGCCGCCGCTCGCGGAGGGCTGAGCCCGGAGCGAGCCTCCAGCCGACTCCAGGCTCGGCCCCACCACTAGCTTTCCACGCTCAGACAAGCTGAGCCAGCGTAAGCCACAGGCCTGTATTTTGTGGTCTGTTATCACATGTTGGTTCTGTTACAAAATGCAGAGGCTTGAGGAAGCCCCAAGGTTTACAGAAGTACAAAAACATCTTTAGTGTGTGGGTCAATAGGCTGTAATAATTACATTATTATTATAAAAACATATTTAGAAAACAACCTCCATAAAACTGCCCAATGAGAACTAAGCATGCTCAGTGGGCATAGAATGCTGGTTGACTTTTAGGGGTGGAGGGAATGCAGAAAATCAGTGGGGAGGGGAATGGAACAGAGTGGCTGGAAACCTGAAAAAGGAACACTCTACATTGCAACATTCTGTTGTTATCCTTAGTGTGTGTGTGTGTGTGTGTGTGTGTGTGTGTGTGTATTCTGCACCTGCTCAGTTACAGGAGTTAAGGAACATGCCTCAAACAACATTAAGTTAAAAAAAACCCCACAGAGATCACGAGTATGTATGTATACCTGGCTTTCAGAAGACATATAAAATGCAAGTTAACAATAAAATTGCGAAGGGATTTGCCTAGCTGCATTGAATATGCATTTTTGTGGTACAGAAGATTTGACAGAAATAATTGCTATTGGTAGATAACTTCTAGGACTTACCAGATAGCTTAATGCACTTGCCAATTGCTTTGCTACTTTGAATTTCCAAGGAGTTGTAAGCACATCACTCTTGCGATGCATAAAGAGATCCAGAGGCCCACATTCAACAAACTCTTCCACCATAATGTCTGAAACCACAGGGGGGGAAATTAGTGCCATAGGAAAAGTACATGTAGTTCAAAGTCTTCAATGCATTTTTAGCATGGAAGGAAATCACACAAAAGAAATCTTTCAGGAAAGTTGCATTTTGAAACATATGCATCGGAATAGAATTTTTTTTAATTTAAATGTTGGAAGCTAGAAAAAAAATGGGAAAAGATTTTAAGATAAGGGTGGGGCCACATTCCTTTAGTGGTAATTGTTGGGGGTTTGCATGCCAATGATGGACAGACTAAAATTAGTGATGGGTGGGGGCAGAGCCACGCTTCTCTCTCTCTTTCTGCCACCTCCTCCTCACTTTCTCTTCTTTCTCACCCAGTGGGCTGCCAGGGAAGGAACAGACAGCTCTTGCCAGAGGTCTGAGCTGATCACTTGCAGAGGGCTTTTGAAATTAGTCTGAGGGCTCTAGCACTGCTGGTTGCCTACCCCTCTTCTAAGAGAACAAATTCAATTATCACTTCTACTTGAAAAGTTGTATTCAGAGGGAATTTACTTACTTTCTACATCACGGACACAAACTCCATGAAGAAGGACAATGTACTTGTGGGAAATTTGTCTCATCATGCTTGCTGTCTCAAAAAATGCCTATTAAAAATACACATATTTCAGGGGGTAACAAAGCAGAGATTTAAGATCAGCGAAACTATGAAAGCATGAAGCAACAGTCAAAGTCTAGGGATAGCCAACATTCATACAATAGCTGTAATTTCAGTGATGTGCATGTGTTTACATTACTATTTGGGGTTGCTCTTATCCATGAGTAAAATTCTACTTACAAATAACTGTAGCCTAGATTAATCAAGAATTAGGTCTCAGGTCAAGTTTTGCAACCCGAGAAAGATCCTTGAAGTGATTACTGGAGCTATATATCATTGCAAATAACCACATAGGAGCTGGCTGAAGACCTGCATAGCTGCAGCTCTGCAACCAAGCTGTGTACATGATCAGATTTGTACCTGAGGACAAGTTGTTCACTCACAGCTACACAGAAAGGACCACTTTGCACACTTCATTAGGAGGTACATGTTACAGATCCATAATGTGTCAGCACTAAAACGGCAAGGTTTGATGAATATATATATGTTTATTTCAGTACACATTTACTGTATGAGCACATTGTTGGGAGTTACAGTCTATTGCTCGACTTTCAGTAGAATCCCAGCTTTTGGATTCCAATTTCCAACAGGAACTAGTAAGGATCCAGTGTTAAGCCCAGCAAGAATTGGCTTCCAAATCCCAGCATCTCTAAATCTAGAATAATGATTGGGCTACTGACACAAGGTTCCTGTGACATCTGAGATGCAAATGCTGATGTCTATCACCCAGGGCTTGGGGATAGAGAGGACAACACACCTAAATTGAAATTTTGTGCTGTATTTTATCTGTGGTTGCTTTTGTGGATTTTGTGAATTGTTGTGAACTGCCCAGTGGCTTTGGCTATGGGGTGGTATGGAAATAAAATTTTAAAAAATGAAATAAATAATAAATAAATGTCAGGTGCTATCTCCCGCGGGCAGCTGTTTCCAAAATGTAGAAAGCCTCATTGCACAAGCAATCCAACTAAATTTAAAGCCCAGTTTTTATCTAATAAGGCACACATCAGGATATGGAAAATCTGCCTCCTTAGATAGGAAAGTCTTACAAAAGACTGAAATGGAACCTGGAATTACTAGGGGATGGATGGACATAAAGTACTAGTAAATGTTAAATATGGGAACAATCCCTACTCCATATCTGGATCAAGAAGAGGGATGCAGATTTCGCACTACTCCCCAATGCTGGGAAGAGTCCCTCTTCTCATAGCACATTTGAAGAAGGGAAATGGCAAGAGCCAGTGCATCAGCAAAAATAGAAAGACCCTCTCCCACCTGCCTATGTACTGTGTTTCAGTGTCGCAGGCACAAAAAATTTAACTTCTCCAAAATAGCAGAAACATAGATGATTTGCCAGACTCTATTGGTTTATGAGGAGTGTCAGCCTGCAGTATTCATTAAGTGATGTGCCCCAGTAATGTGCCCTTCAGGAAGCACCAGCTAGCCTGCAACATTAGAGGAGGCCTGTCTTACAAAGGAGTATTTCCTTCTACCTTGCAATGACAAACAGGGAATGAGAAAGCCCAAGCCTGAAATATTTCCTCCTCTCTAAGCAAGGGAGAAAGATTTCCCATCTTCCCAATGAGTATCTCAATTACCATCAGAATTTTGGGAAGCTCCTTACCTAATGGATAATATTTGACAATAGGTGATAGTCCCTTCTAGCCCAAAGAGATGAGTTCCAGCTCATCAGAGACAACTATAACACATGAGGCATTTTATTCTGTATTACTGTAGTTTCAGAAACATTTGGATAAACCAGTCTTCCCCAACGTGGTATTTTCCAGATGTGTTGAACTCCAACCATCTCAAGCCACCATGGCCTATGGCAATGCTGGAAATTCGAGTGCAACACATCTGGAGAGTACCAGATGATTGGAAAGCCTGGGATAAACTCTCACCTATATTACAAATACATGTTTACATGTTCCAATATCAAAGGGGTTTAGAACAGGGTGCAATTTATATTTATTGTCTTGTATTCCAAATGTCAACATTGAAGACTGCATATAAAAGAAAATTAGCAGCAGTGACATCAGCCATTTTATAAAGTGAACCAACAGAGAGGAACTTACCAGAGAAATGTCTCTGTGGCTGGGGTCCAAAACCTTAAGAAGAACTTTAATCTTTTCATTCGGATAATTTTCATCATCCTTATAGCTAAGAATTCCAGAGTAAATCTGTGTTCTTGTTCCTCTCCCAAGATGTTCACCCTAAAATACAATTTTAATCCAGCAGTTAGAAATTTTGACGAACTTATCCATTTGTTTGTTTTAGTAACATACATCATTAGTCACCACAGAAATAAACAGTTACATTAAAACTCATTTTGAACTTTGGGGTTTCATTATAAGAAGTATTAATAAGAGGTAGGATGCCAGAGATCCTTCTTCTGCATTAATAGCAAATGAATCTAATGTGATGGATATAATTAAAAATTCTATCTAATGAATAACTGGCTTCTTAGTTACACTTACAGGATATCAAGGAGATTATTCTAAAGTAATAGAAAGCAATGTAAATTGGGTTGCTGCCATGCTTTAGATTGCAAGTCACATTGGTGGGACAGCCATTATGCTAGTCATTTATAAATGAATATTTAAATCACTAAATAAGTGATGACTAAAATAATGACTAAATAATGACTAAATAAATATTTAGTCATTTATGCTAGTCATTTATTGTGAGAACAACCCATGGTGAATCTCGAGGTTGCATGCTCCCCATGCCCTCTCCTCCTCTGGCACAGATACAAAGAGAGTGAAGCTTCTGCTCCCCCCACCTTTAGATTAACTGCAGTTTAGTATGTCACCCTTACCCTAAACTGCGGTCAATCTCAGCTATGGTTTGTTGAAACACAACAGCTTCATAACTTGTGGTTTGAAGTTGGCTTGTTTCAAACAACCCATAACTAAGATTAACTTAACAACCCAGGATTGGACATGGCAAGTTAAGCTAAAATGGAAGTGAAAGCCTCTGAACTTCTCCTTGCCACCATGCCAAAGGAAGAGGGCAGTACATGAGCCCAGGGCGAAGCTAGACTAAGCATTACATCCACAAAATGGCTGCCATGGGAGGCATGGCAAAGAACAAGTAACCTGCCCCAAAATACTGAGTGTTAGGCAGAGGTGGGGTCTGAACCCCAGCACATAAACAACTCCTTTGAATTCACAGTTTTCAGCACCAACAGAAACTTATTTCACAGCAGTCGCAGTTGCTGGAAGGAAAATGTGTAAAATGTGTAAGTGGGAGGGGTAGAACACCTTTGTGGCTGCCAAGAACGGTGCCTGGGGACACATTGGTGCCCATGGGTACCATGTTGCCTACCCCAGCATATAGTAACATGCAAGATTTAAAAAGAGAGAAGGACAGTTATGAAAATTTCTATCATCAAAGAAACATGGAGGTGCATAGTAACTTGAACATTCACCATAGATTTTAATATTAGTTACTTAAATAGGGATTGTGAGTGAGGTGAATAGACTTTTGCTACATTTTCTTAGATATCAATGTTAAGCAGTTCTCACAGAACAATAGGAAAGCATATGTTCATGAAATGTTTTAAATTCTAGAACTACTTACTTGTATTATTTCATCTTTAAGGATTCGATGGAAGCTCAGCTGACCTAAAGGACATATTGGCTGCCATTCCTGGGATTTCTTTGTAGCCACTAGCAAATTGGAGATTTCTGCAAAGAAAAATAATTCCTTTCTAATACACTTCAAACAGATTTGACTCCCTATTCCTTATGAGATTTGCAGAATACTGGTGGTTGTTTATCTTCATAATGATAGCCCACACTGGGATAATTGCATCAGAATTAAAGATATGCAGAGTATAATCTTCAGCATAGCCCTGCTCAACCCACATAGAGGCTAGAGTCTAAATATGGGTTTGGTAATAGGAAACACAAGTTAAAAATCCATACAGTTATGATTCTCACTGAAATCTGTATACTTTCCTCTCCAAAATACCCTTTTTTGCCATGCCTAAATCCCTGCTTTCAAAAAAAAAAAAGAAAAAAGCCCTACTTCTCACAGCTGTCAAAGCTGAGTATCAGCAAAAAGGGGGTGGGGGCTGCACTTTTCCACCTTCCCGAGCACCTAGAGTTTTGGGAATAGGTGGAAAAGAGGAGAGCAATGGGACCTATGGGGCAGACACTCAAAACCACGAGGATCTCACTGCAAAGGGGAAAAAACATGCCTACCCACTTTTGCAAGCAAAGATCACTTGTGGCTTTACTTTCCCTTGACAGCTCACCCCTTGACAGATGTCAAGGGAAATCAAAGTCAAAATAAACCTACCGGTATTTGGAGTCTTTCGGGGTCAATGTCCTGGGTTGGTACCTACTGGATTTTGACAGTAGGTACCTCCTAGGACATTGCCCAGATGAGGCTTCCCTTTTTTGGACCAACAAAAGTGCGTGCCTCTGCACTTGCAAAAGTCTGACTGGGGGGAAAAATGAAATGAAAAATTTTGCGCACATTTGGGTTGCAAACATCTTTAAAAGGGGGGTAGCCAACCAGTGACAGCCCCTCCAATGCACCACTTTGGCACTTCGGAGGGGCTATCAATGGCAGTGGCATGGGTGAGATCGCTAAGAGCAGCAAGGTGGTTTTTTTTGCCACTATTGCTTCACACCTCACTTCCCACTTCCTTTTACCCATGGTGGGATCGCTTGTCCGGGTTCAGCCAACTCGACAACCCACTATGACTAAAATAACCCCTACAACAGCCTATGGGTTCTCAGGGTGGTTTGTCTGAAAAAAGAAACCCACCATGGGTGAAGTGGGCTGGGTTCGGAAGACATGACAACCAGTCATGGCTACTTACCCACAATGGGTTTTTGTGTCATGAGAACCAGGTCAGTGAATATCTAAGACAAAAATACTTCAGAGGGCACTAACAGTCCAGCTTTTACACTGGAAAATGCTAATTTGACACCGCACATTACATTTAAAAGAACATCTAATTATTAAAATACTTCTGCCGTGCAGTGGATGATTTCTATTGAAATACTGCACACAGAGGAACGTTCACTTTCTTCAATGCACCTGCAAAAGTCATTATTATTTGGCTACATTTGTAGCTTGCCTCTCTTTGGAGAAGCTCAGAATGGCAATTTGGCCTCACTGCCACCCTCTAAGGCAGAGATGCAGAACCTCTTTCAGCCTGAGGGTCGAATTCCATTTCAGAGAAGATCTCAGGGGGCTGCATTTCAGTGGTGGGTAGAGCCAAAGTCAAACGGGACAAGGACAAAAAATAGTAGCATGTGTTAGCTTAAAGATCTTACTTCCAGTAGCTAAGCCTTAGGAGAGGCATTTCAAATGTTTAGAACAGAAATAAAACCACATAAAAGCTTGGAGAACACCAAAGGTTTGGCAGATGGGGGAAAGGGGAAGAGGCCTTCTGGATGGCCCCCAGAGGGCTGGATTTGGTCCCCAGGCCTGAGGTTCTGCACCCCGGCTGTAAGGTATACTGGGCTGAGAAATTATGACTTGCCCAAGGATACCCCATGAGCATTATGATGAGTAGGAAGCCCATTGTATCCACTGAACTGAATTAACACCTAATTAACATGCTAATTTCTGTTCCTTCGAAACTTAATAGAGGGGATAGAAAAAGCGGGGGGGGGGGAATGTATTCAAACTAATTGAATCACATTAGCATTGGGCAGTATCCAATTCGATAGTAGCACTAATGTAAATTACATTGTGCTAGTGTAAGCAACCTCTAGCCTAACTCCAATAGCATTAGCTGACATGACAGGTTTCTCTGGAAAACCCGTTGTGCCAGCTAATGTTACTGGCATTGCACTAGAGGTTGCTTATGTTAGCACTAGTGTCAACTTGGATGCTACCCACTAAACTGCAATTACGTGCATCATGAAATGATTTTTCTACTCTCAGTCAGTGAAACTAATATGTTTTGTGTGTACTTTTTCGATTTACTAAACTTAAAGTCCCTACAGTAATACCTTGGATTGCAAGTAACTTGGTTTGAGAGCGTTTTGCAAGACAAGCAAATTTTTAAATATTTATTTTTTTTTAACTTGATATACAAGCGACATCTTGCAATACAAGTACTGTAGTACGGCTTAAATTAAAAATCTCTGTACAAATTTTTTTGGGGGGGATTTCGTTTTGATATAAGAGTGTTTTGGATTACAAGCACGTTTCCGGAACGAATTATGCTCTCAATCCAAGGTATGACTGTACTTCCTTCAGAATGCTCAGAGCTGCTAACAAATGTCTCTAGACAATCTCCCATCACTAGCCAGACTGAGCTTTCACAAATGGACAGATGACGCTAGTACTATAATGAACTTTGTTATGATGAATGGTAACTGGAGAGCCCTGTAGTGTGATGGACCAGCAGAAGCACTACTAGTTTCCATGTTTTCTTGGTAGGATTTAGCTCTATGCTATCCCAATTACTATGAGATCAGCTAGTTACGATTAGAAAAAAATGTGTGCACAACAATACTGTTTACAGGCATATATCTTTCCTTGGAAAGTATGCACACATGTTATACCTTGGATTGCAAGTAACTTGGTTTGAGAGCGTTTTGCAAGACAAGCAAATGTTTAAATATTTAATTTTTTTGAACTTGATATACAAGCGACGTCTTGCAATACAAGTTACACAAGCACAGCTTTCCAAAGGTGGCACTGGACAATTCAGTCTCAGTCTCACCTACATTACAGGGTTGTTGCAAAGATAAAATAAGCTATGTATCCCCCTTTGTGCTCCTCGGGGGTGGTATGTAAATATCAAAGCAAAAAACATTGAGAGAACCACACTTCTAATATTTAATACTGGTACCATAAATATGGTTTAACCTGGTAGGTATTAAATTACATCTCTATAATCTTTCCTATTTGAAACCATTATATGACAAGAAACAGAATGTAATACATACATCATCCTTCTCAATGACTCCATCATTTAGATCAACTTTCCTCCCCCCCCCAAAGCTCCATATAAGAAATATTTTAAATAAAATAAAATGGAAATACAGCCGAGCCAGAGAAAAAGCATAGATTTCCTTCTTCTTCTTTAGCCACTCAAGAAAAAGAGGTTTGCTGGAAAGATGAGTGATTATAGCTAGCTCTCTCATTACCAGGAACATGGGCAAGGAGAGGGCTGGAAGCGGTCTCTCCAAGTTTGGGTACTTGTAGCAGCTATTGAAACTGGTCACTACAATTGCCAGGCAGAGGCTTTTATACACGCAGTGCCTCTTCTAGGTAGTAAGGTATGAAGTTGACCTTTGGCACTGAACAAATCTCAGTTACATTAAAAAGGACTGACCTGTTTGATACTTTAGAATTGGAAAATCTGTCTCAAAAGACGTTATGCTAAAATATGATGTCAATCTTAAAACCATGAGCACAAAATTCCACTGAAAGTACCGAATAGTTCTTGGTGTGTGTATATGGCGAGGGTGGGGAAAATGTTGTTAAGCGTTTTACAGATTAATTTAAAGACACTACCTCTTGGCTTCGGCTGACAGCACCTCTTGAGTGTGAAGACTATATTGTCCGTTCTAAGCATCTGCCCTTTTAAATGGTCCATCAATTCCTTCAGAGACGGAAAGAACTTATCAGATCCCTGCAGGAGGCATCCATCTTTCTTAATTTCAATCTGGAAGTTCTTGTACTGTTTGGGAGTATTTAGCAACTGCTGTGGGGAAGGAAGAGGGCAATAGATAGAAGAAATAATTCTTAAGTGAAGCCAAGTAAAATGTGTAGACAATAACTAGACCTAAATTTATTCCTGAAGAGATTCCAGTGAATGCAATGAAATCACACTCACAATTGATTTAGCAGGCATTTGCTAGAGCAATTTAATTCTATCTTGTGGCACAATAAGGGAGCTCTGGATGACACACAGATTGAGAAGAAAAACAACACGTGTGTTTTCTCTTACTCAGAATGTGGAACAGACAAGTTCATCAATAATTTGAGAGCCAGTGTGGCGTAGTGGTAAGTGTGTTGGACTGAGACTTGGGAGATCCGGGTTCTAGTCCCTGCTCGGTCATGAAACTCACTGGGTGACTTTGGGCCAGTCACTGCCTCTCAGCCTAACCTACCTCATAGGGTTGTTGTGAGGATAACATGGAGAGGAGGAGAAGGACTATGTAAGCCGCCTTGGGTTCCTTGCAGGAAAAAAGGCAGGGTATAAATATAGTAATAAATAAATAAATTTTGTCATCCATCATAAACTGAATTGGTGAAAGTGTCATATCAATCGCAGAGGTACTATGGCAGTCAGAGGATTTCAGATCTACCTGGTACCAAATTTGCAGATTGATACTTTTAATTGGTGATTAATTTCCAATTATTTTTAAATTGGAGATTAATTTCCAACTGACAAGAAATAAGATACTAGAGGTGAGAAGAACAAACTATACCCAAACTAAAATGTGATTTATTAACAACATTCCCTGAGATTTTACCTCTCAAATTGTAGAGTAGGTAACAGAGCCTAGAGGATGCTCAAAACTATCACTCACAGCCACAGGAAGCTACAGTAGACTCAGCTAGTTCCGTCTTATAGGCTCTCATAAGTAAGTGAGAAGGATTCATGCTGGATTTTTACAAACAAAGTTTGGAACCATCAAGGGCAAGACTCCTCCTCCTCAATCCTACTCCTCAAACATTATGTTCTACAGATTAAAAGATACTTTACAGATAAAATCATTCACTGATAAAATTCCACCATACCTGTGAGTATTCATTACATATCACAGTCAAGAGGATGTTATTGAAGTCTGTACAGCTCCACCTCAGAACATACATCCCTTCCTCATTGCCTTCCTGTTTCAGCTTGTTGATAGCATACTCTGTGCTAAAAGTGTTTAGAAATGAGCAGTTATATACGAGGATAACTTAACATCACCTTGAAAGCAAGACTGTATTTTATTGCCAGTCTATGAATACACTTTTATAGGTGGCCAGATTAAAATAAATATGGAAACATCCCCCCATATGTATTTTAAAGAGTAATCATAAAGAATTCAAGGAGAAGGAGAAATCTAGAATATGAAATTCCGTTTTTATGATCCAAAGCGATCTCAGAAATTGCATTGTAGCTACATATTCAGATTTTGGGCATTAACTCATGCTTTGTAACGACTGTTTACAAAATTCAAAACGTTAAAATTACTAAAGGAAGTATCTGAGATAAGTTGTTTCAAGAAGAAGAAAAGATAATGGGCAGCTTACGCAATTTACTCAGATATATGCACATAGATCCTGCATGAACACAGGATTCTCAGATTAATAATGGAAACAGTTCTGAGAATAAATCCTCATTGCATAAATAGACGACTATGCTTATTCAGAAGCCCCATATGCATATGGTGGTATTTCCTCTAGAGCTTTCATAATATTGTTAGGTTAACCAGTGGGATTGCATGCGGGCACAGGATACCACAATATGCCAGAGAATCTATGTTTAAAGAACAATTTCAATGGTTGGAGCAGTTATGTTTCTTTTAAATATATTTCCACATCACCAGTTTTCACATTTATTAATTTTTTCTAAAATGTAAGCGTTCAGGTTTTAACTACTCTGCAAAGTCAAAAGTAAGATTTGTGAGAGAAAACATGCACATTATTTACATAAAGATGACTATCTCTTTAGAAAGCAGAGTGTTTGAAGGACATTAACTAACCAAATTGGGCCATGGCAGCCATTTTTAATGTTGTGTTTTATCAAGGGAGGTGCGACATCTGTGCAGAGATAGTGATGGGCATCTGCAGTAAGCCTGAAGTATCCATCTATCAAAGCAGCAAATGACAAGGCTTCCTCATGAAAAGACAGTTTAATTTCCTAGAGCAGAAAAGTAATTTTATGAAGAATTATTTCACTTCAGTTAAGAAACAGTAGTCAACATTTAGAAATCCATTCATTTTTTATTTTGCCCAGGATTATTATTTTTTTTTTAATATATCCTTCCTTATCCACAGTATTTGAAGGAAATTATGATTACGAAAACAGGAAAATAAATCATAAACCTGGGAAGGTTTTCACATGTCCACTGCCATAAGATGATAACTGAGGGCCCAATAAAAATGGAAACACCATTTCTAGAGCTAGATAATTTTCCAAACATGTAGACCTTCTCTTTATTCAGATCTATTTGAAAGGGCGATGACTCGACCCTGAAGGTGTTAACAACCGATCCACCCTGAAGGCCCGCCGGCCTCGTGGAAAAGCAGAGCGCTTCACTTCTGTGAGATGGAAGATTTAAGATCCTATTTCTGTGTGTAACGGCCCATAAAGCTACACACAGAATTGCAGACCTGTCTCTCCCATCAGCAGCATTCCAAGCTTATCGGATTTCAGCCAGTTCAGCCTCCTCCTGCAGCTTCCAGTAACAAGGAAATAACTCCGTAGACTTCACAGGTTATTTGTTCTACCTGTTTATTACTATTACTACAGAGTTTACATCTCCTACATTACAGTCCATGTGCAGAGTACAATGCATAGCAAGCATTAATCCAGTGGAGCAAGTCCACCTCAGCTTAGACGTTACATGATTGCAAATTAAGTCCAGCAAGCACTAGTCAGAGCAACAGAGAGAAGAAGAAGCAATTCCATCTCTCTACTAAAATGGCTACAGAATAGAAAGCTAACAAATCAGTACGTCACCAGAAAGTACAAACCATGTGACCAGCTCGTATTTCTTTCACACCTACTTTTCCCATGAGAACAGGACAGGAAGTAGAAGACACAACATGACTTGTTTTTCAGCCATTCTGTACTTTTCCAAATGTCAACAATGTGCCACAGCTGTTGTTTCTGTTACATGTCACAACACTATTGACCCTCAATCACAGCTTCCCAACTTTGGAGCAGTACAGAAATAGCTGCTCCTGGATACACAGTCTGAATCTTATCTGTATTTACTCAGGAGCAAGTCTCGCAAATTTCAACAGAACTTATTTCCAAATAAGTTTGCACAGGATTGCAGCCTTAATGAAACATAGTTGGATTGTTATCAGTATATTGGCAACATCTCACTCCAATGCTTTGGATGACCACATACACAGATATATATGGGTAAGATGTGCTACATGTATTTGCAGTGTTATGATTCCACTGCAATTAAAACTGGATAAAGTTCCCATTTGAAGCTAAACGTACCCAGAAAGGTGCTGCAAAAATGGTGAGGTGAACAAGGGTCTTTTCACATCTCATAGGAAACAGCACATGTTAAAATTGTATTATGAACCATTTAACATGTGAGGTGGTACACATTTTTCACTTTATCTACACCATTAAAACATGCCTGTGGGAGTGGAGGAGCAGGGGCCAATTACAGATCAAAGACATTTTCCCGCAGTGTGCATACAATGAACATCCCATATGTGACAGGCACATGGTAAGTTTAACATACATACATATTCACAGTGCCCAGTGTAAGAAGAGTGGACTTCTCCCAGTCTTTCAGTATATGGTTAGTATGAAGTAAGGGTCTTAATCTATGTTAGTAATTGAGGGTACAGAATTAAGGGGGTACTAGTTATGTGATCATTAATACATAATACAAGTGTATGGAATTTTTTATAGGACCTAGAACACCTACCATTCTTTTGTTATCTTGCTTGTAGATGCAGATGGTGGACTCCTTGATCACAAGGTGAGTAATTTCAGGAAAGTAAGAAAAACTGCTCCATTCTTCCCTCTTACTTTTTTCTTCATTTTTTTTTACTTTGCTATCTGTTTTTTTCCTCTTTATTTTATGTTTTTCTTTCTCACTCTGTGTAACCTGGTTGACATAAATGATTGTAGATTAAGAGGTGGAGAGGGGAGAGACAGGCTGAAGTACTGGAATAAAAAGTGTATCTACAGAAAGTACATGAAGGTTAGTACCAGAACAATGAAATATAAAAGTGAAATTAAATTAAATGCAAGGTCTAGACACATGGCCATTTCAAAAGGGGAAATGTTTTAATTATGTTTATAAATTAAGGTGGATATTCCTGCTCCACACTGGACTAACTCTTAAAGTAAAGCTTTTAGATGCCATTATATGTGCAGGTTTGTAAGCTCACACACTTACAAATGAACACACATTAATTTTGTTTATCTCATGTCCAAGCTCTTTTCCTCAATTCCATAGAAAGAAAAGTTCAAAAGTGCCACCCTTGGAAAGATCTCTGTCCACTATTTGAACATACTTTTACCATAAGGTCTGGCTCTAATAACTTATTTACTTAAGAAAATACTAATAGCAGTTCCAAGTGTGTTCATACAAGTAAGGACAAGATACAGCTATTGGCTGTGTTCACACATAACAATAAGCCAGGATTCTAAATTAGCCTGGTTTACTGTGAACAAGCAATGTACTGCTGCACAAAGCCCACTTGGACTTCCTTTGTGCAAGTGGGTAAAACACTCCAGGAAGGGATAGCTTATTGTGACAGTCAAACTTGGGATCCTGGTTTGCTGCTCCCAAACAAGTCAGGGTTTGTAAGTCAACAACAAACCTACTCTCTTCTGGTTTGTTTTACCTACTTGTGCAGAGGAGGGAGTGAACACACTGTGGGCACCTGCACACTGCTCCTTCACAGGAGGCCAGGATTAATTTATTGTTATGTGCAATCATGGACAGTGACTGGCAGCAAGTTTCATGATCTTTGAAGCTGGGAAATTTACATATTTGGTGTTATTAGAAGAGATGGGCCAAAATTCATGGAAGCAAAAGATGCAATTGGCTGTTACGAGTCTGGGATTCTCTACTTCTTTTCTTTTAACTCAAGGATATGATAGAGCCAAAGTGATATTGATCCAAAGGCTTAAGGACACTGAGATGCAATCCCAGATTGCAGGGATTACGGTCTGTCAATCAAACAAATTTTATGCCTCTTATTCCATCATATTTATCCCTCCCAAAATATTTGGTAGACTTGCCAAACATTAAAATGAGGGTAGCCTTTACTCGGGCAAGATTAAATGCTTTTCCTTTGGCTGATTGGGTGGGCCAGCTCAAAGGGATTCCTAAGAAGGACAGAGTATGTGGCTGCAATTCAGTATCAGTTGAAGATATAACTCACGTACTCTTAGAGTATTCAATTTATATTTATTTATTTATTTATTATATTTATACCCTGCCTTTTTTCCTGAAAGGAACCCAAGGCGGCTTACATAATCCTCCTCCTCTCCATTTTATCCTCACAACAACCCTGTGAGGTAGGTTAGGCTGAGAGTTATAATGATCTTAGAATTAAATATACCGTATTTCTAACCTACCTCACAGGGTTGTTGTGAGGATAAAGTGGAGAGGAGGAGGAGGAGGATAATGTAAGCCGCCTTGGGTTCCTTGCAGGAAAAAAGGCGGGGTATAAATATAATAAATAAATAAATAAATAAATAAATAAAATTTCTCCATTGATAAAACCACTGAAGGGAAGGTCACCATTTGCAAAGGTTTGTTTCCTGTTGTCTAATGTTGACAAGTATATATCCTATAGAACATCCAAATTCCTTGTAAATGTTTTACAAATGTATACTGTAAAAACTTAAGGTTATAAGGGAAATGATTTAATTTCTGAAGATCTATTAACTAAGCTCTGACTGTGTATAATGGCAAATTGCTGTAATACAATAAAGTTGTTATTGTTGACATATGAGGTCCCAGAATTTCCTGTTTCTTTTTTCTTTTTTTAAAATTGTTTTTTAATTGAATTTTTAACAACCAAACAATAAACAAAATATCCAATCTATTACATAGACTGCAATAAACCAGAATAAAATAAATCCCCCCCCCCAAATTAGAATTTCTAAAGAACAAATCCAGCTGGGCGCTGTTTCCAAAGTCTTTTTCATCCACAAAGTAGTCAATTCTGTGATAGGTAAGTATTTGACGTATGATGAACTGATGTTAAGTAAATTGTCCTTGTTCTATTGTAGTTTCTTCTTCAGTCATTCTGTTGTGTCTTATGTAAGTTTATTGCATCCACATGTGCTGGAAGGCTTGAGGTATTTTTGTTGTAGATGTTCTGTATGAGAATTGGACAAAAGGCCACCATTCTGCTTCAAAAGAGTTTGTTTTCTTTTTTCCTCCTGCAGTTCTCAATTTTTGAGTTAATTTTTCAATTAATGCAATTTCCCATACCACATTATACCAATGATTGATAGTCAACCTTTTGGCATCTTTCCATCCTCTTGCTATTAATAGTCTAGCTGCTTGTAATAAAAATCTTATTAGGTTCTTATATAGTAAATTTTTGTTATCCCTTTGGAAGATGTTTAATATTGCTAATTCTGGAGTTTTATTTATCTCTGTCCGTATAATTTCAGATATTTCTTTTTGGAAGATGTTTAATATTGCTAATTCTGGAGTTTTATTTATCTCTGTCCGTATAATTTCAGATATTTCTTTAAAAACCATTGTCCAGAAGCTAGATATCTTCTTGCATGACCACCACATATGTTTGTGTGATCCAATTTTTCCACATGCTCTCTAACACAGAGGAGAGTAGTTTTTATTAATATAAGGAATTTTATGGGGTGTCTAGTGCCATTTTTGTATTATTTTCAGTGAGAGTTCTTTGAATTTTGTTGAAATTGCTTTAAATGGAAATTCATCCCATATAGTTACCCATTCCTCATCTTCCATTTGCAATCCCCATTCTCTTTCCCATTTTCTTTTAAGAGGAAGGCTATTTCCCATATCTGTTTTTATCAAGAGTGCATATAAATCTGATATTAATCCTTTTTCCTGATCTGTAAAAGTTAATAAAATCTTTTCAAATTGTGTTAAATCTCTGGTGCCTTGTTTTGTCACATTCTCTAATCTGATGAATGAGCTTATTTGGTACCATAGCAACCAAGTGATTGCCGTATTCTGTAAGGTGTTCCTCCATGTGTCTCTTGGCAGTGGTTCTGAGTTATTATATAAGTCTCGCAATATCAATAGGTTATTATTTTTTAATATCACCCTGGGCATCTGTACATCTTTAATTGCAAAATTTGGGTGTGCATAAAGTGGTATTAATGGCGAGATTCCTGGCATTAGTACCTCCTTTCTTAGTTTCCATATCTTTAATATTATTTTCATGTTGGAGTACTGATTTTGTATACCCTGTGCTATACGTTTTCTGAGAAAAGGTATTGTATGTGGATTTTCTTGTTCTAACAAAAAAAATTCTATTTTGACCCAATGTTTGTTTTTATTATCTATCATAAATGATAATAAATGTCTCAGTTGGTAAGCTTCATAGTATAATTTCAGTGATGGAATTCCCCACCCACCATCAGTGGTGGGTCTATTTCTGAGATTTCTTACCATACGTGGTTTTTTTACCATTAAATAGAATTTCTTCTAGGGTATCTTGCCATGATTTAAGCCATCACATAGGTACTTCTATGGGTAAAACATAAAATAAGTATGTGAATTTAGGTATGACTATCATTTTGATGGTGGCTAATTTGTTCATTGTGGTTAGGTTTAATCTTTTCCATCTTTTGAGGTCTTTCTTGGTATTTTCCCATAATTTGGAATAACTTAGTGTAAAGGTTTTGTTTGGGTTTCTTTGCAACTTGGACTCCTAGATAACTAAAAGCTTTATGAACTATAGGGATTTGTAGATTTTTAGAGATGTTGAGTTGACTGTTTGCCCCTATATTATAACTCATGAAGTCGGATTTGTCAAAATTTACTTTTAAGCTAGACACTGCTTGGAAATCTTGCAGTTATTGACGTAATGGCTGAATTGCCTCTACTAGGTTTTGTATTGTTAATATCAAATCATCAGCATACATGCTGAGTAAATATGGTTGATTTTGGATTTGTATACCTTGTATAGCGTCATTATGTCTAAGCAAGAAATTCTATAAGTAAATTAAGTAACAGAGGGGATAAGGGGCAGCCCTGTTTAGTTCCGGCATATAGTTGAAAGGAGCGTGAATCATAAGAATTAAATCGTATATTTGCTGTTGTTTTATTGAGAATGTGGGAGAAATTTGGGCCAAAGTTGTACACTGATATACTATCTAATAAGAATTGTAAATTAACACTATCAAATGCTTTGAACAAGTCTAAAGGTATTATGGCTAATGGAGTGTTTGTTTTTTTACTGTATTTTATTATGCTATACACAGCCTGCGTACAGGATCTGCAATGTATCTTATTGGAATGAAACCATGTTGATTTTCATGTATTATTTCTCCTATTATAGATTTTAATCTGTTAGCCCATATGGTGGTCAATATTTTATCATCTATGTTTAATAAAGAGATGGGTCTGTATGATTCTTGGAGTTCCGGGTTTTTCCCTGGTTTTAATATCAAAACGATTCTGGATTGTGTCCATGTATTAGGGAGTGAAGCTCCATCTAAAATTTCATTATATAATGAAAATAGTTTTGGGGCTAATAATTCTTTATATGCTTTATAAAATTCACTTGTAAAACCATCGGGTCCTGGTGACCTGTTAGATTTTTGTGTTTCGATGGCTTCCATTATTTCTTCTAACGTGATCCTTTGTTCTGATATTTCTTTACTTGCTTCAGTTAGTCCTGGGATGTTTGTTTTGCTTTGATATTCTCTAATTATATCCCTGTCTTTTTCTTCCCCTTTGTATAATTTCTCAAAAAAAAATTACAAAAATGTCACCCATCTCTTCTATGTCTTAGGTTTTATTCCCTTGTTTGTTTTTAAGAGCGTTTATTTTGTTTTTGTCTCTCCTTTTTTTTACCCTTTTGCCAGTAGTTTGGATCCCTTTCCATCAAATCCATGATGTTTTTGTTTAATATATAGTAAATTTATCATGGTTTGATCTAATTCCAGTAAATTTAATTCTGTTCTTTTCTTCTCCATTTGTTGTCTGATTCTTTGTTCCCCTGCTTGTTTGTATTGCGTAGTGAGTCTTTCTAGTTCTAATTCTGTTTCTGCTTTGTTTTCTCCTTTTTTTATTTATGTGGCTCATTTCTTTAATACTCAGTCCTCTGAAAACCGCTTTCATTGCTTCCCATCTAGTTCTTTCAGTTTGTTTGGCTTTGTTTGTTCCTTTTGCTATATGTATAGTTTTCCATTGACTACTGTTAAAGATTCCTTCCCTTTCTTGGGCTTTATGTGTCTCTTGCAAGAATAGTATTTTTGGTTTTAAATCTCTTATTAGTTTAAGTAGCCTTGCCCTTTTAATTCCAATTCCCATGCGTTTTATGTTTAGAGTTAGCAACTTTAGTTTTTCCATGGTAGATGCCATTTTCTATCCTTATTCTTGTCTGCCTTACCCATCTTTATAGCACCCATCTCAATCATCCCTCTCTTCCCCCCCCCCAACCAGTCCCCAACCTTAAAACTTGTTTGCAGCTCTCTCTTAGCTTAACTAAAGCTGCCAATGCAGGTGAGACCCTCCTCTCCCCTTACAGAGAGAGATGTTGCAGTGTTAAACTGCTCCAAGTGTTCTCCGCCCTGCCTTGAGACCATGCCCTTTCCAATTTCCTTTAAATCTGAGTCTGAGCAGTCCAATCTATTCCTTCAAAGATTGACTACGTAAAGGCAAGTCTCTCTCCCCCTATATTTTGTCAATGGTTTAAACAGCATGACGCTAAAAAAAAAATTCTTTGTGGCTAGTCCTCCCATTTTTTCCTCAGTCTTCTTCCCTCCTCCCCTCTCCCCTTTACTGTGCATTTGAATATTTACACTTCATTTGCCCTTCACTTTACTTTTACCACCTCCTGTTGCATGTTATGATTCAGTCTCCTTCATCTTTTTCTCTGTGGCAGCGCTCTCAGCGTTCTTCAAGTTTGTTGATTTATGTTAAAGTCACTCCTCCATCTATTCTACCTGTGTTTGCTTACTATGTTCCATCCATCTACTTCCTGCGGCTCTTGATCTTCTCCGTCTCCTCCATTGTCCGTTTCCTCCTGAGTAACCTCTGCTGGGAGATCTATGGCCTAGCGTTCTGAAGAGCTCTGTCATTTCCCAGCTGAGCAGGAGCACAACAGGAGAGAGGCTCCAGCTGTTTTTGGGACGGTGAAAAGGCAAGCAGGCTCCCAGAGAGCGAGCGAACAGAGCGAGCGAACAGGGAGAGCAAACAGGAGTTTGGCAGCGGAGTAGTACAACAACAAGTGCTGCAAGGGAAAGGCGTGGCCTGAGAGCTCATTCTGTTGAGCAGAAGCTCCTGCTGACTGCAACTACCTGGGGCTGATTGCAGCTGATTGATTGCAGGAAGTGGGGCTGATTGCAGGGCGTGGCCTGGGAGCTCATTCTGTTCCTGACTCCCAGCTGAGCAGGAGCACAACAGGAGACAGGCTCCAGCTGTTTTTGGGACTGTGAAAAGCCAAGCAGGCTCCCAGAGAGCGAGCGAACAGAGAGAGCAAACAGGAGTTTGGCAGCGGAGTAGTACAACAACAAGTGCTGCAAGGGAAAGGCGTGGCCTGAGAGCTCATTCTGTTGAGCAGAAGCTCCTGCTGACTGCAACTACCTGGGGCTGATTGCAGCTGATTGATTGCAGGAAGTGGGGCTGATTGCAGGGCGTGGCCTGGGAGCTCATTCTGTTCCTGACTCCCAGCTGAGCAGGAGCACAACAGGAGAGAGGCTCCAGCTGTTTTTGGGACTGTGAAAAGGCAAGCAGGCTCCCAGAGAGCGAGCGAACAGAGAGAGCAAACAGGAGTTTGGCAGCGGAGTTCGACAGGGGAGGTCAAGGGGGAGGTCCCTAAAACAAACAAAAAAAACATATATATATATATATATATATATATATATATATATTCTAGGAAGACAGAAACAGAGCACTATGGAAGGAAAGGACTCAGCAGTGGTGGTGACCTGCAAGGGGTGTGCAATGTTTGTTTTCCTGCCGGAGATCAACATGGCCTACACATGCAACAAGTGCAAGCTGGTCACGCTGTTGGAAGAAAAGGTCAGAGGACTGGAGCAGCAAGTGTCAACCCTCAGGAGCATAAGAGAAAGCGAGGAGTTCTTAGACAGAACGGTGGATCTACAGCACCAAAGCACAGTACAGGAGCCAGAAGGGCAACTGCAGGATGAGGCGGAGTCGGAGACTGCAGAGGCAAGGGAAAATAACGCAGGGGGAACTCGCTGGAAAAGGGTGACTGTTAGGAGCAGAAGAACTACAAGACACTCTGCGCCTGTGGAAGCAGTGGAGCTATGGAGCCACGTGGGTACAAATGATACTGCCAAGCGGAGTTACAAAGAAATCACGGCAGACTTTGAAGAGCTGGGAAGGGAACTCAAGAACTTCGGGGCCCAGATAGTTTTCTCATCCATCCTTCCAGTACTTGGAAGAGGCATAGAAAGGGAAAGAAAAATACTCCGAGTGAATGACTGGCTACGAAGGTGGAGCCGACGTGAGGGATTTGGATTCTGGGACCACGGGCTACACTTCCTGGAAGATGGACTGCTGGCAAAGGATGGGTTGCACCTCACAAGGACTGGGAAGAATGTGTTTGGACACAGCATGAGGAACTTAATCAGGAGGGCTTTAAACTGAATCCAACAGGGGAGGGAGACATAAACTCGGGGGTACCAATGGAAGGAGGCCTCTATGCCACAATGGAGAGAACAGCTCCAGCGGTGCCCATTGATAGTCTACCACAAAATGTAGGGGGAAAGTCGGACTATAAAGCACATAGTCTTCGATGTCTCTATACTAATGCCCAGAGTATGGGCAACAAACAAGACGAACTTGAACTCTTGATACATAAGGGCAAGTACGACTTGATAGGGATAACTGAAACCTGGTGGGATGACTCCCATGACTGGAATACAGCAATTGAAGGGTATAACTTGTTCAAAAGGAACAGAAGCAACAGAAAGGGAGGTGGAGTTGCACTGTATGTTAAAAATACGTATCTCTGCACAGAGATACAGGAAGAGGAGCTTGGCAGCCCCATTGAGAGCATCTGGGTTAAAATAAAGGGGGCAAAGAATAAAGCGAACATGGCGGTTGGAGTCTACTACCGACCACCCAATCAAGGAGAAGACGAGGATGGAACTTTTGAAAAGCAAATTGCCAGTGTTTCAAGGAGGCACGATGTGGTAGTAATGGGAGACTTCAATTTCCCTGATATCTGTTGGGAGACTTATTCAGCCAAACATGGCCCCTCCAAGAAATTCCTGAGCTGTGCTGCTGATAACTTCCTCCTACAGAAAGTGGAGGAAGGAACTAGAGGATCGGCTATCCTTGACCTGATTCTAACCAACAGAGACGAGTTAGTGGATAAAGTGGCAGTTTCGGGAACTCTGGGGGAAAGTGACCATGTTATACTTGAGTTCTTGATTCTAACAGAAGCAAAAGCTGAGTGTAGCCAAACACGTACCCTGGATTTTAGGAAAGCCAATTTTAACAAACTCAGAACAATGATTAGTAAGATCCCATGGCAAGTGACTCTCACGAGAAAGGGAGCCCAGGAGGGGTGGGAGTTTTTAAAAAAGGAAATTTTAAAGGCACAATTGCAAACAATTCCCACAAGGAAAAAAGGCAGAGGGCAACAGAAGAAGCCAATGTGGCTTCACAATAAACTCAAAGATGACCTGAAAACAAAAAAGGACACGTATAGGAAGTGGAAGGAAGGACAGGCTACAGGGGAAGAGTACAGGCAGGTAGCACAGAACTGCAGGAATAGTGTCAGGAAGGCTAAAGCTGAGAATGAGCTAAGGTTAGCGAGGAATGCTAAAAGCAACAAAAAAGCTTTCTTCAGATACATGCACAGTAAAAGACAGAAGAAAGAACTGGTGGTTCAACTACGCAATGAGGATGGCAAATTGATAACAGAAGACAAAGAAAAGGCAGAAGTGTTCAATTCCTACTTCGGCTCAGGTCTTCTCCCAAAAGAGGGTCTATGACCCCCCTGGCAAACCTGAAGTGCAGACTGAAGGGGCAGAATTGCAGCTTGAGATTGATAGGCAAATGGTCAAGGAGCACCTGATTACTCTGAACGAGTTTAAATCTCCAGGGCCTGATGAGCTGCATCCTAGAGTAATAAAGGAACTGGCAGAAGAACTCTCAGAACCACTGTCTATTATCTTTGAGAAATCATGGAGGACAGGTGAAGTGCCAGACGACTGGAGGAGGGCAAATGTTGTTGTTCCCATCTTCAAAAAGGGCAAGAAGGAGGAACCTGGGAACTATAGGCCAGTCAGTCTGACATCAATCCCCGGGAAGATTTTTGAGCAGATTATAAAGAAGTCAGTCTGCGAGCACCTTGAAAACAATGCAGTGATTACTAGAAGCCAGCATGGATTTGTCAAGAACAAATCCTGTCAGACTAATCTGATCTCATATTTTGATCGGGTAACCTCCCTTGTGGACTGTGGGAATGCTGTGGACATTATATACCTGGACTTCAGCAAAGCTTTCGACAAAGTGCCTCATGATATCCTGATTAGTAAGCTAGCTAAGAGTGGGCTAGATGGAACAACTATCAGGTGGATCCACAATTGGCTACAGAATCGGACTCAAAGAGTGCTTATCAATGGTTCCTTCTCAAACTGGGGAGAGGTAACGAGCGGGGTACCACAGGGCTCGGTCCTGGGCCCGGTGCTCTTCAACATTTTTATTAATGACTTGGATGAGGAGGTACAGGGAATGCTTATCAAATTTGCAGATGACACAAAGTTGGGTGGAACAGCTAATACTCTGGAAGACAGAAACAAAATTCAAAGTGACCTCGATAGGCTGGAGCGCTGGGCCGAAAACAACAGAATGAAATTTAACAGGGATAAATGCCAAGTGCTGCACCTAGGGAGAGGAAACCAAATGCAGAGTTACAGAATGGGGGACACTTGGCTCAACAATACTACAAGTGAGAAGGATCTTGGAATTGTGGTAGATCACAAACTGAATATGAGCCAGCAATGCGATGTGGCTGCAAAGAAGGCAAATGCAATTTTGGGCTGTATTAATAGAAGTATAGCTTCCAAATCGCGGGAAGTGATAATTCCCCTTTACTCGGCACTGGTTAGGCCTCATCTTGAGTACTGCGTCCAGTTCTGGGCACCTCACTTTAACAAGGACATAGACAAACTGGAGAGGGTTCAGAGGAGGGCAACAAGGATGATAAAGGGACTGGAAACAAGGCCCTATGAGGAGAGACTGAAAGAACTGGGCATGTTTAGCCTTCAGAAGAGGAGACTGAGGGGAGATATGATCGCACTCTTCCAGTATTTGAAGGGATGTCACACAGAGGAGGGCAAAGATCTCTTCTCGTTCATCCCAGTTTGCAGGACACGGAATAATGGGCTCAAGTTACAGGAACCTAGATTCCATCTAAACATCAGGAAAAATTTCCTGACTGTCAGAGCAATAAGACAATGGAATCAACTACCTAGGGAGGTGGTGGGCTCTCCCAGTCTGGAGGCATTCAAGGTGTGGCTGGACAGACATCTGTCAGAGATGCTTTGACCTGGATTCCTGCATTGAGCAGGGGGTTGGACTCGATGGCCTTGTAGGCCCCTTCCAACTCTACTTTTCTATGATTCTATGATTCTATGATTCCCGTGTGGTCGTTGCTATCTGCGTGTAGTCCTTTGTTGGGGACTATTATTTTGAAAGGAACGTCCCAGTGATATCTGAGTCCCAATTCCTGTAGTTTCAATGTATAGGGTCTGAACAGTCTCCTTTTTTGCAGCGTCTCTGGTGCCAGGTCTTGCATAATCATTACAGGTTTGCCATTATATTTTATTTCTTTTAATGGTCTTAGATTTTTGAGGAGTTGTTCATTCTTATTATATCTTCCGAAGCACATAATAATGTCTCTTGGAGTGCTGGAGTTTTTTCTTCTGGGTCCTAGTGCCGTGTGCACTCTTTCCAAATCATCAGCTTCTATTGGGCATTCTGGGATTAATGAAGTCAGCCATTTTACTATTAAAGTTTTAATGTTCTCACCTTCAGCTTCTTCCTCCAAGTTTTTTATTCTCAGGTTACACCTACGATTACGGTTTTCCTGGTCTTCAATCTTTGATTTATTTTCCGCTATTGCTCTTTGTAAGGTTTTTATCTTTTCCTCCTGTTGAACTTTTTCTGCAGCTTTATTTGCTGTTGTTATTACTTCCTCCACCATTTCTTTTATTTCCTTCAGTTTGGTGTCTAATAGTTCTGCCCAATGATTCATCAATTCTTGTTTTAATGTTTTTAATTGTTGTAATATTACCTCCATCATTTCATTATTCGAAATCTGTGCACTTGATCCTGACTCTCCTGTGTGTATTTCTCTCTGTTGTTCTTCTCTGTTTTCTCCGGTAGTCATTTTGTTTCCCTGATTGTGCTGTTCTGCTGTATGCAGTATTTTTCTTTCTTTGTCAGGAAAGTAGTGTGTGATCTCGTTGTTTTTCGTTTTGCTAGATTCCTCTGTCATTCCCCATCAGATATTTGAGTTTTTGTTGCTTATCGAGCTTTTTTGAGTATTGTAGAGTCGCCCTTTTAATTTTAGGGTGAGGAGCTCTCCCTCTACGCCGCCATTTCTTAGCATGCTAGCTCCGCCCCAGATTTTCCTGTTTCTGAAACCAAGAATGCTGTATACATATGTACTCCTAGTATTTATTCTTATTCTGTGCATTAAAAAAATAATTTTAAATTTTAGTCCATAAAGTGGCTAGGTTTAGACGTTATACTCACAACCTATGAACAGGATGATAGTAGGTTGTTTACAGAAAGTGGAAGTGAGGAGCACGCCAGATGTTGGGTATGTTCGCACAACATGCTACACCACCCTGCGAATAAGCTATGTGGTGTGGGGTGTTCCCGGAACAACCTGTGGATCACCTGACAGACAATCGGGCTCACTGTGGCTTGTTTTTCCCCTCCTTCCCCCTTGATCATCTAACCAGTATCCCAGTGTCCTTCATGGCAGAACCCATCTTGTCTCCCCATCCCTGCTGCAATCACTACCCCTTTTTGTTTGCTGACATTTTTATTTTTATTTTTAGGAGCTTTCAAAATGCACAATTGGGGTCGTATTTCTTTTTCGGCCCCTGAAAATTGGGCAACTGTGTTTGATATTTTTTTTGGTTGTTGACCTTTTGCAGATGCGCAAGTGCGCACTTATGGCTGTCTGATATGTGTAGTTTTGCCTTGTTTATGGCCTTGTAAGTTTCAGCTGTCAAAGGGAGTGGCGAAGTGGAGTAGGTAACATGCATGGTGATTGACAAGGCAAGACTGCATATAGGCTAATTTGCACACAGTTGCCAGCTGTCAAATGCCTAGCTGTAAAATTGAGAAGGGGAAAAAGTAGTGAAAGTAGGTGCACCAAAAGGGGGTGGTGACAATATCACCCCCTTAGCAATGTAATACTAAGCTTTTAAGTGTTGAATTGGCAATTCTCACTGCCCTCCAGCTTTTCTACACTTCTCTGAGTCTCCAGCTGCTCCAGAAAGGGGAGATAGAACCACAGTAACCACAGCAGTAAGTGCTCCGAAAAAAAAGACCTGAAAAGGGGTGGAAGGGGTGGGGGGACCTGTTCCTTTCTGGAGCAGCTGGAGATCGGGGAAGCGTTGAAAAGCTGGAGAGCACTGAGAAATGTCAGTTCAACACTAAGGAGGTGACATTGTTGCCACTGCCTTTTGGTGCACCTACTTTCGCTGCTTTTTCTCCTTTACTTGCAATTGACAGCTAGGCAATTAACAGTTGCATCTGTGCGCAAATTAGCCGATACACAGTCTTGGTTTGTCAATCTCTTACCCACTCCACTTCCCTTTGAAAGCTGAAACTTACAAGGCCATTGACAAGGTAAGAGTACACATATCAGATAGCCATAAAAGCGCACTTGCGCACCTGCAAAAGACCGACGACGACGACGACGACGACCATAGTTGAGCAATTTTCTGGGGCTGAATTTCTTTTTTTTTTTTAAGGGTGGCAAACCAGTGACAGTTGCTCCAACGTACCGCTTGGGCATGGGTGGAGAGGCTGTCAATGGCAGTGGAAAGGGTGAGATCACGAAGAGCAGCATGGGGTTTTGCCACTCTTGCCAAGTGGCTTGCTAGTCGATCTCCAGGGTTCAGATGACACGACAACCCATTGTGGGTTGAACAACCAGAAGAACAAGCTATGGGTTGTCAAGGTGGCTTGTTGACCCAAAATAAGCCGCCCTGTTGGAAGTGGTCTGGGTTCAGATGACATGACAACCCACCATGGCTAGCTACCCATAATGGGTTGTCATGTCATGTGAACCCAGTCCTTGTGTTACATGTAAACCATGTCTTCCATGTCCTTCCCAATCCAGGTTCTATTAAATACTTCAAAAAACTAGAAATATTAAATAGTATCACTAAAGCAGAACCTTACAAACAAACCACCTTACATAACATGTTTAACACTCAGCTGGTCTGATTCAAACTAACTTTCATATCACTCATGTACATCATGATACTTACATATGGTTTGAGCCGCCACTCGATTCCATGATTGCCTGTTACCATCACTTCACAATTTGGGATGTTTGTCTTTGCAGTGACATCCGGGTTAAAGTTTTCAATCTCATATGAAAACCACAACGAGGCAGCCTCAAAGATTTCTGCTCCATAATGCTTTGTTAATGTCTCCATTGTTGACAAGTATTTCACCTTTAAATCATGTGGAGAAACACTGCTATCACAAATGGTCTTGTTGTTAAATTCCTTAAGGAAATCCTTGAAAACATTGTTTATCCGTATTCTGGTTAAGATGTTCCTCTGTCTAATGGTCTTGCTCAGAGTTTCAGGAATATACCGTTTATAGCTGGGGAAGAGAAAAATGCATATTCATTGTTCCTGTCAATATCTTCTTTTCTTCTAAGTTGCTAGAGGGGATATTTCATGAAAACCAAGGTATAACAAGAAAAGCTTCAAAAGAAAATCTTTAGATAAAAATACATATAAACAAAAAAAACAACAACCATGCTTGAAAGCTTAGGGTGCAATGTATTCACAGATGTATGGATAATTTAAGATAGTTTTTGCTCAATAATCTCTCCTTGAAATATATTGAGTTTTGTTCACACCCCTGACAGTTTAGTGACAAAGGAATACCTGGAATTTATGGTATGCTTTTATTTATTTAGTAAGCAAGCAAGCAAGCGTTTATTGGCTGTTTATCAGAATTAGAGATTCTTATTTCTTCAGTTATGGCCATGAGTGGAAGTTGGTTAGCCATGTCACAAATTCATACAAAGAAAGCTTCACACTTTATCCTTCCAGGTGAGGAAATACCTTACAGAATTGACCAATCTTAGTACAACTAAGCCAAACATTAATGCGTACTTTGCCATTTTTGTTGAGCTTTCCTTGTTGCTTAACAAGTCAGCAAGGAGCACACATCAAACAGTAACAAAAATGGTTGAAGTAGAACCTCTTAGGTTTCCCCAGGAAAAGCTAGTTTCCCCAGGGAGACTACTATTTCCGACCTGCTCTTTATTCATCTAAATATTGGGAATTAGTGGATGTGGTCAACTGCACTACATTCCACTCATAGTTACCCAACCTGAAATGCCACTGGAGGTGCAATCCTATGCACATTTGGACAGAACCAAGTCCTAAACTCCCAGCATCCCTCCAGCCAGCCATGTCTAAACAGGCATAGGATTGCACCCTGAAGCATCTAGAGGGGTTGAAATGGTTTCCACCCCCAAAACCCACCCCTCCTCTAGTTTCCTGCATTGAGCAGGGGGTTGGACTCGATAGCCTTGTAGGCTCCTTCCAACTCTATGATCTATGAAATCTATGAAGTAAATATCTAGTACTTTAAAAGCTCTAAACAAATGCCAGATTATCCTAGAGCATCTGTGGTTGGACCAATAATTACAGGATGTTAAATATCCACTGTGTTTCTTTGATTTGGATTGTCTCCTTAATGATCCTAGTCCTATACCTCTCATTGATACATTTTGAATTTCTAAACCTTTGAAATGTTTGTGCAAGTAAGCACTTGCCTACTTAATCATCATAAGCCTTGAGCTTGCTCTTTTGCACTACCAAGGCCCTCTCCAACATACTTCCAGCAGCATACAGGCTAGTTCCACATAGTACGGCCACATGTTACAGGAATATGCAACAATGTGGGCCGAGGCTGATTGTCTTTCCCAACCAGTTGGCACCCTCCCTCTATGCTATGACCTTTTGGGGTGACTAGGAGGTCTGAAGCAAAAAAACGAGGCACATAAATACCCCTAGCCTACTCTTGGCCCTAAGTCTAAAAGTACCCTTTGTGAATAGATTCTGCTAGTCCTCAGATAATAGTCTGGGTTATCAAAAGAAAAAGAAAAAAAAGAGGTTGCTAGTGACAGTGGATTTAACACTGTGAAATGCAGTTAAGATCTGTGATAAGCCTGGTAGCTGGGACAATCAGACGACACCTTGCCAAATCAGAGCTTGACAAGTGCAAAATTATAGTGTAACAGTTGCAAGAAAGAGTTGTGAGGCAACAAGTCCCTTGAGGTGGCAAGTCCCTCATGGGTAGTGCTAGGGCAAAGTCTTACCTCCCAGCATCAACCTCTCCCACTCAATAATATGGTGATATTACTACTGATCTATCTCACAGAGTTTTTGTAAGGATTACTGAGAAGTCAAAGTTGGAACCCACGTATACAAGTGTGGGAATACCATGTGACATTTACACAAGCCATGTTCCAGAACTAACATGAGCTTAATAAACCAGAAAATGAGTGCTTTTTACTGAAACCAGCTTTAACATAAACATCTGTATTTGGGAAACCTCAGTCTCTTAGCAGGTTCTGGTATTCAATGCTTTTCCTTATCCAGAAACCTTCATTATAAGAGCAGACGCTGACTGCAAAAATGGGAAGGAGTATACTAAACAAGGTCTTAGAATGACAGAGGAAATAGAATATTCACCTATATTGGTGTTTAAGAACTAGACCCTTTTATATTCACTCCAAGTGCTAGGAGACCAGAGATCCTACAACTCTCCCCTCATCCTGTTATATTCCACTTGTGACCCTATACAATAAAGTGTACTCTTCCACTTTCACTGCTCCAAGTGTATGATCTCTTGCTGCTACGTGAGGACTCTGGGTCTTTGGCATCCAACAGCTGTGGCTGGGACAATCAGGTGACTTGCATCATTAGTGATTTCTGTTGTCACTCTGGAGAGGAAACTCCTCTGGTAAATTGGAAGAAGTACTTTCTCTGTATTGAAAGCAATTGGGTTATATGTGATATAAAAGCTCCAGCCCTAGAGGGTGCACCCTAAAAATGGTTTTAAATAGAAATGATGCCCTCATAGGAAACATTTAAAAAAAAAAAAGTCAGCATTTGGCTGCCTAATCATATTGCTTGTGACTAGGGATGTATGGATTTTGTTAATTCTGTACCGTCAGTATTTCATGGATTGTCAATGTCAAGCATATTTCATTCCGTTGTCTGCTCATTGATGGAATTGTCTTTACCAGAATTTTGTTCTACTTGCGCTAATCCAGGAGGCCGCGCAGAGGGAGATGAGAGGGAGCGCAGGGCCATTTCACCAGCCCTGCTGAAATGCCTCCCTCATGACTGCTCCTCCTCCCTCAACTGCCACCACCAGCAGCCATTCCAGCAGGCTGAGAGGAGGGAGATGAGAGGGAGCGCAGGGCCATTCCACCAGCCTTGCTGAAAGGTGGGCTTCCTGAAGGCTCCTCCTCCCTCAAATGCCACCACCAGCAGCCATCCCAGGAGGCCATGCAGAGGGAGATGAGAGGGAGCGCAGGGCCATTCCACCAGCCCTGCTGAAAGGCTGCCCTCCTGAATGCTCCTCCCCCCTCTACTGTCACCACCACCAGCCATTCCAGCAGGCTGAGAGGAGGGAGATGAGAGGGAGTGCAGGGCCATTCCACCAGCCCTGCCAGGAGTATTAATAGATATTCCCCCTTCTTCCCTCCCCATTCCTTTTTCCTTATGTGTCTTGTCTTTTTAGATTGCAAGCCTGCGGGCAGGGACTGTCTTGTTAATTGCTGTAAACTGCCCAGAGAGCTTCAGCTATTGGGCGCTATAAAAATGAAATAAATAAATAAATAATTCGCATTAGCGCTAATGCGCATTTGCGCAAATGCACCAATGCAAATTAGTTGAAGTGCAAAAGCATTAATGTGCATTAGCACAAATCCTGCCCCCCCCCCAAATGAAAAACCGGTCCGCAAGTCTGTGTGACTCAGAAAAAGCCAATCTGCTATGGAATCTGCAGTTTAGATTCATAGAAATCCAAACTCATTTGAATCCATTGCAGATTTCTCTGATATCCCTACTTGTAACATAAAGGCAATGTTATGCAGAGTTAAATATAAATAATAAATAATAAATAAATAAATAGTCACACCAAATCAGATTTACAAAGCTTGACTGTGGTTTGTTATGATCAAATTGACAAACCATGGTTATGGCCATTGCTCCACAGAGACAGGAGCCCTGAGCTAATGGAAAATGAAAGTACTCATATTCTCACTGCTGGTTCTCTAAGCATGCCCTCAGCCATACTATAGCATGGATGTCACCATCATCCACCACCCTGTGTTTGCAGTTGCTTCACTGTGTATTCTAGATAAGCCTGTCCCTATTAAGAGCAAATAAAGGCAATGCTTTTAATGCATTTATTATTGAACAAACTTTACAATGGGGAATGATTCAAAGACAGTATTTTCTGTACACCAAAAATGATGCTTCGTCAACAACAGGGCAAAGCAGAGTGGTTCGGTTCAAGATAGCGCCTGAGGGAACCTTGGGGGAGAAGGGGAGAAAAAGTATAGGATAAATCACCAAGAATCGTATAATCACATCTTTGGTTCTGTTCTAGTTCAGATCCAGCTGCAACTGATATTTTATTTATTTATTTATTATATTTATACCCCGCCTTTTTCCCTGCAAGGAACCCAAGACGGCTTACATAATCCTCCTCCTCCTCTCCATTTTATCCTCACAACAACCCTGTGAGGTAGGTTAGGCTGAGTCAGTGACTGGCCCAAAGTCACCCAGTGAGTTTTATGGCTGAGCGGGGACTAGAACCTGGATCTCCCGAGTCCCAGTCCAACACTCTAACCACTACACCACACTGGCTCTCTCTCTGAACTATTTTTACAGTTCAGGTCAATAAAGGCTCAGTAACCAGCTTGACTCACAGGAACCATCTGGTTCAAGTTTAAGTATAAAGAACATTATAATGATCATTTGCACAGTGGAATGGAACAAGCTAAACACATGTAAAACGATTACATCTAAATGTCAGCAATAAGTACTATGAAGGACTTGAACTTGGCATAGTGGTTCATTTTTGTGATCTATGTCTTGAAGTATCTCCTTACAAGGTTGACTTGTTCTCCTACCCATGCTGAAAATGTACTTGCCACATCATGATCATCATCATCATCATCATCATCATCATCATCATCTATATTTATATCCCGCCTTTTCCCCAATACATCCTGGGACCAAGATTGTCCCAACAATCTTTTGCTCAATCACACACCAGCTAACCACATTCTGCCTGACATCCTCACTAATCTCTTGGAAGCTGCTAACTCTCAGCCTTAGTCCCAGTGTCCTGGCAGCACTCACTGGTACCCTCGCATTACACTATTTAAGAACCACCTCTTCAAGATACTGTAAGTCTCCCAGCTACATATAGTTTATCTACCTGGCAAAAAGGATAATCAAAATATTATCCTCTTACATAACATGACCCTCCAGAGGCAGTGAAGAAGTTGCACCCCCTCTCCAATGAGCCTTCCCCTCTATCCTCCCCCACGCACGACATTCCCCCTCCATGCACTGCCTGGATTGAGCACTCTTCAGGCTTTTTGGGCTTCGAAGAGCCTGCTAACTCACCTCTCTGATTCTCAGGGACTGAACCCTTGGCTAGTAAGCTGCTCTGCCTGCAGCCCTGAAGGCCTAACCAACACAGAGGCATTGTTTAATTTTTTAAAACCTGCAAAACTTTGTATACCAACCTTTAGGTCAAATAAAGAAAAAGGGTTCAATTCAAGTTAGCAACAACTTAAAAGACTAACATCCACCTACAGAGGCTGGCTGAACACTGCAGCATGGGGAAGATACTCAGCAGTGCACATCAGAGGTGGCCTCTCTACTTTCCTTCCTTAATAGACCATTTTACCTTCACTACAATTGTTTCCACATTAAAGAGAAAGCAGCCCCCGGTCCAATCCCTGCTTGATGCTTCCCAAGCCCAGCCCTCTTGAAGACAGCAAAGTACAGAAACCTGGACAAAGCCAAAATATATAAATCCTCCCATGTGTTGGTTTCATTTTATGTGCTTGTGCTGATTCATTCTGGTTCTAGTGGAGTCAGTGTGTGTACATTTTTTTCTTTTACAAGTCTGATCCAGTTCAACACAGACATTCAGATTACAGTTCAAGTAAAAATAAAGGTGTGTCCTGGGTTTTCATTCAGGTTCAGTTTGACCGCTTGGCAAACCATGGTTAGCCTGTACATTTGAAACACATAGTTTGGATTCATTTACACAAACCATTGTGGTATGCAAGAGTGTATGTGTGCACGTGTACATGCAAGTAAGGGAGTCTGGAAAAATAAAGGGTGTTTTTTTAAAAGGTTCTTTTTAAAAAACAGATAGTATTTGGGCATGCATCAGACCTCAATCATTGATTTCTAAAGTATCTTCCAACAGACCATTCAGGAATCCACAGGAGGACTGGAAAAGCTAATTTTCTTCTCCATTGTCAGTTACTAGTAAGAGAAAAATAATCCATGTCCTATACACAGTCTTCCTTCTGATTCACCTGCCCCCACCATCAGAAAAGAGAATTATGCATGATACAATACACAACTAATTCTGACTCACCTGATGTCCCTGGGAAGTTCTGGCAACCTCAGGTTTTTTTTAATTGCATAATGGGTGATTGCAAGTACAGCCATGCCCAGACATTCATTTTCAATTTCATGAGTCTCCTGATCATTTTTAGGATCCCGAACAGGTGCAAAACATCTTACCAGATCATTCTGTCCCTAATTTGAGAAGTGAGAGAAATCTGTTTTAGCGACAGGCACAGTTATATCACTCCAACCACCGAATAGCCATGCAGAACCAGAGTCCTCTGTGTGAGTGTCTCATACCATGCTAAGAAACAGAACAGGAATTTTGCTTTATCTCAACAAAAAACATAGAATATACAAGGCCACAGGTGCAAGGCCACATACGGTATGTACTAACTATAGAATGCTCACTCGATCAAAATGTATTATGCAAAAGGGGCTGCAACCCAAACAGTTTTTTATTTCAGCTTATTTACAGACTGCTTTTCTGCACATGTGCATTCAAAGCAAGTATACAATTAAAATTATTAAAATAAACCAATTAAAAACATATTATTATTAAACATTAAGTCAGTGCTAACAATGCACTTCTTTTATACATCTAGAACTTAATTCAGAGTTTATACCGAATTTTAAAAAAAGAAAAGATCAAGCAAACATAATCATGAGAGCCTCCCCTCCCCTCACTGGAGAAATAAAGGTAGTTTCTAAGAATTATAAAAAGCAAGTAGGGGCTACTGTAACACAAACATGACTTATAATTTCCTCTTACAAATCACTTGCCTGTGCAAAGAGATATTCTAGTGAATTTGCATCAAGGAGGGGTGTTCCTTCTTGCACTTGTTTCTTTTCATAAGAATTCTTTGGTTTCTTTGGAGAATATCTCAAGACAGATGACTCATTTTCATTTGCCCCATGCCAATTGGTAAAGTAAAACCTTGAGGAAAATAATTATAAGGACTTCAGGAAACCATTTGGTGCTACATGCATGATTTAATGTTTTTAACATATAATCAGAAAATCAGGAACCAGCAAATATCAAAATAGAACTTGGTCAAAAACATAATGAACAACTTATAGGAATGCCAATTGTCTCAAGTTTGTTCAATTATGACTGCTAATTTAAGATTAGCAAATCCATACACAGCTGACCTACCTAGCTCCTTATTACTCCCTCCCAGGCCACACAACCCCAGCCCCCTTGTACAGTCCAGCAGTAATGAATGTGCAGTCTTCCTAACATGGGATTTTCCCTTTGCATGCCTTCCCTCTATTAAGTACTTCCCCTGAGACATCCCTGTATCATCTTAAGAGTAATGTCACACATGACCTGGCCTGGGTAGCTCAGTTTTCTGCTGGGAGGCCATTAATACCACCATGGCAGCATTATAGCACAATGCAAAGTCACACACATGGTACAACCATTGTGGGGGCTCCTTAAAAATGCACAGGCCCCTTGGAGCCAGACATAGGTGCTGGTGGGATACATTTATTTTACACAGAGAGGCCTTGGCAAATTGCTCACCAAATATGGTTTGCAAAGGTTGACTGTGCTCCATATTCACATGTTTTGTGAAAAGGATAAATTCTACAGCTGGTACCAATATGTAAACATAAACTGTTGAATGTCCACACACATTACTGGTTTGTTTTACTCTATTTTCCAAGGAGATTACACATGAAGTATTAATTGCAAAGAGATGCAGACTGCTTCATGCTTAAGACAAAATGGGCAGTATCCAGCCAAAGTTAAGCACTCATTTTCCACTGATTTCAATGGGGAAATTAAGTATGTGCTTAACTTTTTCCCAATCAATGCCAAAGGGATATGAAAATGCCCAACGTTTTGCTGGATTGTGCCCCACCACACACTATTTAGCACTGTCCTGCCTCAGACTAAATTTCTTTCCAGGAAACTGCCAACCCTGAAAAACATATCAAACAGAGAAATAGAGCTGGAAGGGATCTCATGGGTGATGATCCAGTCACCTGCCAGAAAAAAAATCATACCCAAAGTTATTATTTTCAAAGGACTAGGTACTGTGCCCTAATCCCCACCAATGGGCATAACTTTATATTTAATAAAGTCAGAAGCAGTAGCTTCCAGAGATCTTCCACTCAGTCCTCTGCCCTCAGGTGCTGAATCTATCTAAGCTCAATTGAACAAATGCTTGAAATCTGCTCTTGAAAGGCTTCCATCAAATCCTTAGGCAACCTGATAAGGAGCTCCTATACTTTTCCTGCAAAAGGTCCTGCCTAATTTCCAGTCTGCCTATCAGATTAAATCAATAGTTATATTTTGACTTTGGGACTGTGCTCCCTCTGAGCAGCCTAATTATCTACCATATCTCCCTAATTATCTCCCTAATTATCTACCATAATCCACTTTAAACTCATGCTTCTTTATAGGCTTCAATCAGCCTACTATAGAAATACTTTATTTTTGTCCTTCAAAACCTATGCTTGATGAAGTTCTTACGATAGTTGGAGGAAACGATCCTATGACCCCTAGACATTGTCTGGGGAGCCATAGGATAGTTCGGTTCCCAGCTCCAAGGTCAGAGTAAGCACTCTGACCTTGGAGCTGGGAATCGGAAACCCCTCCCCCCTCCTCCTCACAGCTGGTGCGGAAAGAACCGTGCCAGATGCTCTCTGGGAAAGCAACCTCGAGGAGGCATTAAAGGAGGCATTTCGGGGGGGGAGGGGGGGAGACTGGAGAGCATAGGATACAAGGTATACTGAAGCCTCTCCAGCCTCATTCCCTCCCCCCTCTGAAACGCTGTTGCTAAATGGCCAAAAACAGACATCTAGTGAAAATGCAGAACGGGAGGAGTGGGGAGGCAAAGATCACCTCCACCACTCCTCCCATTTTGCCTTGAATGAGCGTGAGCCTCCGGGTTTGGGAGCTTACGCTCATCTCCATAGGATTGCACCCTAAATGACTAGTTGTTCTAATAATGATATGGTCTGTCACTTGCTATGGATATTCAGTTATTGAACATCAAATGAAGTTAAGCACTTCTACCTTGAAAAAAAATCAGTTTGCCATATTTAGTATCAGGCTTGATACTGTTGAACTTGACTAAATATTTCTTGTGCCACTATTCTACGTTTTTACACAGTCATTCAGTATATGCAGATACCTTTGAAAAATATACTGACCCAAATACTAAACAGTCTGTAAAAATATTAAGTACAGACTATTCAGGAAGTTTCCTCTTAGCTTTTACTGTAACAATACCTGCTACTAATGCAATGAAAACAAAAGAAAGTTTAAAAAAGCACTGATAAAGAAGTGGTATCATCCTGTTTGCACGGACCTCTGCCAGAACTAAACAGAGCAACTGGATCACAGTGGGTAAGACCGAGATGTAAACCAAGAAGTCTCCAATTTAAATCTTGCCTCTGCACCATGAGTTTATTAGGCGAACAATACATTTTGTGAAATATGCCATTTAAGTAGGATTCTGACAAAATAAATTGAATTGGAGCTTATTTTTCCTTAGATTCCCCCTTTCCCTTTAAAAAAATAAAAATCATATACATACTCTCCACCACGTTACCAAGAATCATTTTATCTGTCTGCAGATACTAGAAGCATAACATTTGCAAAGAAAACTAAACATCAGGAGCACTCTCAGCAATTTCACGGTTACGGTAAAAAAATGTCCGATGAGTCCTGGGATGACAAGACTGGCCACATACTTTCTTTCATCATTTTCACATCAATCCCACTGATTTTCAAATCCATTCCTCATCTTATTCCTGCACTTTATATAACTAGGAAATAAGACCCTTGCCAAATGACAGAGAAAGAATTGAAATAAGGGATACACACAAATTAACGACCCCTCTCTCTCATGTCCATATTCACTGACTTTTGTTGGTTGCTTGCTAAGGACAGGTTGCTTGCCTGTAACTGTAGTTCTTCGAGTGGTCATCTGTGCAGTCACACATATGGGCTCTGCGCCTGCGCTGAGCTTCTTTCGGAAATTCTTTAGCTGAGGTGAACTGGGCGGGAGCCCCTCCCCCATCGTGCTTGCTCCTCAGCACGGCTCCCGCCCATTCCCTCAGTTCCCTGAGACCGCCTATTGCAGCCCCATGAACCGAGAGATATATGTTGGTGTTACCATTCATGGTTGTGGAATCACACTAAAAACATATTCATTCATTACAACATGAACTGGAGCAACGCACCCAGTCTCCACCGGCAGATCCATCGAAATCGATAATGACGCCAAGCGGGGATGGATGGGTGGGTTGTGTGACTGCACAGATGACCACTCGAAGAACTACAGTTACAGGTAAGCAACCTGTCCTTCTTCTTCGTGGTCTCTGTGCATCACACATTTGGGCAGAGTAACAAGCTGACTTACCGGCGGCGGGACGGCGGCACACGTCACTGCAATACCGATGAGAGGACTGCCCGGCCAAAGGCGTTTGCTTCCCGAGCTCGAAGGTCAAGTCTATAATGTCTTATGAATGTCGATGGCATGGACCAGGTGGCTGCTCTACATAGCTCTGGTAGAGGGATGCCTTTTCCAAACACCACTGACGTAGACTGCGCTCGGGTTGAATGTGCTCTCACTGATCCAGGTAACTCTTTGTGTGCTATCTGGTACGGAAGAGTAATTGTCTCTACAATCCATTTCGCAAATCTTTGTTTGGACACAGGTTGGCCTTTTGATTTGCCTCCATAACAAATGAACAGCTGCGATGTTTGCCTGAACGAAGCCGTTCAATTCCTATAAAAAGCCAGGGCACGTCGCACGTCTAGTGCGTGCATCTTCCTTTCCAGGTCGGTAGTTGGGTTCGGGAAGTATGCTGGAAGAACTATGTCTTGGCTGGTATGGAACTCAGACACTACTTTTGGCACAAAAGAAGAATCAGGTCTTACAATCACCTTGTCTTTATGGAAGACCATATAGGGAGAGTCTTCCCTTAGTGCACAGAGTTCACTGGACCTCCTTGCTGATGTGATGGTGACCAGGAAAGCTGTTTTCCACGTCAGCAACCGGTGGTCTATGGTGGCGAGCGGCTCAAATGGTTTTTGTTGGAGTGCACGCAACACTAGTGGCAGGTCCCAACCGGGTATTAAGTTCTTGACTGGAGGAATGATGTTCCGCAGGCCTTTCAGGAACTGTTTTGTTAGTGGGTGAGTGAAGACTGTTCCTGTGGCAGTATATGGACTATTGGCTGAAATTGCTGCCAAATAAACTCGTATTGATGATAATTTCAAACCTCTGAGCATTAGCATGTGCAAGTACTCTAAGATGGTTTGTATTGGGTAAGTTTTTGGGTCTTGCCCGTACTGGGTCACAAAGTGTGTAAAGCCTATCCATTTTCTAGCGTAAGACGCCCTTGTAGATGGCTTCCGGGCAGCTTGCAGAATATCGCGGACGGCAATTGGTAGGTCTTGTATTATCAGCATCGAATCCTCCACGCCATGAGAGGCTCTTTAGGTCTGGGTGCCGTATATTGCCCTGAGCTTGCGTTAGCAGGGTTGGTATAATGGGAAGCGACCAGTATTCCCCTTTGGAGAGGTGCAGAAGCTGAGGGAACCATGGTTGCCTGGGCCACCACGGCGCTATCAGGATGCAATCCATCCTGTCGGTCCAGACTCTCGAGACGACCCGTGTCAACAGAGGAAGAGGCGGGAAGATGTAGAACAGATGCCCCGACCACTGCATCATAAAGGCGTCTGTAATGGAGTCTGGATCTGACGCTGCTCTGCTGCAGAAAAGGCGGCATGCGGTGTTCTCTGATGTGGCGAAAAGGTCTACTTGTGGATGACCCCAGATTGAGAAGATCCAATGGCGTATCTCTGGATCCAGCTGCCACTCGTGGGATTGCAAGGAGATTCTGCTGAGAGTGTCTGCCAAGGTGTTGTCCTTGCCTGCGATGTGAATCGCCACGAGGGAGATGGATCTTCGAATTGTCCAATTGAAAATTCTGAGGGTCAGCCTCGACAATCTCAACGACCGCGTTCCTCCTTGTTTGTTGAGGTAGGCAACGACGGTTGTGTTGTCTGTCACCACCTGGATATGTTGATTGTCCAGGTGTGACTCCAGTGCCTTCATTGCCTTCCACACTGCTAACAGCTCCAGCATGTTGATATGCATTTTGCGTAGTATGTGGTCCCAAGTGCCCTGAGCTGTGTTTCCTGCACAGTGTGCTCCACAGCCCAGGAGGGAGGCATCCATTGTCAGAATTCTTGTCGGTTTCAACGGATGGAACGGTACGCCTTGTACAAGATTTCTTTTGTCTGACCACCACAGGAGTGTTGCCTTGAGGCTCCTTGGAATGGAGAGGCGAACTGAAGGACACTGCCTTTGAGGATTGTATGCACGGATAAACCAGTTTTGGATCGTCCTCATGCGCAGATGGGCATGACACACAACTTGTACTGTTGATGCCATGTGTCCAAGAAGACGCTGGATCGTCTTTGCTGAGCTGGCCGTGGCGCGATACACCGATTTCACCAGGGCGAGTACTTTTTCCACTCTGTCTAGAGGTAAGTACGCTCGTTCGTGAGCAGCGTCCAGTAGCGCTCCTATAAACTGGATTTTTCTGGTAGGAGTCAGTATTGATTTTTTGGCACTGAAACACAAGCCCAGGTCCTCGAGCAGGTTCAGTGTTGTGCAAAGAGCTGACTTGAGGCGAAGGCTTGACGAGTCCACAACTAGCCAATCATCGAGATACGGGAAGATCCAAATCCCCCTGGCGTGTAGACTCGCGCAGACTGTCACCATGCACTTTGTGAACACCCTTGGAGCGGTGGAGAGGCCGAAGGGAAGAATTGATATGTCTCGTCTCCTATTTTGAACCGACTTCCGACTGTCTTGATGAATGGTGATGTGAAAGTATGCGTCTTGCAGGTCTATCGACGCAAACCAATCCGTCTTGCGAAGTAGAGGCAATATCGACTGGATGATGACCATTCTGAACTTCTTCGTTGTTATGAAGAAGTTGACAAGTGGGAAGTCCAAGATTGGTCGAAGTCCTCCTCCCTTTTTCGACACTGTGAAGTACCGAGAATAGAGTCCCTCCTGGAGGTGATGTGGGTGGACAGGCTGGATGGCGCCCTTCTGCAACAGAGTGTCCACCTCCTCCAACAATGGTGGAGTGGGCTGTGTGGTACTGATGCCAAGGAAAGGAGGGAGGACATCGAACTCGATCTGGTACCCGTGCTGGATGATCTTGAGAACCCAGCGGTCCGTCGTGATGGAGTGCCACGACGGGAGGTACGCGGCCAGTCTGTTTGTATAGGAGATTACTGGTTCTGGGCTTGTTGTCATATCCTTTGGTTTTGTCAAATTTGGTGGTTTTGTCATGTCCAGTATGTTTGTCATAGTCAGTGTCCTTGTCATGTCCGGTTGATTTTTTCCTTTTAGTATGGTGGGGGAGTCAAAGGCGACGTTTGCCTACTGCTCCACCCCTCCTAGGGCCCTGGTACCTTGTCTGCTGGAAGGGTCTTCTTGTTCTAGCAGGCTGTTTGTCTTGAGGGCGCATGTCTTGCCCTCTTTGCTGGTACCTTGGCCGAAAAGGAGCTGAAGAAGAAGGGAACCTGGTCCACTGCCGCGGTTTGAATTGTTTTTGTCGCGGCAGGGTCCCAAGACCCATCTTCTGTGCTGAAACTTTAGCCTTTTGGGCGGCGTCTAGAGAATCATCCGTCTTTTCGTTAAAAAGACCCTCTCCATCAAACGAAAGATTTTCTATCCTGGCTTTGACATCATTATTTAGCGCCGTTGACCGGAGCCATGCATGGCGTCTCAAGGCAACGGCACCAATAAAGAGACCTGGCATGGCAGTCCGTTTGGTGCCTGGCGTTGTTCATCTGCAGCATTGAGATGCTCATTGCTTCCGCTTGCAGAGTCCTTGCCAGGTCTCTTCTTTCTGTTGGCAGGTCGTAGCAGATGTTTTCCCAACTTTTCTATCAAGAAGTGTTGGTAGTGCGCCATGATTGCCTGGTAGTTGCTCACTTTCAACCCCAGGGAACCGGATGCGTAAATACGCCTGCCAGAGGTATCCAATTTCTTCCCCTCCTGCTCTGTAGGGGTAGTGTGTTGCTTGGAGGACGAAGACTGGGCTGATTCCACAATGATGGAATTTGGCGCAGGATGAGAAAATAGAAATTTTGCCCCCTCAGGCTGCACCTTGTAGTTCAAGTTTATTTCTGCATTAGCCGACCAGGCTGCTGCACACATAGATAAAACAGACTACACACATAGTTTAAAAGTGACCATTAAAAAGAACATTCAAAACACACTATTAAAATGGATATATACAGTATTTTTCCATGTATAAGACTATACTTTTGCCTAAAATTGTTAGACTAAAAATTGAGGGTTGTCTTATACACGGAAGTAAGCCAAGGAGAGAACCGCGTGGTTGCGAAACTGCCCAGTGGGGGGGGGGCGTCTTATACATGGGGGCGTCTTATAGACGGAAAAATACGGTACATATGTATTTACATGCATATATATCCTTAAGCAGCAATATATATGTTAAAATTATATACAAAGTTAAAACCTAAAAGGCTCAAATGCTTTTGTTAAAAAAATAAAATAACATTGTTACTTATTATTTAAAACGATCATTAAAATTGATTAAATTACGAGGCTCGTAAGCAAATTTAAAAAGGCTTATTTCTCTTTATCAAGGCCAGTTTTACAAACTTTGCGGTTCGATAGGATATATAATAATCCGTTCCAGCTAACAGAAAAACAAGTTTTTAACGGCGAAGCATCTACTAAAACACCAATGAGAGGAAGAAGATATTGGGCTCTCAAATCTGTATATTGGGGGCATTCTAAAAGGAAGTGGTACAAATCCTCTACTTGTCTACAGCCATAGGGGCATTGTCTTTTTGCTTTAGGGAGCCCATCGTACCGTCCCAAGACTTCCATCAGCTGGATAACATTCAACCTGCATTTAGTTAGAAGGCCTTTAAGGTCATACGGGCACTCAGAAATCAAGTAAGCAGGCAGCTTCCCTGGCAAGACAGGGAAGTATTTATAGAATGTATTGGAGCGGCAGTTTATCATCAACAAGGTGCTGTCTTGGAAATCCACTTCAACTAATCGCCTTGCAACCACCCGCCGAGCCCCATTATAGCCCCCAGCTATCAAATGGCCCGCCGAAAGGCCCAGTTCCGATACAAGGTTGCCAATTGTACAGACCCAGGCAGCCTGGTCCATTTCCTCATATGCCATTAAGACTAGAGGAGGGGCCAACTGGAAAATGATCTTGAGCCAATAATAGATAGCTGCTTTCAGGGCTAAAGTTCTAACTAAACAGCATGCTGACTCTATTTGCACCATCGCCTTGGGAGTTGATCTAGGAACCCCCAAGACTCTTGTTAAAAATTTGTGCTGTACCGAGTCCAGCACTGTGGTGTCAGAAAAAGCCCATAAGGCTGCCCCATACAGTATCTGTGGCAATAGTTTAGCTTTGTACAGTTCAAGGAGGGGCAACACGGGCCTCCCCCCCAAACTGGCTGCATAGCAAATAATGGCATTAGAAGTTGCCCCTGCTGTTGATGCAACAGTTTTCAGGTGGGGAATCCAGGACGCAGTATTCTTGAAAGTCACCCCTATATATTTATAAGCCGTGACCTGTTCTAACTGGTGGTTGTCCAACTGCCATGAGGACCTCTGTCTTCCCTTGCCAAATACCACGATTTTTGTTTTGGAATAATTCACAGCCAAGAGTTCTTTCCGGCAGTACTCCCCTAGGGCTCTCAGGAGCCTACGTAGCCCTACCTGAGCATATGAGAACAGTATAGCATCGTCAGCATATAGTAGGATGGAAATAAATTTACCTCCTACACTGGGGGGAAGAGACTCCAGAGAGAATCCCACTGGTGGAATTGCTGTTGGGGTCTTCCATGTGTTCTTTACAGTTTTTAACAAATAGGGCAGATATGGGACCAGCGTGGGAGACGTCTGTGTAGCCAGGATGAAACGGTATACTGGGACTTCCATCTCCAGCTCTTCAGTTTGTGTCGCAATCCCCAGTGCCGCTGTCATCCTCATAACGTGATCCGAGAAAGTACCCAAGTCCTCTGTTGGAGAAGTGGACATTTGGGATTCTATCTGCAGATCAGGAGAAGAATCAGGCAGACCTGATAATTCAGAGTCATTCTTGTAAGGCATTTCTGAAGAGGATTCTGCTGGTGGTGCTTTTGATTTAGTAGTGGCACTTAAGTGCTTTGTCTTTGCCACTGATTTTCCAGTTTTCGTTGCTGGAACGGGGCTTGCACGGTGTTGAGAGCCGTGCTCAACATTGAGTGGACTTTGATGTCGTGTCGAGCGCTCGCCATCTATGGATCGGTGGTGAGATCGAGACCGACGCTCGTTGTCGACGGGACTCACTCGGCGGCGATGGCAGCCCTCGATATCGAGAGGGCTTCGACGGCGATTGGAGCGCTCGGTGGCAAAGGAGCGCTGTCGAGACCGAGAGTGGCGGTCATCATCGATAGAACTGCTCCGATCTTGATTGCGGCGGTCGACATCGTAAGAATTACGGTGTCGAGTCGAACGGTCAGCCGAGCGTTGTCGAGATCGATAGTGTCGATCTCAGCCTGCATCGATGTCGGCGCCTTCTCTCTCCCTTTGATCTCGAAGAGGAGTGTGGCACTGCCGGTGGCGTACATCGTCTCTTCGATAAGTGTGCGCATATTGAAGTGAAGAGGAGTGCGAAGATGATGCCATCAATGTCGAGCGTGACTTTCCGCTTCGATGCCGAGGAGTCGTCGAGATGGAGCGGCTTCTTCATGGCAGTTGTGCATGCTCGGGCCTCGGAGAGACGGTTGGAACAGGCGTTGGGGAGTCCAGTATTTACCCTTCGGAAATCGAGGCAACATGCACCGAAGATTCCTTGGATCTTTTGGGAGTCGGAGGTGCAGAGGTCTGTTGTCTGGCCGGCGAAAGCAGCTTCGATCGGTGAGACGAGCTCGAAGCTGGTCTCTCGACTCGAGGAGGCGATGTCAACGCTGCGTGACTCATGGCCGAATGGGCAGGAGTTGCGGGCTCAGAGAGAGGTCGGCCAATGTTTTGGGCTTTTCGCCTTGGGGGCCTCTTTCTCTTTCCTCTCCTCTCCTCTTTGGAGCGTTTTTTGGCTCTCTTGTCCCTTTTCTTGGAGGCGGTTTCTCCTTGAGCCTCAGACTGAGAAGTAGCTGCCTTTGTTGTGGTTGCCCGAGGCATAGAGGGACCTGCTGCGGATAGAGTCTGTTGCCACAGTGAAGTCTTTAGCTTTAAGGCCCTCTGCTTTCTCGTCGGCTTTGTAAAGGCCTGACAATGCTTACATTTTTCTACTATATGCTCTTGTCCTAGACATATGAGACACAAAGAGTGTCCATCGGCTGGAGGCAATTTAGCCTTGCAGCCAGAGCATTTCCTAAAGGGGGCTTTAAGAGCCATTATCAAGTAGTTAAGGGAAGCCTTGAAGGATGGATTAGGGCGAAAAGGGAAGACAGATAACAGAGAATTAACTTTTCTTTTTTTTTTTAATATAGGCAAAGAATGGAGAAGGAAAAAGGATCAAAGTTGTGAGGAGAAAGTGGAAGAAAAAAACTCTAATTTATCCTGTACTCAGCCGAGATAATGGAGAACCTCCGAAACCAGACTACAGCAATAGGCGGTCGAAGAGGAACTGAGGGAATGGGCGGGAGCCGTGCTGAGGAGCAAGCACAATGGGGGAGGGGCTCCCACCCAGTTCACCTCAGCTAAAGAATTTCCCATATGTGTGATGCACAGAGACCACGAAGAAGAACTTCTGTTTACAATAAACATACCCACCAAGGTACAAAGAATACAGCATCTTCTAGAATGCAATTCTGTAACACTGAACAAGTGCCTATCCTAATGCACAAAGATATTTTAAGCAATCTTTTTAGAGTAATTTGACATAGGATACATTTCAAGACATCCATTGCTCATATAAATTTAAATTCCTAGGGCTTGTTCCGTTGTGCCCACCGGACCAACCACTAGCACAGCAGGAACTAGCACTTAATAAAGTAACCCCAGAAACAAGCAGAAACGCTTATTTCCAGAATGTGACAAGTCAGCAGAGCTCCCTTCTGCGAGCTCCACTGACCTGCCCTGTTCCAGAAACGAGTGTTGTATTTCATAGCAAAGCAAATTAAATATCATATCCAACAGAAGGACACAATTCTTTGACGAGACAAGTTGCTACAACCTTACTACAGAAGGCCATATGTACCTCATACGATAATGAACCTGGAGTGCTGTTTTGTCATCTATCTGGAAGACATGATTTGGTGCATACCACAAGTTTCTGCTTTCGTCAAAGAGTGCAAACAGATTGTGGCACAATGGTGATATAGCTGTTTAAAAAGAAAATGATAGAAAATCATCAGTTCAGTAGGTACCTTAAAAAATGCTTTGCTCAAGTCCTAAAAAGGGAAGATGGTTAAATAAATTCTTTATATTAAAAAGTGGCTATGTTTAACAGTAAAAATATAAAAGAACTGTTATAGCATCTATTAATTGCAGGTACTGAATTACCGTAAATCCAATGTCCTGCTAGTGGAAGTCCCCTAGTATAAGGGGACTATCTCCCTCTCTCCTTCCCACTGCAGCCCTCCATGCTGCCTGTAAATCTGCTCCAGAGTGTTTCCCAGCCCTCTGGATCAGATTTTGAGGGGGGTGCGGGGGTGGGGGGCACTCATCCCCCTCCCAGTTCAGCTGATGGAATTGCACCATTGGATCCAACCCATTAAGTCTCTTTTTTATTTATTTATTTTACAGTCATGCCTTGGATTGAGAGCATAATTCGTTCCGGAAATGTGCTTGTAATCCAAAACACTTATATCAAACGAAATCCCCCCAAAAAAATTTGTACAGAGATTTTTAATTTAAGCCGTACTACAGTACTTGTATTGCAAGACGTATATATATATCAAGTAATATATATATATATATATATATATATACCGGTATATATATATTTAAAAATTTGCTTGTCTTGCAAAACGCTCTCAAACCTATTACTGTATTTATTTATTATATTTATACCCTGCCTTTTTTCTTGCAAGGAACCCAAGGCGGGTTACATAATCATCCTCCTCCTCTCCATTTTATCCCCACAACAACCCTGTGAGGTAGGTTAGGCTGAGAGTTGGTGACTGGCCCAAAGTCACCCAGTGAGTTTCATGGCCGAGTGGGGTCTAGAATCCGGATCTCCCGAGTCCCAGTCCAACACTCTCACCACTACACCACACTGGCTCTCTTGGGATTCTTTCCCTTTTTTCCCCGCACAGGATTTCCACACACAAGGGCTAAAAGATACCAGTTTTAAATACTTTAAATACTTTGTGACATGTGGCTGGTTTCAACCGCCAAATCAAAATTTAAAACCCAAGGGATTTATTTAGTCTAAAATTTTTAAAAGGAGGAATTCCTCTATAAAATTGACCCCATACAGAATGGAACAGCCGTGCCCACAGCCAAGCCATTTTTTAAATTATTATTTGTTAAAAAAATAATCGTAACTTTAAAAATAAAAATCAAGTAAATTCCTTTTTGTGGATCTTCACATTAGAAAACTGCACCATTTAAAAAAAAAATTGTGTCTGAGGAAAAAAATCCTGCAGTAAGAAAGCCAGAATTGTGTGTTTCCGTAGGTGTTCATAGAAGACTGGAAAGGCAAAAGATATCTGCATTTAAATGGGACTAATCATAAAAACATTTTGCATGTAAATAACAGTTAGGATTATGTGTCAATCTGGCTGCAGCACACAGTTCTACCAATGTGTAAGGACAAGTTTGTATAGATCAAATCCCAAAACTTAGGTTCCGTCCAGCCAGTGTGGTGTAGTGGTTAGAGTGTTGGACTGGGACTCAGGAGATCCAGGTTCTAGTCCCCGCTCAGCCATGAAGCTCACTGGGTGACTTTGGGCCAGTCACTAACTCTCAGCCTAACCTACCTTGCAGGGTTGTTGTGAGGATAAAACAGAGGGGAGAGGAAGATTATGTAAGCCGCCTTGGGTTCCTTGTAGGAAAAAAGGCGACATATAAATATAATAAATAAATAAATAAATTAGGAGCAGGTCTTGGGTTTGTGTACTTCCTCCCTGATTTTCCCCTCAACCACACATAGAAGGCAACACCCACATTTCTAGATCCTTCATTTATTTGAGCACCCCTGATCATGCAATCCAAACTCCCATTTGCTTCTAAGGTCAAAGTGGGAGGTCAAAGACAATCCTTCAAATAACCAAAGATGTCTTAATATGCTGTATTTGAGACGTGTTGGGATCCCAAGTCATCTCAAATTTATAGACTGGTAAGATAACATCTAAATTCAGTGAAATTCAGCCAAATGGCAATCTACCTATAGCAGCAAGAAGTTAAATAATACGAAGTAGGTTTGGGGCCTTTCACAAAAATATTTTCTTTAGGAAGGAAGAAAAGAGGTAGGGGACCCACCACATTTTAAAGTTAACCATTCAGATGAGATTGCCTTATAAGAGGAATTACTGGCAAATGTGCTATAGTACACATTTAGAATAAGTACAGAGAAAAGTGTTTGATGACTTTTAAACTCAATTAGCATGAATAATAAATGGGCTTTTAAAGAATCCATTGTAATTTATAATAAAGAGCTGTTATTCAGCAGCCAGAATTAGTAGATTAGTAGATGTATTCTTCTTCAAGTCTACCCAAGAGATCATCACTACTCATGAACAAGAAATAAAAATGAGCAGCACATATTAAAAGGTGCCTATTGGAACCACCTTCAAAGTAATAATGTTCCAACAGCCAGAACAAAGATTTAAGAGGGGAAAAAACCTTCATGGAATTTTGTCGTCCTTTTCTAGGCCTCACATGTATTTGGATATTCTGCAGCCTGAAACACACTTTGCTATTTCCAGGCTGGATCAGACCAAAGGCTTATGCCTATGAGAAGCCCACAAGCAGGACATGAGTGCAACAGCCCCCTCCAACTCATGTTCCCTAGAAACTGGTATTCCAAGGCACACTACCTCTAATGCTGTAACATAGAGCAACCATGACTAGTAGCCATTGATAGCCTTATCCTCCATGAATTTGTCTAGTCCCCCTTTAAAACTAAGTTGGCAGCTATCACATCTTGTGGTAACCACTTCCATAGTATAGCAATGCACTATGTGAAGAAGTACTAAGTTTTATCTGTCCTGAATCTCCCACCATATAGTTTCATTGGATGACCCTGGATTCTAGTGCTTTGAGAGAGGGAGAAAAACATCTCCCTATTCATGCATAATCTTATATATCTCTATCATATCCCTTCTTAATCACTTTTTTTTGCTCTAACCTCTTGAGCATTTTGGATTGCCTTTCTCTGCACCTTTTCCAACTCTACAATATTTATTTATTATTAACATTTATATACCACCTTATTTGCTAAAAAGCCATCAATATCCTTGTTGAGGTTAAGTGACAAGAATTGTTTTATTTATTTATTTATTTATTTATTTATTTATTTAAAGTGGTTTTATGCCACCTTTCACGACAATGCCTCCTTAAGGTTGTTTACAAGATAAAATTTTAAAATCAAAGATACAAAATACAATTAAAATGGGAACATAAAACATTTAAAACAGCTGCAACAGTAAAAAAATCTCATTTATAAAATAAAAGTGGGCATCCATTCATTTAAAAGCAAATTGAAACACCCAGTTCTTTAGGGCCCATTTAAAAACAGTCAGGATGAGAGCCACACACATATTCCATAGTAGGGCAGATAAGATAGAGACCTGGCTGGGAGATGACAGTGGCCCGACATGGGCCCAGGCCCTCCCAGCTGGGTACTGTGTTAGTGAGCAGGTGAGGGAAAGTGGGCGGGGGGGTGGAGTAGCTGTGGTCTATAAAGACAATCTCAACCTGACCAGACTTCCTGTTCGGGAATTGAATCACATTGAGTGTGTGTACCTGAGTCTGAAGACCAAGGATAGACTAGGGATTCTGTTGGTGTACCGGCCACCCCGCTGCCTAACAGAATCCCTGGCCGAGCTCACGGAGCTGGTCTCGGAGCTGGTGTTGGACTCGTCCAGGCTTTTGGTCCTGGGTGACTTCAACATCCCATTTGGGACCAGTTTGTCAGGTGCAGCTCGGGAGTTCATGGCATCCATGACAAACATGGGCCTATCCCAATTGGTCTCTGGACCCACTCATTCAGCAGGTCACACCCTAGATGCTGTTTTCAGTTCTGAACAGACAGATCTGTGGGCGGAGGTTATCAATACCTCTGCATTGTCATGGACAGATCATTTTCTGGTTAGGGTTAGTATCGCAGCTACTATCCGCCCCTGCAGGGGTGGCGGACCTATTAAGATGGTCCGCCCTCGAAGGCTAATGGATCCTCTTGGATTCCAGAGAGCCTTGGAGGGGTCTATGGCTGGTACCGTCGACGAACCTGTTGAAGCCCTGGTTGACAGATGGAATCAAGATCTAACTAGGGCTATCGACACGATCGCCCCCAAACGTCCTCTCCGGCCCGCTTCTAACCGGGCACCCTGGTATACAGAAGATCTCAGGGAGCTGAAGCGGAAAGGACGACGACAGGAGCACAGATGGCGGAAAACTCGACTCATATCCGATAAGACACGACATAGAGAGCATCTTCGCTCCTATGGGGTGGCAATACGTGCAGCGAAGAAAGCTTTCTTTTCTGCACGCATTGCGTCTGCGAATTCGCGTCCAGCAGAACTGTTCAGGGTGGTGAGGGGTCTAACGCAGACACCTTCCCCCCTGAACCCAGTTTTAGAGCCTACGGTTGCTTGCTGTGATGCCTTTAACGATCATTTCACAGATAAAATCTCTCGGATAAGAGCCGACTTAGACGCCCTCATTGTAGCAGAGGCAGACAATGGAGTGTCCAGTAACTCCGCAAGTAGGATTACACTGGATCAGTTTCAGTTGGTGAGTACCGAGGACGTGGACAAACTGCTTGGTCGAGTGAAGAGGACTACTTGCCCTCTCGATCCCTGTCCTTCCTGGTTGGTTGTCCAAGGAGGAGATGCAGTTGGATTACAACTACAACGTATTGTTAATGCATCTCTCCAGGGAGGGAATTTTCCATCATGTCTGAAAGAAGCGGTGGTATGGCCGCTTCTAAAAAAGCCTTCCCTTTATCCCTTGGACCTTAACAATTACAGACCAGTGTCAAATCTTCCATTTTTGGGCAAGGTGATCGAGAGGGCAGTTGCCTTCCAACTCCAAGCAGTTTTGGATGACACTGATTTTCTAGACCCATTTCAAACTGGCTTCAGAGCAGGATACGGAGTTGAGACTGCTATGGTCGCCTTAGCAGATGATCTACGCCTGAGTACCGACAGGGGGAGTGTGTCCCTGTTGGTGCTTTTGGACCTCTCAGCGGCTTTCGATACCATCGACCATGGTATCCTTCTGGAACGCCTGAGGGGACTGGGAATCGGGGGCACTGTGCTTCAGTGGTTCCGGTCCTACCTCTCGGGTAGGTTCCAGATGGTGATGCTTGGGGATAGCTGCTCCACCAAAAAGGAGCTGCTATGTGGCGTGCCACAAGGAGCTATTCTTTCCCCAATGCTATTTAATATCTACATGAAACCGCTGAGAGAGATCATCCGGGGGCATGGGGCGGGGTGCTATCAGTATGCTGATGACACCCAAATATATTTCTCTATGCCTTCAGCAACAGCGTCAGCTAAGGATAGTGTGTCTCCTCTGAATGAATGCCTGGAGGCAGTAATGGGCTGGATGAGGAAAAATAAACTGAAACTGAATCCAGACAAGATGGAGTTGCTTGCTGTCAAAGGCCACAATCTGGGTTTGGAGGTATGTCAACCAGTTCTGGATGGGGTTACACTCCCCCTGAAAGACTGTGTTCGCAGCTTGGGGGTGCTTCTAGATCCGTCGCTCCAAATGACATCTCAGATAGATGCGACGGCTAGGAGTACCTATTATCAGCTTCGGCTGATACGCCAGCTGCGCCCCTTCCTAGAACTGGAGGACCTAAAGACAGTAGTGCACGCGCTGGTAACTTCGAGGCTCGACTTCTGCAATGCGCTGTACATAGGGCTACCTTTGTACCTAGTCCGGAAACTTCAACTAGTGCAAAATATGGCCGCCAGACTGGTTACTGGTACACCTAGGGGTGCTCACATCACACCAGTTTTAAAAGCACTCCACTGGCTGCCAATCAGTTTCCGGGCGAAGTATAAAGTGTTGGTTATTACCTTTAAAGCCCTACATGGTTTGGGTCCAGGCTACCTACGGGATCGCCTTCTCCCATACAATCCACCCCGCACACTCAGGTCCTCTGGGAAGAATTTACTTCAGTCAGCCAAAACTAGGCTGACGGGTACTACCCAGAGGACCTTTTCTTCTGCTGCTCCCAGATTATGGAATGGCCTGCCGGAGGAGATTCGTCAGCTCACCAGTCTTTTGGAATTTAAAAAAGCCATAAAGACTGATCTCTTCCGGCAGGCCTATCCGGCGGAATTTTAGGTTGCCTTTAAGATGTTTTTAAGATGTTTTTACGATGTTTTAATGATGTTTTAATGATGTTGTTTATGATGTTTTTAATATGTTTTAAGATGTTTTAATAGTATGTATTGTGTATTTTATATTTTTGTTGTTCCCCGCCTCGATCTAGACGGAGAGGCGGGTAAGAAATAAAATTTATTATTATTATTATTATAGGATTCTTAACCTCCAGATAAGACGAGGGGGAGTGCAACCCCATCCAACACCAGTCTCACACCTCCAACCAGACTGGCAGGTTTTCCCACACAGACTACTTCCATTTTATCTGGATTAAGCCTCAGCTTGTTTGCCCTCATCCCTCCCAAAACTGCCTCCAGACACCTGTTCAGGATTTCCACAGCCTCCCTGGAACTAACTGAAGGGAATGAGAAGTAGAGTTGCATGTCACCCATATACTGATCACACCTTAGACCAGGGATGGGAAACTGTTTTAGGTCGGGGGGGCTGGAGGAGCCTCCATGGGGCCCTCCACACCACAGTCTAGATTACATTAGTCATTGCATGATATTAGAGGCAGCCCACACCCACTGATTTCATCTGGTGCCTCCAGCTGGCACTTTGGTTGGTGACCCAGCTTCATTACATGTGGGCTTTCCCCAGCTGGGGAAAACCTGTGCGCAGCGAAGCCATCTCTGACTGAGGTACCGGGTGGAGCGACCTTTTGAAAGTCCAAGTAAACAGTGGATTATCCTTATCCAGTGTTGACACTCTCCTATAACTCTAAATGTTTGGTGCAGGGCTGGGAAACATGTGGCCTTCCACATGCTGCTGGACAACCCATCAGCCCTAGCCAGCATAGCGAATGGTGAGTGATAATGGGAATTGAAGGCCAAAACATCGGAAAGCTAAGCAGGGTAGGCCTGGTTATTACTTGGATGGGAGACCCCTCCTCTAGTTTCCTGCAATGAGCAGGGGGTTGGACTCGATAGCCTTGTAGGCTCCTTCCAACTCTATGATCTATGAAATCTATGAAATCCCTGGGTTAGCAAGACAGGGCTTACCATTGTAGAAGTCATGTTGATTTTTCTTCAGCTAGACTTGTCCTTCCATATGCTTGATAATTTTATCTTTAATAATTATTTCCACCACTTTACCCAGAACAAATATTAAGCTAACTGGCTTGTAATTTCCTAGACACCCCCCGCACCCCCCCTTTTAAAGGGTCCCTATTTAACCTAAATATTTAGAAGATTACTAAAACTCACAGCATTTCTGAGCAGCTTCAATGCAAAGGTCTTCTGCTGTATACTTGCCACACTTATACCAAAGAGAAGGCTTCTCTTGTAAATAGAATACTACTTCCAGTCCTTGCTCTTGAGCTTCTGAGTTCACTTCATTTTTCTTGGAGCTTCTCATTTTTGCACAGAAAGCCATAGCTTTGCAGTCTTCTTTTACACTTAAATACTATATACAAGGAAAGAAAGTGTGTTACAAAAAAGCATACGAAACCGTTAAAATATTTTATTCTGGCTTTGTTCCATATATTGCAGCTGAACATTAACCAGAACACTGGTTAAAGCCAATGGGAGATAAGAGAAAACAGAGGAAATGCACAATCCAGAAAAATTAAACAAAATGCTATTAAAAGGCAGGGCTCCAGTAAGAAACAATTATGGGCTTTGAGACCCAGAATTCCCTGCAGAAATGAGATGCTAGCAAATAACCCAACTTAAAGCCTTCAAAATTTTCACCTGGAATGGATAGGAATGATTAGGTTCTCTATTTTGATAGCAATCAATGTAAACTATTCCATTTTGGTCCTGGGGAAAAAACATTTTAGTTCGCTGTCATAAGAAAATAGAGTTTTAAACATTTAAATAATAATCTCTGGGACAACTTCAGCATTTGCTCTTTCTTACATCATAAACTTAGTGAAGTGGATGACTTAACATTTTTATTACAACACAAAGGAACAGAGAGTAGACTCCTGTGAGGTGATATTCCTTTATTTGCAAAGTATTTTAGTAAATGAAGAGTGCTGTCCTCCAAGGCTGAGTAGCACATGTCAGATGTCTCTGCCAAAGCCTTCTAGGGCAGTTACAGGATGTGGTGTAAGGGCTGAGGGCTACACAGGTACCTCAAGATACTGCTTGAGCTACAACTGGTATACCTATCTTGCTAAAGGAGTAGAGACCTATTTCAGCATTTTGCTAATGAACATGTTGTAGTGCCAACTTCTATTCTGCTGTGCCCCTCCTCAATTCTGGTCTATGTTTGTTATACCATCCACCTAGATGTCCTATAATATGCACAGATATTAAAAGGACACACCTTCATGCTAAAGTAACAAACCAGTAATAATAAATAAATGATAAATATTAGCAATAAATATTACCGATAATCGGAGAACATAGCACAAGATCTTACACTGTTGAATTTTTTCTCAACAAACCCTGGAAATGGCTAACTCAATAGAGAAAGTAATTGATTGTGTTCCATCAGTAATCCCTAGTCCGGGGTGGGTCACACCCATGCTCATTAGGTGTTGCATTCACTTGACTGGATTCTGAATTCATTATTGTTCTGCATAATACTGAGACAATGCTACTCTTTTCTTACTTGCTCTTCTGACCTCACTTTGAAAAAATAAAAATCCCTTCTTTGTGTGCTCAGGGTGTACATACCTATCCACTTAGCTGCCACGTCTTGCAACTGACAAAGTAGGCTTCAGCCCACAAAATCGTATGCTGCAATAAAATGTATTGTTTCTTTAAGGCAGGGATGGGCAACTTCTGGGATTTGGGGGGCCATATTGCCCCAAGACCCACCCAAGGGGGTCATATCCCTGCCACTCCCCACTGAAATTTGGTGTTGCAACTGCAGTTTAGCTTGAATACAAGGTGCAAGCTGCTGGTGCACCTTATTTTCAAGCAAGATTGTTACTCTTTCTGCTGCCGCCACTGCAGTGGCAAATTCAGCAATGGGGTCCGCAAAAAAGGTCAGGGGGAGGGGCCATGTTGCCCACCCCTGCTTTAAGGTATCAAGATGCTGCTGACTGACAGAAGCAAGGACTAAATTAGAGGCATAACTGGTTGTGTGTTGTTGTTTTGCAGTGTACAGTTTGGTTTTAATTTGCTTAGCTGTAATACACAAAAGAAAAAACATACCTGCATTTATATGGATGTTTGACCTTCGAAGCCAGCTGAATGGATATCTCTCTTCAAAACAATCCACAACCAATTCAACCCTGGTTGAGAGAAAAGGGCACAAAATTATAGATTTTAAGGACTAAGAGAGCAATCCTTACCTCTTGGATAACCATTTGGGAGAGGCTAGGAAAGGGTGGAGATCACCCTCCACCCCAGAGATTCCATTTATGCCTGTGTAAATCTATTGACAGAGATTTCCATCAATAGTATGCCCTGAAGTAAGGCACTCCAGGTGTGGGGTGGTTCTGGATCAACTGAATCGAAAGCTCCTCAGTTGCCTAAGAGGGGCCTGTATCGGGTCCCTTAGCTGCGCCTGCCTAGAGCTTTCAATGGGAGTTGGATTTAAGAAAGAAAAGATCTGCCAGGCTGAAAAGCCCAGCAAAGCTGCCCCCAACACCTCCCACCCTGGCCAAAGCAAGCCAGCAGGGTTGGAAGCGGTAGAGGATCTCCCCAACCCTGCATAAGATTCCTTTAAAAGGTTCTTTTCTAAAACCCTGCTCTGATCAACTAACTGGAATGTTCATTCAGCTAGAATATGTGTGTGTGTGTGTGTGTGTGTGTGTGTGTGCGCGCGCGCGCGCGCACCCGTGTGTGTGTGTGTGTGTGTGTGTGTGTGTGCCTTCCCTAACCTGGTGCCTTCCAGATGTGTTGGACTGCAACTCCCATAATTCCCAGTCATGGTCATGCTGGCTAAGAATTAAGTGAGTTGCAGTCCAACACATCTGAGGCAATAATTTTATTAAATTTTCCAAAACAAAAACAAATCATATTTGACTTTCGACTCTTTGTCTGACAACTATAACCAATCCATATCCAAACTAAATTTTCTCTATTTTCACAAAGAATATTTCTACTACCGTTACTAATATTCAAAAATCAAAACCCAAAAGTATTAATTCATTTTCCCTCCTCTTCAAGAAGTCCACAAGACTTTGCACCACCCACACAATGAAGCACTGTACACAGCAGGGCTCTCCAACCTTGGGTCCCCAGATGTTGCTGGCCTACAGCTCCCAGCATACCCAGCCAGCATGGCTAATGGCAAGGGATTCTGGGAGCTGTAGTCCAGCAACATCAGAGGACCCAATGTTGGAGAGCCCTGGTACAGAGACTAGGAGACCTTTATTGTTTCCAGCATAACATAGGAAGTCTGTCCAACCGACAATATGGCTTGGGTTTTTTATTTTTTTTATTATATTTATACCCCGCCTTTTTTCTTGCAAGGAACCCAAGGCGGCTTACATAATCCTCCTCCTTCTCCTCTCCATTTTATCCTCACAACAACCCTGTATGGGCCTTGTAGAAAGCCAAAGCTCTTCAGACGTCAAGAGTATGGAGGGTGTGCTCAATCAGTGTCAATGGTGAAGGAATGAATGCAGTCAGAACAATATCTTGGCTTAGATGGAACTCCGAGGTGACCTTAGGAAGGAAGGTAATGTCCGGTGAAAAGTCAAGTAGGGAGGGTCAACTCCCAGAGCACACAACTCGCTCGAGCGCCTAGCTGATGTAATGGTGACTAAAAACACAACTTTACACAAGGGAAGGTGAAAGTCCATCGAAGCTAAAGGCTTAGCAGTCAGAGCCTTTAAGATGACAGACAGACTCCAGGCAGGGACAACTGTCACAGGTGGCACTAGGTGATGGACACCCTTCAAGAACTGTCTGATCAGCGGGTGTGTGAACACCAAGGCCGCTGATATTGGTAGATGGTGTGCAGATAGCAGCCAGATAGACTTTGATGGAGGACAGCTTCAATTCCCTACCCATTGGGGAGTGCAGGTAGTTCAAAATGTATGGAACCGAGCAGGAGGTCAGATCCATGCCTAATGAATTTGCGAACATCAAGAAAGCTGTCCAATTCCTGGCATAGGAGCGGCGAGTAGACGGCTTGCGAGCTGTGTCTAACATTGCCTGGATCTCTGGAGGAAGAGATTGTGGCTGGCTTGTCAGCAGGGCTGCCATACCGTAAGTCACAGCATCCACAGGTCTGGATGCTGGATTTGATCTCTGTCCTGCATGGAGTGTCAATGTTGAGGGGAGCCAGCCCAGAGATACTCCCCTGCACATCTGTGGAGCAATGGAGCAAATTTGTGCGGAGCGAGCTTTCCTGCTGTGACCACCGACCTTGCACCATCACGCTCCAGAAATGTGCTCCCCATCCCAGAAGCGACACATCTGTCAGAATCCTGGTAGGAGAAGGCGTAAGAAAGGGCAATCCTCCCTCTAGATGAGATCTGACTATCTACCATCGAAGGGAGTCACAGACGTCAGTACAAAAAGAGAGGTAAGTCCGGTGTGTGTCCTGTTAGGGATCAAAGGCGTGGATGAGCCAGTTTTGTAAGGATTGCATCCGAAGGCATGAGAAAGCGACCACCAACACCATGGAAGCCATGAGACCAAAGGAGCCTTTGGATGGTATGCACCTTTGACCTCTTCTCTCTGTACAGTCTTTTGCCAACTTGGGGATAGTCAGAACATGGTCCGTAGGAAGGAAAGCGCTTCTTGAACGAGCATTGAGGGCTGCTCCGATGTACCTGATCATCTTCATTGGGAGAAGCACTGACTTCTCACAGTTGACATAGAGGCCTAGGTTGTTAAGAGTCAGTGTCATTCTCAGCACTTGTTTGAAGCCGGATTTGGTAGAGTCCACAATGAACCAGTCATCCAGGTACAGGAAGATCTGGATCCCTTGGGTGTGCAGGTGGGCGCACACAACAGTAACACACTTCGTGAAGACCCTCGGTGCCATGGAGAGTCTGAAGAGTAGTACCTGGAACTGGTAGGCAGCAGACCCTACACAGAATCGGAGAAAGAGCGGTCTGTCTGGATGAATCCCGATGTGGAAGTAGGCTTGAGGTTGATGGACACAAACCAATCACCCCAGTGGAGGAGAGGTAAGATTGACTGGAGCATGTTCATCCTGAATTTCCTTGGTGTAATATAGGTATTGACATCCTGCAGGTCCAGGATTCCTCTTGCATGCCGGGGTCAGAACTGGTCAATCGATCTCAGCGCAGGAGCAGAGAACCCGTATGTGTGTGAAGCACAGAGACCATGAAGAAGAACTGGTAGTATTGCCCCTTTCTTGAGAAGAGAAGCAACCTCGGCCCGCAAGGGTTTTAAGGGCTTCATGGTACAGATGCCGAAGAAAGGAGGCAGGATGTTGAACTCGATCCTGTAACCATGGTGGATGATTTTCAGGACCCAGGAGTCGGTTATCAACTTCCACATCAGTAAGAAAGATGCCAGACGGTCACTGAATCGAAGATGAGGTGAGCAGGCTGGAGTTGATGGTGGAATTGTTATTGCAGTCAAAGACACCATTTGCCAGAGTACTAGTCCCCTCTCCTTCTGGAGCCCTGGTACCAAGGCTGGTTGTATGTACATCTTGGTGACGATGGCTGCTGTGCATGAGAGGACTATCACTTTGCTGGTGAGGAAGGAATGATGGCTGCTGCTTAAAGGTAGGTGAAGGCGGGTATTGGTTGAGACCCATCTTTTTGGCCGTTGTAGGGGCTTTTTGGACTGAGTCCATTGCTTCATCAGTTTTAGTGTTGAAGAGCCCCTTGCCATCAAAGGGAAGGTCCTCGATATGTGAGCATGCCTCTTGATTTAAGCCAGTGGCGTGGAGCCAGGCATGTCAGCTTAAGGCAATAGAACTATTGATGTGGGGCAGTGTTTATTTGCTGCCTGGACAGCTTCATCGCCTCCGCATGGAAAATGTGAGCCAATTCCCTGCAGTCATCTGGTAAGTAGTCACACATGGCCCCAATTTTCTCCCATAAGAAGAGTTGATACCAGGCCATGGCAGCCTGGTAATTGGCAACTTTAAGGCTGAGTGTAGCAGATGAATATGCTCGGCAACCCATCAGGTCCAGGTGGCGGCATTCCTTATTGACCAGGGCCAAATGTTGTTTTCTGAAATGGCCCTGGGAGGACTCAACAATAATTGAGGAATTTTGCATCCTGCTTTTGCACTTGGTACATCCTGTCAAGCATCTAACGATGTTGGAGGCATCGAAGATGGATTCTTGCAAGCAGTTTTGACTGTCTGGAGTAAGGTAGAGAAAAAAGGAATAGTGATCGGTGCTGCCTCCTCTGAATATACTGCACTGAACAGTGGGTCCTTTATCCTCTCCTCTGCTTGCTGAATAGTGATCCCCAGGGACTCCGTCATCCAGTGAACCTGCTCGGAAAAGTATCCGATGCCATCAGAAAAGGGAATCTGGGTCTTTGAATCTGACCATAACATCCAGTGATGAGATGGATGGACCAGGTGAGGACGTGGACGGCGAATCTGAGAGGTAGTCATCAGGGGAGGAAGCCCATGGAGAACGCAAGATGGCTGATGGCTTGGCTATCGGTGTCGAAGAAGGCGTCCGAGAGATAGTAATCGGGGAGGAAGCCCATGGAGAACACAAGATGGCTGATGGCTCGGCTATCGGTGTCGAAGAAGGCTGCGTGACTGGAAGAACAGGAACAGGTGCCGCTGTTTGTTTCGGTACTGTAGCAGCCGGTATTGATGGCTTCGGTATTGCAGCAGTCTGTATCAAGCGCTGCAACCTCGACTCCCTCGGTGGAGGAGGAGGTGGACGGGAGTCCTCATGAGTGGGAGGTCTGCATAACGAAGCTGAAGGCTCCTGATAGAAACGAGGTGGGACCACTCAGTAGTATCTAGGATCACAGTAAGGATCCCTCCATCTCCTGAACAGTCAGTCTTCCCAGTAATTACAAGGTCTTGGTGATAGTGACCATTCTGATCTTCTCTCCCAATCGGATGAGAGGGAGCAGGAATGGTAGCAGACTTCCTGATCTGGGCTTCTTCCCTTCCTGTGGTGTGTTTCTATCCACTGTGACAAAGGAGAAAGATGGTGTTGCTCTCTCAGTGGCGAGGGAGGGTGTTGAGGCAGTTCCCTCAGTGGTGAGGCTTAGTCCTGAGGCTGTCGGGGGGGAGGGGGAAGAGTCATGCAACTCGCCTTCAAAGATCAGTACCTGGGTTGTTGGTACCGATGGAGATTGTGTGGTCCAGATTGGCAGTGGAGTCGTCGATGTCGAAAGTGTTTGTCTCAGTGAAGAGTGAGACTCTCTCGACTCCTTTTTCCTCTTCTTTTTCTGCTCTGGGTCTGGCTTTGAGAAGTGCACCTTTTTAGCTAGCTTCTTCACTGTTTTAAGCATCAATGAGCAGCCTGGAGTTGGAGGGTTTCTCCCTACAGAGAGGGTCTGGCCCAGAGGATAGACAGAAATTGCCTGAATAGGCAGTGAAGAGGTAGCCAACATGGTGGTAGTGACTCTCAGCTGGTCCACAGCTTCCAAGACTTTCCTCCAAAGAACTGCCCAAAGTCGATCAGAGAGGTTTCATCTTGCTGTTTTGTGAAAGCCTGGAAGTGGGGACATGTATCCACTACGTGCCCCTCACCCAGGCAGAGAAAGCACAGAGGTTGACCATCCTTCGGTGGCAATTTGCTGCCGCACCGAACGCACTTCCTAAACGGGGTCTTCACGGCCATTTGTGTCGAGAGAGTAAATGAAACTGAAATAAAAGTATACAGATAAAGTGGGGAAAATGTTAGAAAGACGATAGAAGGAAAAGAATAAAACTATTACAGTAAGACCTCAGCGATTTTTCATCAAAAGACGCAGAGAAGCTCCTCCGAGGCAACCACAAAGGCAATCAGAGAGGACCTGAGGGAATAGGCAGGAACCCGCTAAGGACATGCACAATAGAATGGTAGAGGAAGGGTTTCCACCTAAATTCCTCAGCTAGAGAAATTTCCCGAAATAGGCTCCACGCAGGTGCAGAGCCCATACGTGTGATGCACAGAGACCACAAAGAAGGAACAAGAAATACAAGCTTCCCTGTTCCCCAGATTGTGAAAAGGCATTTTCTTATTTAACTATGAGTTTTGAGACACTTCATAAAATAATGCTGCAACCAATAAAATATATTTTTAAAATGAGGGTAAGGTCTACTAAGGTGATTTACTTTCCAGGTGATTCAGTACTGGAAGGCAAAAGAACAATGAACTGAATAGCAGAACACATGAATACAATGTGTCAGAACCCTGCCAAATGGATGGGGGAAAGTGACTCCTACACCCGGCACTCTTAGCATGATATAGGATTACAGAGGGTTATGTTCACCATAGTTCCATGAGGATCTTTCTTCCCCTCCCACTTGGCAATTCCCTGCTTCCTATCCTAGTTTGAGGAAAACTTACAATTGTTTAAAGTGCTTCATATTTTAGTACTGATGCTTTTTGACCCACAACAGAGCAGTTAGACAGAAAAGGAGCTCAAGTGTCCATCCTCAGACTATCCCCTGACCCTATTGTCTCTTTTTATTCTATGGCTGAGAGAGGGGCCATGCAAGCTATCCCATGGCAGCCAATGGGCAGAATAGTGTTGCCTTTTGCAAGGGTATTACAGAGAAGAATGTGGGTATGGATTCACACACACCGGCAAACACAGATGTAACATGGGAAAAAACATGGTTCAATCTCTGCACCTCTTTAAAGCAGCTGATAGGGCTGATTCTATTTTGATCAAACCAGTGTCACTGGAGGAATGGAATGTTTTCCCTATGCTGTTTTTCCTGGTGTTTGCATTTAATATGGAAGTCTGAACATTCAGTCTCTAATTAAAATTGTAACCCACATCCCAAATGTGGCTGCTTTAAAAGTTGTTTAAAAAGTTGGATCTCCCATTTCACATCTGTTTTGGATAAACTTGTGTGGCAGCAGTGGTGCAAGCACTGGAGGTGGGGGCAAGTGGTACGGAGATGGCCCCATTCAGATCACTGAGCCCAGAGCAAACAGATCTCATATGCCAATTACCCATGCTCTTCCTCATGAAACTACAGGCTTCAGTCCAGCAAGCGTAGAGGTGGGCAACCTTTTGGCCTGAAGGCCACAGCTGGGTATAAAAACTGTATGGTGGTCTACAAATGCTAAATAAACTGACTGATTTTTGAACAGCATTCATTTTGGCAAGGGAAAAGGAAAACCTAACTGTCATCCTTTTTTAAAATTGCTTTTTTCCCAGAATGCTTGCAAATAAATGATGTAGACTTGACACTATCTCTCTGGTCAATGCAAGTATTTAGCAAATGAATAACAAATATTGTATATAATTTAAGTACAAGTAGTAATAAAGCAAACATTTACATAGCACTCTGTTTTCAAAACATTTCACATGCATTTTCTTTACAATAGTTCTATAAAGGTAGGCTAATATTGTTATTCCCCCATATTACAGATGGAGTGTTTAGGCTGAGAGGGAGTGGCTTGCCTAAGAACATGTACTGAGATCATGGCTAAAACCAAGAGTATCAGTTTGAGTATCCTGTGCCCAGTGTTTTCTTCCTTGTTACTGCTCAAGTTTAGTTGCTGGGCAGCTGCTCGACACCTACACTTCTTTCCCCATTTAGTACTTTTTGTCCATTTGCTATCATATGGAGCTCTCTCCCCCCTCCCCTTGTCTTCCACCTCAGACATTAAAGCAAATATGAGTTTAGTAGCAAACACTGCCATTATATATCTACATTAGTTGAAAGCTACAAACTTCTGAGCATTTACTCAATGGTAGCTTGGTCTAAAGTTCTACAAGTTTATCAGTTTGCCAGCCACAGTAAAATCCCCTAGAGATATCTCAATGGGGGGAATGGGACTTGTGTATTGCTAACATTTTTTATACTTCTTAGAGTGAGATCCAATGGTGTCGATCCATGAATAGAATGGGCACCAGGTTCGTGGAACATATTCCTCCACCCCTTTGCCGCTCCCCACAAATTTGTTCCAAAGGGTTAGGGACCCTCCAGAACAGATGGGGGGGTGCAGAGGGAGGAGGCAAAGTCCACTCATGTGATGTTGGATGTCACCCAAAATTTTTCAACTTATTGCCTTTTATCTATATTTTGATCCCATCTTACAGTACCCCTCCCTCCCTATTTTCTCTGATGTTTTGTTAACATTAAATAGCTATCTAAGGGCTACTGACAGTAGGGCTACTGACAGTTTCCACAGTCTGAAAACAGCAAGTCCTTAACTTGCAACTGGCAGACTACATTGGCAGTAAAGTCTATTGAAAATCAATGAGAACTTTCTTCAGGTAAATATGCATAGCATTAGGTAATAATTTCAAACTGTGTGGTTTGCAGAAGAACTGTTGCTTAATAAAAAATATAAAAGTCTGTTCTTCAAAATCTATAGTTTAATTGTAGGATCAGGACTGTAGAAGATTCAGGAGCAAATAACCAAAGCGGTTTGAATGACACTTGACCTTGGAAACAACTTTGTTTTATTTGGGAGAATTCAGCTGAAATTTGCTATTTGCTATAGCAGTCCTATGCCTTGCATAAAACACCTTTCACACAATGCTACTTACAGATGGGGACCCCAAGTCAGGTTTGCATCAAAGTTTCAATCAATTTCCCCTAAAAAACATAAATAAAATACTACATTTCTCTCTAACTTAAAAAATAATGTAGTTACAATTACATTTCATCATCAACATGCTAAACCTACACTCACAGTCTCATAAAAATGAGGTTACCTACCAATCAAACATGAGCATTAATTTCAGGTTTTTCATCTCATAAAAATGGCTGTGTCCAGCTTAACAGCTCTTGCTTCTTGAAAGTTCTGGGCTTTCAGCTTCTCTGACAAAGCCTAGATAGGATTGTTGTTCTGTGCTTATGTGGTGGTGGAATTGGGCCAAGCAAGGCAGAAGAGTTAGTTAATATAGAAGGGTGGATAAAAACTGATACTTAAATAACAACCCCCCAAATGATTTTTTTTTTTAGTTAACAAAAGCGCCAAAGCCATATTTTCAAAAACTCTGAATTGCCAAGATTTCTAAATCTGTGCCAAACTTGTCTGTCAACTTATCCCTAATTCTAGCCTTAGCAGGGCACAGATTGCCAAGAAACAGAGAAAGGAATGCTAGTCTGCTGGCTGAGATTCAGAAAAGAATCCATTCTGCAGCTAAGACATAAACAGCAACCTTAATATCATCTTGGGTTCTGTCTGCTACTGTTAAAAGGGGTAGCTGGGGGACTTTTTCTTGTTCCCAATTCTGTAGGCTGACTTATATTAACTTTGCTCACATGAAAATATGCCTTGCTTTCAATTACAGCTCAGAAGATAACCACCACAGCATTTGTCTATGCCAATTAGCACAGATTTTAGTGTGCAGAGTTTTCTCTGTGGTTCCAATGAGCTGTTAATTTGTCTGGCTCATCACTGGCATATTTTGAATAAAGCTTAAAGATAAGAAGTCTTCCAAGCAAGCTTAGAATTGCAACAAGGTTCAAAAGAGTTGCCCTTTACACAATTCATATATACATTGATGCCACCTTGGATTCCTTGCAGGAAAAAAGGAGGATATAAATATAATAAAATAATAATTTAAAAAAGCTAACCTATCGCCCTTAAAGCAAGATGTCTTTTTATGAAATGCTGAGTAAAAAGCAACTGAAAATGCTTTTAGAGATGTAAATAAATAAACAAACAGAAGCAGGTTCACAATGAATTCTGGGTAATCAATATCAACAACTAATTGGCAAGGTGGTCTGGATAATATCTAAAGATAAAATGCTGAGATAATGTCCAACACTCAAGGTCATGGGATTATTTGAAGGATGAAGAGTTGTAAGACTTAATGGTCAGGATCAAGGTTTATCTGAAGAGTGTTAGAATGTAAAACTTTGTTTTATTATTCAAGGTTGAAAGTGTATGTAAATGTTTTGCTTATCAATTAATAAGCAAAAGATATTGTATGAGATATAAGCATCAAAAAGTTTGATAGACACATGTCTAAGGGTGCAATCCTATGGCCTCCCAACCTTGTCTGGGAGGCCATAGGATAGGTCAGAGTCCCAGCTGCAACCCCAGAAATGCTTTTGGAGCAGGCATTGGGAGGGTGTTCCCAGGGGTGGGGAGGGGAGGAGTAAGGCACCATTGTCCTTTGCGAAATCCAGGCAGTGCCTCAGCCTCTCCTCCTTGTGAGGAGGAGAAAACCATTGAGATGGCCAAAATCACCCATCTAAATGTTTTGGAGGGTGAGCGGTGTGTGGAGGCAATCCTAGTTGCTGCACTCCTCCCGCCTTCCATTGAATGCCTGTAATCCTCCGAGTTAGGAGGGTTACCAGCACACACATCAGATGGGACTGTAAAAGAATTTACATACTTAGGTCTTATTAGTAATTTTTTTTAGTAAGCTGTTTTGTCAAAGATAAAATTCAAAATTAATCTTATCTAACCTGAAATGTTTAAGCCTTCTTTGTATGTTTTAATCTCATGGGAATTTTGAGGCACTGTGAGCCCAAATTTATGGGACAGTGGATAATATTAGCTATGAGGTAATCTCTACACAAAAGTTGGTATGTATGATCTAATTTTGGAATGAGATAGCTTCTTTACCATCTAGATTAGAAGCAGCCCTGTACAGAGCTGTGGTAAGATCTTGGCGCTTAGATGAAAGCTCTACTTTTAGACTATTAAAACTAGGAAGCTTTGATAACAAGAAATGTTTAGGAACTACTGCTTCCTGTTAAACTATTAACATCTTTACCGATGCTCTCTTTTATAACGCAAATATTTTTTTTAACCTTGGGAAATATGTTGTAATTTGATATTATGCTTTATTGAGAGTTTATTTATTAATATAAATGAAAATGAATTGAAAGGTTTTTCCCTTACTACAAAACCAAAAATTATAACCATCTAAAACAATTCCTGGTGTACCCATTGTTTGAAGTGTATTAATCAGGCTATAGCTGATTGACAGCCAACAGTTTCCTAGATACTTGAACAATAGATAAATAACACTCAGAAAAGATGCCCTAAATGTCCCAGCGGTGGCTGGTGCTGATTGGGACTGGTGGGCCAGAGCCAACTAATTCTGGTTTTGTCCCCATCCTCCTCTCTGGAAATGACACCTAGACACTTAAGCACTGCAGTACAAAATAACACCAGATTAAGAGCACACCCAAAATGCAAATTCAAAGCCCCACTTAGAACCACGTATACACAGAAATGGATCCTCTTGCATTTCTGTGAGTTTTACATAGGATCTTTCCCCAAATCACTATCAAATCACAAACAACATCTGTCTCTATGGACTGAAGTGTAAGAATCACAGATCCTGTGCTTTCCAGCACCACATGGTGGAAAAACATGGACCCAAGGCATAGATCTTTTTATTTTTACATGGGATCTCACCTAAACCAGCATTAAATCACAGAATACATCTGTGGACACTAACTCCCCAACCAGGTATGTAGAGTTTCACCAACTGTTCCCACAACCTGAAGTCAAGTTCCCACAGCACTTTCTCCTTGGCTGCCTGATACAGTAGAGGAAAGTGTACCCCATCCTGCTAAAGGTAGTGCCCACCAGCAACTTATAATTGGAGGTCAAGGAGTGTCTTGACACTTCTGCTGCTTTCTCTCCCACTGTTTAATGTAAAGCCCAGGAATGAGCTGGAGTTTCTGCTCTGAAACAAACAATGAGAAGGATCTCTCTCTTGGCCTGAAAGAATATAGAGGGAGAGCTTTATAAGAACAGGGCCCTGTAAGTAGGGAGGGTTTTATGGTTGCACCAAGAACTAGTTCCCTCAAAAGTTAAAACTATGCCTCCAAATATCATTCAATTCTGCCAAAAAGTGAAAAGGTTATAGGTAGTTCCCTAGTTAAAAATTCAAAATGTAAAGGCTACATACATAAAAGCTCCTGCACCTATTTGTCTGAAATTTTGCATGCTTCATCCACTAAGAGGCCACTAGACTTGAAAATATTGTCTAATTCTGTCACAAAGCAAAAAGATTATAGACATTTGTTGCTTTCCCCATTATAGGGGAGTATCTTCAAAGCACTCTAGTTTTCACTTCTCCCCTTCCACCCACAAACCTCAAACTGGCCTTCCATCTGAGTTCCTATCTCTACCCTGGCTGCTTCATTTTAAACACATTCTCCAACCCAAGAGAATCTCTACCCTGGCTGCTTCATTTTAAACACATTCTCCAACCCGAGAGAATTCCATTTTTCCAACTCACCTGCTCCTACTGTAGGCTGACTGCTTTGATCTGAGCTCTCCTGCTTCCAGCAGGGAGTCCTAGCAGCAAGATACATAAATGCTGCAACTTGATTGGCAGTGGCCATCATTCACAAATGCCCTATTCAGCAACAAAAGCTGTGTCACATCTGCCATGGGGACACCCATTTAAAGGGGAAATGTGGGAAATGGCAGAGCATTTGTCCAGGATGCCCTTCCTGGATACAGTTTTTACATCAGAACACAAGGGTTTAAAAAATTTTTATTGAAGTGATGTGCACAGGGGAAGAGCCACTGGAATACCTGTACAGTAGTAGTCTCCTACACTAGCCAGAACAAGTGAGGACAAGCGAGTGAATGACTGGAGGCTTCATGACTGGAGAGAGAGAGAGAGAGAGAGCATGAATGCATATGTCCCTGTGAAAAAAACATGGGAGCCCTGTCAAAAGAAAACAAAACACACTTTTAAAGAGAATCGAAATTTTGACAGCTAGCTGTCAAAACCTCCGGGTTCCAGTAAAAGGGGGTGGGCTGCATTTTTCCATCTTCCCAAGCACCAAGAATTTCAGGAAAGGGTGGAAAGGTTGGAGGCACTGGGACCTATCAGGGGAACACAAAAAACCCTGAGGATCCCACTGCCAAGGGGGGATAAATCCCTCCACCCCCTTTTCATTAACAAAGATCACTGGCATCTTTGCTTTGAATTGACAGCTGTCAAGACAAAGCAAAGTACAAAAGAACCTACTTGGAGCCTCTCTGGGTCACTGTCCATGGTTAGTACCTGCTGCATTTTAACAGCAGGTACCCAGGAAAGGTTTCCCATTTTTGCACCCACAGAAATGTGCACAATTGCATCTCCGGAATTGCGCAATTCCAGCTAATTTTTAAAAATACGTTAATGAAACTATTTGTGCACAATTGAGGTACTTTTTTAAAAAAAAAAAGGTGGCGAACCACCAACAACCCCTCCAATATGCCGCTTGGGCTGTCAGTGGCTATCAAAATGGAAATAGCAAAAAGCGATCTCTAGGTGGGGAAAGTAAAAAGGGGGGAAACCACGGCAAGCTAAAATGCCTCTTGATCATGGTGAAGAAGGCAGCGAACCAGTGATGGTCACCCCACCATGTCGCTTGGGCATCAGTGGGGCAACTGGTACTGGCTGTAGCTCAGGCGCGCTTGGCAAAAGCAGCAAAGGATTTTTTATTTTTTTTGCTGCTGTTGTTGAGAGGTTGGCTTGCCATTCATTGCCCACAACCCACAGTGGGGGACAGTTGTCCAGGCTGGGATGACACGCCAACCCACCATTGGTGAAACAAACCCTACTACAGATCATGGGTTCTCAGGGAGGTTTGTTGGGGAAAAAACAAGCCACCCTGAGGAAAACAGTCTGAGTTCGGATGCTATGACAACCATGGCTCACTGTCCATGGTGGGTCGTTGTGATGTGCAAACCATGTCTCAAGTGCCAGATCAGACCTATATAAGTATCTCTTACAGCAATACTGACAATACAGAGTTATGTTTTCAGTCAGTTGTAGGTTTGTCAGTTACAAGGGTGTGAGTTAGTAATACATGCCAGTAAACAAACCTAGTTCAGCTTTCTGGTATACACTTTACTGCAATCATCCCAGTTCACACCTTAAATCTCCTTAACATATCAAATGGAATGTATGACTCAGATGGAATACCATTATGTAACTCAGATACATACTCAGCATCAATATCTCTTATGTACCTGAGAACTACCCTGCTAGTTCTACAGCAACATTTGCCATGGGCATAATCTTTTAAGCCGTCAACATATCCACATGTACTGGATTTCATTTAGGAAATGAAACAGTGCAGATTCTGGAGAAGCTTGCACAACAAGTTAGTGCCGAGTGATAACAAACTCAAAGAAGAAAAACAACTAAACTAAATGTCATAGTTGACACCCTGCTCAGCAAAATACTTACTCAAAGAAGTACTTTTCAGTTCTGTTTCCCAGGTTGCTACCCTAAGTACAATTGCTGGATATATTTCTAGGAGCAAAGCACACTACAGTTTAACCACTGCCATGCCCATGTGCAGTGTCTTAATTAAAAAAGAAAACCAAACTTTCATTATCTGAGTACATTCATTTTAATTGTTTTTAATGGTCATCTCCATATTTTTACTATGCTGGAAGCCATCTGGAGCACCTTTTGTTATAAAATGTGGGAATTAAAAAAGAAGAAAAGAATACATTTGAAAAACATACCAGAAATGAAAGGGACATGCTCCCAAGCTCCCAAAGGTATATGGGTATTGAGCGACCCATAAGAGAGATGTAGAAAAACTTCCCCTTATTTTTGGACTTCCGGTTAGGATTTATGGCAATCTGAACGCATCACCATCAGTGGGGAAACAAAAGCTGTGTATTGCGGGCTGGGAACAGTAACCAGTCGGCGAAGGACTTTACTATCACTCCTCGCTGCCTTCGGAGCCTGGGATCAGGTAATAAGATTACCAATCCTGATTTCTCAATGATTTATGGATTACTACATCTGGTTTGGTATAAAGAGAGATCTTCTCATAGCAACTGAGCTTCTTTTTACTGTAAGTACACCAACTTCTCAGAAACAAAAGAAAAAATAAATAAATAAATACTGGAAAGAATTAAAAGATTCACTATGTTACTGCAAAAAGTTTGATGAAGAGAAGTCTTAGAAAGCAGGTTCTTTAACCTATTTGGGGTTTTTTTAAAAAGTTTTTTTCTTACTTTTGACAAAAGCCTAAACGGGGGGGGGGGGGGAAGCAGCTAGGTAATTGACTGGTTTGCTGTGAACTGTCTGTTGCTTATGCCAAAAAAGCTGTCTGTTTGGAAGTACGGTATTTCTACAACAAAATATATGGTCAAGAATGGGCTGTGATGTGGCTGAAAACCTCAAGTTGGATTGTATTGTTCTAGGGTTGCTTTCAGAAAAAATATAGAAGACAGAGGTGAATAACAGAGTAATGACAAGGATGAAATTCCAGAAGAGAAAAAAATAGAACCACCAAATGGGGAAGAAGTCACCAGAGGAAGAAGCTTGGTTTTGATGGACCTGAGTCAAAAGGCATATTCTGTGAGAATTGGAGTTGATATGGAGTTCATTCAAGGGAAAGATTGTCTTACTTTGCCAGAAAAATAACAGATCAAGCTCTCCAGTGATATCTTGTGACTGAAATGAACGTGGATGGTACGGATGTACCTACTTGAAAGGAGCTGCTAATTGGGATTTTTAAGAGGAGAGATGAAGCCCTTGTGATTTTAAAGCTGAAGCAGAAGAAGTGTCTTTGATCGAGGAAGATTATGGGATGGGTTTTAATAAGGAGAAGGGTTGCTGGATATTGGACTGGAGATGGTTGAATCTAAAAGAGAATCCCTTTTTATAATGGTATTGTATATTGACCATTATAGTATTGTTAAAACAGGTTACAAATGTTAAGGATTTTTCTAATTTATAAATGTTAAAGATCTAAAGTAGAAGGGGGGCTTCAGGATTTTGAACAAGGTAGTTTTGAACTTGAAGGATTTATGTATAAGAAGAAGGGTTGCTGATTATTGGACTGGTCAGTGATGGTTATAAGAAGAATGGCTGTTGATTATTGGACTGGTCAGAGAGGGTTAAATTTATGTTATTAATCAAGGAAAGAATAGCTATGTCTTTGCTATTAAAAAAAAGAGAGAACCCTTTTTTAAAAAAGGAAATATAAGAGAAGTTATTGTTAAAATAGGTCATTGGTGTTAAGGGTTTCTCCAATTCATAAATGTTAGAATGATTTAATGCAGGGTTTTTAAAAAAAAAGATTTTTGAACAAAGTGGATTTGAATTTGAAAGGGATTTAGGTAAATGACTAAGTTGAAGGATTTTAATAAAAGAAGGGGTAGCAAAGAGGCTGGATCTGGTAGAATAAAGTAGGGTTATATGTATTAGTAATAAGTTGGTATTAGTAATAAGTTAGAAGGCATGTACTGAATTCTGAAAAAACTGAGCTTAAAATGTTGGGGTGAGGTTTTGGTGAAACAGTGGGGAAATATGTGGTTAAAAAGGCTAAAATCAATATGAAGTTTAGTCATGCAACTTTATTAATATATAAGAGTAGAAAGACTTAATATTGTTTACAATAAAAGAAAGGTTAGTGAAGACAGTGGATTAAGCTGAGAGGGTTAGACTTTCTTTGTTATTCTGTTGATATAGAAAAGGGCTAATATTATTGTTTAGGGTTGAGTGGAAACCTCTAATAGACTTTTTGTAGAATTTGGGAAAATAAAGATTGGTATATGTGTGAGAGGAATGAACTAGAAGAAAAATGTTGGACAATAGAAAAAAGTGAGGTATTTTTGTATCTATAGAGTAAGAGTAACTATTGTTATTTGCTGTGGAGAAGATTGGAAGTCCATTTTAGTTTAGTTTGTTGTTGTTCTGTATTTTGTAAAGTTTGTGTTTTAATTTTCTCAAATAAAATTTATTTTTTTAAAAAAGAAAAACTTCCCCTTATTTTTATTCATTTATTTATTTGACTTGTACCCCACCTTTCTCCCAAAAATGACACTCAAGGCAGCTTACAATCATTAATAAAACATGACAAAAACAATAAATGCATTAAACACACACAAACACATAACAATAACAGAGTAAAACTATCATCCAACCCAATAGACCTGCTTACTCACCAAAGGCCTGCTTGAATAAAGCAGTCTTTTCCCTGCTGGCAGAAGGACAACAGAAAGGGAGAGAACCTAGCTTCCCTTGGCAGGAAATTCCACAGCCAGGGGATGGCTACTGAGAAGGCCCTATTTTGCAACAGTCTTGAAAGAAGAGCCTCTCCAGAAGATCTTAAGAACCAGGCAGGCTTGTATGGGAGAAAGCGGTCTTTCAGGTAGCCTGTTCCCAAGCCATATAGGGCTTTATCGGTCATAACCAGCACTTTGAATTCTGCCAGGAAACAGGCCAGTAACCAGCAGTGAAGCTGTTGTAACAAGGGAGTTGCGTGCTCCCTATAACCAGACCCAGAGAACAGTCTGGCTGCTGTATTCTGGACGTGCTGAAGTTTCTGAATAGTTTTCGAAGGCAGCCCCACGTAGAGTGTGTTACAGCAGTCCAAATGTCCCCCCTTACTCACCATTTTTCTAACAAAACAAAGCCGCAAACATTGTAACCTTTGTAGGGGAGTTGTTCCAGATCCCTGATCATTTTGGTTGCCCTTTTCTGCACCTTTTCCAATTCTACAATATCTTCTTTGGGGTGTGCTGACCAGAACTGTGTACAGTAAGCAAAGTGTGGTCACTTCGATTACTGTATAAGATTTGTATAAGGGCATTTAGATATGAACAGTTTTTTATTTTCTGTCCCTTTCCCAATCATCCCTAGCATGGATTTTCCTTTTTCTCCAGCTGCCATACAGTTGATATTTTCATTAAGCTATCCACCACTATGCCCCAAAACCTTTTGCTGGTCAGTCACTGCCAGCTCAAACACCACAAGTGTATGTGAAGTAAGGATTTGTAGTCCAATGTGCATCACTTTACACTTGCTTACAGTGAATGGCATTTGCCATTTTGTTGCCCATGCACAGAGTTTAGAGAGATTCTTTTAGAGCTTTTCACAGTTTGCTTGGGTTTTCACTACCCGGAATACCTTGGTGTTTTTACTGATCTGTAAGCTGCTCTGGGAAACTTTCCAGCTGAGGTGTAAGGTATAAATGCTTTAAATAAATACATTATTACTTCCCTCCATTATGAGCTGCCTGATTACTTCTACATTCTGCTTCCTGTTACCGGTTACTAATATCTTAGCCCATGACTGCAAAGTTTATTCAGGAACTTTTGGTGAGGTACTTTTCCAAGCTTTTGGGAACTCTCAGTATAGCATGTCTACTAGATCACCCCTATCCGACTTCTATCATCCTGAACTATCTTGATTATATTGTGCAAACCTTGGCTCTCTAGATTTTCATACCAACATGTAGCATATTTGTTCTGAATAAATTCATCAGTGTTACATTTAGACAATTCAATTTAGTAGAGGAAACTTTGCAGAACGACTTTTAATTCTATTTACAGTACATTACAGTCACACTTGGGGAATAAACAGACAAGTGAACAAAACATAGTTTTTGTGCAAATATAGGCAGAAGTTCATCAGTGAAGTTACAAAGGCCATAGAGTATTTCAAGAAGTCAACTGGAAAGACAGCCTTAATTGTAATGTGTGTTCATGATAACTGAGATGCACACTACAGTTAAGGCAATAACCTAGTACGGATTATCATATCTTGTCTTATTAAGCAGAGATATCACCAAGACTTTTGTCCATGGATGCTTTACAGAGTGAGAAAACCAGAAAGCCTTTGGTTCCCATTTCATCTGAACCAGGAAACTAGTGTTATCAGCTTCCAACCAAGCCAGGACATTTAACATGGTTTGAATGAAGTTGGTTTAATATCCTGGCTTGTTCCAAAGCTAATAATCAATGTTTTCTGGTTTGGATGAAACTGGAGCCCCAGGCTGGCATTACTATGTAATAAACAAATGAAAGCTTGATAGTATTTGTGGGAAATTATTTAATCCAAGTTCAGCTCTCATATGTTCATATCTTGTTCCACAAAAAACACATGAAGTTACTAGGAGATAATATAAGAAAGTTAGTGTGTTTTGCCTTCCTACACCTCTTTCAGAAATACACCACACACACACACACACCATGCACACCAGGGTGCATTGAAATACCCCCCTTATTACTGTAACTTCAAACACAGACATTGAACAGACGTTGAACTCTTTCCTCCAGCCCTTATTTCCTACAGCATTTTGGAGGGGTGTGTGAGTAGCTATTAAAACTTATTTTCAAGAGTTATGTTTTAAAAACTTCCTTGTAAGAGTTATGTTTTAAGGACAGGAAGAATTGGGCAAGTGCTGCTCTCTTTCACCCAATTACACTCATTTTTCAGCTAATTATCATTCCCTCTAAGAGTGAGCTTCTCAGTACCTATCAGTATGGAAGCAAAATACAACCAACAAGTAAATGGTGTCTATATACTTGAGGGACTTCCAAGATACTCAGAATTATGTCCACCCAGAAACAGGTCTTACATTATGTGGGAAATATATTTTTAAAGCTTTTAAGGATCTGGCATCAATGAAGTACAAGGATTCTACATAGAATCGAAAGATGGATTTGGGCTGTGAGGGGGATCTGAGGTGACAATTTAAGTAGACTGTTACAATCTGAGGGGGATTGTGTTGGGGATTTTTGGCTAGAAATCCAAACCAGTCAGCCCCACTGGAGGGCTGTCATGAACCACTCTCTCCTCAACCCTCAACCTGCAACTCCAACTGACCCATCCATCAGCCAGAGAACCAAGGGCCACTGGCAGGATGCACCCCATGCCTCCCAGGATTAACACCATGGCAAGGGGGAGACCAGCCTGGCCCCATACATCAGCCAAAGAATGAACAGCTGCAGAGAGCTCGCTTCACCCCTCCCTGCCAGAAGGAACACACAACTCCAACTGACAATTCCCTGGGGTGGCAGACTCTGGCCTCACAGCAAGGGGGAGACCAGCCTGGCCCCATATATCAGCCAGAGAAGGAGCAGCTGCAGGGAGCTTGGTTTGCCCTTCCCTACCAGAAAAGAAAAGAAAAACATCTATAACAACCTTGTAACTAAGAACTGGTGCCTGAGTTTTGCTTTCTTCCTCCTCCCTCCGAATCCCTTTTCCTTTTGTGTCATGTCTTTTAGATTGTAAGCCTGAGGGCAGGGACTGTCTAATATTAATCTTTGTAAGCTACTCTAAGAGCCTATTTTGGCTGAAGAGCAGGGTAAAAATGCTGTAAATAAATAATAAATAAATAAATAAATATGGGGATGAAGAACTAAATTACCATGGCAGCTTTTAAAAATGTTTAAAATTCTATAGAATGTTGAAGGTGTCCGTTGGTGGGGAGTGGAGGTAGAAAGTATGGCCTGCTGAAGTGCTTAACAGCTTACAGAAAGTATGCTAGAGATAAGGATTAGGATAGGGGTGGATGTCAGGTAGTTAAAAAAAATTGCCCTCCCTGTACTACATGGGGAAGTTGAGGGAACAAAGCAATAAAAGAACCCTTTTTCCATGTTCTACTCTCCAGAAGCCTTCTCGATCTTATATATAGCAATGAAGTAATCAGGTTTGGGGCTGGCTGCCAACCCCAAACCTTTTAGCACTATATAGCACAACAGAGGAATGTGTGGAGTTTACCTTTCCTGGTAAACTCCAAACATTACATGGTCCAGGCTGGTTGGAACTCTGAGCAGAACACTCCTGTTAGGAGCTGGGAATACTACACTATTTTGTTACAGGTTCCCCACTTGTTTAATAAAATAATTAACAAAGTTCAATGGATTCTGAATAAGAGAATTCTACATATTGAAAGGCAGCACTGTATTCCTCCATTGAAATTATTATACTCCAGAGGAAAGACCTCTGGACAAGAATACACTGTTGTTTTTTGTGGTCTCTGTGCACAAGACATATGAGCTCTGCGCCTGCGCGGAGCCTCATTCGGGAAACGTCTTGACAAGAACACTCTGTTCTGTCCACAATTATTATTTTTATCCCATCTTTCTGTTACAAAGTCACACAACGGTGTTTATAGAATTAAAATAAAAGCTAATAATCAGTACAAAATAAGAAAAATAAAAACAAAGCATTTAAAAACAGCAGCAGATTAGCAGAATAAATCAGACTAAAAGCATGCTGAAACAGGGTATCAAACACTATCCAAAAGCTACAAGAGAAGAGACCTGGTAGATCTTCAGAGTGGCAACTCCATGATCTCAGTAACCCAAGTGAAGAGGTCCTGATCTCAAAAAAGGGCAGGACTGAGAGCAGATGCCAACCTTACCTGTAAGGGTGGCTCATACAGAAGCAGACGAACAGTCTATGAGGTGACCTGGTCCCAAGCTGTTTCAGGCTTTAAAGGCTAGAAGAATCAGCACCTTTAAGCTCTGTTGAAAATAGTCAACAGAGCAGCTGAGGCAAAATCAGGACAAGAGAATCCTATCTTTGTGCCCTAGAATAGCAATCTGGCCCAATTTAAGGTTTGAGACTGTCTCTAAAGAGGACCCCATTTAGTGAGTATTGTAATAATCCAGCCTGGAAGTAACCTAGGGCAGTGATGGCGAACCTATGGCATGGGTGCCACAGCTGGCATGCAGGGACCTCTCTGTGGGCACTCGAGCCATTGGTCACCAGATCGCGAAAAGACTGTCCCCTTCTGCAAAACACTAATGATCTTGTTCTTTCTCAGTGTGGAACAGAATGATTTTATTCTAGAATTCCTGTTACAGAATTCTTTTCTACATTGTTATCACATTTAAAAGATTTTGAAGAATGATGCACAGAGCATGGCTTGGATGTAAAGCTCTAACAGTTGACCTGAATGCTGCATGTGTTGCTCTCAAACTAACGGAGTATGAGCCAAGGTTTGACAAATTATCAGCATGGAGGCAATAGCAAAAATCACATTAATTGTGCAAAAGCATGCCCAATGCAAACTTTTACCTAATGCAGTGTTTGCAGTCCAAGACATAAAGTGTTTAAAATGTGTTAAGCACGTTTCGTTTTCTTGTTTATCTTGCTCATCCTAGTACAGGTTGACTTTTCCTTTTACTAATTCGACACCTGTAGAAGCAGGGAAAGGACCCGGGGTAAAGCTTGCCCCATACAATTTCAGTCTGGCATATAATCATATTACAAGTTGAGAATCCCTTATCCAAAAATACATGTGCCTAATTATTTTAAAAGTTTGTATAAATTCCTTTCAGGCTATGTGTACAATGTAGTACTATAATAATTTTTTGAGTTGATTTTTTTTTCAACAAAAAACTGTATCATTGAAAGCTCGGTTATTGTGTTTTTCTTTTAAGACAAAAGATGTTAATTAGTTTGGACAACTGTATGAGTTGTTTTTCTAAAACTAAAACCTCGGTATTCAGGTTTAATTGCAGTGTTGGCACTTTGAAATAAATCAGTTGGTTTTGTGTTGCAGTTTGGGCACTTGGGCTCAAAAAGGTTCGCCATCACTGACCTAGGGCATGGGTAACCAAAGCAAACATCGAAAACTGGGAAGCTCTGGCCCATGAACGATCTAAATGGAGGTTGGCCTTTCACAAAGGTTCCATGGACTTTGAAGAAGCCCGAGTGCAAGGTGAAAGGGAGAAACGTGCTAAGCGAAAAGCACGTCAAATGAATCCTTGACAGGACCATCTTCTATCTGGTAACCTGTGTCCTCACTGTGGGAAGCTGTGTGGATCTAGAATTGGCCTCCACAGTCACTTACGGACCCATCGCTAGAGTCTACACAATCTTCTTTAGAATTTCCTCCTTTTATCCCGGAAGACAATCTTACTCGGTCACAAGTGATCGCCTGATGATGATGTTACCTGAATTAAGTTTCAATTTGGTCACCCCCATTCACTTCTGAACTAATGTCAAGACACTGGTTTGTGATCTCTACTGCCTCCCCTAGGACTGTAAACTGGAAATGAGAGGCAGAGCTGAGCATCATCCACACATCAGCCCTAACCTTCAAATGACTTCTCCCAGCAGTTTCATTTAGCTGTTAGACAGCATGGGAGAAAAGATGGAATCCTGTGGTATCCCACAGTCCAGCTACTACTGTTCTACCAACACCACAGTCTTTTTCACACTTGGACATTGCATAAGCTATTCCCTGTACAATTTTCATCATTTCTGAACTCCAAATACTCCAGCAAATTCGTCCGTTTCATTAAATTTGTCATTTAAATTCAAGCTAAGGGTGATTTTTAAAAATGTTTTATAGAGCAAAAACAAAGAGAAAACCACAAGATTTTTTTAAAAAAGAAACATTCCAATATAAAAAGAATATGAATTTGTAAATGTATGCTTTAATAATGTATTAATCTCTGAAAAATGAATCATGGCAATCTATCAGGGACTGAATTAAGGACAGCTTTTCTATGTGGAAGAGAACTGGAGGGAATAGTATTTCTTCACATAACACATCAACTATACAATTTGCTTCCACAAGATATAGAGATGGCCACCAACTTGGACGGTTTTAAAAGGAGATTACCGGTAAACGAATTCATGGAGGATAAGATGATCAATGGCTACTAGTCATAACAGTGTTATGCTACCTCCAGAATCGGAGGCAGGATTCTCAATGATTTAAGTCTCCTTGATTTAAATCAATCCACATGAGTTCAATAAGCAGGGTTTTATTAAAATGTGTGTTGTGGAGGTAACTTGTTCATTGTTATACCCAGGGTGGATTTGATTTAAATCAATTTGATTTAAATCATGATTTTAATCACTACTCAGAAATACTTGATTTAATCACGTGACTCCCCCCCCCAAAGTGCACTCTTCCTCACTATAAGCTTAATACATAGTTTTACTGCTTGCCCGTCCCTCCTCACACTTAGCTTCTTGTGCAGATCTATTCTACTCCCAACAATCTTCTATTCATTGAATTTTTTGAAACTTAGCACTGAAGAGGTATCGGTTGATTTTGTGTACATAGATTTGCAAAGGAACAATGGGATTAAGGTATTTTTCTCAACTCTGTATGTTTATTTTATAACATTTTTGCTGTGAAGGCACGTGATCTCTGCAGACACAAATCCACAGTTTTGAGAACTGTAAAACCAAGCATCTGTGATATCTTCTAGATAGAAAAACTGCCCAATAATCTTACAGAAACCTCTGGAAGAGCATGACATTGTGAATGGATTAATGGAATTCATAAACCAAAAAATTTAAACACTGCATGAATGAATATACAGCCTCATGCTACATAATTAAAAACTAATCCTTATTTCATGATGAATAACCTTCGGACTATAATGTACGGTATCTTAAATAGAAAACTATCTCTAGATAGATTTTTCCTCAAAAAGCATTTTATTTTAAAAATCCAATTTAAATAAAAAAATCCAATTTAAATTTAAAAAATCATTGATTTTTATCCACCCTGGCTATACATCATCATCAGGCGATCACTCGTGACCGAGTAAGATTGTCTTCCGGGATAAAAGGAGGAAATTCTAAAGAAGATTGTGTAGACTCTAGCGATGGGTCCGTAAGTGACTGTGGAGGCCAATTCTAGATCCACACAGCTTCCCACAGTGAGGACACAGGTTACCAGATAGAAGATGGTCCTGTCAAGGATTCATTTGACGTGCTTTTCGCTTAGCACGTTTCTCCCTTTCACCTTGCACTCGGGCTTCTTCAAAGTCCATGGAACCTTTGTGAAAGGCTATACATATTCACATGCACATACAAGATATACAAGATGTGTGCGTATGTAATGTGTTGTGCTACATTTTTTTTTGCTTTTTGCTTGATGCATTTATAAATTATTATTGATGTTTATTTATAAATGATGTATGTTTATTATGCTCATGCTGGCTCAGCTTGTCTGAGTGTGGAAAGCTAAGCAGGGTCAGTCCTGGTTATTACCGTACTTGGATGGGAGACCCCCTCCTCTAGTTTCCTGCATTGAGCAGGGGGTTGGACTCGATAGCCTTGTAGGCTCCTTCCAACTCTATTTTATGAATCTATGTTCTGCCCCAGCCTGGGCTCCATTGGGAAAAAGGATGGTATATAAATAAAAGTAATAATGATGATGATAATCATGATTACTAAACTATGTCTTAAAGTAGGCAACTTATTTGGAATATGAAATCACCTTCAGGTGAACCCAAACTCATGAAGAAAAGACTGAACTACTGTGTAAAATGCATAAATGTTAAACTTAAGATTTATATTCATATTTTACACAAGACCATATTCTGATCTACCACTGTGCAACTGATCATCACCACCACCACCACAACTTTGGTTCCTTCAAACCAGAATTCTGTGACTACCATAGATTTCATAGATCATAGAGTTGGAAGGGGCCTACAAGGCCATCGAGTCCAACCCCCTGCTCAATGCAGGAAACTAGAGGAGGGGTCTCCCATCCAAGTAATAACCAGGCCTGACCCTGCTTAGCTTTCCACGCTCAGACAAGCTGCACCTGCACTTCCCCATCTCCATGCCTTTGGAAATCTTTACAGAGCAGTGTCTTGTGTTTTGGGGCAGTAATGACTCTTTGGTGCTATTCTTTGGCCAAGGCATAAATATATCCAGTAGAACCAAGGTATTCCCAGGGCTTGCTATGGGCCCCACCAAGAGGGGAGAGTGGTACACAGTTGCCAGAACAACATTTAAAAGGAGTATACTGGATGTTTAATTAGTTCTTGGTGCCTTTGAAGTCCAATATTAGTTTAAGGGGAGCTGGAGTGTCTGAGGGGAGCACTGGAAAGACAGGAGCCATCACAGAAGTAGTGAAGGACAGCAGATGTTATAGAGGTGGGGGCAGGGATATCACGGTTGAGAAGGTGATCTTGATATCTGTGTGCTATTTAATCTTCCAGCCCATGACCCACCCTGAATAAATAGTGATGGCCTTTCTGCAGTCCCCTCAAGTCTTAAGGTGCTGCTGATAACTGGTCAGTCAAGAGGAAGGGGGTGACCATCTGTGATCTGGTCCAAGAAGAGAAAGCTGACCTGATGTTCATGACAGAGACCTGGTTGGTTGAAGTGTCTTGAAGGGTATGAGAAGCAGCACCAATCTTGGCTTGAGGGGACAGGGGTAGCTGTAGTCCATGAAGATTTCATCTGCTTAACCAGATAACCCATTCAGCAGGAAGTTAGTTTTGAGTGTCTGTACCTGGTGTTGGATAGTGTACCACCCAACTCACTACCTGTCTCCCTACCTGAGCTGACAGAAGTCATTTCAGATGAGGACCTCAAGACTTACAGACTTGGGGGACTTACACATCCAAGTTGAGACTGTCTTGTGTGGAGCAGCTCTTGACTTCATGGGTGCCATAACAGTCATGGGCCTATCTCAAATGATATGTGACCCAACAACACATGAGAAAGAACACACATTGATTCAGTCTTCTGTAGTAGCGGTTAGAGTGTTGGACTGGGACCTGGGAGATCCAGGTACGAATCCCCACTTAGTCATGAAGCTCCCTGACTTTGGGCCAGTCACAGTCTCTCAGCCTAACCTACCTCACAGGGTTGTTGTGAGGAGAAAATGGAGAGGAGGAGGAGGATTATGTAAGCTGCCTTGGGTTCCTTGCAGGAAAAAAGGCGGGGTATAAATTACGGTAAATATAATAAATAAATAAATCTAGAATGGGGAAGGGATAGGAAAGTCTACGATAACTCCATTTTCATGACAGATCACTATATAGCAGGGCTCTCCAACCTTGGGTCCCCAGATGTTGCTGGACTACAGCTCCAAAAATCCCTTGCTATTAGCCATGCTAGCTGGGTATGCTGGGAGCTGTAGGCCAGCAACATCTGGCGACCCAAGGTTGGAGAGCCCTGCTATATAATCAGGTTTGGGTTGCAAGCTGCCTCTACCCTTTGCCAGTGCACCAACTTTAATGGTCCACCCTTGGTGATTTATGGATCCAAATTTTTGCCTGGGTGGGGGGTTCCCAAAGAATTGGCTGGTAGTCCTGCCAAGGTCTGGGTCAACTCCTGGAATCAAGGGGTGACTAAGTCTCTCAGTACAATGACTCATGAATGTCTTCAGTTAAACCATAGGGTCATATCAGCTACTTGAAATTCTGAGGAGCCGAAAGCGATGTAACAGCAAGGCTGGCAACTAGAATGCAGATGGCTGAGACAGAAAGTGAATTGAACAAAGACTAGAGCTCATTTTAGTAGCTAACCTACAGCTGTGAGGGCAGCAAAAAAACACACACACTTATTTATTCACCACCACTGCATCTGCACAATGTCAACCAATGGAAGTCCTTGAGTGGTCAAGGGCATACTTGGTACAGGCCCAATGGTTCAGCAGTTGGAACCTCTGATGGTTCACTGTGATCAACTTGCATTACATTTTACTGATAAAATTGTTTCTATCTGCTGTGACTTGGATGCTAGAATTTGACAGAAATGGAGATAGATGTGGCCATGGCACAACCTGGTCCTGTTATAGATACTTTTCAGCTTGTGCGGCCTGAGGATGCTGACAAGCTGCTCAGAGGACTGAGGCCTACCACCAGCTCTTTAGATCATTGCCCCTCCTGGCTAATGAAATGGGTTACAATATGGATGTCAAAAATAGCCACAGATCTGGTTCACACATAATGCCAATTCATGGGTTATTTAACCCACAAATTGGTGGGAGTGAATAGGAGCATTGCCTGCCACATGCCCGCTACTTCTGCTTTTAATCAGCAACCTATGACCAGCCGGGGTGTAAGCTGTTGATCAGTGACACTCCCCTTGAAGGACCAGGTACACAGACTAGGAGTGCTCTTGGACTTTCCGTTGTCTATGGAGGCACAGATGCTGCTGGTTGTGAGGAATACTTTTTAACAGCTTAGGCTGGTTCAGCAGCTCTGGCCTATGTCACAAAAGCTGACCTAGCCAGAGTGACTCATGCCTTGATTACGTCCAAGTTTGATTACTGTAATGCACTTTAAGTGGGGCTGAAGACAGTTTAGAAAAGAGTGTGGGCTTCAGTGAATATTAAAGACTGTTCCAGTATAAAATGTATCTGCATAATATTCTCCTCCCAAAAAGAAGCAATTACTGGACATTGCCAAAATGTATGTTTAAAAGAAGCATTAGCTTTATTGCACCACCAGCAATTAGCTGAATTAGACAATGTCTTATTTAAAGAGACATTGTGGTATCCAATAGATATGAAACAAATTTTTTGCTGAATAAGACACAGCCTAAGATCCACAGATGTGACAGGTAGACACCAAAGCAGTGAACCACTGAATAGGCATTTTGTGGTGGTGCCACAACAGCTTCTCAAATTCCCAAATGCACCCATGGGTCCAAAAAGGTTGGGGAGCCCTAGTTTAGAAACTGCAACTGGTACAGAATGCAGCAGCTAGAACACTTCTGGAAGCTAGGCACTCATCATATTACAACTGTTCTGTATCATTTACATTGTCTCCCCACTTGTTTCCAGGCCCAATTCAAGGTGCTGTTTTTGACCTTTAAAGTCCTAAATGGTTTGGGACCACAGTATCTGAACGGCCCCCTACACCTGTATGAGCCTGCCCAAGCATTATGATTCACAGAGAACCTACTCTCTAGCCCATCAGCAAGAGCCATTAGGCTGGTGGGTACTAGGGATAAGGCTTTCTTAGTGGTGGCCCCACACCTTTAGAATTCCACAGGCAGATAAGAAAAGCTGAAGCCATATTTATTTCAGTCTGCATTTGGTACCTTAAAAATCTTTAGTTGCTGATGTTTGAGTTTTAGAAATTACAATTGTATTTCCATAAGCTTTGTAATCTTGTAAACTGTCTGGTGAAGGCTGTGCACCCTGAAAGGCAGGTTAAATTATTTTAAATAAAATGATAGAATAAATACCCCACCGTCTTAAGGTAGAAGCCTTTACATAAACTCTCACACTCTAACCCACATAATGTAGACTAAGATCCAGCAAAAGCAAAACATAAGAGTTCTACTAAGACTGCAATCCTATGCCAACTTATCTGGGAGTAAGCCCCACTGAACTGAATGTGGCTTACTTCTGAGTAGATATACACAGGATTGCACTGTAAGTCTCCTATACTGTAATGACACTTACAATAGCTTCAACTACAGGTGCTCTTTCCTGTACACTTTAAAGATGAAGAAATGCATAGACTTTCTCCATATGTGGGAAAATGAGTATCTGTACATTCCGTCTGCAATTCATATATAACTCAGTAGCCATTTTTCAACTGGGTGTAAGTTATACACACAGACACTAATAGTTAGGCAACTCACAAAACTTGTGTCATGGCTCTCATCCACAGTATTAACACAAAAAGTACTTTTACAGCCAATTCTAAGTAAATATGCAATCTTAACTCACCCTACCTCCAGTGACTTGTAGGTAGGTATGAAAATTTAAGAGCGCAATCCTATGCATGTTTAGAGAGAAAAAGACTCATAATTTCCAGCATGTCCCAGCCAGCAGAGAACCACCCATCAACCCTAGAACAGCCCATGGGTTCTGGGTGGTTTGTTAGCCACCCTCCCTCCCTCAACGGCTTTGCACATAATGACAAGCCACATCCAACAAGGGTAAACAGGGAAATTGGGTGGCACACACAGAAGTGGTTAATAAGCCACTGTGGCTTATTAACCACCCTGATATCATGTGAACCGGATCACAAACAACACAACCACATCTTACTCAGAGGTATCTTAAATGCTGAGTGACACATGCATGGACATCTGAATTTGCATCTGTTAGACCCTAAATCACATACCGGTATTTTAAAAAAGACAAAGTAGTAAGATCAGGAGTAATGTGAAAAACCATAATAGATTATCCTCAAATGTATCTCTCAATAGCACAAAGTGGTATTGCCCAACTTTGTTAATTTCAATAATAAGATATTGCTGTTCATACTGATAGATGAAGAGGGCATCTCCAAAGTCTGTCAAAATGGCACTAATATTACAGACAGTAGCTTTGTAAAAACTGGTCATAATGTCTCATAGGGCTGGAATTTACCCAGTTATGTCACTATTCTTTGTTTGAACCTGTTTTGGTCACATACAACTCTACTCCATTTTTAACCAACATCAGCAAAGATGAACAACCATTTATTTTTGTCTGGTGCAAGCCACTTTACACAAATCTAGCATGTAGTGTCCTGCACTACTACCCTGAATAAACTACAGTTCCTACATTACTACCCAGTGATCTAAAAACCAAGATTTATCAATAAAACACACACGATTGAACAAGCCACCCTAGACAAGTTTGCTAAGAATACAATTTTGCACAGAAGAGCAAAATATATATTTCATCTAGTGCTTCATAGCCTATTTCTTCTTTATGGCATCAAAGAGCTCCTCTGCCCTTGTGCAACACTGCCAATTTTGCATGTATCAGTTCCTCTTTCCTTCCCAGGCCAGCCCCATTTTGTCCTAGGATGACAGCTTCCCCCCTCCCCCCACATAACTGTAAACAACAGGGAACTTCCTAATGTGACAACTTTCAACAGAAACCATTCCGTCAATGTTTCAAGATTACTATGCTGTTTGGTCCTTTTCCCTGAAGATTGCTGTGACAAACGAAAAGGTAACGACAGCAATTGTTACAAGGAATACGAGTCTTCGGATAGCATCATTTATGCGATTTGATGATCGAGATCCCCGAAAACTGGACAAACACACACACTTGTACAAAAAGAAGAAAAAAGAAAAGAAATACAGAAGTGACAAGGAAAAGGGAGGGGGAAGAGAGAGAGAGAGATCAACCAAGACCAAGCTGTCTTAAGAACACAGACCGCCACGGGTGCGATTATAAACAGGATGTCAGCCATACCCGCTCTTGTCGGGCTGTTTATATCCAAAGCGCAACGAGTACTTGCACGCGCGAGCCGACTGTATAGGCAACAAGGGAAGGAAGCGGGCTCGTCTCCTTGTTTTTTGGGTTGTTTTTTTTTTTTTTTTACTTTTTTGCTGCTAACTTCTAAGGAAGGCTGCTCTCATCTCACGCGCGCATCCCCAGCCCTGAGTCCACCAGTCACCTGGCCCTTCCTTCCCCACCTCCGTATCACACTGTCGCTTCCCCACCACTACCTGCGGAGAGACACCCTCGGCCCCCGGTGTGTGTCAGAATGAAGAGACTCCCTCTTATTAATCTGAAAGCGGGGTGGGGGCAGTAGTATTTCTTGGCTTCTGAGGGGACTTCAGCTTTTGCCCGCCTTGACAAAGCGGGAGAGGGGAGTTTAGGAATTCCCCTCTCCCGGGCAACCCCGTCCAGACTAACCTCGTTTTCATTTTAGTTTCCCTTTCACTCCCGCCCGCCCCCCTTTAAAAAGACACTAGTTGAAACGGAGACGAGGGCCCGTTTCTCCTTCGCCGTCGACACCCCCACACTCACCGCTTCCATGGACGCCTCCCCGAGGAGGAACGGGTTGCGTCTGCCCCGCTCTCACTCACTCCCTGCCCCGCATAGTCGACGGCGTCCAGTCGACGGCGGAGCGGGGAGGAGGAGCGAAGAGAAACGAAAGAGGGCTTCTGTCCGTCGCCGGTCCCGGCCTCAGCCTCGAACTTGACCAAACCCGAGCCTTCTACCGCCGCCCACGCAGGATACTGACGGCCCCGCGAACTCCAACGAAGCCCGAGTCCCTCGCTCGGCTCCTCTTGCCAAAGGCTACGCGAGGAAGACGCTGCTCAGGCGAGACTGTACGCATGCGCTGAGAATTGCTCGGAGCATGCGCACTGAAGGCGATGAGGCTTCCTCAGCCTTCGCGACGCTTTCGGGCGCTCAGTGTTTCTCGGACGTCCTAGTTCTTAAAGTGGTATTTCGCTCCTTCAATAGACTAAGCCTTAGCCGCTAGGGGGAGGAGGGGGAGCGGGTGTCGACAGCCCCTCTCTTTCCCCCTCATTTCCTAGCGGCGGATTAAAAAAATAATGAGGAAATGTTTATAAATATTATATAATTAGCGTCCTCCTACATTGCACAATCGCCCTGAGAATTTTAGTTAATCTGGCTTCTATTTGCATACATAGAGAGACGTTACGTACGTCGTTAGTTTTATTTAAAAGCCACCTTCTTTGACGATGAAATTCAAGAGAGATTCCGTGCAGTCTCGAAAATACAGGCACTGACCGAAGCCAGACCTGCTTAACTTGAGCACGGTGGCTGTCTTCAGACGACCAGACCCTGGAATTACAGAGGCGGCGAATTTGAAGAGAAGGAAAGGATATGTGCAGCCCGATGGGGTTTACTTCCTAGCAAGTCTGTACAGGATTGCAGGTGTAGTCTAACTACCTGGTCAAAAAGCATGATCACATACTCACCGCCGGAGATGATTAACCTTACTCAGCAAACAAAATCACAAAGTTAGACCAAACATACATTATTTATTTTATTTAATAATTTCTATACCACTGTCTATACTGTATTTAAAAATATCTGTAAGTGGTTTACAAGAAAATCAAACACATTACAATACATCATGATATGCATTAAAATACAATTAAAGTACATAATTGCTAAAATATTTATATAAAACATTAATAAATATATTAAAACCAATTAAAACCACTACAACACATAACTACAAACAGACAGACTGGACAGCACACTCACTCAGGGAAGGCCTTGGTAAAGAAATGGGTCTTCAACTGGTGCCTAAAACATGTTATAGTTGGCGCCTCCTGGATAGCAGCGGTGCAGTCATTCCACAAGGTGGGCACCACCATGGAGAAGGCCTGTTTCCTGCGAGATGGCAGTTTGCAGGTCATGGTACAACAGCAAGACCTCCTCTGATGATCTTAATGATGGCACAGACCTGTATCAGGGAAGGCGATCTACCAGGTAACCTGGTCCCAGGCTGTTCAGGGCTTTATATACCAACTGCAAGACCTTCTACTTGGCTCAGTAGCTAATAGGTAGCCAGTGCAGTTGAGTCATCACTAGTGTAATATGTGCATGGCCAGGCACTCCACTCAGCACCCTGGCTGTTCATTCTGCCCTCGCTGCAGCTTCTGGACCAAGCACAAGGGTAGTCCCACATAAAGTATATTACAGTAATCTAAATGTGAGGATACCAATACATGGACTTACAGTGGCCAGGCTATCCCAGTCCAGGAAAAGGCGTAGCTGACATACCAACCTGAGTTAGTAATAGGCGCTCCTTGCCACAGAAGCCCCTTGGGCCTCTAATGACAATGATGAATACATCTGTTCTTTCTGAGGGAGTGCAACCCCATCTAGAACAGGCAAACTCTCCAATTCCCATACCTGGGAACCACCCACCCATAGAGTCTCCATCTTGTCAGGATTTAGTCTCAGTTTGTTGGCCCTCATCCAACTCATCATTGCTTCCAGGCACTGGTTTGGAAGATGCATGGCCTCTCCTGAGTCAGATGTTACAGAGAAATAGAGCTGGGTGTCATCAGCATATTGATGTCACCTTGCCACAAAACTCCTAATGACCGCCCCCAGAAGCTTCATAAAGATGTTAAATAGAATGGGGGACAAGATGGTACCCTGCAGAACCCGCAATATCATTGCTAGGGAACAGAGGCACAGTCCCCCCAATACTACTTTATGGAACCATTCCCACAAGTAGAAGCAGAATCACTGTAGCACAGTGCCTCCAATTCCCAACTCACGGAGATGATCCAAAAGAGTATCATTGCCAACAATATCAACTGAGAGATCAAGCAGGATCAACAGAGTTGCACTGTCTCTCTCCCACAAGAGGCTTTCCATCACGGTGACCAAGGCCAATTCTCTCCCCAAACCAGCCCTGAACTGAGGCCTGAACCCAGGCAGAAATAAGTCAAGATAATCAGTATCCCCCAAGAAAGTCTTCAGTTGTCCAGCCACCACCTGACATATGACTCAAGCCAGTCCATTTGGACTTTCAAAGAGGCAATGTTAGCTATAAACTTGGCCAATCCTGAGGCATACAGTTGCCATTAAATGAGGCAAGCTCCTAGCCCCTAAAAGAGTGACTCTGCAAAATCTGGGAAATGGTCCATTCACAACATATGTATAAATAGCAGAAAGTAGAACACCACACAAATTTGTTGAAGGATCTCAGCCTCTTTTTATTAAATTGCATAAGAATGGGTATAATATGGACACATACATCCAAAGTTATCTATCACGTAATTACTAGTGGTTAAATGTGTATACTCTTCCTTTTGCAAAATCCTGTATGGGATTTTTATATATATATATATATATATATATATATATATGAAGGAAGGGGATAATGATTTGTATGCATGTGACATGCACAAGTGCACACATTTTAGGTATTGCAGATAACTGAAAACAATCTAATTTATTACATGATTTCTTTCATTTCTATACCAATATTAGGAAATGGGTAGTCTGGGGAAAGGTGTTAGTCTGTTGCAGCAAAAACAAAGAGTCTTGTGGCACCTTCAGGCACAATTGTATGTATGTTTGGACAGAAAAAATATTGCATGCTCCAGCCAGCCATGCTGAGAGTTGGAGGACTGCTATCTGTCTAAGCATGCATAGGATTGTGCCCCTAAAGACTAACAAATTTATTTTTGCATAAGCTTTTGTGGACACTGTCCGCTTCATCAGATGCATCTTTGTTATATTAAGGAAATACTTCATGGGATTTAGAGCACAATCCTATGCATGTTTAGACAGAAAAAAGGCGTACTGTATAGAGTCCAGCATTCCCCAGCCATCAGTGCTGGCTGGGGCATGTTGGGAGCTGTAGGCCTTTTTCTGTCTAAACATGCATAGGATTGTACTTCAAAGCTCTCTTTTTCTTGCTAAACCCCGATTACTCCTTAGCAGCAATACTGCTTGCAGGCTGCTTAAAGCCCATTCATTTCAATAGGATTTAGGCTGCAATCCTATACCCATTTACCTGGGAGCCAGTCCCCCTGAACTCAGTGGGGCTTACCTCTGAGTAGACCTACATAGCACTGTTAAGTAACTTTATTGAGTTTGCAGCCATTGTGAATACAGTGAAGATTGTCCTGCCTTATTAGTAAAGGCTTACATAGTTACTGTATTTGCCCACATATTATAGATTTCATAGATAGAGTTGGAAGGAGCCTACAAGGCTATCGAGTCCAACCCCTTGCTCAATACAGGAAACTAGAGGAGGGGTTTCCCATCCAAGTGATAACCAAGCTTGTCCCTGCTTAGCTTTCCACGCTCAGACAAGCTGAGCCAGCGTAAGCCACATATACCATCTCTTTATTGTTTTAAATGTAGGTTAAAGATATGTTGTTTTAATGTTTGTGAAAGCCAAACAATTAATTGTTCTTTTATGGAACATAATCCCAAATCATACTTGTAGCAAAAACTAGAAAGCAGAGGTAAAGTAGGCAAGCTTGGAGGTTAACTGACTCAAAATACTAGTGATATCATCATCCTGCAAACTGAAATAGTTGTGGGCTGTCATGCCCCTGCCCATGGACAAAGCGTTATATCTGTTAGTATGTGAGGGGAGGGGGGAGTGTGAGAGGAGTGTGGAATGTTGAGATGTCTGCTGATTGACTGAGAGAGTGAGAAGGGGGTGTGAAGCCTGTGGTATAAACAGTGGGTGGTGCTGTTCAGGAGGAAAGTTGCAGAGGGCTGTCTGGAGAGAAAGAGAGGGGGGGAGAGGGTGGGTTTTTGTGAGCGGTGGAGGGAAGTCTGAAGAGAGAGGGGGAGAGTGGGTAGAGAAGTCTGAGTGGAGTTGGGAGCTGGAGTCTTGTCTGAGAGAGAGAGAGAGAGAGAGAGAGAGAGAGTTTTCAACATTTAGAATCCATTAACATTATCTATTTCCCTACCCTTGATTGTAAATAAACTTGTTTCCTTTTTAAAAACTTAAAAGGAGTGGTCTGAGTTGGTTACCCTGAAGGGGGTTGGTGGCAGTGGAGGAGATTAAGAGAGTGTGGAGGTGGGGTCTGACAGGTGGTGATGAGCGGAGGTGAGGGGCGTCACAGCTTCGGGTGCGAATCACAAGGTGGGGGTGAGGGGAGACAAAGGAGAGATTTGACCAGCAAAAGAATGCAATATAGGAGTTGGTTACTAGTTGTTTCCCCGTTCTTTATTTGCACAAAAGTTCAAAACAAAGCTCAATCAAAACACTTAAGAAGGACCTAAAGTTTGTATCCCCCTCTGCCCTAAAATAAGGTTTGGACTACTGGGTAACCACTATCCCATGGAACTGGGAACTAGTACCCAACTTGAACATTGTCAAAATAATTGGCTTAGTTCAGTCAAGGTTCCCAAAGTGATGAGAGCAAGGTATCCAAAGCTACGGTGAGAAAACATTTGATGAAAAAAGGAGCCAAACAAATAAACAACAAAAAGTTGCCTTCCCTGGATTTCTAAAACATGCATCCATCACTGCCAGAAGAAGAGACTCTAAGGGTGCAATCTTATGCATGTTTAGACAGAAAAAAGGTCTACATCTCCCAGCATGCTCCAGCTGTCTAAACATGCATAGGATTGTGCCCTAAAAGAAACATGGAAAAAGAGAGTAGGTTAATATTGCCAGGTAGGATGTTTAAGGAACAACAGAATGGGTTCAGAAGTGGGTTCAGATATCTTATACTGGATGATTTCATAGATTTCATAGATCATAGAGTTGGAAGGAGCCTACAAGGCTATCGAGTCCAACCCCCTGCTCAATGCAGGAAGCTAGAGGAGGGGTCTCCCATCCCAGTAACAACCAGGCTTGACCCTGCTTAGCTTTCCATGCTCAGACAAGCTGAGCCAACATAAGCCACATGCCTTGACCTGAACTGAATCCAGTTTAGCTGGCATACTGGCAGCCAAAGTGTAACCAAATTGTGGTGTGTGTGGTGTGGATTGCATGGGCCTGTCAATGATTTTATGTAGCTATATATTATTGATATTTATGTTCTGTTTTTCTGTCTGGTAGTGGGTCTCAGGGGATAATGGGTTGAGCTAAGGGGTGGTGGAGGGGGGAGGAGAGGAGATGAAGGAGGTAAAGATTGGGCCAAATATTTTTATTTATTTATTTATTTATTATATTTATACCCCGCCTTTTTTCCTTAAAGGAACCCAAGGCAGCTTACATAATCCTCTTCCTCCTTTCCATTTTATCCTCACAACAACCCTGTGAGGTAGGTTAGGCTGAGAGTCAGTGACTGGCCCAAAGTCACCCAGTGAGTTTCATGGCCGAGCGGGGACTAGAACTCGGATCTCCCAAGTCCCAGTCCAACACTCTAACCACTATGCCACACTGGCTATATACCAGTGTATATATCCAGTATATATATCGATATACCAATCGATAAAACATTATAGGCACCAGATTAAAGAGGAGAGCTAAAATGTTGCATCCAGAAAGGCAGCAATCCTCATGGTGGTGCAAGGTGTGCAAGTTCAGGTTCCTAGGATTATGAACATTGCCCACACCCTGGATTCCGAAATCAGCCTTCCCTCCCCTCCAGATATCTTGGACGACAACTCCCAGCATCCCCCAGCCAGCCATGGCCGGCTGGGGATGCTGGGAGTTGTCGTCCAAGCCATGTAGCGGGCGCCAGGATGGGGAAGGCTATCCTAAACCCTTCTCATTCTCACGGCATCGAAGTAGGCAAAGAGCCTGCAGCTTCCCTACTATACAAAGCCCTGATCGTCCACACTGAGGCTGATCATCTCCAAGGGCAACCTCAAGGGCAGCAAAGCAAACGTAAAGTGGTCTGGTGGACTGTGCTACTATGCCTGTCAAATTCCACTCTTCCTCCTTTCTTTTCTGGACCTTAGTTCCATCTAGATCTCAAAAGTCGTATAATGTTTGCCTGCCGTTAAGAAAGCTTCAGTCCCGTTTCATTTCGCAGCCGCAGCCACATATGCGTTTATCGCTGCTGGTAGCCTCTTCCCGGAGTCTCAAAATTTAGGGGAGATGTGCTTTTTTCTTTGGGTGTGTATGTACCAGCATTGGGGCTTTGCCAGCTGTCTAGCGCGACTGCACCACTTACATGCGACATAATGCTTTCATTTAATGGACACCCATTTTGTGTCTTTTTATGGTAAACGCAGCAAGTAAATAGTCTGATCGCAACGAAATACCCGACAAATAAAGATGGACGCTAGGACCCAGCAGCCACAGTAACCCGAAGAGAAGGGGGGGGAGCCTTACAGATCCCAGCGCTGCGTGTAGTGACGTCACTGCCAGAAAATGGGAGGTGGGCGGGAACAGCTGCCTGCGGGGTGGGGGAGGGTGGCGAGAACGGACTTTACCGAAAATGAAATGTGTTCGAATATCCTGGAATTCCCATCAAGTATCGATTTTGTTTTGAGATAAATAGATCAGGTTTCATGCATGCCACTAACTTTGCTCCTCCCCCCCCTTGATTCTTTTGTTCGTTTTCAGCAGCGTGAGAAAAGATCAATCCAGTGCCGCTAACCTTTCACTAAGATCTGAGCGTGCACTATTCTCGCCACCGTATGTTGGGGCGGCGGCGAATGGAATTACTCGTGGCTCTTCCCGGAAAGTAAAGGTTCTAGGAATGATGAGAGTGAGACAGAAAAGAACTTCGCCGGCAGAAGTCTACGACTACGATAAATCCCACAACTGTAGTTCTTTTGCATCACCCTTAAGCAGAAACGGAAAACGATAATTTAAAAAAAAAAAATCTTAAGTGTTTGTTGGGAGAACATGTCTGAAAGCGTAGGAAGTCTAGGGTCCCACTTAGCAGAGTTAATAGGAGGGGCCTCAAATGCAGCAGGCCCAGCTTACTACATTTTGAAGTGACTGAAATAGTAATTATCATCTAAAGAAGCCCCCCATAAGTCAATTAAGTTCAGAATCTAAAATTAGGTTTAGAATCTAAATTTAGATTTAGAAGACAACTTTTTTCCTCCAAGAAACCCAAGGCAACTTACCTGCTCCTCCTGCACCTCCATTTTATTCTCACAACAACCCTGTGAAGTAGGCTAGGCTGAGAGTCAGTAACTGGCCCAAAATCACCCAGTGAGCTTCATGGCTAAGTGGGGACTAGAACTCGAATCTCCCAAGTCCCAGTCCAACACTCTGACCACTACACCACACTGGTTCTCAGATATGAGCAATACAAGCATGGGCGGGGCGGGGCGGGGCGGGGGATGACGTGCCATCATGGCTAAACCTTACCAGATTTGATGAAAGAGGTCACACTCCAATCCCCGAGGAAGTCTTATTCTCCTTATTTTATTTATTTATTTTATTTATTATATTTATACCCCGCCGAAGGCTTCTCTCCCTCCCCCCCCCTTTATGATTTGTCTTAAAATAAGGAAACTGAAGTTTATGGGCATGTATACTTTAAGGCTGCAATGGTATGTATACTTACCTGGGAGTAAGCTCCACAGTGGAACTTTTGAGTAATCATGCATAAGATTGCACTGCATGGCAATTAATTTTTCATGGATGTATGGTCCTTACATTTATACATTTTGTTTTTCATTTCATTTTTATCCCATCTTTTTTTCCCAATAGAATTCAAGGCAGCATACATGCCTGTCTCCTGTCTAGGCACAAATCAGATACAGCTCCCCTGTTGAGCTCCACAAGGTTGCTGCATCATGTGTCTTCAGACCATGGCCCCAATGTGTACCTTATGGTAGGAAAGGTAGAAAAATTCAACAACAGCAGGATAGCAATTCCATCACCTATAGTTCCTCCTTCCAAGGGAGATCCATAGCTAGCCTCCCACCCTACAGATTGCAGTGATTCTGCACCTGCATAAGACTGGGGATTAAAACTTTAAAGTACCTAGATGTCCTCACCTGTGATTATGGTAGTACTCCTTCTGATCTCATAGCTCAAGCATTTGTTGCAATTGCTTGCTTGTCCTTCATTCAAGCCTTTCTGTCACATTTTTCTCCCTAGTAATATCACTGGACTTCATTAGTTGCCATTCAAGATCCAGTCTATAGTAATTGAAGCAGGAAATAACATTAGCTAAGGTGAACCCTGAAGCTATGAAAAAATGCCAAACATCTGAAAAAATCGGGTCTAGAAAAAATTATTTTAATTTATTTATTATATTTATACCCCGCCTTTTTTCCTGCAAGGAACCCAAGGCAGTTTACATAATCCTCCTCTCCATTTTATCATCACAACAACCCTGTGAGGTAGGTTAGGCTGAGAGTCAGTGACTGGCCCAAAGTCACCCAGTGAGCTTCAAGGCCGAGCGGGGACTAGAACCTGGATCTCCTGAGTCCCAGTCCAACAATCTCACCACTACGTCACTACAATTAATCTGTATAAACTCTTGCTCAAGGGATACCTGTTGTAACATCTGGAGATAGGCAGCATAGTTCTATAGATCAGGCTTCTGCTTCTGCAGCACAAATGGTAACACCTGGAAACAGACAAGGATGTCTTGCACTGTTCCATTTGCAGTAAACCCCCTTGACTACAGGGGAGATAAGTTTCTGGTTCTTATAAGTAGAACCAGGAATGCATTAATTGCCCAGTTATTAAGATCTTCTTTACAGGCCCTTGTATGGGTCCCACACTACCTCAGGTAAGTCACATAGTGACCCAATTCACCCTGTGGCACCCTGACTTTGGAAAGCTCTCTGTAGGGAGACTCACCTGGCACCAAGTCTTTTCAGTGAGCTTTTAACAGAAGTTTTCAAAGTGACCCTTTAAAAGATAGCTCTTTATGCATAGGTATTGCCAATGTGAAGAAAATCTATTATAGCAGGGCTCTCCAACCTTGGGTCCCCAGATGTTGTTGGACTACAGCTCCCAGAATCCCTTGCTATTAGCCATGCTTGGCCATGAAACTCTCTGGGTGACTTTGGGCCAGTCACTGACTCTCAGCCTAACCTACCTCACAGGGTTGTTGTGAGGATAAAATGGAGAGGAGGAGGAGGATTATGTAAGTCGCCTTGGGTTCCTTTCAGGAAAAAAGGTGGGGTATAAATATAATTAATAAATAAATAAAATGCTGGCTGGGTATGTTGGGAGCTGTAGGCTAGCAACATCTGGGGACCCAAGGTTGAAGAGCCCTGTATTATAGTGAAGAGCCAGGTCTCCCCTAATGGGATCTATAGTTATGGAGATACAACATGTATTGTATCATGTATAGGTACCAAAGAGGACTATTTTGGAATGTTGTGCTTTATAAATCAGCTTCTTCTAACTTGTTGCCCTCCAGATGTGTTGGATTACAACTCTCATCAACCCCAGCCCACATGGAGATTCCATGCTTAGCAGTGTTTGTCTCCCAGCAGGTATCAAGGTAGTTGACGTCCCCCAATACAGTAATACCTTGGATTGCAAGCATAATTCATTCCGGAACCGTGCTTGTAATCCAAAACACTCTTATATCAAAGTCAAAATTTATTTTAAAAAATTGCTTGTCTTGCAAAACGCTCTCAGACCAAGTTACTTGCAATCCAAGGTATTACTGTAGTTTCCATTCTTGCTTCTCTGAAAAATTGGTAAAATGTTCCAGGAAAGCATCGTCTACTTCCTCTGCTTGGTATGGCAGTCTGTACTAAACTGACCACAATGTTGATTTTCTTTCTCCACTTATGCTCCCCACAGGCTACCATACTCCTTCTCTTGGACTTCTGTGCTAGTGTACATATTTTAAAGAACATTTTGCTAATCTCCCTCCCTTTCTGTTGCAAGAATGCAATAACTTCCAGCAGCTGAAATCGCAGTCCATTTGAGATGGTTTTATCAAAGCAAAACCAAGATGTAGATCTAGCCTTTGATCCCAAGTGCAGTCACATCCTGTTAACGTGCTGATTTGTCTGTTGATTGCTGTTGTAACATATATATCACACACTTGAGTGACTCAGCCAAGTGATCTTTATAAATGTGGCTTCTTCTGGTTCTTGTTCCATGCAGGGAGAAATCAAGGAGGAATATCTGACATTCCTGATCCCAAAAGACAACATGTAGACGCTTCTGTTCTCAGAAGCATCCAATATGGCAAACCTTTTTATACACAGAAAACAAAATCCAGATCCAAAATCCAAAACACTCCTCTCTAAGACCTTTATATAAGCAATAATGAGACAAACCTGAGAATCAGTTTACTATGGCTATTTATGCAGTCATACAGAGGTTCTATTGCATGTTTTGTCTTCTTTCCCTTTATTTTCTATTTTTGCAACTGAGCACTTCCTTCCTGCTACATATCCTGTAAGGCAAATAACCCAATATGAGTTAGTTTGTTTCCTTGACAAATTAAGGCTTCTATGTACCATAAAATGAGTTATTTATCCCCACCCCACCGCAATGTGGTTGGAGTGAGAGGTTTATTGTTTTGGGGTTTTTTTGCCAGCAGGGCTCCTATGTCTCTTAACAGCTTAATAACAGGCAGTCTTTTGTCCTTTCTTAAGTTGCTTTTAAGAACATACTGAAAACTTATTTCAGTGACCATATATTAATTAGAGCCTTTAAATTTAGTTTTATTGCTGCTGTTTGTTGCTGAGTGCTGCTTGCCTGAATTTTTAATTTATTTTTTATTGTATTTTAACATTTTTATGCCACCTTGAATGTGCTTATATACAGAAAGATGAGATATAAATTTTGAAATAAATACATTTATCAGATACTAGCTTTTGTTATCATGCCATCCTGATTTAATTGGGTGAAGCTTTTCCTTTCATGAAAGACACAGAAGTTGTACCAGAAAAGTTGGCTCTATTCTAGAGCCAAAACATCTGTATGCTTAGGCCCAGGAATAGAGCTTTATTTCTGCTAGGACTTATCAGAACTAAAACCTAAAGCAGCCTTTCCCAACTTGGCACCCTCTAGATGTGTTGGACTACAGTTCCCATCATCCCAGCCAGAATGATCAGTGGTCACACTGTGTGGAGACGCTGGGAGTTGGAATCGAACACATCTGGAAAATGCGGGGCTGGGGGAGAAAATAGAGTCTTGTGGTACCTTCAAGACTAACCCATTTATTCTGGTATAAGCTTTTGTGGACTATAGTCCACTTTATCAGATGCATGGAGAATTACAGAGTGTTTCAGGTTTTTATACACCCTGAGAACCCATGGTCTGTAGTAGAGTTTGTTTCGCCCATGGTGGGTTGGCATGTCATCCGAACCCGGACAACCGTGCCTACCATGGTTGTGGGCAATGGGGAGCAAGCTACTCAGCAAGAGCAGCAAAAAATCCCGTGCTGAACTCACCTGAGACACAGTGCCAGCCGCCCCACCGATCCCCAAGGGGCATGGTGGGGCGACCGTCACTGGCTCGCAGCCCCCGCCCCCTGCCGCAATTGGGAGCCATTTTGGCTCACTGTGGCTTCCCCCCCTTTATGCTTTTTTAAAATTTTATTTATTTATTAATTATATTTATACCCCGCCTTTTTTCCTGCAAGGAACCCAAGGCAGCTTACATAATCCTCCTCTCCATTTTATCCTCACAACAACCCTGTGAGGTAGGTTAGGCCAAGAGTCAGTGACTGGCCCAAAGTCACCCAGTGAGTTTCATGGCCGAACAGGGACTAGAACCCGGATCTCCCAAGTCCCAGTCCAACACTCTCACCACTACGCCACACTGGCTTCTTTAGAGATTACTTTTCGCAATCTCCGTTCTGACGTCCATGACATATAAATTTTAGGATTTATTCCCCCTTGGCACTGGGATTCTCAGGTTTTTTTGTGTTCCCCATGGAGTTTTTCACAGAGACATATACATTCATGCCCTCATATGTCCTTATAAAAAAAAAACATGGGGAGCCCCTGTTTAAAAAAAAAACATTTTAAAAGGAACTAGAGTTTTGAGCTTTCCAGTAAAAGAGGGTGGGCTGCACTTTTCCATTCTGTTGCACCTAGAGTCTCGGGAATGAGTGGAAAAGTGTGGGGCACTGGGACCTATCGGGAATACAAAAAATGCTGAGGGTCCCAGTGCCAAGGGGGGATAAAGCCCAACACCCCCTTTTCGCGAACAAACATCACTCGCGTCTTTGCTTTGAATTGACAGCTCACCTTTTGACACCTGTCAAGGCAAGCAAAGTGCCAAAAACAAACACCTATTGGAGGGGCTTCCCATTTTGTACCCGTGGAAATGCACACACCTGCACATCCAGAATTGTACAATTCCATCTAAAATTAATTAATTAAACTATTGGCACACATTTGGGGCACAATTTTTCTTTTTTAAAGGGGTGGTGAACCACTGGAAGCCCGTCCAATGTGCCACTTGGGCACTTCAGAGGGGCTGTCAGTGTCTGTCAAAACAGAGATTGTGAAAAGCGATCTCCAGGGGAAAATGGGGGAAAGCTGCAGAGAGCCATCCTGTATCACCAATCATTTATATTGCTTTTCTCTATGTTTGCAATTCTGCTCTCAGAATTGCCATACCTATATGTGGCACCTTGTACAAAAGGTGTATGCGCCATGTTGATTCATTTATTGCGCAATCCGATGCATGTCTACTCAGTAGCAAACCCCACTGAGTTCAGTTGGGCTTACTCACAGGTAAATGGGTATAATATTTCAGCTTTAAGGCATTACATTATTCTGGAAGGCTCATTTTTTATCCCTTGACTTTGGTTCCTAACATTCTGATGGCCTTTGTTGATGGCTGTAATGTTTATTTATTATATATTTATACCCCACCCTTTTTCCTGCAAGGAACCCAAGGCGTCTTACATAATCCTCCTCCTCCTCTCCATTTTATCCTCACAACAACCCTGCGAGGTAGGTTAGGCTGAGAGTCAGTGACTGGCCCAAAGTCACCCAGTGAGTTTCATGGCCGAGCGGGGACTAGAACCTGGATCTCCTGAGTCCCAGTCCAACACTCTGACCACTACGCCACAGAAAGATTCTCAAATTAAAACACCTTATTTAGGACCCACGTTTTTTTTAAAGGATATTTATGTTTTCAAAGAAATAAAGCAAAAATGAAAACATTATTCTGGTCCCATCCACCAGCCAAAGGAACAAGAGGAATAATTGCTATTCAAGCAAGAACACCAGAAAGGGAAGATCAGCCCAAAATACATCTAAATGTCCACTTATAGTTCACCACCCTGTTCTGTCCTCGAAAAACTGATCTCCCTTCTATTTCTTTCTCTTCCACTCCCCTTCCCTTGTATGTCTTGTCATTTTAGCTTGTAAGCCTGATGGCAGGGCCATTCTCTTCTTTTTTTAATTTATTGATGTGAGCTGCTTTAGGAGACAAGAATTGTCTGAAAAGCAGGAGAAAAGTGCAGTCAATAAATAGAAATAAATAAAACCATTAATCCAAAGCAGAAAGTACAATAATTATATCAAAACCAAAACTGAACATTGTCATAAAATAGATCTGCACAGACTTTGTGTAACTGTCTTCTCAGAAATACTCAGTGGAGTAAAAATTGTGAAGGGCACTGTACATAGACAGTATGACCTGGTTTGCACAATCACTGCATTCTTAAAGAAACCATGGTGGCTTGTTTAAGTTGTGGCATTTGCCAGGTGCAATTTGAATAATCACTGCCTGAGTGCAGCTTGTTTTGTTCGAACCCATGTGGCATGGCTTGTTTGAGGGTTAAATAACCCATGGGCAGGATATCAGTTACTAAATCAATCATATTTTTCTAAGTTGTGGCCATGGGATGATTGCTTTTTGTGTGTGTATATCCTAAAATTCTTGCTTCTCCCAGTTTTCCATTTCATGTCTAAAGAATAGCTTGTCTCAGAAAAGCAGATGCTACAATACAGATGAATAGGGTAAAGTTGCCAACCTTTTGTTTAAAACTAGCCACTCCTACTCCTGTGCCTTTTAACCGAAGCTTGGTCTGCAAACAGTAGCAAATTATTATGCTTATCTCCGTGTTGCAGAAGGCTTCACCCACTGATTTCTGAAGACCAAACTACTGTTAAAGGTAGAGGGGCAGCTGAGGCCATCATCATCATCAATCATCATCATCATCATCATGCAATCCTATCAGGGCCACTGTTCTGGATTTTTAAAGCCTGTCGACATTTTTTCCTACTTAGTAGAGAAATGGTCCTTGTTTCCTGAGGGCACCCTTGTTACCACTTGCAGTGTGAAAAATTTGGGTGGCATCACTGTGATCACATGTCGCTTTGCAGGAAGGCACACTTACTATGACCCCCTTGTGTAGTAGATGCTTGTCAGTACACTAAGGGAGCCTGTCAGTTACAATGCATCCCACTTAGAGCACATCTAGAAGGACAAAGGAGGGGGGGGGCAGTTTTCTTCCCAATGACCCTCTTGCTTTGCATGAAAAGCTCAGTATTGACTGCCTTCCGCCTTAATTAACTTTATGAGTAGACAGGAGAACCTAAATAATTCAAAATGGGCAGAAGGAACGGAGGCGTTGAAACTTTTACATGAGGGCCAGTTTCTTTTAGCTTAAAAATCGAAGCACAGAGAGTCAATATGTAGAACAGACTGCCTTTCACATACCACAGCCTTAAAAGGGAGCTCTTGTTATCCTTCAGTATAGGAATTTAAATGAGCCAGTGACAGATGAAAATATAAGGCTTTAGGAATTGTGCTAACCCCGTTGGCCTGCACATCATTTCATTTTTACTGGAGGCCACTGCCAATTTGCTACTCATGTGATTTGCATTGGACTCAAGGACTAGCCTGTAGGGAACTGTGTAAGCATGGGGCAGTATCCAAGTCAACATGAGCGATAATGTAAATTACATTGGCTGGGTTCAGACAACACAATAACCCACACTCGGGTTGAGTATGGATTGAGTGTGGGTTGTCATTAAACTGCGGGTTGTTGTTGAAATGTGGGTTATCATGTTGTCTGAACCCAGCCACACTAACAAGCCATGGCTTGTTAACCACGAACAACCCATGAAGAAAACCCATGGTTTGTTGCTGGGTTATAAACTGTTGGTTGTTCACCATGGTTTGTTATCTCAGCTGGGTTCAGACAACACAATAACCCACGTTTCAACAACAACCCACACTCAACCCTTGAGTGGGTTATTGGGTTGTCTGAACCCAGTCATTGTGATAGGATAAGGGACATCCAGTGCAACACCAACAGCGTTAGCTTCTCAGAAAATTCATCATGCCAGCTACTGCTATTGGCATTGCAATAGAGATCCCTTATGCTAGCACAATGTAATTTATGGTAGCGCTTATGTAGACTTGGATGCTGCCCATAGTGTTTGCATGTGTCATAATTTTATAGCTATGTACAACTTTGGGGGCTTCCATATGTAGTGCTTATCATGCCATTGTCCTGCTTCATTCACAGAATTTTCCCACAGATTCTTCCATCTTTTTTCTTACTGCAGAAAATCTGTTAAAAAGAAAAAGATGGAATTGCAGCACAATACCTTCTGATTGGTAGCACCAGGAGCCCTCCGTCTGGAAGCACCCTTTCTCTAGGTTGCTCAGATCAGTTGATTGACACTTCAGAGTTCATGTAGGTTTTAGAGCTCAGTTTAAGACCTGCACTCACTGATACCCTGGCCATCTCTGTGACAAAAGGGGAACATAATAGGCATTGCATATTGGTTTTGCAGGCTTTTGTGCTCAGAGCAAACACATGAAATAGCCCAAGTAAAACAAAATGTGATGGTAAAGGTTCTTATTTGCCCTAGTTTGGTCACCTGTAATCTTTGAAAACTAGAAATAATTTGGGTTGGCAGTTCATAACATTTTTCTATTGGGGAACTTGTAGGCACACTTGGGTGGCAGAAGTAGTAGTAGCAGCAGCATTGTAAGCCAGTATAAAACCCTATACAAGTAGTTTATGTTTATTAAATTTCCAAATTTGTTTAGAAAATGTGGTGCATTGATATGCTTATTAATCATGCTACTGTTTTTGCAGTTGCTATCCAGAAAACTAGAAGGTGGGATCATATGTAATGAATGGTTTTAATGTTTTGATGTTGTTTTAAAATGCGTTTGTGTTTTTTTTAATGTTGTTGTGGATACACTACATTTTGTAGAAAGGCAGGGGGGGAATTACAAATAAATAATATTTGCCTCTCACTAAACCAGCCTTCCCAACCTGGTGTCTTCCAGATGTGTTGGACTACAGCTCCCAGCATCCCTCAGCCAGGTTTGCTGGAGCATGCTGGGACTTGTCCAACACATCTGGAGGACACCAGATTGGGGAAGGCCATACTAAACTATTGAATAGAATATTGCCTGAATGTTTTCCCCCCTTTCCCATCTCCCCAAGTAAAATGGCTGGAAATTTAAAGCAGCAAATGAGAGAAGTTGAGGAAAGATCACCAGGATCATCAGGTCACTCAGCTTCCCCCCCCCCCCATTTGACCTTTATTGTGCTACTATACATGCACTGTCTTTTCCAAGTACAGTAATACCTTGGATTGCAAGCATAATTCGTTCCGGAACCATGCTTATAATCCAAAACACTCTTATATCAAAGCGAGACTCTGGCGGGCATGAGCGGGGCCAATTTCGGCCCGCTATGCCCACTCGAGGCGAGCGGTTACATCCCTACGTACTTGTCTTGCAAGACCTTGCTCGTTTATCAAGTCAACTTTTTTTTTAAAAAAAATTGCTTGTCTTGCAAAATGCTCAGACCAAGTTACTTGCATTTTATAGGAAAAACTTCAGGGCTATTAAGGGTGCAAACCAGCCATGATGGCTGGAGGATGATGGGAGTTGTGGTAGTTTTTTCTGTCTAAACTTGCACAGGATTGCACCCTAAGTTATTTGCTTTTAGTGCTTGGCATGATTGACTACCATTAGTTGTTTTAGTCGTAAAGCAGTAAAGCGTTGTTTACTATTATCATAGTTAGGCTGTTTCAAACATTATCAAATTGGCCAACCAGTCTTTGCCAAGTCTTTTATCTTTAAGGAACAGAGCAGTGATGGTTGCAAACTAGCCAGTGCAGAAATGCCTGAATTTAAGAACAATGCAGTACAAACTATAGTAGCCTATTTATTAGACAGATCAGGGGTGCAAAAGAAACAATGATGTATCTTGAGTTTAGCATAACCTTTCCTGCATGGATTGAAGTTCACTTGGAACTGAATTTCAGCCATTCTTCAGAACGTGCATCATCCCCATGTCAACACAGTACTTCAGAAGAGTTGTGGCATGCTCTGAATTTGGTCCAATTCTGACATCACAGCCACTAAATGAATGGCACAGGAAGTGCTTCTGTGTGGCTGTGGGCACATACAGACATTCCACTTGGCAAGTGGTTCTCACAACTGCAGCGCTGCGCAGTGGCTATACAGAAACATTTCCAGCTGCTTCCACATGTCAGGCACAACATAAGAAATCTTGTAATGTAAGAAACCAGAAGATAAGGACAGTGCATAGTATTCCCTCTCCCTTTTTGTGCCAAGATAGTGGTCTCCCTGAACTCAGTATATGTGGCAGACAGCTCTTGATGCCAGTTTTTATAGTATGTTTCATTTCATAGTTGTTTTTAGTAACCTTCATTTTTAAAATTGTATGTGTTTAAATAGTAATTTAAAACATTGTGCCAGTAACAGTAAATGAAGGTTATCAGGAGTTTTAAAAGTGTTTCAGTTAGCATCCTAGATCTTTGTGCCTTTGCACTAGCAATACATGTCCAATAAAAACTGGGTTAACTAATATCAGCTCATTTAATTGAAGCTGTGAAATGATTGTCAGGTTTCACCAGTGTTCAAGATATCCAAAGCTTGCTAGAATGGCTGCTCAACAGTGTTACTGGATATAAAAGGTCATGGCATATACTCACCCCCTTGAGAATTTCTATCACTGAATCATAAAGAAATAAAGAAGGTTAAGGCAGACATAGATCAGTGGCATTGCTTATACTGGGACATACCGTAAATGCCCCAGGTTTAATCTTTACCATTCCCACGCAGAAGGATCCAAGGCAGAAAGGCTGGGAAATATCTGTCTGGCAGCATCTCTGCCAGTCAGGCTAAACATTACGGGATAGGTGAACCTCTGGTTTGACTCAAAACAGCTACACATTCAGGAAATTGCATGTTAAAGCCCTCCTGGAACTGTACCTTGTCAGAATTCACGTAGGATCCCATGTTCCCCTGTGCAAAACATTCTGCACATAGAAATCCAGCATATCAGAGATAAGACTAGAAGGAAATTGATTTTCTGAAAAGCTAAGGTTTTTATATTTGGGAGCAGGCGGAAAGGTTTTGATATTTGGGAGAAGGAAACCATGCAGTTCCTGAGCTGCAATTTGAAGTGGTACAGTCTCAAGAACTGTGCCTTTCACAATTTCTGAATATTTAAATAAAACTTCCATTATAACAGCAGCTCCTGATATCTCAAGAACAAGTGCTTTGAGACCTTCTGCTGTTCTTTGTTCTCCTGGCCTCACTCAGGTCCATAGCTAAGGGGAGGCTGGGCTTCCTTGTTAATTATTTTGCCATACCCTCTTTTATAAGTCAGGTTTATTCCAGATTTGCCGTCATTCTGATTTTTGACATTGTTAGAGAAGTAGAAATGGTATATCTATGAATGTATATGTGAAGGTTCTGGTAGGTTGAGGGGGGGCTTGCCCCCTAACTATCCACTCCCTACCCTGTGGCCAGCGGGCAAATAAACCACCCAGTAGACTGCCACCACCCCTTCTCATCCACCCAGTCCAAGCCAGGGGGTACTTGGATCTTTCCGGATATCCTGGGCCCCCAGAAATAAGGGTTCACCTGATCACCCTCTATTTCTGGTCCTCCAGCCCAAAACCCTAAACAGTAGCCCAACCAAAGCAGAAGGCACCTAATTTAGTACTGAGGCCAGATCCAGAACAGAACACGCCCAGACTGGAAACTGAACTTTATTTACAACTAGCTTTTTTTACCCGGTGTTGCACGGATCATCATTTTCCTATAGGCACTATTTGTTCAAAATTCCTTAAGGTAGCTGTCTGCTGTTTTGAATCCCTCCATAGGAAAGGTCCCCTGGGACTACATAATGGAATCCCAGCTCCCCCAGGACTGCACAATGAAATCCCAGTTCCCTCGGGACTACCTGCTCCCCTGGGACTACACAATGAAATCCCTGCTTCCCTCCCTGGACTACACAATGAAATCCCAGCTCCCCCAGGACTACACAGTGAAATCCCTGCCCCCCCCCCAGGACTGCACAGTGAAATCCCTGGTCCCCCCCCTCAGGACAGCACAGCAATGAAATCCCTGCTCCCCCCCCCGGGACTACCCAACAACGTAATCCCAGTTTGCCCCCCCCCGGGACTACCCAACAATGAAATCCCTGTTCCCCCTCCCCCTCGGGACTACCCAACAATGAAATCCCAGCTCCCCCAAGACTACACAGTGAAATCCCTGCCCCCCCCCAGGACTGCACAGTGAAATCCCTGTTCCCCCCCCCAGGACTGCACAATGAAATCTCTGCTTCCCCCCTGGACTACACAATGAAATCCCTGTTCCCCCCGGACCACACAATGAAATCCCTGTTCCCCCCGGACCACACAATGAAATCCCTGCTCCCCCCCCTCAGGACAGCACAGCAATGAAATCCCTGCTCCCCCCACCCGGGACTACCCAACAATGAAATCCCTGTTCCCCCGCCCCCTTGGGACTACACAGCAATGAAATCCCTGCTTGCTCCCTCCCCCCCCAGGACTACCCAACAATGAAATCCCAGCTCCCCCCCCCATGTAGGCCCCAGCTGCAGTTCATATGAACATTCTGTTTTGATGTAGGAGAGATTTGCATATCCACTCCTGATTGGGCCCCTGTGGCGGCAGTTCATACGAACATTCTATATGTCGTTGGAGTGATTTGCATAACCGCTCCTGAATGGCCCCTGCAAACATTCCAAGTGATGCCATTGGCTCTCATCTATTTTGGGCCGTACAGGCACAGTGAGGGTTTTTCAGAGGTTTGAACCCACCAGTCTTTGTCCTTGGGTGATGGAGGGTATGCGTGCCATGTTTGGGGCGGATCCATCCAACCGTGTAGGAGCCTATGCGACGCACGCAAACGCCCATACACACAGACACACGGACTCACAAAGCCACAGACAAACTTTCACATTTATATTTACAATAAGGAAGGGGGACAAAAAGGTAAAACAGTGTGCAAAGACAAAAGAAGATAGAAAACTAGAATATTAAACAATGAAGAAATCCTCTGAAACCCTGCTGCAGGCTAAAACAATAAACTGTTGTGATATGTATCACATTACCAGCTGTGGCACATTGTTTACACATGGAAGGGACAGAATGGCGGGGTAAACAGGTTTATTATGTCTTTCTAGAATCTCGTGTTTTCGCAGGGGTTACTAGAGTGTGAGAGCAATATGAGCTAGTCACATGGTTTGTATGTTCTGATGATGTGTTCACTTGTTTTCTGTCTGAAGCCATTTTAGAGAGAAGCTGAACTGCTTTCTTTCTTCTTCTTCTTCTTCTTCTTCTTCTTCTTCATGGTACAGCTTGCTGGACTTGTTACTGCTACAATGTAACGTCTTTGCTGAAGTGGAGTGAGCTCAACTTACTCCACTGGATGTAATGCTTGCTATGCATTTATACTCTGCACATGGACTGTAACTAGGAAATGTATACTCTGTAGAACTTTACTTGCTAAGTGAATAAACAGGTAGAATTAGACCTGTAGTGTTTACAGAGTGTTTCCTGACTCCATGGATTAATCTGCAACGGAGAAGCTTTGTTGGTTCACTAGCACACACGCTGCACGCTGCCTGCGGGAGGAGGGAGGTGAGATCTGGAAGATCTGTGTGTGGAATGTACAGGTATCTGCTAGCACACAGACGAGGATTATAAATCTCCCAACCCGCACACACTCTGCTCAGGTCCAGTTCGAACATAAACCCTATCTAATCCCTCCCATATGTTACCCTCAGGTAAGGTTCTTCCGATGGGACAAGGCTTAATCAAGATTCCAGGCTCACAAATGCAATCCGAAGATCAGGATGCCTTCCTTGTGAAGGCCGGATGAAGAATGCCTGGCAGCCCTAGCCCTCTTAACTTTATCCCCCACCCACCTGCCCTTGACCAGTATGAGGTGAGCCTCCATAGCCAATCACAGTCAGCTGGATGACTTCCTCTGCTTCCAGGAGGGGAGGAGGGATTGAAAACCCCTTACTGCCATCCAGCTGAAATCAGTCAGCCTAATTGTTGGCTGCTGTTCAGCTCCGACCTTGAAGGCCTGGAGACTAGCAAGAAGCCATGATAAGTCATGCAGGTGGTTGCAGTAAGTGCTGCCAGCCCCTTCTCATGAAATACAGCCTCTTGTTAGCAGCAAAAATCTCCAAAGAAAAATGAATTTCTTCACAGTATTTATTTTCTGAATGGTTAAATATTTGTTATATTGAACACAAATAATAAATAATCATAAATAATCCCGTTGGTCCTCTGCCTCTTAAAGAAAGACAATGTCTTTTTAAAAGCTTTCTGGCTCAGATTTCATTTTAGCAAAGTATATATTAGCCCTTTCTTCCCATAATACTGACCTAGCTACAGATGGGGCTTCCTTCTCCCATAGCGTTGCTACTGTTGATGCTAGGCCAGAGGGGGACAAGGCAGGACCAGTGCAAGGCAGTTTGGTGCCCTAGGCAAGATCAGATATTTAACGCCCCCCTTCCCACTTGAGAGTGCTGTTGTTGTTTTTAAGGCATTTCTGGCGCTCCCTTTAGCCCTGCGTCCTAGGCAGCTGCCTAGTTGGCCTAATGGTAGCACCGGCCCTGGGACAAGGATAGTGCCAAGGGACACTAGATATCCCCTTGAATATTTCCTACTTCCCCTTTTACTGCCCCCAAAATCATGGCAGAGAAATAATAATGGAATTAAGTTTTAATGAAGAATGGAAATAAAGGAACAAACTCCTTACATCATCAGAAAAGCCCTTTGCCAATCTTTGATTTCCTGGAACAAATTACTCCAGTGTTACCTGCTCCTGGGGAGACATCATCCCTGGAGGCATACAAATTACAAGCAACACCCATTCTTACAGTGTGCAGGACTTTCCATTCTAGTCAGTTCCCTTAAAAGCTTCAGATTCCTCAAGGAATACAGAACTACATGCATTTTATTACCATAAAGTACATTCTGAGTAAAATGTTGAGTTCTGCAGCTTCAGTTTTCTTGCCTTATGCCAGTAAAGGTGCATTGCATGTGTGTGGGAAATCCTCATGTGGGGTGGGGGAGGAATTCATTTAGAAAGGAGCACTTCCTACAGGAAAAGCACCACCTGATCCAGTTAACATTATATATAAAAATTGGCCTGATGCCTCCGCTCTGTTCACTGAGCCATTAACAGTTCAATCCTGTGCAATCCTATGACTTTGGTGCAGACTTGGTAATTGAGTTATCAAGTGTATCCCAAAATGGCTAAGGTTAGAACCCAGCAGCTGGATAATTGAATTTTGGTATACATGTAGTCCAAGATACCATGATTACTAAAGAGAGAGAGAGAGAGTTAATAGGAATTTTGACCACTTGTCCTTTAAAATGGGTATCAGAAGTATAGTTTCACATAATAGTTAAAACACTTCCTGTGACAGGCAGGGACACACACAATTATTCTCTTTTTCAGCTACCCAACACCTGGATAGCTGAAATAGGATACATACGTACTTGAAAGTATCCTGACCACCAGTAAGTCTGAAAAACAGATGTTTTGACATCTAGTGGTGGGCAGAGCAATGCTTTACTCACATTACAGAGGGACTGGGCATACAATGCTATGGAATAGCTGCTGTTTCCAATGTATGCGAAGCCTGGGCAGGGATGAGAAAAACCACACAAGTAGAAAATACAAAAATGTAAGACAGCCACAGCTTTCCTGGAAACTCCACCAGTCAGGAACTTTGCATGAATCTTAGTGCCAATGAAATGAATGATCCCTGTGCTAATTCTGTATGCAAATATGACTTGGATAAGAGTGGAAGAGTGCAACATAAGAGAATCTGTAAAACAACAACAACAGGAAATACTACCCTTAGAACTGTTTGAGCTGTAACTAGAAGTTGAAGTAGAATATTTTGCATGCTCTGTGTCAAATACTGACCTCCAAGGACTCTGATCCTGGGAAGACAAGGGTCCAGGTCTATATTTGGATTCAGCCAACCAGGGCTAGTGTCAGCAAGCAGCATGGTGGGTAAATGCTGGAGCCTATAGACTCCAGAGGGTTCACTAAGGCTGATACCATGATGTGTTTGTTTCGTTTTTACAAATTTTAAGGAACTTGCGCTGAAAGCAAAAGTGCCGGGCCAAGCAGCCACCATCACTTACTTTCAAATGCCTCTGGGCCCCCAGCTCAGCAACACCAGGTCAGATGCCAAAGGCTTTTGGGGGAAAGAAGATGGTTGCTGCTGCAGCTGCCCAGCTTGGCACTTCTCCTTTCAGGGTTGGTTCCTTAGGGGAAGAAGAAAACGTTCTGCCAGTGCTGCTACCTGCCCAAAGCTCCCCTGGACCCCCCCCCCGCAAGTCTGGTATGATTTAAGGGCCCAGTGCTATAATAGCCTCTCCCTGCTGCTTGAACTTGTGTGAAGAAACTATATTTTTATCTGTTTATGTTTTGTAATGTTTATATTGTTTGAGTGACCTGTGAATGAGGTCATAATGTAACTGAGTAGGCCAGAAGCCTTGCTACTCTGTCTTGGGTTTAACACAGTTGTGGCTGCCTTGGTTACGGTTGATATGGAAGAGAAGCTTCTAGCTACGGTTTCAAAATGACTAGGGGAGCAGCTGCCTTTGTTTGATTGGTCAGAGGTTCTGGCCAGGAGATTTGAAAAAGGTCAGTTAGTTGGAGGTTAGAAAAAGTCAGTTGGAGATATTTGGTATGTGGGTTGGAAGATTGCTGATGGTTGAATGGAGAGAACTTAGAGCTGGAGCAGGAGACCACCCAGCCTTAGGGAACCCTACTGGAAGATCTCAGTACCAAAGGTGGTGGCTGAGGGGAGTAGGAAGCCATGCTGTGAGGTGGGGAAGCTTCAAGCAGGTACAGTCCAGAGCCAGAAGGTTTCAGACAGAGCTGGAGGGTGGCCATGTGGCCTCTTTTACAGTGGACGGTCCTTTATTTGAAGGACTGCCAGAGGACTGCCCTCTATTTTGAAGGTGTCCTCTATTTGCAGGGCTGTCCAGTCCAAGTTGGGTTTAAAGATAAAGAGCTAACAGAAGGAAAAGCTGGGACTTGATGTTGCACATCAATGGCACCTGGACAGCAGATTGAATATGTAGGTGCACTGGTCACATTCTTCCACATGACTGTGTGATGTACTGTATTTCTATTTAAATTATCATAACAATTTCTAAATTTGCATCTATGCCTATCCATTAGCATGTGCAAAGTTTACACAAATCAGTGTCCTCTTTTGTCCTTTTTTTTGCTGATACATAATTGGCCATCATAGGCAGAGGTCTGACCAGAGGGTAGTCCCTGAAACAGAATCATCCTAGAAGCCAGAGGCAGTCAGTGTAGGTAAAGGCAGCTCCAAGAGGGAAAGAGGCATATTTTAAGATTAAGTTCTAGCAAAAGGTTCTGGAACGTTACAAAGAAAATAAACCTATTTTTGTTTTAAACACTGTTGAGCACAGTTTTGTCTTATGAAACACTATGTCATATGTAGTATGTTCAGTTATCTAGATAGGTACAAAGACTGATGCCCTGTAATGGCCAATGGAAGCTAGCAACTTAAAGGAGTTGAAAATGGTTTGAAAAATACATTGCTTGCTATTATTTATAATTTATATTTGTTAATCAACTCATAACATAGTTCTCTGATAGCAATGTACATATCTAAAACAGGCTTTAAAAACTTCAATAAAAATACAATACGATCAGCATACAGAATACATTCTAATACCAGCTGTAATGAAATTTCCCTACTACAGATGGCAATTCTCCATTGACCCAGTTCGCACAACATGCCAGTCTCATCACAATGAACGGGTGTGTATGTGTGTGCGGCTGAGTCATGCGAACCTGGCCACTGAGGGTTATGCGAGAGTTAAACGACCCTCACTTAACCTTCAGTGGTCAGTTTAGCAGGACAGGGCAGCCCCCAAGCTGGGATTGCATATTCAAAATGTTGTCCACCTGCACTGTGATCTGGTGTGTCATGTGAACCAGCCCATTTTCACCTAGAATCAAAGAGGTTTTGCAACAATACAGTAGGTATCCTGAAAAACCTATTTACTAGAGGAGGCACAAGTGAGGTATGTATGCATCACAAGCATCAATATCTTTTCAATCACCTTCAGCTCTCTGGGGAAAAAAACAATCAATCTGTCTTAATCTGGGAATTAAAGGCCAAGCATCAATTCATAATCATACCACCTTTCTAGGGACACAACTTCAATGACATAATATCCTTCAGTGCAAGAGAGGTGAACAGCAGGTCAGATTTATCTTATTTGCATGCTAGTGACAAATTCTAACTACATAAATAATAAACGACAAACCTGCTGGGTCCCTATCAGATAACTTTGGTGATTCATGGCTTCTCAAGATAGGCATAACCACTCACTCCAATTGGTAAAACTATATATAAAATAAGTTTTCTAAACAGTGCGGCAACACCATGAATTTGAGATAGTAAGTAAGCACTGAAGAATCAGTTTGATTTGTGACAGCCTGAAGGATCGTTTTGCATTTAGGATCCACACCCCTCAAAATCTGTTAGCGTGGTTAGCGGAAATTCTACCAGGTGTGGCTTCTCCTGTGACTGTAGCTCTATGATGAAAAAGTATACCTAGGAGAATCCTCTTTCTATATAGCTCCAAAAGGAATTGGTACCCTTTCAAAGTATAGGGCTAGGTCTTGGAACTCCAACCATATTTTAGCAAAGTAATTAATTAGCTATTGCTGTAAACAAAGTAAACATTGCAGTTTAAACTATGGATTTTTAATTGGACTTTAAATGGGTGTGTCCCCTCTGGAATGGTGCTCATGGCTGATTTAATTGTTGTAAACAATCATGTACCTCTTTATTTAGACAAGTTTATGATGATTTATGATCCAAACAGTTGTTTGTCTAGGTTGTTTAGTGAAGACTGGAACAAAGGTAGTCTTAATCAAATATGCATTAAAAAAGAGATGCTGTAAATTAATATCTGCTTTTAATCTTCATTTGTGCATGTAACAAAGACTGTAGCTGTTACCTAAACAGCACTGGAGACCATCTGAAGCTGCTAAACATTCTCCAGATTCCTTCCTGTAAGAGAGAAATTTGTTTGTACATCAGCATCATCTCGCCAAGCTCAAAATAATAATACTCTGCCCCCCTCTTGTGTTACATTTTCAATACTGCAGCTTTTGCTAGCAACAGAGGGCACTTTCAGCTTTCCAACATCACTTATAATTTAGAAAGTCTAGATAAATTTGAGAGCAGTTTTGGATGTTCTAACAACCGTTTAAATGGTGAATCTGAGAAAGTAGTACCTCCTCTTTCTATGCTTCTTATTTCCCCATTCTTCCCTCCCTTGACACAGCAACTAAACATATACTACAACCCCGGAGACAGATGCACAAGCTTCATTTTGAAAGAGAAGTAAGAATATGAAAACAGGAAGCCCCGCTCACTTGCACTTCCTTTTTTAATATATCTGTTGCACTGTCCAAATTGGACACCCATTGGAGTCACCCACTCAGGGTCATCTATCAAGCAAAGCTCCAAGGACGTTCTCTGCAGTTCATATAACTCAAAGAATTTGGCAGGCTCTCCCCTCCCCCTCCAAAATATGTGAAAAGGTCTCACCACCTATTACCTTTAATGCTATAACATTCAACATTTCTGACCATTATTATATTATGAAGACACATTCTGACCCCTTTCCTAGACCCATTTTCAGAACACAAGTAGGGTAATGTAACATTTTATTTATTTATTTATTTATTATATTTATGAATCGCCCATCTGGCCAGACATCCGGCCATCATGTACATTCTACAGGTATCACAAAAGAAACATGTCTGTTACCTGCTTGTTATTACAGAAAGGCTCTGGGCTGACTTTTGTTGTGTGTGGATGGATTCACTCCTTGTTCAACCTGGAGTGGCTACTTTACTTATTGTGTTGATATCCTGCCCTTCCTCTGTACAGTCTTCAAACAGTACAGTCTACAAACATTTATGCTATAATAAATTTGTTAGCCTTTAAGGTGCCACAAGACTCTTTGTTGTTTTCATTGCACAGAACTCAGTCCTTTTAATAGAGTTCCCTTTTGTTGCTTTCCAGTTCCACCCATTCTTGCATTTGAAACTGGTAGTTCAGCTATAGTACAGAGATGAAAGGTAGCAGTATCCGGTTCAAGACACCAAGACCTGTACACAGGAAGCATGAGTTACAGTGCAGACCACATTGTGGACAGGTTTGCCAACTGACTAGTGGGAGAAATGGTCTGGGTTGCTCTGCCCCTTTAACAGTAGTCCGATAAGCAGAAATCAGGAGAGAAATGGCATGGAATTTAACTGCTAATTGCTGCTGCAGAAATCTCTGTTAAAGGTACAGGGGGACAGTTCAAAAGTTGACAGCTAGGTATGGATCAATGCTTGAGGGCTGAGATTAGGGTTGCTGGCTTCAGAACATGAGAGGTCTCCTCTCCCTGTTCTCCTTGCCTTTTGCTCCTGCATCTATTTAGATTATAAACCTGCAGGAAGAGGTCAGTTGCCTTTTTATTTTATATTGCACTGTGCCTTGTTTCTTTCAGAACTTATAAAATATGTAACATTCACTCTTCTATGCCACTTCTGTGACTTCTCAGCATTTGGATGTCCTTGGTGGGACACGGACTATATTAATTTAAGAAGGTAGGCTGAATTTACATTGTAATTAATCCAGGTCATAAGGTTGTCCATAGCATAGCAGCCTAAGAATGCCATAAGACTATGGGAAAACTCTCAGAAACTGTTCAAATCCATACTGACATAGGAGGGTCATGAGTGAGATGCCATACCTTAATCTTTTTTGTTTTTGCATTTGCAAGCTCCAATCCACATACAAAATGTTCAAGATCTGAGTGACTTGTAAGGAGAGTAATTCCCACCTTTTATTTTGTGGTGTCTTCAGACATAGAGCCCTGGCATGAACCTAGGACACCACTGCAGTCTGCTGCAATCTTAAAGCCTGAACTTGCTTTTCACCAGTGAGGTTTTAGTTGGCTTTTTCATGCTTTACAGGGGCTTATTTACCCTTGTAAATGAAAACACTTCATTGCTCCCTCTCTACTGAATGAAGGCCAGCTAAGCTGCATCTCAGACCCTGACAACTTTTAGTTTTTATCCCACATCATTACTGAAATGGTCTAGTCTAGACTTCCCCAGCCTGGTGTCCTCCAGGTGTGTTGGGCCATGCTGGCTGGGGATCATGGGAGTTGCCCTCTGGATGTGTTTGGACTACACCAGGTTGGAGAAGGATAAGTTACTCCATTTTAAAAAGCAAACCTCCCCTATATCCATAAACAGGATTAATTTGGAACTATGTAACAAATTGTGGTATATTATCTACTCAGCTAACTTAGGCTATCTTTAGCACACTTACTAGGGAGTAAGTCCTATTGAACATAAGTCTTACTTCCAGTGCTTTTTTTCTGGAGAAAAGGGTACCGGAACTCTTGGATTACATTTCCTCGGGAGTAGATGGTGATTAAATTGTAATGCAATTAATAGAAGAAAAGGTGCTGGAACTTAGTTCCGGTGAGTTCCACCAGAAAAAAAGCCCTGCTTACTTCCAAGTAAGCATGCATAGGATTGCACTGTTGGGCACCATATCCACAGCTGCTGCAGCAAAGCTGGGAAGCAGGGCCCATTCTGCGAGCCAGTTCTATTTGGCTCCTCCCCTTCCAAATGGATTTAATTCAAGCTGGTCATTGCAAGAACTGGTGCCTGAGAGCAAAACTACATGCTACTTTAAATGCATAGCATGCAGCTGATCCTAACTTCTTTTAACTTTAGTGTAAGTGCACAGGGCCCCAATCCAGATTGGGACCATGGCACTTGTGTGGGGGAGGTGTTAAATCTTCCCATGCAACCGCTCCCCCCTCCCATGCTGGGGCTAAAGAAAGAGAAAAACCTGTATTGGTGCCAATGGGATTTTCCCCTTTCTTGAGGCCCCACACTTGTGAGGGGTGGGTGGCTGCATGATAATATATATATATATATATATATATATATATATATATATTAACCCATCCACATGAGGCAATCCCAATCTATTTTGGGACTGTCTTGAGAACTGGCAGTTTCAATTCTACCTTTTATTGTTCAGTGCTCCAAAAAAGCCATACTGGAATAAGGAGTGGTATATAAATCTACATTTAATGTAGCATGTAGTATAGCTCACAGCTTGCTTCTTTTTCTCTTCCCTCTCCAATTCTTTTTGTGTCTTTGCTTTTGGACTGCAAACCTGTGACCAGGGACTGTCTTGTTATGGACATTATGTAAGCCACTGGGACATTTTGGCTGCAGAGTGGGGGGAAAACTACTAATAAATAAAACAGGTGCAGACCATAAGATCACTCCCATACACAATTCTGAAGGACAAATCCCTTAACCATACTAACAATTAAATTGGCAGCAAGAGTAACTGCAGTTAGGACAAACCAAGTTTCCTGTTTAATCTAGGATCTGAAGCCACCTTCAAACTATAGTTTTAGATCCTGTGTTAAATGGAACCTAGGTTACTCTTAATCTCAGTTAATGTTGCTGCTGCTTTAGTCTGGCAAGGGAAATTTAGCTCCAGAAGGTATTGTGGGGAAACAATATATTTTGGCCAACCCCAGTTGGATAATCATGGCTAAGCAATTGGCAGCATAAAATTAGTACCACACCTAACAAAACGTCTGCAGAGACCACACTGTTTTCTTTTTTCCACAATTTGTAAAAAGGACACGTTAATTTTAAATGACTGAATTTAAAATGTGTAAAAGAGTCACTGTGGGAAGCAGAGACTGCTTAGAACAGAATGGCAACACTTTCAACGCTAGGGTCCTTATACTTAACAATTGGGTAGACTAGGCAATTTTGGCAGGTTCTGGTTTTCAAACTGTGACATGACATGCTGCACATTGTCCACAGAATTGTTAAAAGTAAAGGTCCCTAATGTTGAAAAGTTGACTACTCCTAGTTTAGAGTGTATGATGTTAATCTTCTGGAGAGGGATTCATCCCATTCGAGTATCACATTTATCAACTTCCACTCCTTCCTTTATAACTTCTGGCAGAAACTAGCAAAAACAAGTTACAACAAGAGATGAGTGTCTTTTTCTCTTTCAAAATTTTATTGTACACCTTACCAGTGATCAGTATCTTTCCTTAAAGTGAACTATTAAGCTACAAAATTGTTAACATATGTTTTCCAGCTTCAGTTGTGTAAATAAAGCATAGCCAGCTTTTCAGAACAGAATAATGTCGTAGTCTTTGATCTCCACTTGTCAAGTTCCTGTGAAGCTAAGATGGCTGCCATCCTTCAGTTATCACAGTACTGTACCTTTAGTATAGACAGCATCAGCACAGTGATAACTGAGCCAGGGCAGCCTGTCAGTCATTGCCTACCCCTATACTTGGGATAACTGCACTTCCATTTACTGGATGCAGATTTTTCCAAGAGTCAAAGGCTTTACCACTCCACAGTTGTTTTTCCAAAAGGAAGATGATCACAGTGAACACTGATGCTTGGCTCTTGAATGCTGTTGCTGGGTTGACTGTTGGTGTTGAATCTGCTGCACCCACACATAATAAATATTACACAGAAAGAAATGCTGCCTGGAAGTTTAGCAAGTCATCTACCACACTGCAGGCACTCTAGTTAATTGTGCATTGTATGACTGAATACAAACTGTTCAAGAATCAATCAATCAATCAATGGACATCGCATTTATTGAAAAAATGGTAGCTAAATCATTCCAGAGAGTACAAAAGCAAAACAGCGCTGCAACTAGAGCTATTCACACAGAGACAATATAGCCTGGATTATTCTTTCACAGCTCTGATGAAATTGACTTCGATATTGGCCATGACTGAGTGATATGCGCTCAGCATTCATACTGGGCTTTATTATGCTATTTCCTCTCAAACAGCTTCTCACACCAAACCATGTTTTACACAACCCTAATTTTAAAAAGCAGCTTTGGGGCTCAGAATGGGGACATCTTGAAAGAAGAAATATGATCCAATGAATCCTAGTTTGCTTGCTCACCTCACTGGGATAGGGCCATTGTGTTTTATTTTGACTGTGAATCCAATCTAGTTATCTTGGATTTAGCCGGATGACCAGCTGCAGCCAATACAGCTGGTTTAGTGGCACAATACATTTAAAATGCTAGGTACCATATGAGGAAGGAAAATTGCAGGATTTATAGCAGTTGACCATAGCAGTCTAAGGCAGGCTTCCCCAACCTTTTTGGACCCATAGGCACATTTGGGAATTTGAAAATCTGCTGTGGGTACCACCACAATGTCTAATCAGTGGATCGCCACTTTGGCATCTACCTGTTGCGTCTATGGATCTTAGGCTGCATCTTATTCAGCAAAAACTTTTGTTTTCTGTCCATTGGACACCGCAACGTCTCTTTAATAAGGGACTGTCTAATTCAGCTAATTGCTGGCAGTGCAATGTTTATTTTAAATATTTGTTCTGGCAATGTTCAGTAGTTGCTTCTTTTGGGGAGGAGGTTATTACACAGATAATTTTGTTCTGGAACAGTCTTTAATATTCACTGCTGTACACGCTCTTAAATTATTTACGTGCTACATGAACAAATGGCAGCTGAGAGACTGATATTACAACATTAGAAGGATAAACACTCACCTCCTACAATGCAATGGGTTGAGGACCTTACAACACTTTCAATATTCGAATGGGTGGCATATAGACACCACCTTCAAATGTAGACTTACTTGGATATTTGGCCCACTTTTGTTGAAGCCTATGTATTATTGCTAGAAAGTTGTATGCATTTCACATGTATTCTTTGCTATAGATAAATACAAATCCATGCATGAATATTTACGGGGGGGGATTTGTGGGTGCCCCTGGGCACCAGGTTGGGGACCCCTTCATGGAGTGCCCGTGGGTACTGCGTTGGGGACCCCTGATCTAAGGGTAAGCAGTGCAGGTTTTGGGAGGTTCTCAGTGGGCTTCTCTCTTCCTCACTGCTGTTGCTCCTCACCACCATTGTCTGCGCTCTTGCCAGGAAGAGAGCTGACTGGCAAATAAGTGAGGAAGAAGGGGTGGCCCACGGCAGCTGCTGCTGCTGCTGCTCTTTCTTACTACCATCATTTCTTGCTTACCCCTTCTGAGCCAGAGGGAAAGAGCAAATGATCAGCAATGGTCAGGGATTCTTTGGGCTGCCCTCTTTAGGAGAATGGGTCTCAGCAAGTTCCCAACCATGACAGCTTCTGACATTAATTTATTTATTTGTTTGCATTATTTATAGGTCATCCCATAACAAAAAGTTAACCAGGAAGCTCAAAAAATAAAATATAGTAAAACGACAATAAGATTAAAGAAAAGAGTACTGTACTTTTAAACTGTAGTTTCAAAACTGTTGCTATTTTACCAGGTACAGAAAGCAATTTTCATGATCAAAAGCTCATCTATGAGTACATACTTCCAGCAATAATCAATGGAGCAAAACTCTCCAGAAGTACTCCCAACAGAACTCAGCTGTTAGTATTACTCCCCAAGGGAAAGCCAGTGTTGTCCAGCAACTGAATTGTTGCACTTGATATGAGAAGTGCCAATTCAAATCTCTCAGATGAGAGATACTGCTCTCTAGCACAGTGGCTAAAGGTGCAATCCTGTGCCTGTTTAGGCATAAAAAATACCACAACTCCCAGCATTCCCTAGCCAACAGTGCTGGTTGGGGAATGCTGGGAGTTGTAGAACTTTTTTGTCTAAACATGCATAGGATTGTGCCCTTAGAGACTGCTAGTTCAATAGGTGGCCTTGGGCAAGCTGCTGTCTTTCAGCTTCTTCCTTCCTCACCAAATCTGTAACATGGGAATAATAGGTCCACCATAAGGATTACTGAGATAAGGTACTAAGGTGCTTTGAACATTCAAAAAGTGCTATAGAGGTGCTAAATATTATTAGCAAGTCTTTGAATCCATCACATCTCATAAGCCCAATCCCTGGTTGATGAAACAGGAAATGGTGTGAAGAGATTCTGGGACCCTAGTGCACTTTCTATCCTAAAAGTGTTAGGCAGCATTTGCCATATTTTCACTATTACAACTTCCACTGCTGTAATAGTGGTCAAGATTGGGTGCACACATTTTATTCCAACCCGCTACAGCAAAGGTGGGCAACTTATGGCCCTCCTAATATTTTGGCCTACAACTCCCATCAGCACTAGCCACTGTAGCCAATGGTGAGGGATGATGGGAGTTGTAGGCCAAAACTTCTGAAGTTGCCCATCCCTTACCTACGGCATCCTGACACAGAAAATGCCCCTGCTGAAATTCTCTCATTACAAAGATACATACCCCTCGGACTGCAGGGCTGAAGGAAAACACATTCTAGCTTCTGCCATCGACCAGGGAACCAAGGGCTGCTGCGACATTGTACCCCAAAAACATCATGGCAAGGGGGAGACCAGCCTGGCCCCATATATCGGCCAGAGAAGGAGCAGCTGCAGGGAGCTTACACTCTGCTCCAACTGCTAGTTGCCTCAGACTGTAGAGCTACAGGGGAGGACCCTTTGGCTGCACTCACTGGTCTGGGGACTAAGCACTGCTGCTGTGTGTGTATGTGTATTATTACAATCTACTGGGCACCCTTGAGAATCATTCGATCAAAAGTTGGCATATAAATCCTCTGAACTAATAAATAAAAATACAAGAGCCATAATGTTGAAAGGCTGGCCATCCCTGAGTTAGGCCATTGTGCCCATTTCAATTGGTGGAAGAAGCAATTCACTATGCTTCAAATGCTTATGTACCATTAAAAAGAAAATAAATACTATTGATGTTTCCCCATTATTACCATGATGACACAGGTGACGGATAAGACTATCACTTCACAAACATTTCAAAGTGTTCTTACGGTACAGGTGAACATTTAGCAGGGATGGGGACTCGGACTCGACTTGTGAGTCGGACTGAGTCCCCCCTCTGACTCGAGTCGGACTCGAGTCCCAATATTTTTAATGGGACTCGACACTCGACTCGGGACTCGAGACCAAAGACTCGTCAACATCCCTGCTTGATGCCACCTGCAGGTGCTGTCTGGACCTAGTTGCAGTAACAATCCAAGTTTATTTTTTAAAACCATTTTACTAATGTAACCTTTCAGACATTTTGGGTTTGGCTGCCTCTGCCTGCCTGTTTGGGGTTCCCTGCCTCCTCTGCCTGCCTGGTCTCTTCTTAACCAGTTCCACAGTTTGAATTGTCCAAGACAAAGGCCTCTGCCTGCCTGCTTTGGGGTTCCCTGCCTGGTTATTTTGGGTTTGTCTGCCTGGTCTGTTCTTGTCAAAATCAGTGGCAGAGTTTTGAGATAAAAAGGCACACTTGTGCCTAGAATTTATTTAAGCCACACATCTGAAGTAGCCTTATTTTGTTGGGAAAACCCCCCATTGATTTTAATAGGGACTTGTGGAGTCAGCTTTGGGAGTGACTCGTGACTCGTGAGTCACCATTTTGGACCAAGGACTTGGACTCGGACTCGTGACTCGGGTCCAAAGACTCGTGACTCGACTCGTGACTTGAGACCAAGGACTCTTCAACATCCCTGACATTTAGCATGACTGAGTCTTATCACCCTGCTTCATTTCCAATGAGGAGCTCCTCGATCATAAAGGCAGCCCAACCCTAATTAGGCAGAGCGAGGCATCAAATTTTGGGCACCATTAAAGGGTGCCAAACTGTCAATATCATTATACACACACACACACACACACACACTTTGCATTTGCTCACGTTCACTCCATGTTACCTTTGCCTCTCTCCCCACTTCCCTCCTTCCCTTTGTCTCTTTCCTCACTTTTCTAAATTTAGTTTGTAAGCATGTCAGGGCAGGGACTTATGCTTTGTTTATATTTCTTGGTAAAGCACCATGTATACTTATGGCTCCATAAACTAATGAGCAAACAATATGTTCTTAATATGAGAAGGGAGTACTGGTTGGATTTTCTCTCTCTAGTATCTGTTTATCTGAAGCCAGCTCTGCCAGTCACCTGGAGCAGAAGAATTCAAGGGGTGCCTGCCACACTGGGTGCAGTGCACTCGTTTGGGCTTTTTAATTCTTTCTGGCCTAACTTGTTCCACTCGCAAATCAAGACTCATCACAGAGTCCTCTGGTCATCTCAGGGGGTTCAGGGCATATCATCTAGCCCAGAGATGCAGAATATCAGTCCTAGGGGCCAGATACGCCTCTTCTTGGGTAGGGTATAGCCATGATCAAATTCGCCTTAAGTAATGTAACAGAAACCAGAGGTAGTCCTGTCTCCACTGAAGACAGTAATTCAACAATTAATGGAATGCAAGCAGAACTGAAAAGACAACCTGCAGAGGAATTATGACATTGTTCAGATCAAGATAAAAGCTAAAGACTTACATAATAAGACTGCTTATATAAGTGGTGATTTAGGATGCATTCCAACCACTCAAATCAATGGCTGCTTAGCCATTAACTTCAGTGGGATGCGGACTGTAACCTCAGGCTATAATGTTCTTTGACATTTAGATCCAGAATATAAAATGCTAAATTAGTATCTCTAGAAACTGAAGGAATTGAGCTGCAAATAAATAAATAAAAACTGTATCTGAGTTTGGAAACTAATTATGTAAAGATCAATTAATTTTGTACATTGCAATACTGAAATCACAGAAGTCATCAAGTACTACACAGAAAATCCTATACTGAATTTTTGCTTACGCACATCTTGCTTCTTCTTCTTTTTTAAACACAAGAGGGCAATAATGAGACAAAAACTTCTTGGAAAAATACTTTAACATTTTAAAAACAGACCACAAACAAATGTTACATAAGAAGAGAGTGTCATTTATACAGTCAAATATGAAACTCCACCCACCCAATTACCCGATCTTGGTTACTTGGGACCTGGAGCAATTTGAAAAACCTATTTACCCAATTTTTCTGAGGACCTCCACAAATGTCAATATAAACGGAGATAGTCATGTAACACAATATTCTCAATCGAGAGATCCTTGTGCATAAACAGCTGTGCATAACCTGCTAGGTGCAGGTGTTCCCCTCACTCTACCACCACCACAGAACAGAGAGGTGATGCATTCAGTTCAGATAATGAACACCTGTTGTGGGAGGAGGCAATGACTATAAACAGCCCCCCATGCCCTACATGCACACTTTCAAATGTTGGATGCAGATGTTTCCCTCTTGTGCAGCAGTCTTGTGTTTATGCTGGTCAGCATCCAGAGGAGTGATTCACACATGGAAGGCTGTTTCCATGTACAGATTGTCCTTGATGAATCAGGGATATGTAAATATGATTGTCACTCCCATGCATGTAAAAAGCCCTTAATATCAAACCGCTGAATTTCAGATAACTGGAATTATTCAAATAAATGAGACTGCATGGAATTGTTCTGGATCTGGCTAATTATTTTCTAAAATATGATTCACTATGACTCTTACCATCCGTTCTATCAAATCAGATTGTCACCATTTATTTCCTTGCTGTAACATCTTGTCTTTGATATTGACAAATTATATGAATTTTTGATGACTACAATGCTCAACTGCAAAATGTGCAAACACTTTTCCTAATTGTACCATAGACCCTAGTATATGAGTTACATGCACAAGCTTAAGCATGGGTCGGAATATCAGCAGGTTCCGATTTGAACCTTAATATGAGAAAAAGGAGAAGAAAACTCATTTACAAGATAAGTCACTAGAGAGCTTATGACATCCCTATGGGCAAAAACCAAATTATTTTATGCTGTCTATGTATAATAGACAGTAAAGCAATCAGTAAGTGAGGTAAGGCTTTTCTTCTCCCATTCCCTGGCAAAAAGCTGCTGGTGGTAAGCCCTCCTTTGCTCCTTAAGTCTTCACTTACCCTTTACTTTTGCAATACTTTTTTTTTGTCAGCAGTGGAATTAATTTTCATGCTTTCACTGGATAACCCCTCAATCATGCTACAGTTTTTATTCATGTATCCTTTCTCCCAGCTGGTAAGGATTATGCCAGAAGATGCAAATGTTCAATAATTGGGTGGGGAAGAGGGGGCATTCTTACATGAGACCTGCAGCAAGAAAAAAAAAAATCCAAAATACTACCAGTAAAAGAGAGAGAGAGAGAGAGAGAGAGAGACATTTTGAATGAGGCCACAGAACGGTATAATTCACAACACAATATTCTGCAAATCAAATTCTCTGAGAGAAGAAATACTAATTGTTCCTGAAATCAAACTGAGCTTGCCAACTGATTTCACCTTCCTCCCCACCATGTGTACATGACGTATGTGCTGTGACTGAATCATAAAGGCAGTTTACTGGTAAACTTCATATTATGGACTACAGCAATTCAACTGAAGTGAAGACGTGAGTGTCTTGAACCTTGCTACTTTAATGACTGGGTTCTGACAACATGATAACCCACACTCAAGCGTTGAGTATAGTTTGAGTGTGGGTGGTCACTGAGTGTGGTTGTTGTTGAATTGTGGGTTATCGTGTTGTCTGAACCAGGGATGGGGACTCGGACTCGAGGACTCGACTCGTGAGTCGGACTGAGTCCCCCCTCTGACTCGACTCGGACTCGAGTCCCAATATTTTTAATGGGACTTGAGACTCGACTCGGGACTCGAGACCAAGGACTCTTCAACATCCCTGGGCTGTGCCAGAAGGAGTGGAGAGAAGTGTGATTGCCGGCGAAGATTTTATTTTTTTAAATCATTTCCCTAAAATGCAACCTTTCAGACATTTTGGGTTTGGCTGCCTCTGCCTGCCTGTTTGGGGTTCCCAGCCTCCTATGCCTGCCTGGTCTCTTCTTAACCAGTTCCACAGTTTGAATTGGCCAACACAAACGCCTCTGCCTGCCTGCTTTGGGGTTCCCTGCTTCTCTGCCTGCCAGGTTATTTTTATTTTGGGTTTGTCTGCCTGGTCTGTTCTTGTCAAAATCAGTTGCAGAGTTTTGAAATAAAAAGGCACATTTGTGCCTAGAATTTATTTAAGCCACACATCTGAAGTAGCCTTATTTTGTTGGGAAAAAAACCCATTGATTTTAATAGGGACTCGTGGAGTCAGCTTTGGGAGTGACTCGTGACTCGTGAGTCACCATTTTGGACCAAGGACTCGGCCTCGAGACTCGGGTCCAAAGACTCGTGACTCGACTCGTGACTCGAGACCAAGGACTCTTCAACATCCCTGGTCTGAACCCAGCTGAGATAACAAAACATGGTGAAAACCCACAGTTCACAGCACAACCACAAACCATGGGTTCTCTTCATGGGTTTGTGGTTAAGAAACCATGGCTTGTTAGCGTAACTGGGTTCAGACAACACAGATAATCCATGGTTCAACAACAACCCACACTCAAACCTTGAGTGTGGGTTATCGTGTTGCCTGAACCCAGCCTTTTAGGTTGGAAAGTTAAAACCTTATTGTCCATCTCATTTTTCTTTTAAAATAGAAATCAAAGTGCGGCTAACTCTACAGAACAAAGCAAAAAAGACTAACTCCTTGCTGTAAAGAGGCAGGGAGACCAATCCTATGCGCCCCTAGACAGCATCTGGGGGGCCCCCATAAGATAATTTGAATACCCAGATTCAAGGTTGGAGACAGAGCTCCAACCTCAGAGCTGGGATCTGCACATGATCCCCCACCCTACCCTGTAGCTGGTGCAGAAAGAACTGTGCCGGTGGCCTCTCCAAAGTTGGAAAGCAACCTCGGAGAAGGGGTAAAGGGGGCAGAGAATCTCCATGTATGCTCCTGAGCTCCTTAGAGGAAGAGCTGTAGTTCTGAACCATAACTCAGTGGTAGAACACAGGCTTTGCACACACAAGGTCCCAGGTCCAGTCTCAGAGAACTTGTCCTGGAGAGCCACTGCCAGTAAATACAGACAGTTCTGAGTTAGATGGACCAATGGTCTAAGGTATCCCCGTATGTTCTTACAAATGTGATAAATAAACTTTATCGTAGCATCGTATGTTCTTACAAATGTGATAAATAAACTTTAATTAAGATGCTTTTTATACCTCAGCTTCAATAATGCTAGACCGGAGTGCACAACCTCAGGGGTCCATGGAGCCATTTTCGTTCCCTGGATGCCTCCCCTGTGGGCTGCACTCTGTGGAGTGTCATAGGTCACCCACCCAGAAAGGTTTTTTTTGTGTGTGTGCAAAAAATAAAAATTAAAAAATGGCTGTGTTAGCACTACAGAGCACTAAACAGGTCAAATTTAGCTTGTTTTGATGCTAATTTGATCCAAATAGTGTTCAGTAGTGGCTATGGAGTGATAAAAGGGTCAAATTTAGCTTCAAAACAAACCAAATTTGGCCCATTTAGTTAGTACTTTGTAGTGCTAACATAGCAACTTTTTGGTTATTTGTTTTGTGGGGTGGCTGCAGTGGGGTGGCTGCACCAGGGGTGGCCTGGGGCACATGCAGTCTGCGTGCCACATGTTGCCCACCCCTGTGCTAGACTATGGTTTAGCATTACATCAATGAGCCTTAGGCTCATGTGCGCCTTCTGTCCTCACCTTTTCCAGTGCTGCCACAAGGACATCTGAAGCGTTTCCTTTCATTTTCAGTTGACCAGACCACAGCTTAGCATTATGTCGAACACCCTAAACTGTGGTTAATTTTAACTATGGTTTATTAAAACAAACCAGCCTCATAAACAATTTGAATTTGGCTTTTTTCAGTAAACCATACTTAAGACAAAGCACAGTTAGTCTAGGTTCAGCCATAACACTAAACTTCAGTTACTTAAAAACTGAAGTGAATGCTTCTGGTCCTCTTGTGGCTGCACTGGAGGAGAGAAGAAGAGGTGCACAAGGAGTTCATGAGCTTATGGCTCATTCATAGTTTAGCATTATATCTCAACGAAGCATTATGTCTTATAATGCATCCCCATTTTCCACATTTCTATTGTGGTGGAGCTTAAAAAAAAAAAAGACACAAGGAGCTGCATTATACCTAGTCAGCCTTTCAGTCCACTTAGCTAAGTGCTGCCTTCTCCAACTGGCTCTGGCTCTCTCAGATCTCAGGCAGAAGTCTTTCCTATCCCTGTCTCCTGCGGAAGGGAGGTTCCTCCTTCTACCTCAGGCTACAAACCACATGCGATTTTCCCTTAGGAACCCAACATTTGTAGCCAAATTACTGGTTTTACACACTATTATTATAAACAATTGAATGGGCCAATGAAGAAGGCATGTATGCCAAAAACAAATCCATTTGCCACAGATGTGAACTGTCTGACTAATGTTTGTTGATAATGTTACTATAGTTATTATGGGAGATTAAAAAGTAACCACAACAAATGCTCTTAAAATACACTTCTTCTTTTTTTACAATTTAATCTTGGATATTCAACCTTGGAGCCACGTTTTAAAACTTGACAAGAATGTTACCATTCTTTTTTACCTAAACATTTATCTCTTCCGAATGAAATCTGATACAGTGCCTCTAGCTGAACCTGGACATGTAAAATATATGCTGTACTAATGAGCTATGGCAGGGGTGGGCAGAAGGTAGATCTCCAGCTGTTTTGGACTTCAACTACCAGAAGCCCCTGCCATGATGGCCAATGGTCAGGAATACTGGAAGCTGAATTCTAAAACATCTGGAGATCTAGTTTCTACCCACTCCTGAGCTATGGCACCTCTCCTAACTTTTGGATGCAGCACGTGCTGTTTCAACACTATGGTTTTCTTCCCCATTGTGTAAACTACATTCACTCTCAGCTTGCTGCAAAATTTATGTGTTCCTTATCAGCAGATGTGTGGATCCACACTTACCCATAGTGTCAATCTTTGCATTAACCAGTTTTTATACTCACTAGAAAGAGGTGCATCGCAACCATGATTAGTAATAATTAATTGCCACCTTGATTAAAAATATTAACTACAATCCACTGGGAACTTGTGTGCAACACCTATTGAAATTAGTGGCTCATTCAATGAGGTTTGAGCAGGAAGACTTCCCAGTGGACTGTGCTTGCTGTATATAATTACCGTAAAAGCAGAACTCAGAGTGCTATGGGTACTATGAAAGAAAAAAATCTATTTATTTGAAACTAATGAATTAGTAGAGGAAGAAAAATGCAGATTTATCCACAGCAACACCAGTTCTGAGAACAGACCTTCAATAAGTGCCGCTAAAGCCAATAAATGTTCCCCATAACTTTAATGAGCCAGAGTTCTGCCCCGTGTTTTCTTTCTGAGTTCCCTTGAATAGCACAGGCCTTCAACCTTTCTGAACCCAGGATCCATCTTCAACTCCAATCTTCAACACTGGGGCCACTTTTAATTTTTTCTTTAACTTACATATTGCTTTTTATTTACACACACACACACACACACACACACTATATATATATATGTGTGTGTGTGTGTGTGTGTGTGTCTTTGTAGCTCTATTTTTTAATTTCTTTCTTTCTTTCTTTCTTCTCCCCTTCTCTCTCTCTCTCTCTCTCTCTCTCTTTCCTTCTCTCTTTCTCCAGATGATGGTTGTGATACTGCTGGAGAAACACAATTTTAGTAAGGCTGTGACCAAGTTGTATTTTATATCATACCAAATTATGACTGATATTGCGTAGGCCCAAATCTATGCATGTTTACTCAGAAATAAGGTGTGCTTGGATAGAACTGCAGCATTAAAATGACTGTTGTCTGTGGCTTAAGAACTGAAAATATAAAACATGGATAGTCCATCAAATAATACAGATACCATAAATGGAATCTCAGCTATGTTATCAATCTGCAAAAGGCTTTTCTACATTCCTCTGTAGGTCTTGTTTATGGCTGATTTTTAAAAATTCCATTCTCTCCTTTTCTCTTCAGCCACACCTTTAGACATCTGTTGGTTAGAAGTTTATGTATGAAACGAGAATCCTCATACACCCTGAATGTTAACTTCTCCTGTGGACAGCACCAAATAAATGAATAATTCAATGGACAAATCTCCCAAACATCTTATTAGTTATGCATCAGCCATGGTTCACAGGCACGTACGGTAGTCCTATCTTTTTTTTTTCAGGAAAACCCATGGCCTGCCTGACCCTTTCCAAAAGATCTATGGACACATACTCACAAACAAATGTAAGACTAGCAACATTACATGTCATGCCCCTTGTAAAAAACCCAAGAACATGTAGGATCTCCTGTTACATCACAGCTGTGTTGATCCTGAAACTCCTATACAGGGAACAGAGGTGGGGGGTGGGGGGGAAGTTTCAAATAAATAGATTTTTTTCTTTCATAGTACCCATAGCACTCTGAGTTCTGCTTTTACGGTAATTATATACAGCAAGCACAGTCCACTGGGAAGTCTTCCTGCTCAAACCTCATTGAATGAGCCACTAATTTCAATAGGTGTTGCACACAAGTTCCCAGTGGATTGCAATAAGTGGAGGGGAGGTACATTTGTTTGCAAATAAGTTTAGAATTAATTCTTTTCCAAAACCCTTAAGAGTGCTGAAAAATAAGGGGAGAAGCACCAACTGTATTTACAGAAAGTATCTGTTAGGTTCACAGATGCTGCAATGATGGAAGCAAGGCCATAGACCTGGACCTTTGTCACTTATTGGCCAGAAGGAGCAAACACCCCTATATTTTGTTAAAATATAACCTAGTCAGTGACCATCAAGCAAATGGTTGCTCTAGGCAGCATGACGCTGGGGCCGTTCTGTTTGTTCATATCACCATGGCCCTGGACAGCCTCCCGGTTTGCTAAATAGATTTAAATGATCCTGTTCTCCCTACAAGCAAAGAACTAGGATCCAACTACAGGTGCAGCTTTAAAATGTATGGGATTGGTAGTACAGGTGGGTGAGGAAGACCTTGAAGCTGGGCTGGTGAGCAGCCAGCTGACATGTGAGTGCTCAGAAACAAATTGCAACAGAAAAACAGGAGAGAGGGAAAATGCCCACTGGATCCAGTGCGAATGACTTCCTAATGATTGGCTATCTTCAGACCTACCAGATATCCTTTTTAAAAAGATGGCACTTGTTTTAAACGTTTATTTTAAATGTGTTCCACATTAACAAAGCTTTGTATATACTTCTTATTCCTGGAACCCCAGTTTCAGAATGTCCCAGGCTTGATCTGCCCCAGCAGTTAATTTCTAGGATGAGAGGTGATGGGCTCAAGTCTAGCAATAAGACTCCCAAGTGGGAGCTGGTGAGACCCACTCAGTCCACTCTGTCCATGCTCAAAGACACTGTGTTCTTGATCTCAGGGCATACGTGGCCATTGAAAACAAGTCTGGGGTTAAGGCTGCAGTCCTCCTACATGCTTTACTAGGTGTATTAAATACAACAATTGTGCAGAAGAGACAATTTTGGCTGATGCAACTTTTAACACACACACACACACACACACACACAGCTCCAGTACTGATGTGCTAAATGCTAGCTCTCCAAATCCCTTTGTTTATGCCACCCAGGGGTGGGCAACTTGTGGCCCTCCAGATGGCCTACAGCTCCCATCAGCTCCAGCCAGCACAGCCAATACTGAGGGACAAAGAGAGTTGTAGGCCAATACATCTGGAGGGGCACAAGTTGCCCACCCCTGGTTAATGCAAATATCAAAGAATAAAAGACTCATAAGGGTTGTCAGCTGTCATGCGTGGCCCTCGAAACCTCTTGTGCCACAAGTGAAGATGCAGCTGCTGTGCCTCCTTTACCATTCCTTTGAGGACTCCAAAGCCAGTGTGGTGTAGTGGTTAGAGTGTTGGACTAAGAATAGGGAAATCCAGGTTCTATTCCCCACTGGGTGACTTTGGGCCAGTCACTGACTCTCAGCCTAACCTACCTCACAGGGTTGTTCTGAGGATAAAATGGAGAGGAGGAGGACCATGTAAGCCACCTTGGGGTCCTTGCATGAAGAAAAAAGCCAGGACAGAAATGTAATAATAATACATTTAAAAATTCCTATTCTGGCTGCTTTAACAAAGCAGAACTTTATTTTGCCCTATGCTGGCTGGATGAGAAAGGTGGGCAAAGGGGCTAATAGGGGAATGCAGCAGGGGGCTCAGAGCAGCACCTTCTCTCACTTTTGAAGGGGCAGGCATGATCTCTGGGCTGACAGCTGGCAACCCTCCCTATAATTGGAAATATGGCCATCCAAAGGGCTCAAAGATGTTTTGGTGCCAAAGGCGAAAATATTTCCTAAATGCAGTAAAAAAAAACACGTTGCATTGAATAACTGACAATTTGCTGCCCTTTCACAGCATCTTCTGTCTGGTGTGGTTTGCCTCATGGCGGGTTGACGGTTCTAGAGACCATCCCTACTTCCCAAACAGAAAGGGTGAACAATAACCCTGCTGCCTGGGCTGGAGAAATGAAAGACGGCGAAATCCATTTGTAGACAGTAGCAGGCCAGAGAAACCGGCTCGCCTGCCTGCCTACCTGACCCTGGCTAGCGAGCCAAGCAGGCAGGCAGGCAGGCAGGCAAGTCCAGCAGGGGAGGCTGGAGGAACCCAGCAGCAAGGGAGCCCCTGGTGGAACTGTCTGCCAGGCAACCGCCGGGGAGCCGCTCTTGCAGGAGCGAGCCTCCCGGTGACAACCGCACATCCCAAGCCGCGGCTTGCCCGAGCCTCCAACCCCAGCTCTAGCTCCTCCTTTTGGGATACTCACCCCAGCCAGCCTCGGAGGCTCCTCGCTCTTCCTCTTCCTCCTCCCTACGCTCCTCCCTCTGGATGTTTCATGTAAACAACATCCAGGCTATATTTACAATCACTTGACTGAAGGGAGCAGCGCCAGGATTCTTAAGGAAAATAATAGTGCGCAACATTTTAAAAGCCATACAGGCGCACACGCCCTCCGGAGCAGAAGCCTCTCCCCCCCCCCCCGCTCCAGATCCCCCCTTCCCTGCGCCCCCTCCCCATCACCCTCGCAGAAATGAAAAATCTTCTTCTCGTTATGAACAATCCGATCGGCAAAAGGGATCGGGTAGCGCCGGGACAGGACTCCGCTCCTCTAATCCTCCGCCCGCCCCCCGATCTTATCTCGCCTTCCCAGCCCCGACGCGAGAAACAAAACAAAACAAAACGTGAGCTCCCATCCCGAAAGTGCGCCGGCGGTCGGAGCGCGTGATGGTTAGAGCGGAATCGCCAGCTGTTAGGGCAGGACGCGTGTAAACAAAACCCAGCCTGTCCAGCTGCGGGCCGCCGCCGCCGCTGCCACGGGTGATCGCGTTGACTGAAGAAAAATAAACCGGGGCGGGGGGCGGGGGAGGAAAGGAATCAAAATCTCCCCCAAGCACCTTCCGCCGTCCCTCCCTTAGTCATCGCACCCTCGAGAAACGATTCCTCGACGCGGAAAAATCCACCAACCTCTAACTGCGCTTTTCGGGACTGTCTAAAGGTGAATCGGGAGCGGACGGCTCGGGAGTTGGGATGCCAGATCGCAATGCCCTGCAATAAACATACACCCGCTCGTCCCCTCCCCGATCGTCTCTCCCCCCTCGCGTCCCGTCCCCTCCCTCCCCCGCAAGCCACTGCCTTCTGCCCACCCACCTTTCCAGCCGCGTTTTCTACCCCCTCTTTCTTTTTTTCTTTGTTCTTAGCGATCTTTGCATGAAGATTATCTAATGACGCAGCATAGACTCGCCACAACGTGACTGTCGCCATTTTTCTGTTTTTATTATATCTCTCACACACTGCCATGTGATAGAAATTTTAAAAAAACACACACACCCCAACCATCAGAGAAAGAGAGACAGACACACACATACATACACAAACTTCCGGGTTTCATGACCAGAAAAGAGCAAAAAAGGGAGGGAGCCAACTTCGGAGGGACGAACACTAAGTGTCTTTGGTCCCTCTTCTCTCCAAGACAGAGAGCCTCAGCTGACAGATGGACAACGAACACAAGAGGCATCACCCCTACCCTACGACAAGTTCTCATCAGCCGCTGGCGAAAGTGTCCTCCCGCTATCCCACGCAGGCAATTTCCTCACTTATCATCAACATGGAGTCAGTGACAGTTAAGATGGTATCAAAACAAAACTGGTTCCTGCTTCATCAAATGCCTTTCGTTTCGACTTAAAGGGCTTTCTGCAACTTGATACCACAACTTGACACCACTCATTTTTATTTTACCAATTTTAAAATGCATTAAGGAGACTCAGCACCAACACTTACTTGTTTGTTTGTTTTAATTTGACAAATCACATGTTGGAAGCACAATGCTAAAAAGTGGCTTTCTTCCCAAATGCTTCCTGGATTGGTAGATCTTTACATCTTTGCTGTAAGATGACAAAAGTGTTGTGGCATCATCTTCAAGGTAAAGGACCAGTTCACATATACATCGACTTCTCATCACTTGATTACTCATCACTGTTTTAAACTGAGAAACAAATGTGTGAGATGACTCCATTGAAAAGCATTGCGATGTTATATGTGTGGGCTTTGATTTTTGATGTCTCATTTGCACATGCAAATCACCGACTGGACATGCATATATGAAACCATCACAAACTGGAATAACATGGTATGAACTTAGGTAGGCAACAGCCTCTAGTATTCATGCCAAAGGACATAACAGTTCTTTGCACTGGCTGCCAATATGCTTCTGAGGCAAATTCAAGGTGCTGGTTCTAACCTATAAAGCCCTACATGGCTTAGGACCACAATACCTGACAGAACATCTCTCCCAACCGCAATCTACCTGGACACTACATTCAACTCAACATCTGGGGCCCTCCTCTGACTGCCACCTACGAGGGAGGCTTGGTCGGTGGCAACAAGGAGGAGTGCCTTCTCAGTGGTAGCCCCCCAATTATGGAATAAGCTCCCCACTGAGGCCTGCCTGGCGCCAACCTTACTATCTTTTCGGGGCCAGATTAAGACTTCCCTCTATGCCAAAGCATTCAATAATTAAGAGCTCAAAATAGCACATGGGGGGGGGGATTGTCACCTGTAGGCTTAGTTTTATTAACTTTTTGTATTGTCATTTTAAACTGTGCTTTTAAATTTGGTTTTAATCTTTTTAACTATATTGTATGTTTTTATTGTTGGTTTTTATGTAGATTTGATTGTATAAATTGTGGTGAACCGCCCAGAGAACTTTGGCTGTGGGGCAGTATAGAAATGAAACAACAACTGTTCTTTGTTTAGACTCTCCACAATTCAACACAACAAGATGATTCTAAGCCCCTCTAGGCAGGGACCTGTCCTCTCATATGCTGTAAAGTACCATGAACACTGATGGCGCTATATCAACAAGCAAAAACAACAGTGTCTTGCTTTTTAAATTATCTAGCACAGTGATAGCCAGCTTTTCAATATTAGCAATCTTGTTTGCTTAACAGTTGTGTAAAAGATAATTTCAGAAAGTGCAGGTTGTAATATCAGAATTTCAGAAACTGAACGCATCCAAACATCACCTACAGAACTAAAGGATATCTAATAATGAAAGGTTGGCCATCTTGATTTACCCATTTCCTCTTTTCTTTTTTGGTAACTTATTTTTTAATTGTTTCTTTCATAACAGATAATACAGAAATCTCCTTCCATACCTACAGATAACAAAAATAAGTTTAATTAAAATTCTTCCCCGTCATGGTTGTTCAGTTTATTTGATTTACCGGTACCTATTTCTTATTCTGCCCTAACTAAACAATGTCTTATTATTGTTGTGTCTTACAGTGTATTCTATGCATTATGTATGTATGTATGTATAATGTCCCATTGTGTTTAATGGAGCTTATTCCCAGGAAATGGGGTATAGGATTGCAGCCTAAATTAAAAAGGAGAAAAATGTGCTTAAACAAACAAACAAACAAACAACCAAACAGTCAATTGCTTTAAGTGCTACATGTAAAAACAAACAAAAAGCAAAACGAAGCCCTGCCACAATGGTGAGATACAACAAACAAACAAAAAGGGAAAGAGGAAATTTGGCCCCATTATTTATTTACTGTATTTTTAAACCACCCAATACACAGGCCTCTGGCTTATGCTGGCTCAGCTTGTCTGAGCATGGAAAGCTAAGCAGGGTCAAGCCTGGTTATTACTTGGATGGGAGACCCCTCCTCTAGTTTCCTGCATTGAGCAGGGGGTTGGACTCAATAGCTTGGTAGGCTCCTTCCAACTCTTATGATCTATGAAATCTATGAAAGTTTTATAGTGTGTACAGCACACTTAGTAATACAACAGTAATAATGAACATATAACAGAAATACATAAATTATGTTGCTTCCCTGCCCCTCCATCTAATACAGCTTCAGACACTTAAGTCAAAGGGTCATACAACAGCAGTATCAACTGCAGTAATAAAACTGAAAACCTCCATTGAAGGGTTTCTGAAGGTTTAGGCCAAGCCTCCTCTTGCAGATTCAGGTTCCTTTTTCCCAGTTCTGGCAAGGACAGAAGAACACCACCATAGAACACAGCACTCTGACCTCCCACCCCCTATCTCTTCATATCTTGTATGATTTCTGCCAGGTTTATTTGTAGGGCGGGTGGCAGGGGAATTAAAAGAGAAATACTCAGCTGCAGAAATATTCAGTTCTAGTCTCCTTGTTCTTCAAGTGGTAGGAAACAAAGCAGTCTTCATTGTTTCCTTTCCATGAAGCTTCCTTTATAGGAGTGTGATAGAGTCTTTGTTTAAAAATATATATGGTATCCTCTCTTTTAGCTCTCAACAAATAAAGAAAAAGAATACATAATATAAAAAGGGAGGAAGCAGCTTTTGGGAGTCAAACGATGTCCTTGTAATAATAATATTATACATGCATTTGCTGAGCACGCATTATAGGTTTGCAACAGAAGCACTGCAGCAGTATCACAGCAACATCAGCTGTGGTTAGGGTGCAATCCTATGCACACTTACTTGAGAGTAAGTCCTATTGAACTGAGTGGGACTTGATCTGGATGCTAGATATTGAACTGATTGACGCTGAATTGTTATTCTTTAGCAGGTAAAGCTACAGGAGAAGCTCAAGCTACAGGAGAAGATACCAAAGCAATGAGCAAAAGCTCTTATAATAAACATATGACTGTTGGTTTGCACAAAACAAGCTTTTAGAATTTTCAGATAAATTTAATACAGATAAATTTTTTTAAAAAAATACATTATTATTCATTCCCTTCTTATGACATTTAGCCACTAGCATTTGATATCTAGTATTTTTACAGCTGAAGCAGAAATTCATCACTCCTTCTAATAGCAAACTCAGCTAGTGAGTACCAGCAGGATTGTAGCCAAAACAGGGCTACTTAGAAATAAGAGGGAGGTATCAGCATGCTCAGTGGAACCCTGAGGTTTGCAGAAATGCATTAAAAAAAAAAAAAACCCTAAGGGGGGGGGAATCTGAAATTTTAAAAAAACAGTCCAATGAGGACTAAGCATGCTCAGTAGCCATGGAATGTAGATTGTAGTTGGAAAAGAAACATGGGAGAAGGGGAGTGCAATGCCTTGCTTGGATGGAACCCCGAACAGGACCACTTGCTTAAGGAGGGAGAATACACAGCAATATTGTTAACTAATGTTTAGGGTGTAACATTCTCTGAGATATATCAACTTGCCAAGTGTGTCTAGATTCTGATAGTTATCTGTGGCCACAGCGTGGAGGGCTCTTAAAATATATCTAGAAGGGTAGGTTCATGCATGCTATGCGTGGGCAAAACTTAAATTGTAGATTCAGTGAATCATCAAAAAAGTCCTACAATTCCCAGGATGCCCCAGTCAGAGTGGCTGGTTGGGGCATGCTGGAATTGTAGAACTTTTTTCTGCCTAAACTTGCATAGGATTGTACCCTTAGTAACCTAGACAGGGAGCATGGTACCCAAAGTTTGGGTGAATTTTTACACATCTGTAATTTTATAGTACTATAGTTAGCTTGTTAATTGTCTATCAAGGCCACAGTCCTACAATCACTTGCCTAGAAAGTAAGCCCAACTGAACTTAAATGTGACTTACTTCAGAGGAGACATTTATAGGGTGGCACTATAAAGGGTGGGCAACCTGGTGACCTCCAGATATTTTGAACTAAAAGTCCCATCAGTCCCAGCCAACATGGACAATGGTGAGGAACTATGGGAGTTGTAGTCCAAAACATCTGGAGGGCACCAGGTTGCCCATCCCAAAATGAGCTTAAAATGGAATACAGATCTCGCTTTTTCTTTCTTAAAAAGATTTAAGGTGCAATCTTATGTGTGCTTAGACAGGAGAAAAAAATCCTACAACTCCCAGCATGCCCCAGTCAGCTGTGCTGGCTGGGGCATGCTGGGAGTTGTAGGACTTTCTTTTCTTGAACACAATAGGATTGTGCCCTTAGTGGATGACAGATGAGTGATATGGAGTTTCTTTGCAGATGTTTGTGTATTCTAAGGAGAAACTGTGTTTCCTCTTTCCCTTTAATAGTTTTCTTGGCATGATGTCTGAAATGGGTTGAAACTTTTGCTTCGCATTCTGACATTACGGTACCAATTTCTAGTTCTTGTCTGTGGTAGTAGTAGAATTGTATAAGGGTGGGTGTGGATAAGTAGTGGCATGAATGGCGCATGTGTCTGTTCGTATATATCTCAGCATAAGGCGGTGCTGTGTTCATGGTTTTGATGTGATCTCCATCTCCGTGTGTCTGCACGAGTAGGAGTAGGGGCTTCTCAGTAGAGCACATCTAAGGATGACAGAATGCTTTCCCAAGTTGGTGGCTTTGAATCTAATAAAGTTCAGCTATCAGGCATACTGGGACAGTTTGGACCGCATGTTCAGCAGGAATCAGTTAGGGTGGAGTGGTGAATAGCAGAAGGAAAATAAAACCTGCGCGTGTCCTCAGAAGGTTGCAGTCTATCAGAAACTTTGAAACAGAACATTAAATAAGTAGTAGTAGTACTGGGGAAAAATGTAGCTGCAGAAATATAAAATTTCTATTCATCGAACTTCGAAGTAAAATTCTTCCGGTCTAAAGACTGCCGGGCCACATCGCATTTTAGGGTAATCTAGAAATGGCTAGGTCGTAGCTGTTCCTTAAAAATTCCACCACTTTCTCTACGTGTATAGTCCTTCCTTACTTTCTCTACGTGTATAGTTTTCCTTTGCAAAACTATGAATTAGCGGTTTTGTTCGAAGCTTGTTTCTTAATAGTCAGACTGTGTAATATGTGTAAAATGATAGCTTGGAAGCGGTCTCGTAGAAATCAAGAGGACTTAGACTACTTCCGAGTAAATACGATTCCAGCCGTAAATCGTTGCTCCCTGTTCATTCTCATTAGACGCCAGTAGGGGGACCCACTTCCTTTTCAGTGCTATGTTTCCAACCCTTAAAAAAACAGCGAAGAAAAACCTCTCTATATTTGAGGAAGAAATGTCCAGTTTTCAATTGATTTTTTCCGAAATGTCTTGATAAAACCATAACAACAGAAATGGTCAGGTCCACCTCTAGATTCTTACTGTGTTAACTAAAAAAAAAAAGTCCACTACATTCCTCACAAACAGTCCCCTCCCAATACTTTGTAATATTATGAAATAGCGTCTACGTCTCAAAACCCCCATTTTAAAAACCACACATTTCCCAGCTACACCTACATTCCAGCCTATTCATCCAGTCCTACGGGAAGGTGGGTGGAGAAGGGCGGGACACAGTCTACCTTCAGTGGGTTTCTGGGATACGTAGTCCAATAGAGATGCAGCCTTTACAAAAGGTGCACGGCACAATACTGTTCAGGACTACAAATCCCAACATCCCTTGCGTCCTAGGGGAGGAGTTCGTTTGCTGTTGTCTACAACTGGTATTTCTTTGCCTAATGATGCGCTGGAACTGCCGCCGCCGCCGCCGCCGCTGCATGCGAACGGGCTGAGTAATTGAGAACAGCAGTTTGCATTTGCAAAGAGATTCGCTCTCTTCTCTTAAAGGCGCAGGCGGAGCCGTGGGATAGCAAGAGAGAAATATTGCAATCTTTTATTTTTGATTGGGTGAGGATAGATAGGTAACATGTGAAACTATCAGTTGAACATTTTAAAAAACGCCATTTTGCGGGCTTATTTTCCTTCTTAGGAATTTCCCCCCTCTTTTGTGTCGCTCCAAAGAAGTGGTGAGTTGACTTCTTTTTCCTTCTCTTCTCCTATAACAGGGTAGCTGTTTAAATCAGGGCGTGTGCACTTGTGAACAGTTTATCTGAATAAGAGAAAAGAATGGGCAGCGTTCTCTTCGTTTTTTGCTTTTGTTTTTACAATCGGGAACCAGAAGTTTTTGGAGAAGTTTCTAGGGAGCCCTAAGTCAAATCAGTGTTTTGGGATATTTGGTAGTGCGGTGCTTTAGCGGATGGCAAGTTTAGCATTCCACTCTACCAGCGCCTGAGGAAGTTTTGTTATTGATTTCCATGGGTGCAGAACGATGCCCTCTCGTGACGAGGCATTTGGGGAGACTTGTTCCCGTGCAAAAAACAGAAAAAGTGCACCGCATCGTTATTATTCAAACTTCGCAATATTCCATCTTTTCCTCTCCCTTGCAGAGGCATTTCCCCGGTTTTGGGAGGAAGGATCGGGAAGTGACAAACCACCATTCAGTTCTTCTCCCCACCCCCCGTCCGTGTGGGGAACATTCCTTTTTGGTCTCCCGAGGTGATGGGGGTGGGGAGGAATAAAGTTTTGCTAGATCAACCTTGTCGGGCTTCAGACACACTATGGAGTTTACTCCTGGTTGCTTCTATGCTATGGAATGATTTGAAATGTGGGCTGTCCGTGTTGTCATACGGAGCTATGTCTTGGAATAAGAAATTGGGGAGAGAGGATTTGTTGTTCTGCGATTCTCTAGTAAGACCGAGCGTGATGGAGGCTGCCTTTGCGTTGAGGGATTTATTGGACATTGTGGTTTTGACTATGACTCTTTTCCTAAATAGATCACAATGGCTTCCAAGCTTCTTCGAGCTGTTGTCTTGGGTCCTCCGGGCTCTGGCAAAGGAACTGTGTGTGAGAGGATTGCCAAGAGCTTTGGCCTCCAGCATCTCTCCAGCGGGCAGTTCTTAAGGGAGAACATTGGCGCAAACAGTGGTAAGTGGGTGAGGCCGGAGAAAGAGTCGCCCCGCTGCTTGTGATCTAGTACGTGCGGCGTTGCATGCAAAGATCATGTTTGGAACAGATCAGTTCTAGCAGATTGCATGGCATTGTGCAAAAGGATGTCTGTATATCTGTAGCACTTCGAGGAAAGGAACGGATTGGCATGTTACTGTCTGTGGGCTGGTGAGGTGGGTAGCAGTGGACGGTATCTGCTAACTTACAATTCGAACCTGCACTCCTTCACAGTAAGCTGTTTGACTACTGGCATTGACTTAAGAGGGACTACTCCAAGGTTTAATATGGCAACTTGAGTTCCCCACTGTCACATGGAAGATTCCTGCAAAAATTGCATTAGCAATGCTAGGCAAAGTTAAGAATCTGCTACACCCTAGTGCAGCCTTTTTCCGTATTGCAAGGGTTGATGTGGCAGTACAGTGTTCAGTCTAACTAAGGCTGCAATCCTCTATCCACTTATCTGGGAATAAGCCCCATTGAGTGCAATGGGGCTTACTTCTGAGTATAGGATTGCACTTACAAATGAAGAAATGTAATGAAACACCTTGTGAACTACATAATTACATTTTTTTCCTAAAGTGAGTTTAGAAAGAGGGAAGGGTATCCTTTCAGAGTTTGGGTGAAATTTCACAGATTTACATTTGTATACAGTAGTGTTATCGTTAACTTATTATTTGTCAGTGATCAAGTAGACTTGCATAGGATTGTGCTGCAAGTATTCAAAGCTGCTACTTCTGTATGTGATATTCTTTCTCCCCTTCTCCTGTTGAAAAGACTTTGGAATTGATCAGCCCTATCATGTTACCCATAAGGCAAAACAAATGCAAAACTTACTGGGCTAAATTCATTCAGCTCATGGGGAGTGGTTGTTTTAGGGAGTGCTGTGCAAATTAAAGGGATGCTGTTGCTTGTTTGTTAAAGCTGTGATTGTATCCACAATAGCACCCTGTAGTGGCAGTGGTGTGTTTCCAAAAAATGTGGTTTTTACAATAAGCTTTGTTAAGCTGCAGTACATTCTTATGTGCCTTGGTTCCCAGCCACTTATATCTTTATGTGTCTGCAGCGTTCTTACCTTGTGTCATAACTGTCATGTGTTTACTTTGGCTTCATTGGTCATATGATTAATTATCCTAGGCATCATCCATTGTTGCCATTTTTGTTGTTGTGCTAAAAATGTGAGATCCTTGTACAAAAGACATGCTTACAAAGTGTTCAGATAAACAGAAGGGTTAATATTGCACAGCTCCCTAAAATGTGAAGTTTTCTCTTTAAACTGTGAAATTACGGTAATTATGCTTAATGTGTTACACATAGATTATGAAATGGCAGTAGTTTATTTATTTATTATATTTATGAATCGCCCATCTGGCCAGACATCCGGCCACTCTGAGCGATGTACAATGCAATAAAATACAAGGGACACACACACACACACACACACACACACAGTATAAAACACAATTAAAAACAGTACAAAACTTAAAAATCCTAACCCACCCCATATTCCCGCCTGAAAAGCCACTGTTTTTAATGCCCGGCGGAAGCTAATCAAGGAAGGGGCATGGCGGAGGTCACTGGGGAGAGAGTTCCATAAATTGGGGGCTGCCACAGAAAAGGCCCCCCTCCTAGTCCCCCCTCCTAGTCCCCCCTCCTAGTCCCCCCTCCTAGTCCCCCCCAGCCTGGTTTCTCTGGCTGATGGGACAGGGAGAAAGCCATCTGTGGCGGATCTTGTTGAGTGGCCTACTTGATGTTGCTGGAGGCGCTCCTTGAGATATACTGGACCGGAGCCGTACAGGGTTTTAAAGGTCAAGGTCAACGCCAACACCTTGAATTCGACTCGGCAAACAACTGGTAGCCCGTGCAACTCCTTGAGCACTGGAGTGATGTGATCATGCCGGCGGCAGCCTTTAACCAGGTGAGCTGCTGCATTCTGTACCAGCTGCAACTTCCGAACCATCTTCCAGGGTAACCCCACATAGAGCGCATTACAGTAGTCCAGGTGAGAGGAGACCAAGGCATGAACCACTGATCCTATGCTCTGATGTACCTACCATAGGATCAGGCACTGGTAGCTGGCATTTCTGCATTGGGGGTGGGGTGGGGGGAACCCTGACTTGGTACAAGAGTATATTTTCTTTTGGGATATATATTGCATGTACTATTACTTTCCTGTATTGTGCATGGTTACTCCTGCACAAGTAAACATGTACAAGACAGAAGGTGGTGTAAATGTCAGCTGAGTATCCGTACGGTATTTAGTAGTAGCATTTCTAAATAATGGCTTTAGTATAAATGGTATGAAGAATTTATTATAGAAAATATAGTTATGGATCATTGCTATGCTACAAATGCCTTTCTCTGGATAAATCTGTTTCATTAAGTGTAAGTGCGATGGAATTTTAGCACCTGTATATTGTAAAGCTGGGCTATGTAAGGAGTTGAATGCTTTACATTTTCTCAGCATGGGGAGGGAATACCAGGAGAGAAGGTAAAGGCCTGTGACCAGCGGATGTGCCATTGTACAGCTGTTGGCAAGCTACGGCCAGAAACTTGTGATCCACAGGCTGTGCTACTCTGACTGTGCCCATCTGCATATACTGGAGAGAGAATAAGTAACCATTTGCAATTTGTGTAAACTAGGCGTGCGGAACTGTTTTGGAGTGGGGGGGGGCACATTGCCCCCATCACACATTGCCCCCTGACGTCACCTTCCCTTTCTTTTCCTTTGTGCTGGAAGGAGGCATGGAACTGTGCCTCCTCCCAGGATGGAGAAAGCTCCGGCCTCCCTGCACTCCTGCTGTTACTTCCGATCAGAGATAGTAACACGGATGCGGGGCAGCTTGGGTGTTGGGACTTGCCCATGTGGGGAAGAGCAGCCACTCTCGCCGGCGCAGGTGAGTCCCAGCTTCCACCGTCCCCCCACCCCCATTGCTAGCAGCAGGGGATGTGGGGCAGCAGGGACTCACCTGCGCCTAGGGAAGAGCGCTTGCTCTCCCTTTATTTCTAAATAAAATAAAATGCAAGTAATACATCTTTATCTCTCAGTTGTAGAGTGAATTGCCTATTTACTTTAGGAAACTAGCACCTTCATGCCTTTATAACTAAAACAAGGCATGTTACAGGAAAAAAATGGTGTACTGCGAGATCATGGGTGGGAAACCTCAGGCCTGGGCCCCCCAAATCCAGCCCTCAACTATGAATCGTTTGGTGGCTTCTAGCTTCTGTGCAGGTTTTCCCCCATTCTCAAAGAGAGCCAGTAGTGGTGTAGCTGTTAAAGTGTTCGATTGGGACTCGTGAGATCTGGATTCTAGTCCCCATTCGGCTATGAAACTCACTGGGTGACTTTGGGCCAGTCACTGACTCTCAGCCTAACCTACCTCACAGGGTTGTTGTGAGGATAAAATGGAGAGGAGGAGGATTATGTAAGCCGTCTTGGGTTCCTTGCAGGAAAAAAAAATGGGGTATAAATATAATAAATAAATAAATTCTAAAAGGTTGAAATGCCTCTCCTAAGGCTTAGTTACTGGCAGTAAGAGCTTTAGGGTGTAATCCTATGCAAGTCGAGACAGAAAAAAGGCCTACAACTAGCTGGGGCATGCTGGGAGTTGTAGGCCTTTTTTTCTGTCTCAGCTTGCATAGGATTGGACCTTTAAGCTACAATATGCTGGTATTTTGTTTTTGACCCCTCCCCTTCCCTCTGGCCCTAGCTGCCACTGGAATGCAGCCCCTGAGAACTTCTCAAAAAGTGAATTTGGCCCTTGGGCTGAAAGAGTTTCCCCACCGCTGGCCTAGGCCAATGTATTATGACAGGACTGTGAAGAAAAAAGTGCAGTATACTGATGAATGGAGTGTGTTTGAAATTCTGAATACTTTGTACTTTTCTTCTCTTCTATATTATAAGCCTAATTTCAAACAAATCCTCTTATTAGTCTTGCTTTTAAAAAATATAGAGTTACTGCTTAGATACTGATATTTAAAATCAATGTGTATAGATTCTGGGACCCATGATAAGATTCTGGGACCTTTTAAAGTTGCTGATAGCTTATCCATGCTGTGGCATACATTGGTAGGACTCTTTTGTCACCCAATAAAATGGCTGAATTGCCCTCAAACACCTCTCCGGTTGGCCTTCTCTTCCAAACTCTACCCGCTCCCAGATGACCTCATCCTTCAGCAGCACAGAAGTGTTCCCAAGTTGACACTAGACATGGACATTGTGCAAAGATGCTCTAGAACAAAATTGCTCAAGAATGGTGTTACCTTCTCCACGATGGTGATCCTAACCATCTTAGCACCAGGCATACACATATGTTTCCTATCTTGGAGGCACTACCGGTTGTCCTGTACTGTAGCTGTTTAAAAAGCTCTTTTTTAAAGTCCAAAGGCAGCTTCCTTCAGTAGTGTCTCAAGTTTACCATCAGAGGTGGCCACTCCAGCTCACTTTCTTTGCATGTCAGCTTTTTCTCTTTTCAAGGATACAATATCAGTGTCACTCCATCACTGTGTCCTTCCTAGCTAGTTGTGTAAACACTGGAGTGAATTGTAATTCATTATTTTAGCTGAAAGGAAAGTGTTACATGCACTGTTGGCTAGAAGAACTTGGGTAGTCAAAGCTGTATATAAAGATTACTTTCCTATCCACTCATCTTTTTGGAGTAGAGAGCAATGGCTATTTTTATGGGGCATTAGTCTAAGCACATTGAAACTCACAAAACTGGGACAGGAAATAAAATGTTAAAGTTGCAAGATAAAGGAGGTTATGACATGAGGATAATCCTTCCTGGCTAAAAGAACTTAATCACCTAGAAAAAGAATTTGTTTTCTTAATGAAAAGACTTGATTACACAGTTGCATCTGACTACAATGTGTTTTATTTTTTGTTACAGAGGTTCTCTGTGGGGCTAAAATATTGAATGCAAGGCCTGATTCCAAACTAAACTATTAGGAATTGCATATTAGACACCTTTAATCTGTTCAATGGGGACAATATTGTGAAACAAAGTAAACAACTTTCTGGTCTGAGCAAAGCTGCTTCTCCCAGCATCAGCTAAGTCCCTTTCTCCATGCTGAGAGAGGCACAAGTACAAGAGTGTTACACAAATAAAAGTGTTGAGTCTTCACCCTTAACCTACCAAAAGCTAGCTGAAATGATGTTGTATGCTAGTACATGGGTAATCAAACAATATAAGGCTAAGAACCACATACAGACATTTTATATGACAAAAAAGTTGCAGTCCCTGTTTTATTTCTGTCCCTTGTAGCCCTCATCTTGAAGCATCTTTTTTGCCACTGCTCCTTTTCCAGCGCTGCTTCTCTGGCTTCCACTCCTCCATCCTAATCTATCCAATAAACCTTGGGGGCTTCACAGGCAACACTGCAGTGCCACAACTTTCATGTCCTTGAGACAACTACACCAAATGAGATTATTTTATTAATAGGATGAGGTCAGTATGGATAAACAGTATGGGTTTTTCATTACGAACATTTTTTGTGTGTATTGAATTACAGAGGTGATAAATTGGGGCTTAATTTCATCCTGTATCTATGTCATCAAAATTGGTTTAGGGATTACAACCATATTTTGTAGATTTCTGCAATCCTTCTCAATGAGCCATGGTAGTAAGAGGAATATGTATAATGCTACTGTCCACCATGCCATAGCGAAGTGGAATAACCCATGACCAAACGTTGTTTAGACTTCTAGGTATATTGTGGTAAAATATAATTTCAATATGATTTCTATACATAACCTGTAACAAATAGCCTGTAACAAATAGTTACTATTGTTCTGCTTGAATGTAATCTTATAACTTACTTATGATAAGTTCCTGTTCTGACTCTGTATGCAAGAAGTTCTATCTAAAGGAATCTAACACTAAGATTATAATGCTAATTTCAGGGCCTCTTGAAGTTAACCCTGTTGAGCTAACAGCTAAAAGTTAATGGAAGTTGGCCAAACAATACAGCTTTACAAGAGGTGCACTAAGGCAATTAACAAGAGGTGTGAGCCACCTCTCCTCAGTCTTCAATTTGCATTCCCTAATATCCCCCATTACACATATGTCAATTAATTGTTATTTACTGTGGGGAAGAGAAACCAGATATTGTAAAAGCACAAGTCTGTCACAAAACAATTAACACACATCAAAGGATTTGTTAATACCCATGCTCTAAAGCAAGATGCTTGTCAATAAAAGGGCTGTATTCTTGATGTTCGGGGTCTCATTCCTCCTTTTGGAATGACACCATACAGCGCTGTATCCACAATAAAGGAACCTTTTTCTTTTACCCACTCTGGCTGGCTCTTTTTTTGACCACAAGTCAGCTGGAAAACGAACTCGGGAAGTGGCTTTAACTTCCTTACTACAATATGCATATTCCAAAAGATTTCCATTTTGTTGTGGTGGTGGTTGCTCCTTTGTAAATTACTGCACTGACACTTGATTTCTTGCCAGCCCATTTAAATTTATCATAATCTGCCATGCTTTCACGACTCCCTCACTACAAACCGCAACAGTTAATTAAAAAGGCTTAAACCAATTGTAGCTTAAAAGAACATAGAACCATAATTAAAATTCACGTGAATTAACCAGTTGAGGTTCTCCATAAAACAAATCCTAATATATTTTCTTAGCTGTTCCATCTGCTTTTATTTTCTACTTCACTGTTATACTATCTTATCCCTAAACTTAGATAAACTCTTGTTAGCTCCAACATTTTGGTGATATCTGGGCAGTTTCTACATTCTTGAATTCCGATCTAGTTATTGCCCTTTATGAAACTTCTTGAAATAACTGAAATCTAAATTACCATGATAAAACAAAGTTCCTTTTGCCTTACTGAAGTTTGTATTACTTCAGAACTGCACAGAGGTCCCTTGTTATGGCTTCAGATGTTGGAAGAAGCTTGTTTTGATAGTTGAACTGTAACCGTCTTGGTGCATAATTTAGTGTGGTTAGTGTTGAATTAACTACAGAAAATATGCATGTTTCCTCATTACTGTGAGAGCCTCTGGTTAAATCATTAGCTTGCTATTGCTGTATTCTAGGAAAATTAGAAGTTTTATCTTGATGATTTTGGCCTCGGTCACAGTGGACAGAGTACAGTTGACTAGTAAAAACATGTCTTATATCTATAAAAGGGTTGCTTCTGTTACTCCAGAGTGTATAAGTGCTGTCTGAAGAGAAGCCCCCTGATCTCTTTCGCTATCTCTCTCTCTCTCTCCACTGCTGCTCTCCCCCCAAAGCCCTTTCAGACATCTTATGCATGCAGTGATTTGGGTTTTCCAATGCAAATTAAATTCATTTGCATAGGAAAATCATCAGTTTATATCTTTTTCTGATGCCCTAGACTAGAGCACTAGCAGGGCTCTCCAACCTTGGGTCCCCGGATGTTGCTGGACTACAGCTCCCAGAATCCCTTGCCATTAGCCATGCTGGCTGGGTATGCTGGGAGCTGTAGGCCAGCAACATCTGGGGACCCAAGGCTGGAGAGCCCTGCCCTAGAGAGATCTAAGTTAGCATGTTTATTTTACTTGTATTTAGTAAACAACAAAACTAAAAAAGTACCACAGATTATTTTTTTGTCCCAATACACCACAGGTATTTAACATGAAATATTTGAGAGAAGAAAATAAAATGCACTTAATGTGATTTAAATGTTATATTATGTAGACGTTTTTATTGGAGTATTGTAAAAAAATTAACGACAATGTACTTTCCTTACATTGTTTAAATTTAAAGAAAAAAACAACAAAGGTACTAACAACTGTTGACACTAATTAATTTTATCAACTCAAAGAGCTGTGCATCATATGCTGACAACCACTCATCTGTTTCAACAGAGTTCAACTCTCTTCTACTAAGGTTTATTTATTTATTTATTATATTTATACCCTGCCTTTTCTCCTGCAAGGAACCCAAGGCGGCTTACATAATCTTCCTCCTCTCCATTTTATCCTCACAACAACCCTGTGAGGTAGATTAGGCTGAGAGTCAGTGACTGGCCCAAAGTCACCCAGTGAGTTTCATGGCAGAGCGGGGACTAGAACCCGGATCTCCCGAGTCCCAGACCAACACTCTCACCACCACACCACACTGGTTGATGGGGCACCTTCAGTTTCACAGTCACTACTTATTCTGTCTACTTAAACTACTTCAGTTTCACTACCCCAGTTACTAACATTTCACTCTGAGACACAAATGTATTTCAATGACATATATGTATTCTCTCATATATTCATCTGAAAAACATTACAGTAATTGCAACTTTCAAACGATCAAGCTTGCCTTTTTAATGAATGAACTTCATTTTTATGAATTAACTTATGAAATGGAAAAATGAACTAAGACATGGGCGATTGAATGTAAAATGATATTGTATGCTGATTATATGTTATCAGTGGAAACATTTGGACTTTTCCTGGAATATAACATTAACTGGGCAAAATCCGAATTAATGCTCTGGAGTAACAATGCACTGTTCCGTATGTTTCCTGACTGGGAATTTTGCTGGTGCCCCAAGGCTATAACTTATTTGGAGATACAAGTCCACAAAGATATTTCCCAGATGGAAATATCAAATGAAATTTGAATTTGATCATCATGGAAATAGACTTAGAAAAGTGGATCCTGCTTTCCATGAAAACGTGGGGAAAGATTACCGTATTCAAAATGAATATATCTATATCCTCTTGGATTCCCCATATATTTCATGGGCCTATTTTCAAAAATTCAATATGCTATTTCATAGGTTTATTTGAGGTTCTTCCCCCACTCCCCCCAAAAAGAAGAAAGAAGCAATTGCCAGTTAAGGCAGAGGAGCTTCAGTTTTCCTGATTTAAGCCTATACCATTAAGCTTATGTCTCTTCTTTCTCATACACAAGAATGGCAAGCTTAAGAAACTTTTTGTTTCCAAATAGATGACAGTTGGGTCATAATTCCATTTTCCATGGTAGCAACCAGAGAAGCATGGCATGTATGCTTGTTAGTTTCAGTTAGACTGTTATGTTCATGCCAAATTAACTATCTCAAGGATCCCCAACCTTTTTGGGCCAGTGGACACATTTGGAATTTTGAAGGTGTTGTGGACACACTCACAAAATGACTGCTATAGCGGGCTTGCCTGTTCAGAGAATGACTGCTATGGTGGGCATGGCTGGTCACAAAACACCCATTTTTGGGAAGGCAAACTGGTGAACTAAAAGAAAAGTAACTTTCCCAAGAACCTAAGTACAAGGCACAGTTTGGGTCTGAGCTCCAAACCACAAAACCACTCTTTTGAACCTAAATAAAGATGGCGCAGGAGGACATATGCCAACCTCCTAGTAAAATGAAATTGTTAATTAAAAAAAAAATTAAAGAAATAAAATAAAAATCAGAAGGGGCAGGAACCTGGCAGGCACCAAGAGAGGTGTCCATGGATGCACTAGATACCCAAAGGCTATCTGGTATAACCCAGATTTAATAGCAGGCCAGCCTTGGGGAAAAAATGAGTATGATATTTATAGCCTTGAACAACTTGTGGGACAAGATGGAGGATTTTTGTTCTCTGAGTTACAAAGCAAATGCAATCTGTCAAATGCAACTAATTGGCAATACTTAAAAATTGGTTTAACATCCATTTATGGCCCATCAGCTCTTAGTGCTTCTGTATCACCACCCCAGTGCTAGAAGACCAGGTTGCTCTGCCACAAACTACTAAAAGCCACAACGTAATTATATGTTTGTTGGACAAGACCAAATTTGACATGCAGTTTATCAGAGAGGAACTGGAGCGTTCCATACACAAACAGTGAGAGGCTGTTCTTGCCTCTATATTTTGTTTTCCTTGACTTGAAACTAAAACGAATATGTCAAATGATTATTTTGAATGCACTTGACAACTTTATTGTCAATACAGTTCCTCCACAAACTGTGGAGTTAGAACTAGCAAACCATTGGAAATAGAACTAGCTAATTCTTAGTGCATTTGTGCTCTAAGAAAAATAAAAGTGCTTCAGAAGTCAAAATAACAGCACTGTAGGTAAGCCAGGACCACTAGTTATTTACCTTCGAACCAAAATACTTTTCGATGGAGGCAGTTCACATGTATATCTGAGTCCAGTAATGAGAAAACAGATGATATTCATGCTTATTTCAGTCAGTCCTTAATGTGGACTAGTAAGCCTTGGGCAGAGCGATCCTATGACCCCTAGACAGCATCTAGAGCAGGGGTTCTCAAACAGGAGGAATTCCCCCCAGGGTGGGAATTTTAGGGTTTCAGGGGGGGAATTGGGACCACAGACGCAAACTGTTGGAATACTGATCTTTCTACAAATTACAGTTCTATAGATTGTACATAATCAACATGACATCACACCTTATTTTATGGCACAGATTAAATTAAAAATAAAGATAAATATTTCACTTATCTGTGGAAATATTCCATTGATAGTTATATTTGACTTTTTCTTGGTTTTTAGTCACAGATTTTGAAGCCCATCATGAGTGTCAAAAAGAGAGTAAAAAACTAGTTTTATTCAAGTTTTAAAATCCATCAACATTGCTGTTAAATTTTAAAACTCCACTATAAAAATAATCCAAGTAAATGTATATATACCAATATAGAAAAAATAAAAGATTTTCAATATTATATGCATATTATTTGGAATGCAACTTTTGAGTCAAACAATCTTGGAAAGGGGGGAATGACATTCTGACATATGGTGAAAAGGGTGCATGGGGCAAAAAATGTTGAGAACCACTGATCTAGAAGGCCATAGGATTTTTTTTTGATTCCTAGATGTGAGGTCAGAAAACAGCTCTCTGACCTCGGATCTGGGAATCAATGCTCAGATTCCCCCCCCCCCCTCGCAGCTGGCACGGAAAGAACCACACAGGCTGCTTCTCTGAGGAAATGGTTTTCTCTCATACTGTCTCTCCTTGTGGGAGTCTCCACCACTCTGAGGGAAATGTTTGCCTGCCTCCCTCCAGTTCTGAGGTAAATTTGCTCCCTCAGTCTTCCCAGCTTTCTTTACATCTCTCTCATTCCATTTTCTAGGATGAGGGATGAACTTTTTATCAAATTTCTTTTCTTGAACAATAGGGTTTTCTCCCCATCATATTGACACCAGTTTATCTGTCATTTCTGCAGCTTGAGCCACTGTGAGGGGTTCTCTTTCCTTAACCATCCACCTAATTTCGGTGGGTAAACATGAATAAAACTGCTCAAGCCCAATTAGGTGGAATGAATCTTCTTTGCTTTTTACAAGTGAGCCCTCAACCCACTCATTTAATAAATAATCCAGTCTGCATCCCAACTGAGTATAAGTTCCTCAGATTTCTTTTTTAAATTTCTGAACTCTCCTATGGTGTTCCGGAGTGAGCCCAAATCTCTGCTTGACACGCTTTTTAAATAAATCATAATCATGGCTCAGCTTGTCCTTCCAACTCGATGATCTATGAAATCTATGACACTCCTCAGTTCTCATTTCTCCATAGATCTCCGCCAATCCGCCACAAATTTGTGATCTAATATATGCCATTCTTTCTTCAGGTTTTATGTTTAATTCCTCACAAGTTCTTTCAAAGGTGGTCAGGAAAGTCTCAACATTATCCTCTTTAAAATATCTAGGAAATATTTTCATGTCAATGGGTGGTAATTGACATGAACCACTTTCTGTGAGGATTTGTCTGAAACTAGATCCATTTCTCTCATTCTTAATTTAAATTCCATGTCTCTTATCTCTCTTTCTCTCTCTGCTTCAAGCTTTCTCAGTTTCATCTCTCTATCTCTCTCTGTTCCTTTTCTTTTTCTGCCTCAATTCATCTTTGTTCCTTTTCTTTTTTTGCCTCCAACTCCATTTTCTTCATTTCTAATTTTATTTTCCAAACTTCTATACTATCTGGTTTCTCAGTTTCTGAGGCAATAGGTGTAGCTCCAGTATTTCCCCCTCCGTCAGGGAATTCTGCCTCTTCAAACTGTTGGGCTTCAGACACAGGCTTTACAGTACTTTCTTAGGAGCCATGCTTTTTTATTTTTAGTTATTATTAACTTTTCCCCTCAGTTCTTATTTCTGAATAGCTTATAGATTCTCAGGATTACCCTGATTTCACTTTAAGTTCAGATATTTCTGTCAGAAATTTTCTTCTGCTGCCAGCACTCAGCCTTTTAACCGTTACCCTTTTCTGGAATTGCAATTCCGCCTCAGGGTTTCAAATGCCTCACACCACTGACTTCACCACGCCTCACAATGCCTCACTGGACGTTCGCATCCTGCCGATGCCACCAAATATTCTTGAGAGGATAACGTGGCAGTAGAATTTTGAGGCTTATATTGGCAGAACCTGGACTGGTTTTTTTGCAACTCACCTTAACTAAAGAGGCATTCCCATGTACCTTTAATTAAATATTTGAGATGAGAAATAGGATTGCCAAAAATTTCTTATGCTAAATTATTATCCTTTATTCCATAACAATAATGGTATATAGAAAACCCCCTTCTCAACATCAAAGTGTAGACATTGAAACTTCCGTTACTTTTTCTGCTCTGAATCTTTTGAAAACTTGTTCTGGCAATCCTGTGAAGCAGTTTTGGGAAGGTTGTTCTAGTTAGGCTCCCTTTGCTCTAGATGTAATTTCTTTCATTTTATGACAAGACCCATTGGATTTTAAAATAAACATAGTTGGTCAGGGATTCTGGCTTCCATTCTAGCAGAGATTCTTGTTGTTTTGCTTTTACGTTAGCCTGAATAATACCAGAACTCTTGCTTTTCACTCGTGCTGTATCATAATTTCAGATTTATTGAGGACCTTTGGTTGCATAACTAAGCAAATGTGCCTTGGCCTTGTATGGGGTTTAGATTTGATAAAAGACTCTTTTGCTCTATGCCAGCATGCCCGGGAAAGACCAAGACCAAGGATTGTTTACCCAGAAATTATTGCCTTAATTCTCAGCTCCCTGTTAGTTATGGAGAATATGAATATGAAGCCTTGAATCAAGGACTGTGGGTGGTGATGATGTATTTTTTCATTTTATAGAATAACATAACTCCTTATCTTATGATAAATTAGTCCAGATCTTCTCAGCTTCTTTCTGGTATTGTTAATTCTATCAGCTGAGCAAAGGACTGGGGCTGCTTTAGAGAAAAGGACCGTACCCCATCTTTCACTCTGGCCTCTCAACATGAGTGCCTGAATGATGGAGGGTGGTAGTACAGAAGCAGTTCTTTCACCTTCCCCTCATTATTGAATGCATGGCCTGCTTTTCTCTGCCTGGTCCTGCCTCCCCAAAGTGCCTGTTGCCACCAGGCTCAGAAAGGCGATGGAGGAATATTGTACTCCCACCACCTCCTGAAGCTCTCAGATTGAAATGAGGATTATGAAGTCTTGCTCCCAGAGTTCTTTTATCCCAAAGCCAGTTCCTAGGATGTGTATATACTGTATTTGTTTTCTTTGTCACGGAAATGGAATGGCCTCTATTGTCCTACCTTAGGCAATGATGAAAGAATTGGGTGCTTTTAAGTGGACAATAAAAGGTTCACAATAATTTGTGAATCTGTCTTCCTCTTGAGGAGGTAGCTCTTTGCTGTAATGAAGCAGGTAGATCCTATTTCCATCCCAGATAAAGACACTGAAGCTTCAAAAGCAACCCTGAGCCTGAATATAGTAATACATAGTTGTACAAACTAGCTTACATTAGCAGCTGTGTTAGGGAGTGGCGTTTCCTAGCAAGTCAGTGCATTTGCAAGCTTCTAGCTAAGTTGTTAAAGAAAATTCCGATTGTTGAAAGGTGTTATTACAGGTCAACTGCAACGGTTTATTGCATAACTATGTTTTGCTAGCTATCTGTAGGGATCTAAGCCATGGTCAGGAAGGTCGCAATGAAGAGTGTATATCGCTACAAGAGGGAGATGAATGTCAATATGCATGTATACAGAAATCTGGTTAGTAAAAATTCCCTTTGTTCTTCAGTGTATGCACACAGATCCCCTGATCTGATTTTAGTGAATATCCTATTTATTTTAACCAACAACTTGCTCTTTTGCAGTTCAGTGAATGAGCTCACTTGTCTGCCACTCCATTGATGTGCCATTTTCAGCATCAGCGTGATGATCTGGAATGTGCTGCATCAAACTTTTTGATACACTCTGGCAGGGAAAAAAAGTAGTCCAAGATACACCATAAAAAGAAATATGCATTAAGTACTAAATATGTGTTCCTAGCAATGAAGATATGATTTCTCAGTTCTTAAACTTCGACATACTTTTCACTACTAATGTTAGTGATCACTGCTAATCATTGCTAAGGCTACTGATTTTATTTGTGGGTTTCCCCCCCTCAATTTGCTTGGCATAGTTATTTGTTTTATGTTCTGATATGCCTTTTTTTTTTTTGAGGGGTAACTTTGCTATATCAGTTTGTGGTGCTTCCTATCTGTTTACTAAAGACAATAAAAGGTTCGGATGGGACTTAAATAGAACAAGTAACTCTTATAAGATACTTGGGGCTAAACAACAAAAGCAGGCAATTGATTGCAGTCAACAGGCCATCTCAAGGGGTATTTTTACACGAGGTGGCTCTTAGCTGTTTTATACCTTCAGCTATTCAAGCTTATAAAGCCAACTGCACCTGCATTGGGTTCAATGCAAGTGGCATCGAGTCGGGAGCACATAATGCAGGCCACATGCTGAAGCTAAGCAGGTATGAGCCAGGTCAGTGCTTGGATGGGTGACTGCCTGGGCTGCTGCCTGCATCTGTTCTCCTGCATTGAGCAGGGGGTTGGACTCGATGGCCTTATAGGCAGGCCCCTTCCAACTGTACTATTCTAACTCTAAATCATGCAGAGAGTCTCCAGGGATAGAGGAGGCTCCTTCTGCAGGCAGTCTCCTTCTGCACAGAACAGGGATGGGGGGAGTAGAGCTAGCAAGCTCCTTGCCTGCTCCCCTTCCTCATGTATAGAGACTACACACTTTTAGAAACCTGCATATTGCCTCTGTCTCTGTGGAATGTGAGAAATAGAATGTGTGGGTCATGTTCTTTTATATTGTAATTTACATAGGGAAGTAAGAGAGAGGTTGATTTTCCCTTTATTAAGAGCTCTATCTGGAAGATATACTGACACTCTGATATCTTTCTGTTTAAGTGATAACTCTATCTACATTACTGAAAAGGTAGCTAAATTCCTTTTATCCTCTATACTAATTAGGAATAACTTCCTTTTGGGTCCTCTGTGAATGTTCACCAAGAGGACTTTCTAAAATGTTTCTTCTGTGTCTTGCGCTTAAGGTGAATTCACACATGTACATATATCACTTGCTGATAGCAGTGTCAAATGATGATTTGCATGTATGAAACAGACATTGCAGATCTGATAGTAGGCATATCACCTCTGGGGCAATGCTTTTCCATGGAGATGGTAAATATGTTCTATATACATGTGTTAGACCAGCCTTTCCCAACCCAACTCCAAACATTACCATCCAGCATCGCCAGTGGTTGGGGATGATGGAAGTTAGTCCAAGAATGACCTGGTTCACACGTAATGGCTAACTATGGGTTGTTTAACCCACAGTTGTTTAATCCATAGTTAGTTGTGGCTGTGAGTGAATGTGCTGCCTCCCGCACACTAGGCACTTCCACTTTCCTAAACAACCCAGGAATGCCTTGTTTCCGGGTTGTTGTTGTTGTTGTTACATCTGAACCCAGAAACTTTGGGTTGTTTAGGGGTTAAACAATCCAGAGTTAACCCATGGTTTGTTGTTGGGTTAACTCTGGGTTGTTTAACTGCTAAACCGCCCAGAGTTTCCAGGTTCAGGTATAATGATAAAATCATGTGTGTCCTGAGAAATGAGGCATTCCTGGGTTGTTTAGAAAAGCAGAAGCAGGCAAGTGGGCGGGTGGGAACTTGCTCGCTCGCTCAGTCCCGTGTGCTTACAAATATTTGTTAACCATGGGTTGTTTGTTTGTGCGAACTGGGTCATAATCTGAGACCCGAGGTTGGGAAAGGCTGAAGTAGGCTGTGATATTCTGGCCTACTGTAACTCTGTTACTGTTTTGAATGTTGCTCCGGTGAATAGCAGTTGGAATTGGCAACTGTCCATTAGTTTACAGGTCTAGCCAGTAAACCTTAGAGCTAGCCTGACAAAGACTTTCTACTATTGATATGTGGGAGTGTATAGAGCTGCATTTATATTCCAGTGGCATGTATTCATGTTAAATGCATGTGATCTCTGTTTGTCTTGAGTTTAACTTTTCCCCGTCAGAAAAGTTGAATTTGGCATTTCTGTCGAGCATGCAGCATCTACTGTCTCTGAAATCAATGCTTACTTAGCTGAGGCTATAGTTTGCTAAGCAGAGTTTATTCCAATGGTTCTTGTAGAAATTGTTGTGAAGATACTGAAAAGCTTTTCTTAGGTCGTATACTAATAAAAGTATATTTGGGGGAAGACAGGATGGTTCCCTTCCCTTCATATTTAGTCTTTCACCTAGTTTAAGAGTTGAGGACTTTTCCACTACATTCTTGAGTTAATATGTAAATATATCAGTCAGCAGAAAGCATTTAGGTTTATTGCTCAAGAATACAACATTGTTTCCTGAACTTTGTAAGACAGGGTCTGCTAAAGGATGTCTGTTAACTGGGCTACAGGTTACTTCACCTTTAGGCATCTGGACACTTGACAGCATGCCAAATACATTTTTTTAAATAACATTTCCTGCAAGCTTTTTAAAAAAATAGCTATTATTTCTCTGGGATTAAATCATTGTAATAAACCAACCAAATATATCTGTGCCATCAGAAGTCTGTCATCATATACCTGTCTGCATGTTAGCTTTCCATAAAGAGGGAATGCCAGTAGTTGGACAGTCTGAAGGACTCTAGAACATAAGATAATATAATCAATGTTCTTCTGACAGATCCCAGCCCTATACCCTCTAGGCTGTGGCCCAGTCAACTAGATTGCCACTGCTCTAGCAACCTGTACATTGGATAAAATAGAGCATTAGAAGGTGGGGGTATGTACTGCATAAGAGCCATTCTTGATCAGACCAAGGGTCCACCTAGTCCAACACTCTCTTCACACAGTGACCAACCAGTTGCCTGTGGAAAATCCACAAGTAGGACATGAGTGCAATAGCACCCTCTCACTCGTGTTCCCCAGCAACTGGTGTACATAGGCATACCTTATCTATTACTCTTACCTGACATACTTATTTAATATTTTTTCCCCCAGTCAGGGTTCCAGTCCCTTTTAACTGCCATCTGCTAGTGCTACCATCGAGTCAGAAAATTAGTGGGTATTCAGGAGAACAGCATATGGTAGGAGATGCTTAATTGGTTGGACCAGCATAGTAGGAGCTTGCAGGGCCAGCAATACCATTAGGCAGAATGAGGCAGCCACCTTGGGAATCTGATCTTGAGTCTCATGAAAGGGAAACAATTTGTTGTCCTTGTTGTTTATTATATAATATTGTATTTATACTGCCAGGAAGAGGGAGAGGTGCATGTGAGATCTTTTGTTTGCATCCGGAGCAAAAATGACTTTACTGGCCTTGGGTACTATGCAACCTTGATTGCCGGAGTGTGGTGGGGGAAGTGGGGAGTGCCCTTTGCTGCTCTGCCTCAGGCAGCAACATGTCTTGGACCAGCCCTAGGTCTTTGAACAAGGATTATTTTCTTTTGAAGGGACAGAGGATTACTGCCTCTGCCTGGAAGCTGCCTGACAGGCCAAATTCAGTAGGCCATGCAATAAAGGAAGGCATTGCTTTATAGCTGTTAATTGTAGTCTGTCATAAAGCTGTTTAAAGAAAGAAGCGAGGTCCCTGCCAGAAGTGAAGGTGAAGGGGGGTGTTCTTCATGGGGGGGGGGATCTGAGATTGTAGGGTGGTTCTTATATTCTCCTTCCTCCCAGTGGTTTTGGTTCAGCAGAAAAGGGTGTTTCAGTTAAAAGCCCTGACTTGGAAGACTGAAGTAAAGTAAAATAAAGGCCTTCAGGAATGATGGCTGGGCATCTATTGGTTTTGTTTTCAGGGGTCCAATTTCATTTACCAGCTACCTGGCTGCTGCTATTGTGGAAAACCACTACAGAGATCTACTCTAATTTTATATGGTTTAAAATACACTTTTTCAGTTGAAATGGAAAAAGAATATAAATTAAAATGGAAAAGAATGTTTGCTTGTGGTGTCAGTATGCAGGTCATAAAATGCTTTTTAAATGCATTCTGATCTGTGCATCTGTCAACGATCTAGAAAACTATTGTACAGTAAATGTTACTTTAGTATTGCTAAGATGTGAACAGTTTACTGAAACGCTCTTCAGATCACTAGTACCCATTTTGGTTGATTTCTACAAAATTGGGTGGAAGGAGTGTAAGATGTTTGCTTTTTTTGATATGATTTCAATCCTCCCACTGCTTGCGTCACTTAAAGCAAGGTTCCGAATCACTTTCAAACATAGTACTTATTTTTGTTCGGAGTAAAAATAACATGGAAAAAATACATGTTACATGCCCAGGCTATTGAATACCTGGAAATTGCTTAATTTATTCTATCAACTTATTTGGTGAGGCAGCTTACTGCCACTCATTTTTTCCTTTACCTCTTTCCTCCCTCCACCCCATTTTTTGTTAAATCACTCAGAAGCTTCTAACTTGAACCTTCAAACTAGCAAGTTACCTCCTGGAGACACAGGCTTCAATCCTAAACATACACACTAGGGAGTAAGCCCTATTGAAAACAGTGGGACTTACTTCTGAGTAAACATGTATAGGATCGCACTGGAAATACAGCTAGCAAATACAAAGGAAAAATATCAAGGTGTAGCTGAAGTTGTACATATGACCATGTAAGAGGTCACCAAGGAAAAGTAAGCATGTAACAAGATGCCAGTTGCTGGGGTTGTGTGTGGAAATGTGATTATAAGATGGGCTGCAGTTGAGTGTTGACTCTCACTTCCCTTCCCTGTTATCTTAGATCCACCTTTATTCCCATTGATTTATGCTTTCCCCAGTCGTCCTCTGATAGGCCCACTGCTTCCTCCACCTCTAATTCCCTTGGCTGCCATGTCTTGGACTATTTCCTTATCTTCCTTCAAATTTCCACGTCTCCCTGCTTCTTCCTAGGCCTTCAACCCAGCCTTCACCTGTGCTTCCTCCTTATCTTCTTTCCTAGACCACTTCTGCATTCCCTAACCCTTCTGTTCATTTTCTGAACATAATACATTCCTGTTCTAAGGTGTATCGTAATGGTGCTTTAAAATCCACCCTTCTAATCTCAGTGTAAGTGGCCTTCAGTCAGACAGATATAAGATGGTTAAGCTAGAGTACATGCCATTTTGGTGACGTGGCAACTTAATGATTCAGCGAACTTGGCAGGTAGTGTTGGGAGTTGGAATTTTGCTAATGAGATGAGAGATGTGATTTGTATATTGGCTGGTGATGTCAAAAAGCACTGAAACCTACCGGTAAGTCAGTTTTCATGTGGTTTTTTCCTCTGTAGCTTCCTAGAGAAAGTGGATTAGCAAGGTGTGGAGAAAATGGATAGGGAGACATTTTTCTCCCTCTCTCATAATACTAGAATCAGGGGTCATCCCATGAAGCTGATTGGTGGGAGATTCAGGAAAGATAAAAGAAAGTGCTTCTTCACACAGCGCATAGTTAAACTATGGAATTGGCTACCACAAGATGTAGTGATGGCCACCAATTTGGATAGCTTTAAAAGGGGATTGGGCAAATTCATGGAGGAAAAGGCTATTAATGGCTACTAGTCCTGGTTGGCTATATGCTACCTTGAGTATCACAGGCAGTATGCCTATGTACACCAGTTGCTGGGGAACATGGGCAGGAGGGTGCTGTTGCACTCATCTCCTGCTTGTGGGTTTCCCACAGGCAGCTGGTTGGCCACTGTATGAACAGAATGCTGATCAAGATGGACCATTAGTCTGATCCAACATGGCTCTTATGTTCTAAAGAGGGAAGAGACATTTGTGGGACTGCTTTGAGGTAGTACAGGGGCTTTTAAACCCAGCCTGTTTCTTCATCTAACAGTGAGCATTCTGTTCTCTTTTCTGAATTGATGGAACAGTTCAGGAGGCGATAAGCCTATCAGAATATACACAGAGCATTATAGATGTCTTGGCTAATTGATAATCGATTTTTATGTGTGTTTTTCTGAACAGATGTTGGTATATTGGCAAAGCAGTATCTTGAGAGAGGCCTTTTGGTACCAGATAATGTATTCACACGTGTAATGATGACAGAACTGGACAAAATGCAGACCCAGCCTTGGTTACTTGATGGTAAGTGGATTTTCTTTAAGTTCAAGTTCTAGTAGAAACAGTTTTGCCCCCTCCATCTTCTACAGACCCCTTTGAATTTGATTTATATAATATGCTATTTGTGGAAGAGTAACATAACATCAAAACAGTCAAGACTACATTGAGCCTTTCCAATATTTTTAGCAACTGGCAGTGGAGTAGGGAGGCAAGTGAAAACATCTTGAGAGCTTCTAAGAACAGAAAATTCACAGTTAAATCTTTGCCAACTTTGAATATTCAATAAAGGTGAAAACCTCCTATATGGGTTCCTGTCACAAAGGTTCATTTATTGAGGGGTGGAAGAAAGGTGGCAATGATCTAAGCCATCTTGGGTTTCTCTGGGCTTGGTTCAGTGCAGTTACTTGCCTGAGTAATACTGGAATACTGTGTTGGAATACTCGCCTCCTAACTGTATATACTTCCATTTTGCCTCAGGTATTCCTTTGGCATGCCTGGAGCAGTGCTTCCTGCAATTGGCAATTGGCTAATACTGATTCAATTAGCAAGGCCAGCACACAATTATTTTCTAGCAAGCAATTCCCCCCTCCCCCGAAGCTGAAATCTTGATAGGGGGAAGCCTGAAAGACTGGTGTGTTCTCCCCCCCCCCCGAAAAATAACAATATTTTAGAGGTACATAATCCCCTACTTGTTATCCTGTTTTACACTACATATTCATGGGTTCCACTTCTACCTCTGGTTCAGTCTTTATGAACTTTGTATGGGCGTCTCCCTATACATGAGTTACACGCCACAACATGGCCTCCTTGGTGATTCTATAGAACACCTTATATCAAACCAAATATCTTTGGTTTTTCAGGAGGCTAAAGAACACCTTATATCAAAAGGTCCACACTTTCCTCTTATAATCTCTATAGCTCTGTTAATTGTGGAGATATAAAAGAAAGTGTGTAGGTGGTGTATTCTATCTAATTACTCAGTAGGGAGTAGTAAACCTACTCCCATCTTCCACTGTTATTGCCAATGAGTGCAAAACCATTGGGATAACTGACAAGCACTAGGCACTTAATGTTACAAAATAAGTTTTTATTAATACAATTAAATTGTTTCTAAACATATTAGGCTGTGTTTAGGTTCTAGCTGTTCTGGATAGATTTACTCTACCCACCTATGCATACTTAGGGCCCCTCCCCCCAAACCTCTGGCTATGCCATTAATGCAAGGGTAGGAGTACTTTTATTTATTTACAATCCTATGTACAATTTATTTTATTTATTTACAATCCTATGTACATAGGAGTACAATCCTATGCATGTTTAGACAGAAGTCCTGCATCCCTCAACATTCCCCAGACAGCATATTGAACTGGAATAACTCTTCAGGGGAATAAATACTTTCTTCTTACTACCTCTTTATCTACTCTATTTTAAATGCTGTGTTCTCTGATTTTGAATAAGTAATTTTATACCAGAAATCAAACTGAACTCTTCAAGTAATTTTAAAAGTTTATCAAATGTTTTCCCTGGATTCTGTACAAATAATGCTGCATCGTCTGCATATAAATTTAGCTTACCGTAAATTCTTCGTTTCCCTCCCTGACTCCTTTGATTTCTGACTGCTGCAGCCGTGGACTCTATGGAAAGTCTAAACAAAAACGGCGACAAAGGACAACCATATTAGTACCCCTATGAATACAAAATGCATCTGATTCACAAATATTGATGCTGTTGGGCTAGTATAAATTATCTTCATCCATCTGATAAATTTACCTCGCGTTCCAATTTATTAAGGACTTGATATAAGTACCCCCATTCTAAGTAATCAAATGCTTTATTCGCATCAGGAAATAATAATCCATATGGTGCTTTCAGTATCCTTATGGAATGAATTATACTGATTAATTTCCTAATATTTACTAGTGATTTGCAAGCCTTTGTAAACCCTGTTTGATTCTCATCAATATATGTCCCTATAATTGAATTTAATTGCTTTGTCAGAATACTTATCAATTTTTAAAAAAATGGATTCGGGAGGGCTATTCCTTATGATTTTGGCTTAAGTACATCCTTGCCTTGTTTTGGAATTACTATCATGTTCACTTTCCTCCATGTTTTAGGAAATAAGCAGGATGTTTTTTAAAGATGAATATGCCCTCCTTTATTGTAAATATTTGCAGGGTGGCTTACAAATAAATTAATAAATATAAGGCAAAATCAATAATAAAACAATAACATCAAGTGATAGCAGGAGTCAGCATAAAAAGGCACAGTAAAATTGCAAGTTTAAAAGCCTAGGGAATTATAAAGGTCTTTGCCTGGGCACCTAAAGGACATAAAAGTAGAACGCAGGTGAAAATACCTGGGGCAACCATTCTGCAATTTTGTATCTTCACCAGCAACCACTTCACTTCAGAGGGCAGGGACACCAGAAGAGGGCCTCTGGAGACTATCGGTGTATGGGCAGGCTCATGTTGGAGAAGGGGAGAAAGAAGGAAGGACCAAAAGGCTAGGCAGGAGAAAGAGAAGGATATTTATACCTCTCTGTCTACTAGAAAAAAATAAAGGCCAGAACTCTTGATTCTTTAGATAACCAGTGCTCAAACTGTTTAAGACTTTTAAAGACAAGCACTATTATTTATTTATTTATTTATTTATTCATTCTATTTATACCCCGCCTTTTTTCCTGCAAGGAACCCAAGGTGGCTTACATAATCCTCCTCCTCCTCTCCATTTTATCCTCACAACAACCCTGTGAGGTAGGTTAGGCTGAGAGTCAGTGACTGGCCCAAAGTCACCCAGTGAGTTTCATGGCTGAGCGGGGACTAGAACCCGGACTAGCACTTTGAATTGTGCTTGGAGAAGAGTAGTGGCTGGAAAAACATAAGCCTTTAGCTCAGGGATGAGGAACATGTGGCCCTCAAGATGTAGCAACTCTCATCGCTCCTCCTCCTCAACTGTACTGTAGGGGTGGGGAACATGTAAGCCAAAACATCTGGATGGCCACATCTCCTATTATCCCTCACATTGGCTGTGCTGGCTAGGGCTGATGAAAGTTGCAGTCTAGCAACATCTGAGGGGCCACACATTGCCACCACTGCTTAATCTTTCTCAGAAGTGGCACAGAGGTGTCTTGCCCACTTTCATCTCTTTATGACTCCTTATGTGACTAAGCTGTGAGACTCCTCGATCTGCCTTCTGTTACATGATACACTGTGCTCTCTGTGTGTTGTTGAATTATGGCAAGTAGCAACTGGTAGGTGGGAGGGAAGGAGCAGAGCCAAGATAAATCACTTACAGCAATTTCATCTGTGCGCTATGAACAATGCGAGCCATGGCTCACTTTTGCTAATTTACATCTTGGACAGACTCCATCCAAGAAAATAATTTTAAAAAAACAAGTTTCTATGCATGCAGATAATTTGAGCCTACAACAAATTGCCGTGGGAGCAGTTGACTGAGTAGATTTCTAAACCTCAATTCCATAATGAAGCAGAAAGGGAAGGGGAGAAAGAAGGAAGGACCAAAAGGCTAGGCAGGAGAAAGAGAAGGATATTTATACCTCTCTGTCTACTAGAAAAAAATAAAGGCCACCCCTTGCTCTGACATCACTCATAGAGAGCCAGATTACATGTTACGCTAATCACATAGCTCATTGCTGTCAGTGGAGGCTTTTTTTCATTTGCTAACTCCTGCTTGAAAAGGAGTGAAGATCACTGTCCTTGGGCGTTTTGCTTCTCATACCACCAGCCACTTTTTAAGATAACAAGATGGATACCTTGGGGTACTAACCAAGGGCTGTTTGGAGGTGGTAGGAAAAGTCTGTGCACACTTGGTTGAGTGAACATGGGGCTTTCTAAATCTCCAGTCTACTCTGTAGCTATAGCTACGTACTGTAGTAACACAAGGTATTCTGTAGGTATAGGCCAGAGTGTCCTGAATTGCCCAGTGGAAAGCCTCTTGAAGTATTTTGCCTCAAATAATAGCTATTAAAGGAAACTGACTAGGCAATACATCTGCATGAGTTCACAGACCTGTTTGGTCAGATATCCCAGACTGAAAGCAACATGTATTCTTAGGTATCCCCTCCACAGTATGCAATATAAGCGTGAGGCAGGTGCTCCAAGAGGAAGTACTTCAGGCCTGTGGCTCACACTGGCTCAGCTTGTCTGAGCATGGAAAGCTAAGCAGGGTCAGGCCTGGTTATTACTTGGATGGGAGACCCCTCCTCTAATTTCCTGCATTGAGCAGGGGGTTGGACTCGATGGCCCTGTAGGCCCCTTCCAACTCTATGAATCTATGAAAAGTAGTATGTGCAGAGACATGATCCTTCTCCCTCATAGGAAAAACATGTGTGGAAGAGTCTGCATTGGGGCTCCATGAGTATGAGGCCCTGGGTGGAGTGCTTATAGCAAGTGTCGGGTGGAAGAGAGGAGCACACAGTTAACCCAATGAGGACAGGAGCTAAGATGAGCTTTTTATGGAAACCTTCCAAAGAAATTAGGAGGGCTAGTTTTGTGAACTTAAGTGCATAGGGCCAATCCTGACAGGTTACAGCTGTAGCAGCTGTGAGGATACAGATCTAGCTTGTCATGTATAATTAGGGCCAGAAAGGAATTATTTTCCATCCTCTCTGCTGAGCGTATCTGTCAAGAAATCAAAACTGAATTAACTTGTTTAGCAGCAGCTCCAGGAGCCTGATTGTTCATTTCTACTAAATTAATGACTAGGCCTGTAAATTGAATGTTGGGCTGAACAGAATTAATGTACCAAAGAAACAGAAGTCCACATTCTGTATCCCCAATGAAGGTACTGAGTAAACGGGACAGAAGAGGTACAAGAGTTCTGGCCAAGAAGATATATATCCATATTGGACTGCATGCTTTGTATGTGAAAGATTGTGGAAAGGGCCTCTTCCCTACCTTTGGACTGCAGGACCTCTTATTTAATTAATTTATTTATTATATTTATACCCCACCTTTTTTCCTTCAAGGAACCCAAGGCGGCTTACATAATCCTCCTCTCCGTTTTATCCTCACAACAACCCTGTGAGGTAGGTTATGCTGAGAGTCAGTGACTGGCCCAAAGTCACCCAGTGAGTTTCATGACTGAGCGGGGACTAGAACCTGGATCTTCCGAGTCCCAGTCCAACACTCTAACCACTACGCCACACTGGCTCTTATTGATTGATCGATTGCATTTATACCCCGCTCTTCAGCCAGAAAAGGCTCTCAGAGTGGCTTACAAAGATTAATAATAAGACAGTCCCTGCCCTCAGGCTCACAATCTAAAAGACATGACACAAAAGGAAAAGGGATTGGGAGGGAGGAAGAAGAATGCAAAACTCAGGCACCAGTTCTTAGTTAAAAAGGTTCTTATAGGTTTTCTTTCTTTTTTCTTTTTTTTTGGGGGGGGCAGGGAAGGGCAAAACAAGCTCCCTGCAGCTGCTCCCTCTCCAGCTGATGTATGGGGCCAGGTTGGTCTCCCCCTTGCTGTGATATTACCCCTGGGAGGCAGGGGGTGCAGTCTCCCAGTGGCCCTTGGTTCTCTGGCCGATGGATGAGGCCAGAGTCTGCCGTCCCAGGGAACTGTCAGTTGGAGCTGTGTGTTCCTTCCGGTAGGGAAGGGTGACGCGAGCTCCCTGCAGCTGCTCCCTCTCCAGCTGATGTATGGGGCCAGGCTGGTCTCCCCCTTGCTGTGATGTTACTCCTGGGAGGCATGGGGTGCAGCCTCCTAGTGGCCATTGGTTCTCTGGCCGATGGATGAGGCCAGAATCTTATGACAGATTGTCTGTGTTCATGGCCACAAATAGTGCAAGATACTGGTGGGTTATGTCGTGTGGAATGAGATAGTAATGTATTTAATTCCTTTTTAATTCAGTGCTTATGATGAACAAGTTTGTTTTATGAGCTCTAACACAACACTGAGTTTCCCCTCTCTGAGTCAAAGCATTCTCCCTGCCCTTTATAGTCACTGTGAATTGATAAAAGAAACTTCAGGTCTCAGTGTTTAAAGAAATAAAATTTGGGATCACTTAATCTGGAGAATTGTTGAAATCAGTGATTCTGGAGTGTACTCTACACTCCAGTCTAGTAGAAAAAGACCAAATGGCAGCATACTGTTGTCAACTTAACATAGGGCTCTTCACTTTGAATATTAAGTGGCACGTCCACCATCACAAAATAGTTGCCAAGGGAGGGAAAATATTTCAAATAAAATAAAAGATAAAGATAATTGTGGGTGGTGGTCAGGTGCTTTGGCAGTGGCCCCGGAAGGTGCTGGGGGCACACTGGTGCCTGCAAGCACTGGCTTGCGAACCCCAATCTTAACAGAAGCCAATTAGGTAGCATGTTTGGTATCCAAGATACAGAGCCAGTAATAAACTCTCCTGAATACCTGTCTCAATGTTGGAACACCAGCAGAGGCAATTGTCTAAAAATGAAATGTCACGAAGCAACAGCGAATTGTTAGTTATTTGATTTATTATTACTGCCAGGAAGAGGGAGAGGTGCGTGTGATACTTTTTGTGTGCCAAATTGGGTGCTTAGAAGGATCTGATGGGACAAGTGCAAGAGTTATATCTGAGCATCTATAACTGAGTGAGCTCTGAGCATGAGCGTGCCCAGCATTTTTGCTCATTTTGACATGCTTATGGTTTATTCAGTATTTGCTTCCCCTCCTTTAAAAACACACACACTAAAGTACAGAACTGTAGCAGAGTAATATGAAGGAGGTGGTTTGAATGGGACTGAAACAGCCAGTGGCTTGAATAAATGTGTAATTCCTGAAATACTGCAGTTTGTGGAATGGGAAATAAATTGTTGGCAGGGTTCTAGAGCGTTCTGTCCTGCTACATAAAGAAACCAGTGTTGGCTTGAGGCCCCAGGCGATGAAGCACATGGCTTGTGGTATTTCTGTGAAAGATCATGTCATTCATAAGGAATCAACATGAACTAAAGCTTCATCTCTCTTACAGTGATTCTCACTGTTTTAAAGGACATGTGTAGATGTAGTCAAGGCTGCTGGTAGAAAAAGCAGTGTATTTATAAAAGGAGAAAAAATCCATTTGTTCTGCCTCCAGCTCAGTGCTCTCTGTAGTTTTACCTCTGTTTCATCATCGTGGTTCTTTCAATTAATTTTCTAGTTTGTCGTCTTTATGCAATCATAAAGTGGTATACCCTTACATATTGAACATATGGGCCATTTCAACACTTACACAAATACAAACCTGGAGCAGCAGCCAATCAGTTTCCTCACAAGTGTGCCTGTGTGGTTTTAAGTGTCACACTTAAAATGACTTAGATATTATAGAAATGAAACATGTGAAGTGGCCCTAAATTAACTAGGAAAATGTGAAGACCAAAATATTATAAGATGTCTAGCTTGGCACAAACCAAAAAGGTGGCAGAAAACCACTGGGAGTCCTTGATCTGGGGAAAATTATGGTAAGTCATACCCTGAGTAATATTAGCGATAGGAACATGGACCACTTAGTATAAAGCAGATTCCTATGTAGCTTAGTATTGTCTGCACTGACTGGCAGCAGCTCTCTAGAATTTCACAGAAGGGTCATTCACAGTCCTACCTAGAGATACCAAAGATTGGACTTGGACCTGCTGCATGCGGAGCATGTGCTCTACCACTGTTATGCTCTTTCCCTGGGGGCATGTCTGAGAAATGAAATTGGGACCTCTTATACCCAACGCCAGTATCATAGCCCTAGATTTTTGAAGGGTATTGGAGGCTGTTCAGTTTCAATATAGAACAAATAGAGAATTTAGACCAGTGAAGATTACTTAGCATTTCTCTTCTGCTCTGAACATTAAGCAAATATAATTTACAGTGCAATCCTATATATATATATATGTCTACTGAGAAATAAGCCCCATTGGATTAAATGGAACTCTTATGGACTCTACCGCTTCAGAAGAGAAATCACATTTTTGAATGCTCTCCTACATTGAAAATATCTCCAAGGAGTAATACACTGCAGAGAGTGGGCTAGTCTAGAACCATTCTCTCCAGTGTGCTAATTTTCTGCTTGAAATGAGTTTTGGTGTGTGTGTGTGTGTGTGTGTGTGTAAGATGCAGAAACATACCAATTAGTTATATACTACCTGCAGTGTGAAGTGTTGCAGTCCAGTCTTATCACCTGCTGTATGTGTCTAATATTGAGTGTTTAGATGTGGTATGGAAAACTGCACCCTGTTGTGAACCAGTTCTAGAGACAGATGATTCCTGCCTGAAGTCCTGTCTAGGCACTGAGTGCAACATGCCTCTGAATACCAGCGGGAACAACAGCAGTAGAGGTTGATTGCCCTCATGTCCTGCTTGTGGGCTTCCCACAGGCATCTGGTTGGCCACTTTGGGAAACAGGGTTCTGGACTACATGGACCGTTGGTCTGATCCAACAGGGCTGTTCTTATATAAGACATTTTGCATTTGCTGTGGCGATGGGAAAAGCAATGGGTCATCTTTGAATGTGTATATTCCTTTGAATTTGCTGCTCCTAAGACCATTATGGCTAAAGTAACATACTATTTTTTAAATCTGATTACACATGAGACAGAACAAGATTTGCATGGTAATACTTGTGTGTTTTGGTGTGGGGAACATCCATCATAAGAGCTGGTTATGTTGTTTCTGAAACCTATGGCAGATCCGTAAACTGGAGGTCTTAATAGCTTTTCAAGTCTGTAGTTATAAAAATTGACTCTTCTTTTGTTAATAAAATACCAAACTTTTTAAAATGTTATTTTTTTTATTTTCTCTTTTGAATATAGGTTTTCCAAGAACATTGGGTCAAGCTGAAGCACTTGACAGAATATGTGAACTGGATCTAGTGATAAGTTTGAACATCCCGTTTGAGACCCTAAAAGACCGTTTAAGTGCACGTTGGATTCATCCAGCTAGTGGGAGAGTATATAATATGGAATTCAACCCACCTCATGTACATGTAAGATAATGAGTCCTGCTAGGATAATGTGACTTGATAGGAAGAAGAAGCACAGGCAATCCATCCATGAGTAAAGATGGCTTCTACTTTAATAGTTGGTGAATTAACTTAGTGCTTGTATTTTTTTTTAGGTAACATTTAATGAAGGGAGCAATCCTTTGGCCCCTAGACAGCACCTAAGGGGGCATAGGATTGTTCGGAGTCCATCCTCCAAGGTTTGAGACAGCACTTCAGCTTTGGAAGGGGGAGAGGGAGATCTGACCCCCCCCCCTCAGCTGGCACAGAAAGCACTGCACCATCTGGCCTTCAAGGAACTTGACCTGGGCGGGGGGTGTTTCAGTAGGCAGGGAAGGGAGGAGACTGGAGAGGCCAGGATACCAGCTGTCCTGAAGCCTCTCCTGCCTCCTTCCCTCCCCCTCCAAAATCCGTTTAGCGAAAAATGCAGGACAGGAGGATGGGGAGAGGAAGATCGCCTCTACCACGCCTCCCGCCCTACTTAGGATAATAATCCTCCAAGTTTGGGGGCTTACGACCGAGGGCGCAATCGAAAGGATTGCACCCTAAATAAGTGGTAAAAAGTTTGCAAATTCTGGAGAAATAGGGGGAGAAAAGGCCAAGCCAATGGGTGCACAACAATTGTGTTTTCATATTATTAAGTAGGCCCAATGTTACAAGGGTTCCTAATGCATTTTGGCATTTATCTTCATCAGGGGAAGTCTCCCTTGCAGTTCTACTCACACACGCATGCTGCCTTTCATCCAGCATTTGGCAAAAGGAGTGAAGCAAGACAGCACTTATTGCCAAATTGTAGATGGAACATAGATTTGAGTCTTGTGACAAGATGTTTTACACAGAGCCCTTTATGTGCAGCTCTCTTGCAAAATAGGCTGTCTGTCAACAGGCTTCTTAAATGCTGCCACCACTCTGTGATTACTCCCAGACTTGTGATGTGCAGAGAAGCAGCCTTCCCCAGTGTGGTGCCATCTAGATGTTTTTGACTACAACTCCTATCATCCCTAACAATTGGCCATAATGGCTGCAGGCTGATGGGGTTTGTAGTCCAAAGCATCAGAAGGGCAGCAGGCTGGAGAAGGGCAGAGCTTCCCAGCCTCTGGGACTCCTTCACTGGAGTTGGCCAGTTGAACTTCCAGTCCCTGCTGGGAAGAAATGGCCCATTTCTCCCCACCTCCAGCCCTGATCTCGTTAAAGCAGTATATGTAGCTGAGAGTCTGTAGTGTAATACTAGCATCTAGGCATGTAGGTGATTCACCTTAAGGTATTTCCAAGTAAGCAGCCAACCTCCAGCATTCCGGTTAGAAAGATTTTATTGAAAAACAAAGAAGATAAGGGCAGGAAAGAAATAAGCAGTTCACAGCAAAATAAATGCAGAATCGCATCTAAAGTTGCAATCCTATGCAAGTTGAGACAGAAAAAAGGCACCTACAACTCCCAGCATGCCCCAGCCAGCATAGCTGGCTGGGGCATGCTGGGAGCTGTAGGCCTTTTTCTGTCTCAACTTGCATAGGATTGCACCCTAACTAACCTAAACAGAGTAAGCTACAATTTCCACTTGTATGCCAGAATTGCATGCATCTCTACAGTGTTCAGACGATGTTAAAACTAGTACAGTGCATCCCATCTTTGGTTTGGGTGATAGGAGGATAGATGACTGATAGCTCATGGGAAGCCAACCAATGAGAAATGGACATGGGACAGCAAGTGTGAGTGCTTAGGAGATTGACATTCAGGGTGCTTATCACAGCAAGGAAGGAGGGTGAGGTCTAAATTGGGGTGTCATTTCCGTTCTGCTGGAGTCAGATAAGTTTTAGCTTTTCATCATGTGGATTTTTTTTTTTTTTTGGTTTTGTATTTTTTGAAGAACGGGCACGATCCCACCAAACCTAAGCACTTTTAAGTCCTATTGATTTCAATGAGAGATTTTAAGTCTGTACTTAATTCTACCAGTTGAAATAAATGGGACTTGAAACTGCTTGAGTTTGGCTGGATTGTGCCCCAACTTCCTAAACTCACATATGCCAGCAAGACAGGCTGAAAAGTGCCAGCTTTTTAATCAAAATGTTAGTTAATTCTGTTTTCTGTTTAGTGCAGAGTGTGAAGAAGCTCTCGGCTTCCTTATTACTGCCACTACTCTTCTATTTAACCCTAGATTTTGAGTGAGGGGAACTTCAAAATTTGTGGGGATTTACGTCAGAAGAGGCAGCTACCCGTGGTTTCCCTAGTCACTGCTGGGTAAATTCAGCCTCTTTACTTTCTGCCTTCCTTTAGCAAAATGTGTAGCATGAACAAGTGATCTGGTACAAAGAGGAATAATCCTTGGGTGGTAAAATTTATATATTCAAAGCCAGGTTCCAAATTTAAGAAACCTTTATTAAGATGAGAGAGAAGGGGAGAAGAAGAAAGCAATTGAGTAGAAATTTAGCAGTTTATTTCCTAAATAGCCTACATAGACAGTCTTAAAGAGCGATCCCAGAACTTACATGCAAGGTGCAAGGGTCACCCATGTTGCTCAGTTGAGTACATAATGATGACCTCAAAAATTATAAATTGCATAAGGAATAAACCCCACTTTTATTGCTGTAGACTTGGGGGAGGGGAAGTCTCCAAGAAAAAGTGGCAGGGAAGCTTGATCTGTCCAGCAAGTAAGCATGGGACATCTGAGGAGATGGGCTATGAACACTTTTCCAACCCAGGAAGATAGACATAAGAGGTGTGAACTAGGACATATTTCCTCTTTACTCCTGGTAGATATGACATGTTCTTGATTTTTCACACCACTCTTGTTATACAGGGGATAGATGACATTACTGGTGAGCCATTGATCCAACGGGAAGATGATCAACCTGAAGCTGTTGCTGCCAGGCTAAGAAAATACAAAGATGCTGCGAAACCTGTAATGGAATTGTACAAGTGAGTTGAATTCCAAACTCCATATAAGCATATATTAAAATGGTACAGAAAGGTATGAGGCATGTCAGTATAATTTTCAGATTACAGTAATACCTTGGATCGCAAGCATAATTCGTTCCGGAACCATGCTTGTAATCCAGAACACTCTTATATCAAAGCAAGTCTCTGGTGGGCATGAGCGGGGCTGATTTCGGCCCGCTCGAGGCGAGCGGTTACATCCCTACGACTACTTGTATTGCAAGACGTCACTTGGTTATCAAGTCAAAATTTATTTTAAAAAATTGCTTGTCTTGCAAAACGCTCTCAGACCAAGTTACTTGCAATCCAAGGTATTACTGTACTTAGAAAGTTGTTTTGTTGCCCAACTTATTATCTTCTAAAACTGTTAGTCATTATTATGTTTGTTTGAACTTTGGCTAATGGAACTGTGTATTCCGAATGAAAGAAGTGTAATGGTTTCAGTTTGGAACAAGAGACCAATTAATTTTATTTATTATTTTATTTGTAATAGTTATATACCGCTAAGTATAATAAAATCCCTAAGCGGTTAATGTACACAGGATGTCTCTCAGTGGTTGCTTTTGCAGGCTTTCAAAATATATGCTGGTATTTCTCATCAGTTTGGAACATGTCAAGTGGACTTGAAGAAAATATAATTCATTCTAATGGCATGAAACTTGAGTAACAATGTTTGTTGCCAGCTTTTGGTACTATTACTGTTGATGAGTATTTTATATAGCATTTCTAACATGCCAAGTACATTATGATCATTTTGTCTTGTCTCCACAACTATTCCTGTGTTGAAGATGGAGTACTGAGGCTGGGAGTAATTTGTCCCAGACCTTCCACTGAAATTCCTTTTAGATTGTCAAGGTTCCACCTGTACCAGGACCCCTTGATCAGCTCCTTAAAGATATCTGCCTCTTTAAGAGCCCCTCCTGTATCAGGATGCCAATTCTCTGCCTTTTACCTCCTCTTCCCAGTAACGTGGGATTTGGCCTTAGGCGTGGTGCAAAAGACACTCCAACAACTTGCTGTTAACAATAACTGTTTACTTTAGTAGAATAGAATATTTTATTTACGGTCTACCGACCACACCAATACGTAAAACAATACAAACAAGATATACCAGCTCTTAATTATACACTCAAATAAAAACTTAGAAAATAAAAACAGAATCAGACAAGCATAGAAGGTCTAGTCACAATAACAATATTCAAAATTTTTGCAACTTTCTTGGTAATTGAGCTATTTGAGCCGTCAAGCAGAGTGGACAAAAGAAACTCTGAGGATCGTCCAGGGAAAGTCTGGGTGATTGGGATGTATTATGTTTTCTCTAGCCCCTCGATAAAAACTGCAGTTAAAAAGGACATGTGCAACAGTTTCCACCTCCTCATTATTGCAGGGGCAACACCTGTTTTCCATTGGGATTTTATTGAATCTACCATCCAAAAGTTTGGAGGGTAGAACATTAAATCAAGCCAAGGAAAACGCTCTCCTATATTTTGGAATAGATAACCAATCTAAGTATAGCATCCCATTTGTAGAGTAAAGGTCTGACAGACCCATCGACAAGGGGGAGCATGGGCCCTGAGCCGCTCCGTGGAGCTCTTGGAAGTCGATGTCAATTAATCTTTGCTTAACAAGAAATTTAGCTTTCTCCCAAGGCATGGATAACAAGTAGGAGGGTGACAGCCCGGCTGAGACAACCTTTTTCACCACTGCTTTGTTCCAAGCAGACACATGGGTCAGTGCCTGTAGCTCCACTCTTTTATATACACTCTCCCAGAACTGGAAGGTTACAATCCTGTGACCTCAAACTGGGGAAATGAAACTTAACTCTATTAAGGGGAAAAGGAGACTTCTCTCAATGAAAAGGAAACTTTAACTCTAAGAGGGGAAAATGAAACTCATAAATGCCCCCCTCCCATCAGGAGATGTTTGGGCCTACAGGCCTCAAACTAACTCAGGCCTGTGTAGGCCTCAATCCTTCACATAGATGTTATAGCAGGCTTGTGGAAATTGCTCCTCTATGGGCTCATTCTGTGTGTCCATTCCACAATTCAGAACCTATGGGAAAGGGACTCCTAGGCTACTTCTGTGATGTCTAAAAGGCATCTCAATCTGTGGTTGAAATGGATTACAAGTCTGTGTTTCCCGAGTCCTTGTTCAACAGAACTGAATGGAGCAGAATTAAAGTAAGGAGGGAAGAGACTTCACTATCAATCACACTGGTTTAGTCCTATTGATTTAAAAAAACACACACCATACCAGTGTAAGTAGCTGTTTGTTCCCACTGTATAGCTGTTATATAGGAGGAAATATTTGTGCTTGTGCTAATATTTTGCTAGTCTAGAAAAACATCTCCTAAGGCTGGCTTTCAAAGCCCTGGCATAATAAAACAATTTCAAATTACCTTTTAAAGAAACTTCTTAACCTTTTAAAATCACAAATATGAATACTCCTACTGGAAAAGGTAATCACGCCAAAAACTGTATTGTGAATCAGCCCTGTTTTATCCCCTTATGTTTTAACTAAAGAACTTTATAGAACTGCAGCACAAGGGCTTCTTAAAATCTTCATTTGCTTATATAGATTTTTATTCCACTTTTCAGAAACAGAGGGATCCTACACTCATTTTCTGGGACTGAGACGAACAAAATCTGGCCTTATGTATACACCCTGGTGTCCAGCAAGATTCCTCCAATCCAGGCCAAAGAAGCAAACTAAGCATCTCCAAAACAGGAACAAGAATTAATATACGTTAATTTTGGTTTTTCTTTGTTTATGGTGTGCTGTATCTGTCCTCTGCCCTTTTTAGAAAGTAGCTGTTCTCCCTGGTTTTACTGGAGAATAGCTATGGAGATACATCTACTTTGAAAGATTTCTATATATGGAATCCTAGTTCACGGTATATAAAGTATTTGTGCATAGATTTCAAGTAATCGTAATTGGCTACGCAGAGACAGATATTCCTTAGCAGGTCTATAGAACCGGTTGCTCATTCCATCTTTCCAGACACAACTACTGGATCTACATACACAATGTTGCCATTTCATGAATGTTTGGAAACATTTCCCTTGATCTAACACTCCACAGCAATTTAAAACTAAACACACTACTCTAAATGTATGTGCAATGCACTGAGTACTCTAAAAAATATATACATTTTACAAGTCAAATAATGTGTGTTTGAGTATTTAAGAAATGGAGAATGAAAATCACGGTGGTTTAAATGTTTTGGTTCTCAGACAAAACCAACATAAAAAATATCTATTGTAAAAATGCTGCTGTATGATGATGGAGCTCGTTTGTAACTTGGTGGCATGGCTTTAGGCCATCTTGTAGACCAGGTTTATGGAGGCGGCCTATTCTGGATCTAAGAAAAATTGCACTGCTTGATTAGTACTTCTACAGCTTTAATATTATACAGTATTGCAACCTGTCACTAAAGGGCCAGGGCAGTCTCTTAGAATTTTTTGCATATGCGAAATTGTTCCAACTGTTCCCCAAGCAAATGATCATGTGGTCAAACATAATGTTGGATCCAGGTGATCAATGATATAATAAACAGCAAATTCGCATGGCTACAGAGGTTAGAAGTGTTACTGCAATTGTGGAAATTGCTGCTGATTTAGATCTATGCACGTTAGGTTTGTCCGTGTAAGTCATATCAGGGATTGCTCCTACGTGCAAACAAGTATTGCATAAACTGTGCCAAAAACTTGGGGTACTTCCAGATGAGGCTTTTATCGCACCATCTCCCTGACTCATTCATGGAATTTTACTGGGGCCCAGAGGACTTACTTCATTCATAGCCCTCCTGTGTTTTCTCACTGCTTCTTCCATCTTTTTTCCTACCATGGAAAATCCATTAAGGAAGGAAAGATGGAATAGCTGCACAATGCTTTCTGATTGTTAGCGGTAGGACACCTCTGTCTGGAAGCACCCTTAGTTCAATTGGTCTCTTTTTGTTCACTTGTTCTGTTTACCACCTCTTTAGAGGATGACTTTTATTGCCTTTATAACTAAGGCCCTTTCTCCTCTGTGAGTAGGGGCTATTCTGTTCCAGTTTCCCCTTTTGTCTAGCTTTCAAGAATTACCTGGTCAGTTTTTGACCCCATGGTAAAGTGAGAGTAGTGATCTTTATGACCTTATCCTACAGTTCCAATGTATTCTCCTTTTCCTTGCATGTTGCAAATTGTCATACACCAGAATCAGATTAAAACTGAAGAGCAAGCACTTTCTATGAATAAAAACAGTGTGCATGTATTCCTTGATAGCTGTTCTGTTATTGAAATATTGTCCTTGAGGTTATATACTGCTAAGTGTGCAGCTAACTTGAGCATTGAACAGATTCCTGCCAGATAATTCTAGACCTAAAGCTGAACAGAAACATTTCATTTTCTAAAGTAGTAGTTTAACACTTCTTTTCCTGAATGAACCAATTTCTGCATTGAATTGACTGCTGAGGAATGTCTATATCTCTACTTGCACATTATATAGGATTCTAGGTTGTCTTTTGGTGTATATGTGGGTGCCAGCCAGGCTTCATGTGCCTTGGTGTTGCCTCATGCAGAGATTGCACCCTAAATTCTATCCAACTCACTCATAGTTTCTCCTCTCTCTCTCTCTCTCTCGCTCTCTGACTCTGCATTGCATGAGAAAATCAGTAGTGATGAGCAAGCTGGTCTACCGTTACAGTTCTTCTTACCATGGACCTGTAGTAAGATTTCAAGGAACCCCAGGATTTCCCAGAACAAACCACTGTTGGCAAACCACTGTTGTAAATTCAACACCAAATCAAGTTGGCTTAAGTTATAAGAAGTTATAGCCTTCTCCCATCACTCTCCTATGTGTTGGGTTGGATCCAGAGCAACCCAAGTCCTATTGAAATCAAAGCAAAAAATTAGACATGACTAACTTAAGTACCATTGTTTTCAGTGGGATCTAAGTGCAGGTAACTTGCTCTAGATCCAATCTGTTGATTCCTTCCACTTCCTATGTTTTGTTTTCCCTTCCTCTAGCCACAGTCTGTAGCCAATACAATAGTAAAGGCTGGTAATCAATTAAGAATTAAAAACTATTTTACTTTTAAATGGATGAAGCACAACTATTTAGGAGTTGCAGAGGCATAGCGTGGGGGGTGCAGGGGGGGCCGGCCGCACCGGGCGCAACATCTGGGGGGGCGCTCGCACTCGCAGCCCCCCCCTCCCTCGGGCAAGGCAGCGAGCGAGCGAGCGAGCGAGCTGCTGCTGCTGCTGCTGCTGCTTCTGGCGGAGCAGTGCAGAGCAGAAGCAGGCTGGAAGCACTCTGGCAGGTTCCCGGAGAAGCTCAAGCCCGGGGCTCTCTGCCGCTGTAGCTGGGAGCGCGGGGCGGGGGTGGGTGGTGGGTGGTGGAAGTGTGCACTATGCCTTTAACGCCCGGGTACAGTAGACATGTATAGTGTGTAGTGTAGGGAAACTCTGGGCAGGGTTAAAGTTCAGCTCATGGAGCTGATCAGCGCTGGCTGCAGTTTAGCAGAGTTGGAAATGTGAAAGCAAGAAGCAGGCTCGATTCTCCCCCCCTCTTTCTTTTCTTTTCTCTCTCTCTCTCTCTCTCTCTTCCCTCCCTCCCTCCCTCCCTCGATCCCTTTTGTTTGCACCGCAGCCAAGTTCCTCGTGGGTTGAAATTAATTTCTGATGTGATCCCAACCCACCTCGCGCCTCCCCAGGTCTCCTGATTGCAGTACTCGGAATCTGAAGTGTTATGTGCCTGACGCCAATGCTACACATGCCGGGAAACTGCGACTTAAGAGTTCGGGCAACTTTGCTTTCTAACTTCCAACACAACCCACTCCCTCACGTGTTGCCCCCTCCCTCCGGCCAAAGAAAACTCTTCTACAGCACCAGATCTTCAGATAACATTCCCACCCCCACCCCCGCTCTTTCTCAAATATATTTCCACGATTTAAAAGCGTAACGCCTGCCTCGAGATGTATTATTTTATTCTTTTAATGGACTGCATCCATTTCCGCCCTCCTTCTATAATTCAGTGCTGCCTCCCAGTCTTAACAATGAAGTCTGAAAGTTTCTAGTGAATTCGGATAAAGTTCTTCCCTTACCAGGACCGGTGCAAGGCAGTTTGGTGCCCTAGGCAAGATCAGATATTTAGCGCCCCCCTTCCCACTTGAGAGCGCTGTATTTTTTTTCAAGGCGTTTCTGGCACCCCTTTAGCCCTGCGCCCTAGGCAGCTGCCTAGTTGGCCTAATGGTAGCACCGGCCCTGTCCCTTACCATTTCTATACTTTGGGACTGGCACAGAGTGCAGTTACGCACCTTCACTTAGAAGGAGATGCAACACTTTGGGACACAGACCTCCAAGATGATTCTCTACCTTTGCATGAGGTTTTAATTGTACTTGAATGTCTTTTAAATGAAAGGAAAGGAAAAACAGTACATTTTCCAGGATGACTGAGGAGAAGCTTAGGTATGGATAACTTTTAGAAGTTATGCTCTAAGTGACAAAGCCTCACCACCCTTAACCTATAATCAATGAACTTGTTATTGCAACCAGAATTGCTACACAATGCAGCTTAACTGTGTAAACAATCACAAAGTTGATTATAGGTAGAAGATACCTCTAGTATATACTTTGGAGTGTGTTTGGAGCTTCTGTAAAATGTCTTTAAAGGGCTAGCTATAGTGAAAAGTTTTGTCTTGCTCTTGGAGAGAGCTCAAGGCATTTTCTGTTGATTATCTGGAATAGCAAATTATTGTTTCTTTACAGCTCACCTCCCCCCCTTGCCCCACTATCTATTCTTCCCCCACTTCTGTCATACTGCATGTGGATACTCTGATTTTTAGTAGGCCCAGCTGTACATTATGACTATTTAATCTATACTTTCTTTTTATATCTGCTATAACTAACATACCGTAAGAGTCACTCTGCTGCAAAGTGCTTTGCGTTCTCATTGCACATTTGGGTTAGGGGGCGCAAATTACTTGCCTTGCCCCGGGTGCTGACAACCCACGCTACGCCACTGAGGAGTTGTCCATATTTTTAAAGTTTATAAACTGCTATTTTTTTTAAAAAAAACTCTTATTTTGCAATGGCCAGAGTTTATATAGGGGCTTTCCTAAACTGGGAGTAAATACTGTAACTTTCAGAGCAATTCTAATTCACTGCTGGAGCCTACCGCCAGCAGTGTCCCCACCAACAGTAGATCTACACCCTTGAAGCTTTCTGTGGGCATACTGGGTGCTACCAGGGTAAACGGGCACCCCCAACCTAACCGCCCTCAGATGGCTGTCCAAGAGTGGTTAGGATTATTCTGTTTCATTTGTAATATTTGACAGGAGCTGTAACTTGCCTATCTTGATCCAAGTCTCAAGTTGCCTTACTTTATATACTCTTAAAGTGGGAGGGAAATGTATTTTGGAGAAATTAATCTGAATTATACTAAATAGTTCTTTCTCCTTAAACCTTGGTTTAATAACCAAATTATGCTGTCTTTACTAAAAACACACACACATAATTGGTTCTGGACAACGGGCTTCTGCATTACCTGCCATACACAATGAAATAGAACAAATACCTTTTAATTTCAGTGTTGCAAGATTGGAGCTACACAAGAAAAACTGGCAATGCAATAGCTGTTTGAACAATTGAAGTTGCTAAGCTCCAGCGTCGGCATAAAATTTCCCGATCTCTTAACCATGGTTAAGAGATCAGGAAATGTTATGTGTACACTCAGTTTTCTCCCCTAGACTCGAACATAGAGGCAGGTTTTCACTTTAGTAAGGGCACAATCTAATGAGGCTGCCCGTAACCCTCGAAGCTCGGAGGATTACGGGCATCCTATGCATGGTGGGAGGAGCGTGGGGGCAAAGGTTGCCTCTGTGCTCTTCCCACTATGCAAAACACATGTCGGCCATCGAAGTGTTCAGCCTCAGAATGGGCAGGAAGGAGTGCGAGGCACCACCAGAGTACTTTGTATGCTGGCGAAGCCTGGCTCCTCCCCTCCCTGCCTCCCACCCCAAAGCCCTTCTCCGAGGTCGCTCTTGTGACCTCGGAGCCGCAACCGGTGTGGTTCTTTCCACGCCAGCTGCGAGGGTCGGGAGAGGGCACTCCGAGCTTGGAGTCCCAGCTCCAACCTCAGAGCAAGTTTCTGAGGTCAGAGCTGGGACTCCGAAAAATCCTATGGCCGTCTAGACACTGTCTAGCGGCCAATCTGGCCATAGGATTGTGCTGCCTGAGCCTGGTTTTTACAGAAAGCATTTACAGGGAGATTTAGGCTGTAATCCTGTATACACTTACCCAAGACATGTTATTGAACTCAGTGTGTCTTACTTCTGAATAGATAAAGATAATATTGGTAGTTTGGCTTTCTGCTGTTATGCTGTCTGTGGATGCTAATATTTACCCAGTTACATTTGCTTGGGTATACAGCTGCTGGTTAGTAAGTCACTGCCTCGCTCACCCCTTCCACCCTGATACCAATTGAGTTCTGATCCAAAACTTTATGGGCCACTCTCACCTGCCTCAGAGTGGAATGTCCTCAAACACCAAAGTAAATAGGGAAGCCTCTGCTTGCACAGAGCTATGCGTGTGCATCCAAGTCCACCCGAACGATTGATCCGGAGCATGTCAGAATTGTAACACATTGAGTTACAAGGCGGGCATCTTACAACCGTTTTGGTTGTTAGGGCTGCATGTCTATTACTAATGATCTTAATATTTTATAAAATCATACATTGCAAACACTGAGTGCTTCCAGATGAGGCTTCTATGACACCACGCCCTTCCTCATTCATGGATGTTTATGGGAGATCCAGATGACATACTCATCTACTTGTGACACTCCCAAGTTTTCTTAATGCTTTTCCCGTCTTTTCCTTAATGCAGAAAATCCATGAGAGAGAGAGAGAGAGAGAGAGAGAGAGAGATGGAACAGCTCCACAATGCCTTCTAATTGCTAGCGCTGAGTCCTCCGTCTGGAAGCAGCCATGATGTCTCTACTGTATTACAGCACAGTCCCATGTGGCTGACCATAGCCCTCTGAACACAGAGGACTATGAGCATCCAACTGAGTATGGGAAGAGCACAGTGGGTAGGATTGCCACACTCCCCTCGCCCTCAAAAACATTTAAATGGCCAATTTTGGCCGTCTAAATGCATTACAGCTCCGCCCAAGGAGGAGAGGCTGAGGTACTGCCTGGATTCTGTGGAAGCTGGTGGTGCCTTGCTCCTCCCCTCCCTGCCCCCAGGGGAATGCCTCCCCCCCCCCCACGAGGGAACCAAAGTTGGTCTTCCAGCTTTGGTTCCCAGCTGGTGCGGAAAGAACCGCGCTAACTACAAGGTGGTGGTGGCGGGCACTCCACATGCGGACTGCGCTCTGTGACTTCGGAAGGGATTTCCAAGGCCACAGCCAGACAAGGTTGGAGGGCCATGGGATTGCGCCATTAGTGAATTTGTATCCTGCTTTACAGCCAAACCCCTCAAAATGGCATACAAAAATGAAATACAATTAAGTTCAACAATCTAATTAAAATAAGTGTCCTTGTTTTGCTTTTCTGCTCTCCATCGTGCAATGTAATTGTATGTTGTAAGTTACAAACATTGGTGTTTGTGATTTTAATTTTTAAACGAGTGCAACACCATATATATTTTATTACTATGAGAAGGCATCCAGTATTGATCTTTTGCAGAAGATTCAACTAAATACGCACTCTTCCCCTTCCCCCTCAACATTGATAAGGCTGTATCCAAGATTGTAGTTCCGTATAAACAAGTGATAGTTTTTATTTCAAGAAGGAATCTGCACTCTTAATCCAGTTTCAGATTGTGGTATTGTAGCACACAGTAACAGGAATAGGTAGCAGAGTAGAAACGAGCCGGGCTGCCAGTCACTGTTTTGTGGGCTTAAGCTGAGAGTGAAAACTGAGGACCGATGATGCCATAGCATTACATATTCTTCTGAACCTCCAGAGGGACGGACGGAAATCTGATGTAGATGGATTATTAATTTGGTCCATCTCTTTTCTCTTCTCCATTTTCTTAGGCTACAACTATGTATTTAACCAATTTTTGCTGCATGGTTTTAGAGCAGTCGGAGACCATTTTGTAGGTATCAAGAAATTCCTCCACTTCTGTTACAAGTCTATATATCAGTAGAAATGTGATACTTGTAATTGGCAGTTTTTTCCTCCGTTTTACAGTTCCTTTTGCCTACTTTTTTCAAGGTTGCAAGCCACTTTGGGCTTGGGAATGGCTTGTAGTTTTATTCTTTTTGTAAAGTATAGTGTATGTTTAAGTGCTACATAAATAAGTTGGGACCTTCCAGAAATACCTGCAAGGCAGTGCGATGAGCTGCAGTTGGAAGTACAACATTGGGGAAGCCCATACCGGCATGGAGGAGCTTTGAAGTGCTCTTTTGTTCTCGGTCTGTAACAGGTCTGAGAAACTTGTCTTGTAAAAGCTATGGAGAGGTTTCAGCTCCAGAACTCATTTTTGTATCACATGGAAAAATGATGTAGTATGAAACTAGTATATTGCTGTGTGACTATTCTACGCATATGTATTTAAATATGTACAAATTTATTCCAGAGTTCAAACGCCTTCTCTTTGCTGCCCTGAGTAGCTGAACAAGAACACTCCATACAGAAGCTATGCAGTTGTTACTGTCTTTATTGTTTTGGCCTTAGCTTTTTCCAAAATCACAGTCTTCTGTAATGCACCACAATTTTCACCTCATGATGTTGGCACTTTACTGTGAATTTGATGCTTTTTTAAAGTTATGATCCTGTTTTTGTAATGACTGTATCTTAGGAGTAAAGGGGGTTCTCTGGTTAGCCAGTTCTAGGGAACAGTTTTTATATGTTTGTAATGTAATTGAGGGAGGTGGGGTATGTTGTTCTTTCATTTTTAATAGTCTCCCCTCCCTCCAATTTCCACAGCTGTACTACCATTTGATATATGTAAATAAAGTTATCTTCGATTTATTTCTTGTCTTAAATGTGTTTCATACAGTTAGCCAAATTTGTTGGCTGTACTCCAATTCTGAAAATAATAAAGATGGCTTTCCCGTTTCTTTAAATGATGAAAGGCAGGTCTAGTTTTCTAAACTCCTGTTACCACGTAAGTGAAGAGAAAATGTAACTTTCTCTCACAGTGCTGTAATGGATGAATGAGACACCACAAAGAAGACTGCTGTCAAAACCAGCAACCCTGTGCTGAGTTCTTCCTTTGTAGTGTACAGTGATGGAAATGTATAGCATGATGGATTTCTTCATCCTAACCCCTCAGAACAACTGGTAGCCAAGGATGTGGTGGGTAGTACATAAACACATGCCATGACTCTATCACGTCATTGATACATTAATATGTGCGAGAGGGGAGAACGCAATATGGGGTTGCCATTTTTTTTGTTGGCCGACAAAAGATTTCATCCTAAAGAATCTTCCCATGGATTACATTACTGCAGTCCTAGCATCTTCATAAGAAATTGACTCTCAATGTGTGTATATGTGCAGAGAATGAACATGTAGCATAACTGTTGGTAGATATTAATTACCATTTGCTAGGTGCTATTTGCCACACACAGTTGGTTAACTTTAACATTGGGCCAAGCATATAGGAAAGTTTTACCACACAGTAGATCACCAATGTATGATAAAATGATCTGCATTCTAGGTATGCATGAGCAAGGAGCAGCATATACACAGTTCTCAGTGGTGTAACAGCCTGGGCTTGCAGGGACACAATGCCGGCACTTTGTGATTTATTATTTAACTTGGTGCTTACGTATCACAAGATCTCTCTTAAGTGGTTTACAGAAACAGATTAAAATACATCATAATACAAAAACCAATCAGTTAAAATGTTTAAAACAAAAGCTAAAAGCACAATAATAAGCACACTAACTGAGCAATACAATCATTCAGGGAAGGCTTGGGTAAAGAGATGGGTCTTTAACAGGTGCCTAAAACGTGCCACAGTGACATGTATCCTTCCAGTGATACAAGGAAGGAGGGCATTCCATGAGGTGGTTGTTGCCACCATGGAGAAGGCCCACTTCCGGGTTGCTGCCAGATGGAAGCCTGTAGATCTCGGTACAACCAACAAGTCCTCCAATCTTAATGATCACACAGGTCTATATCAGCCTGCAAGCAGACTAGGACATTTGCCAGGAAAAGTGAAAAAAGCTAAGCTTTTTACTATCTTACCAACCTGGTCTTTCCCTGGCTGTTGCTGGATTGGGGCCTTTGTTGTCCAGGGTGAAGCTCCCATCACTGGCAAGAGCTGAAGGCTGACTAATTACAAACATTTGCCAGCTGGGGTTTTGCTCTTGGAAGGCCTTATCTGACGGTCCAGAGCAGCGTGGTGGTGACCCTGAAGGGGACGATGCCAATGGGGTTGCCCCTTTGGGGGGATGCATGGGCAAGGGCCACCCCCCAATATTTTGTCTATTCTGCTTAGTGCCCTTGGTTTGCTCCCCCCCCTTCCTAGGGCCTGAGGATGTGCCTTGGAGAGGGGATATGGGGCCAAGTGAGGGGATCTGTGAGGGCCCCGATCAGTGTAGTGACAGGTAGAGGGAAGTATGGAATTGGAGGAGAGCTAGCCAAGTAAGGGGAATGTGCCCCAGACACTTAATGGCTGTGCTATGTTCCAGTTCTCACACCCACAGGTGTGGTGGTTGCCCTAGCAGCCTGCCCTCAGATCTCTGGAATCTGCTTCTAAATGCCAGATCATTCCAACTCCCTCATCCATGATTTAATAGTGGATGAGGCAGCCAATCTGGCATGCATTACTGAGACCTGGGTGGGCAAACAGGGAGGAGTTAGTCTCTCCCAGTTGTGCCCACTGGGGTAGTTGGGTGAGCATCAGAGTAGACCTGAGGGCCGGGGAAAGGGGGTTGCTGTGGTCTTTAGGAATGCTATCTCACTCCAGGGTCCCTTTCCATCTGGCTACTGGTCTGGAGTGTTTGCATCTTGTGCTGGACCAGCAGGACAGATTGGGGATTCTGTTGATGTACCCACCCACCCCACTGTTCAACACACTCCCTATGTGAGCTGATGGTGGTCTCAGTTGCACAATGCTGAGGTCCTCCAGGCTGTTGGGATGTTAACATCCATGCTGAGGGCACCTTATCTGAGGTGGCTCAGGATTTCATGGACTCCATGACAACCATGGGACTGCCCCAGCATGTCATCAGCCCAACACATGTAGCAGGGCAAACTCTAGATCTGTTTTTTTCAGCCAGGCATGGAGATAATGATCTGAAGGTAGGGGACTTGGAATTGGTCCCTTTGTCGTGGTCAGATCACTGCCTGCTGAGATTTAGACTAATGGTGACTTCTCCTCTGCAAGGGTGGAGGGCCTATTAAGATGGTCCACTCTTGGAGGCTAATGGATCTGGATGGTTCTCCAGAGGGCCCTTGGGGGCTTTCCAGCTGATATGGCTGGTGGTCCTGTTGAATCCCTGGTCGATCTCTGGTACACAGAGATGACCAGGTGATTGACATGATTGCTCCTGAGCACCCTCTCTGTAGTAGAGCTCATATGGCTCCATGGTACACCCCGATGAAACAAAACAGGAGATGGCTTGAGTGCAAATGGAGAAAAACTCCTAGTGCATGCAATTGAGCCCTGGGCCCCTGGTATATTTAGGGGCAGTCAGGGCAGCAAAGACACAACATGTCACTGCCTCCATTACATTTTGCCACCCAGCAGAGCTTTTTAGGCTTGTCCGGGGCCTATTATATGCTGACCCCCAAGGACATGCTGGCCCCAAGGACATGCTGGACCCGTCTGAGGCCCACTATAATATATTTGCTAGGCACTTCCAGGAAAAAATATCTTGCATCCGCTGGGACTTAGCCTCCAGTGTTACAGCAGTTGAATCAGGTGAGATACCCAGAGCACAGTCTGGTCAAGTTTTCTTGGATGGGTTTCATTTGGTACAGCTCAAGGATGTTGACAAGGTGCTTGGACAGGTTTGTGCAACCACATCCATACTGGATCCTTGTCTCTCTTGGCTTATAAAACCAGCAGGAAGGGAACAGCTGGCTGGGCCAGGGAGGTGATCAAAGCCTCCTCGGGAAAGGGAGTAGTCCCATGCCACCTGAAATAAGGGGTGGTGAGGCCACTTCTGAAGAAACCCTCCCTGGACCCAGAAGATCTTAACAACTTTAGGCCAGTGGCTAATGTTCCTTTCCTGGGCAAGGTCCTTGAGCAGGTCGTGGCCAACCAGCTCCAGACACTCTTGGATGAGACTGATTATCTGGATCCATTTCAGCTGGGGTTCAGGCCTGGTTTTGCCACAGAAACAGCTTTGGTCGCCCTGTATGATGACCTATGTTGGGAGAAAGGCAGGGGGAGTGTGACCTTGTTGATACTCCTGGATCTCTCGGCAGCTTTTGATACCATCGACCATGGTATCCTTCTGGGGTGGCTGTCTGAGTTGGGAGTGGGGGGTACTGCATTGCAGTGGTTCTGCTCCCACTTGGATGGATGGCTCCAGAAGGTGGTGCTTGGGGAATACTGCTTGGCCCCATGGACTCTCCAGCATGGAGTTCCTCATGGGTCAGTCTTATCCCCCATGCTATTCAACATCTACATGAACATCTAACCACTCTTGGACAGCCATCGGTACACTGATGACATGCAGCTCTACTTCTCCTTTTCATCTCCATCAGGTGAGGCTGTGGATGTGCTAAACTGCTTCCTGGCTATGACAATGGACTGTATGAGGGCTAACAAACTGAGGCTCAGTCCAGACAAGACTGAGATGCTGTTAGTGGGTGGTTCCTCTGGCCAGATGGAGGGTATTCAACCTGTTCTGGATGGGGTTGCACTCCCTTTGAAGGAGCAGGTTTGTAGCTTGGTGGTCCTTCTTGAACCATCTTTGTCATTTGAGGCTCCAGCACTGGCTGGTGGCTCAGCTATGTTATGACAGATAATCTGGGTGTTTGATTCCCTCAGAGGAGAGAGACTAACCCCACTCTCTCATGAAAGGTTTGGGATCTTTGGCTGGGGTAAAAACACGTGCAGTTGGATGAAGTGTGCACTTTGCCCTTTAACACTAAACACAGACACACAAACACACTGACATCAGAAACAAAAGTGTTGTTTATTAAAGATGAAATATAGGGCTGTTACAGCTTCTTACTCTTGGTGATACAGTAAACTTAATGGTTTCAGGCAGCAAAATACCCGTACGCTATTGTTCAAACATACTCTATATTGTGGAGAGGAAAGAGTCCCTGTTTGCCCTAGTAGCCTACAGATAGAAAGGGGGTGGAAGAAAGGCTTCTGTCTAGACTCTAGAAGGATAGTTAGAGAAAGAAGTTCCAGTCACTACCTTGTCCGTTGGTAGTCCCTGCAGTGGATTCCCCAATGATAGTCCTGTGGAGGCAGGAGGTGATCAAGAGGTTTGTGTCTCAAGCGTGCTTGGACAACTTAGGATGACTTCCTCCACTCTCTTCCGACACAGCTTCCCATTACTCAAACCTCAGTTCTTATACCTTTCCCTGAGTCCCTGGTTGTTCCCCTGATGGTCTTAATCACCGCTAATCGCTCTGTCTTTTGTATGCCTATGGCCCTTGATGGGTGTCAGAGGAAAACCTTTTGTGGGTTCTTTTGATGAGCTTAAGTTTCTGGTTGAATCCTTCTGTTGGGGGGGGGGGAGCCATCTTCTTGCAGGGCTTATTCTAAGCTTCTTTTCAGGAAAGTCTCTCCTGGGCCTTTAGGCCATGTGTGTTAATCTGATCATTGCAAGACTCATCTGCTGCCCATTCATGCTTCCTAGATTTCAATCACTCTCCATTCAAGCCTTCATTTGCATCTTGTGTGCCAGTCCAGTTGCTGAGGCTGTTCATTTCTCAGGAACCCAAGCTTACCTAGGCTCTTATTGGGGCCTGCTGTGCCCTTCCCTGTGAACCATAGTCACAACCAGGGCTTTTTTTCTGGTGGAACTCACTGGAACTGAGTTCCAGCACCTTTTCTTCTATTAATTGCATTACAATTTAATTGCCATCTACTCCCGAGGAAATGTAATCCAAGAGTTCCGGTACCTTTTTCTCCAGAAAAAAAGCACTGGTCACAACCAGATGATTATAACTATATCCACTCATAACAGCTATGCCCCTATCTGGACAGGGATAGCCTGGTTTCAGTAATCTACGTTCTGGTAATCTCTAAGCTAGACTAGTGCAATGCACTCTATGTGGGGCTGCCCTTGAAGACTGTTCAGAAGTTGCTGCTTGTGCAAACTGTGGCAGCCAGACTAATAACTGGGACCAGAAGGTCTGAATATATAACACCAATTCTGGCCCGCTTACATTGACTGCCTATATGCTTCCGAGCCCAATTCAAGTTGCTGGTCTTAACCTATAAAGTTCTAAATGTCTTGGGACCCCAATACTTGATGGAATGCCTCTCCCAACCACAATCTACCTGGACACTATGCTCAACGCCTGGGGCCTTCCTCCAACTGCCACCTCCGAGGGAGGCTTGGTCGGTGGCAACAAGGAGGAGGGCCTTCTCAGTGGTAGCCCCCCAATTATGGAACAAGCTACCCACTGAGGCCTGCTTGGCAACAACTCTACTATCTTTTCGGTGCCATGTCAAGACTACCCTTTATACTGAGGCATTTAACAGCTCTAAATAGTACATGGGGGCAGTTATGTCAGCTTTTAAATAGATTTAGTTTTCATTAACTTGTTTTTAGTTATCTAAGTCATTTTTAAATTTGGTTTTTAAATTTTAGTAGTGGCATTTTTATGATGTTTTTACTATGGTATTTTATATTGTATTTTATATTGTATTTTTATGAATTGTAAACTGCCCAGAGAGCTTCAGCTATTGGGTGATGTAGAAATAAAATAAAAAACAAACAAACAAATAAATATCAAGAAAGAAAGGCGATCTGCCGGATTAGCGGGGACCCCCCCCCCTCAGGATTCCCTCTTCTCTCTGAGCTTAGCTGCAATCTTCACAGTAACTAGGGGGGAATGATGAGTTTTCTCAGCAACAATATAGAGTTAAGAGTTATCCCTGTTATAATGCAAAGTATTTTGGGGTGGCCTGGTCTTGAATGGGCAGTTAAGACCCAATACCTTTATAGAAGATCTGCTCCTGTTGAGATGACAACTGCTAGAATCAGTTTGTTGATATGGGTCAACACAGCTGCCTGCATGTTTGGCCTCTCTGGGGGCATGGGTTTGGGGACCATCACGATGAGCATCTGCTCTTCAAAATGCACCACTACACTGCATACAGTTTTTGTGTGTGTTTTAATTCTTTGCCTAGCTTGTGTAGCATTTGCACCTACCCTTTCTCTAGCATGACAAGGGTGTCTTTAAGGGATGATTGCCACTAATTATTTTAAGGTTATTTTCCTTCTATGGGGACACTTTTTTGTCTTGCAGATGGCAAAATTAATCTGTCAGAGACCCAGCTCCCTGTGTAACATGACACCATTTGGACAGTCTTCTTAATGGCATGCTAAATTAAGAGCTGGACCCTACTGAAAAGCTCAAATCACTTCTCTTTTTGCTGTTCATGCTTACTAAACGGGGGGAAAAATACAGCAAAATACATCCCAAAACTGACTGTGTGAAGTACACTAGATATTCTGTGTAGCTTTGTACAGATCCCTAAATAGCTTACAACGGTGTGTTATTGGCACCTTTTGAGCAATTTAAGAGGATGGATTGGGTCCTGAAAGATGGGAAGCAGAGGAAAGCTCACAAACTACTTGTTTCAAATGGAATATGAATGGGGTTTATGTCCCAATGACAGAATTCTATGCTTAACTTCAAAGCTATTACTCAACTTCAACCAGTTAAAAAACAAACACCAGATTATTTCTCTTAAGAGGCATATATACTTCAGGCATGGATGCAGAACAATGGTGATGAAAAATGTAAGGTTGGAATTAAAATAACATACTGGGAACCTGCATTTAATGAGAGGATTATATTTGTTTTAAGTGATAGATTAGAGGAAAGACATTTCTGCACAGCTATTACATAAATCGGATTTTGGTTGTTGGGTTATTCCCTCTAAGTGTCTAACTCTATATGATACTGGGGACCAGATTTCCTCCTCCTTAGTGAGCCTCACTGCAGAATATCGTGTGCATTTATTCAAGGATCCATGTGGAATGTCACAGCTTCTTGCCTTAAGCCATTATATATGCCTCTGTCTTGCTATTATATAATAAAAGACTGGCAAGAGCCAGTCTGTGAACCCTAGGCATTTGCTTTGACAACATGAGGTCCATAAAACCATTTATTCTAGCCTGCAACGTATGTTCCAAAATGGCCTCTACTTTAGAGTGACCCAAGCTATGTCTAACATAGAACTGAGAACTAGGATGCCAGCCCTCCCCAACCTGGTGTGGTCCAAGATATCTGGAGGGCAACTCCCAGCATTCCTGATCATTAGCCATGCTGGCTGGAGCTAACGGGAGTTGAAGTCTAAAACAGCTTGAGGTTGGGGAAGACTGGGGCATAGTGTTGGACTTCTGACAGGGAGCAGGACTGGCCCTACCATTAGGCAGAGTGAGGCAGCTGCCTCAGGCAGCGGATGCTGGGAGGACAGAGGTGTGGGCTACACGCAGCCTGAACTATGCTGCCCTCAGGTGCAGTGGAGGACACTGTACCATTGCTCGGGTTGAAGTAAGATTCAACTGCCTGGCTGGTCAGCTTCTGTACATGGAATGGGGAGAGGGCATCTTGTCCTTCATCTCAGGCAGTAAAATGTTTTGGGCTGGCCCTGCCAGGGAGACTTGGGCTCAGATCTCTGCTTAGCCATTATGCTTTGCTGGTTTGATCCTGGCCAGACACACTTTCTCAGCCTCACAGGGTTGTCAGAATAAAAGAGATGCAATGGAACTCCTAAACTGTCTTTTAAGTTCCTTGGAGAAAGGGTGGGATTAAAATAAATAAATAAATAAATAAATAAGTCTCAGATCCATAATGTGCATCAATCGATCCCATTTCTTGGGAGATAAAGAACCAGAAGGAAACTCTGTGGGGGTGGGCAGACTAACACTCTAACTAGCTTTGGAATATACTTTGGGTTTTGTTTTGTTTTTTGCTACAACCCCAAGGTTGGAGCCAGGTGCAAAGTATCAGGGGAGGAAGGTGAAGAGTTCAATGCCAAATGGTTGCTCGGATGGGAGCCAGTTACCTACAGCATCCCATAAGCCATAAAGCCATACCATTTGATAACCTACATATGCAAATACAAATTGTACCTGAGTTACTACAGGCCAGAGATTCTAATACAAAGCTCTAAAAATGGCCAGCAGAGCTGCAAAAGACCTGGTCAAAGGAAATGAATTAATACTCATATTTTACTGGTGAGGAACACTGGGACACAGAGAGAAGTTATTGGCACAAGCAAGGCCAGTTTTGGCAGTTAAAAAAACCAACCTGCTGTTACAACCGTTCGGAGTCAAATCCCCCTTGCCAATCTACTACAAATTATTCTACTAGTAGATCCCAATCTACCTTTTGCCTTTCCTTGCCTTAGTGTATACTGCTAACATTGTGATGGTGCACAGGTTAGAATAGAATGGCTGTATGTATAAATCAGCCTTCCCCAGCCTGGAGCCTTCCAGATGTTCTGGACTACAATTCCCAGGATTCCTGAGCATTGGCCATGCTGGTTTAGGATGATAAGAGTCCACAATATCTGGAGCACACCAGGTTGGGGAAGGCTGTGTTAGACCATGGTTTGGTGCATTACACGACCAGAAAGGAGCCTGTGCAAAGCCTGAAGCACATGTGCTTACCGCTCTTCCTCCCCTGTGACTGTGAGAAGGAATAAACCAGAATTCAGTTTCACATTTTACATTTATCTATTCAGTTCTGTTTATATCCCACAGAAAAATTCCATGGGTGGGGAACAACAATATTAAAAACAACCAACAGTAAAATACAAGAAATAAGCTAGTAATAAAACCAATAGATCATCAGCAGAGAGAACAAATAATCAACAGTAGATCCAGTCTACTTGTAGTGGCAACTAACGAGTCATAAATGCCTGAGTAAACAAGTGGGTCTTAGCCTGGCACCGAAATGTTGGTGCCATACAGTTGCTTTTATAAAATTTAGCAGATTCTTGGCTTGTCATTTCATGTGAACAAAAAAAAAAAAAAAGGTTTTAAGAACACTCTAAGGATTGAGCCCTAAATTGCTAAACAAGGCTTGTTTAACAGTCCTGTTCCGCAGGTAATAACAAGCCAGGAATGTCCTAAAATAACACTAAAGGGTGGCTTATTCATCCTGGTCATGTGGGGAGGAGGAGAGGGACAGTCTCCTTTCCATTCATATGCCTAGCACTAAATTATGGTTTAGCATTATGTGTGAATGCTCTCAAAGTGTCAACAATTAGGATTAAAGGTTAAGGTTGTATCCAATGGTGCCATTTTCCCTAACCATGGGTATGTATATATACACTTGGAACTCAGGCTAATACTTCGTGCATCTGATGAAGAGGGCTGTAGTCCACTGACGTTTTCCATATGCTATAATAAATTTGTCATTAAGGTGACACAAGACTGTTGTTTTTGCTGCAACAGACTCACATGGCTACCTGTCTGGAAATTGTTACCTGTGGCAAGTAATACCATGCTATGTATTACAAAAATGTGAACGCTGTGACAGGGTAACATGGATAGGGTGATCCACTGAAAAGGCTAGGGTGTCAAGGGGAGGGGAAAGCTGGAGAAGGAAGAATTCCCTCCCCAGAGAGGCTCACCTGGCACCTATGTTATAGTCTTTTCAGCACTGGATGAAGACCTTTTTATTCTCGCAGGCATTTTAAGAACTGTTTTAATGCTTTTAGATCTTAGCACTTTTATTCTAGTGTAGAAGTGTAATAAATAAAAAAAATCTGCTTTTTGTTTTTAGTTTTGTTTTTGTGCTACACTGTTTTTATCCTTTGCTGCTGGCTTCATCTTGGTTTTATTATGTGCTGTTTTTATCACTGTCTGTTGTTTTGTATTTTATGTTAATTTACCTGTATGTTTCCCAGAGATCTCTGGTTACAGGGCATTCTATAAGAGTAAAAAAAAAGGATTGGAGCCAGAATCTGTCTTCTGTGCAAGGAAGGGTTCCAGTTACAGAAGGTCCCTCTGCCCAATTTCCGGGGATCCCCCTCCGCCCACACCACAGCTTACCCCATTCAGCAAGGTCTCCTGACTATCTGTGTAGCATGTTCAGGGGGCTGGAGGGGCTGCCATGGAAAGGAGGGAGTGGGGAAGTCCACTCCCATCAGCACAGTTGATCCAGTGTAAATCTGGATCCAACCCTATATAAATAAATAACCCCTACCCCAGCCTCTGACCGGGTGGAAGTCTGAGAAGCCTTAATGTAAAAGTCTTTTTCTCCTGGAATGAAAAGATGGTTTCAGTTTCTCCCCAGCCACAGCAACCCCGCCCCCCAGTACTTAATATTTATCTCTTCATTTATATAACTGGAACAACTCTGGAATTGTTTCAAAAGCTTCTCCACCCTCCCTATATATGAATGAATCAACATACACAACCATAAAGCCCTTTCAAAAAGTACCTAATAAATTTAGGGGGCAATCCTCTGCACGTTTAGACAGGAAAAAGTACTTACAACTCCCAGCATCCCTCCAGCCAGCCATGCTGGATGGGGCATGCTGGGAACTGTAGGATTTTTTCTGTCTAAACATGCAGAGGATTGCCCCCTAAATCAGTGTTTCTCAACCTTGGGTCCCCAGATGTTTTTGGCCTACAACTCCCAGCATGCCCCAGCCAGCATAGCTGGCTGGGGCATGCTGGGAGTTGTAGGCCAAAAACATCTGGGGACCCAAGGTTGAGAAACACTGCCCTAAATTAACTACACCAGAAGCTCCTTACCATCTCGCCTAGTCAATTTCACCATTGTAGTCATAATCTTGCTGTAGGTAAGGACATACCATGAAAAAAATAATGGGATTTAAAAAACAGTCTTATACTTTATATACAAAGTATAAAGATTTATTTGACATTGGGTCAGTATACCTATGTTCTGCATTCAGTAAACTTTCTGCATTCTGCAAGTTCTGCATTCAGTATACTTTATTCATATTTTTTCTGGATATATGCTGAATATTTACCACAGGGAGAAAACAACATTCTAATATGCTCTGGAAGGATTGGTGTCATTACCAGGCAGAAATGATTAAAAATGGAAATGAAGTATTCAGATTTCTAAACCACACAGATTCCAGCTTTCATGCTGGAACTCAGCATGATACTTGTATTCAAAATATGCTCTTTACAAAGAACACCTTCTGTTTTTCCTTTATACTGTTTCCTTGTTGAAATTAACAGAAAGGTATGGATATTTTTTCTTTTTAATGAACAAGTAGGACATTGTTTGCAGAAATGAAGTGAGAAAACCTTTTGGCTCCAGATCCTGTTCCATGCCAGATTTTATTAAATATGTTATGTCTTCTGTATCCTCATCCTTCCTCTGTTTTTTGGTGTTTTTTTTTTTTTTTTAAAATAATCTGAAGTATAACCCAGCACTGCACACCGTTTCCTACAAATTATCATCACATCACTACCCTGGACTGAGGAACGCAGCCTTCGTGACCTATGACTGGCTGTGAATGACAAATCAAAAGTCAGCATTTGAGAAATCAGCTGGGGGTTTTTTTTGTATTTCTACTGAGCTGCAGCAAGGAGAAGAAAGGGAGAATGAAAGACTCTGAAATTAAAGGTAAGAAAACCTACAACTAGGAACATGTACAGTGTTACAAAGAGATGATGCCTAATTAATATATGAGGTACTGTTTACAGTCTATTCTGCTGAGTAACCATTTTAAAATTGCATCCTAGCATCCTGCATCTTGAATGCAAAGAAGCCTTGTTTAAAAATAAATGCAGTTATATAATATGCTGAAATCTCCTTTTTATGCATGAAATCTCCTTCTTATGCCAAAACCTTTCATATTGACTATTTGATGTACAAATTAGGATGCCAAATTCATTAGTCCATAGCTGTGAATTTAATATGTGTTATGGCATGACTGGGAAAATAACTCTTTCCTCTGCGTTGTTCAGGTTTTCTTCAAATGCCAATATATATTTAATCTTTAATGTGTTATCAGTTTATATTAATATCAGTAAAGAATAATGGGATGGCTCCAAGTTAAAATACTAACAGCAGCATGTGATCTGCAGTGGATAAATAGACTACTGTTTCCTTTTAAAAGCAAAAACAAATATTAAAAGTATCCAGTCTTTCAGACTATATGAATTAAATTGACCTTCATACCTGTATCAGGGTGATATGCCAAGACCAAACACCATTTTCTCCTTTGGAAAACATCTAACTGCCAATTACAAATCATCCCACATTTATGTTCAGTTATTTTTCTGCTTTGAAATATAAAATACTGGAACCAAGGCTGCCCAAAAACGTGAAGGAAGATTGGTTAAACTGTGTGCTTATCACAATGTTGCTGATGCAGTGACGTGACATTACCAGTCGTGTTCCATGTTATAGGTAGGCTATTCCAAAATGTTATAATGGAAGGTTTGGCTTTTCCTGCAATGCTTCTCATTTATATTGTTATGGACACATTTTTACTATCCTTCGAGCTAGCAAAAATGATGTGAACACTGATATAGATTCAGTATAGATTCAGACGCTGAATTTGTGTTGAGGCCTGATGCTCTAAGGGGAGGGAGCTGTATAACTCAGTCGCAGCTTCATTTTAGTGGTAAAGGCTCTTTCTGTCGGTCCATGTAATTTAGATGCTACCCATCGCAGCTTGAAGACAATACAGGGATATGCTATATTTAGCCAGCTGTGATAGCGTCTGTTTCTTTCTGATCCAAGGAATACTCACAGCCGATGTGCACAGCATTTACGAATCTCTTTAACCTTTAAGGAGAAACCATGTTTTGCCCTTGAAACTCTTGTGTGTATGTGTTGTTGTTTTTTTTACTGCATGCCAGTGGTAGTATAAGTACTCTCATTTAATTGCTGACTGTACTAATCTGTTCCACATACGGCTTTTACCCGGCTGAAGATTAATCCTCAGAGTAGAAAGGAAGCCTAGGCCTCAAGCCTTATATGTTGTCTGCTGTGTGATTCCATCCCCCCCGTCACTTACTCTGAGCAGCACTGCTGTGGAGTTGCGGAGCATATTCAAATACCTTCCCAAAAATCTGTTCTCACAGTAGGACCTAAGAAGTAACCCATTTTTAAATATACAACTACCTAAGTGTGGGTGCGGTTGCATATCACACTAACCCACCCTGGCAATAAGCCACAGTGGGTTGGTTGTTGTGCGAACAACCCACGGTGAGCCTGACAGACGATCGGACTCACCGTGGGTTGTTGGCTCCCTCCTCCCCGCAATGGCAAAGCGTTACCAGAACTGTAGTAGTTCAGGCTGCATGTAGGGCTGGCATATTTTAAGGCAGCTCCACCAAAATTAAACGCTGCACATCCAAAAAAAAAAGGCATGCCAGGGAGAATGCTAAGATTTGAACTCTGCTGCCTTACATGGAGGGAGGTTTGGGTTTTATTTTTCAGGTGGGGGACCCTTTGATCAGGTGTTCTCCCATCTGTGGTAGTAAAACCCAGGAAATCTCTACAACTTGATTCTGCTCAATGTATAAACAGGACTTAATATTCTATTGCAGGGGGAGGGGGGTTTGACTCTAAGTCAAACTGATTAGTGGCTGTGTGGGAGAGGGTCACTCACTGTCCTCCCTAGCACAGTATGTGACTCACTTGGCTGCTTAATAGAAAAGGTGTACTTTCGCCAGTTTCTGGGGTATGACTCACTCGCTTGAGCCATCTGGCTGCATTACACAAACTTATTCCTTGCTTTAAAGATGCCTCTGGCACAGGACGCTTTTTTTGTTGCTGCACTTTGTTTGGGCCAGACACTGCAATATGGATGACAAGTTAGTAGGTTACAAATGATTGGCTATAGAAGATCCGAATTCAGGCTGCAAGCCTAGGGTAAATATTGTTGCCATTATAAAATAATAACAAATTACAGATAGAAACACTTAAAACACCATGATATTTAAAATTAAAATATTATTAGATACTGTTTAATATTTTAATATTTTCGAATTAAAACACTTCCACACCACAGCACAGTGTCTTCTTTGCTATATTAATTAGCAGAATGAATGATGTACAGGGGCAAAGATGCAAAGGACTTTTTTGGGTGATGACTAACACGGGGAAGCTACCATGCAGTGAATACTGTAATCTGAGGAACAAGGAAGCTGCCCTATACCAGAGTTGACTATTTGTCCATCTAGCCCAAAACCGTCTCCTCTGATTGGTAGAAGCTCTCCTGGGTGTCCAGCAAAGGTTTTCCTCAACACCTGATCTTTTTTTAAAAATGGAACTGAAACTGGGGCCTTCTGCATAGAAAGCATGTGTTCTACCACTGAACTTTTTTTTTTTTTTTAAATTTAAAAATACTTTTCATACCACTGGTCATGTGCAACTATGACCCCTCCCCAATCTTTGCTTTCTGTCTGGGTGCCCTGCTTGAGTGGCATGTATCGCATGCTCCTCTCACAGCTTTCCATTCAGACCAGAAGACGTAGGCCACACTGAGGCTCCGCTTTCCGATGCTACCATTGCTCTCTACTTTCCAGGAGGGGCACTGCTGGGGTGGGAAGGTGAGGTTTCATTGTGGGCTCCTCCATATGGCCAGTATCTGTTGACATTCCCAGAGTGCTGTGGGGGCCAATACACACTGCAGCGGCTGCCATGCCACTACGGGTAATGTCAGAAAGGAGCCCAGGGAGACAATTAGAATGACCAGGCAACCTGCTAAAAACTAAAGTCTCAATTTTCACTACATCGCTAGCCATCTCAAATAAGCTTCTTAAGGCCAAACTGGGCCAGATGGCAGTGGATGTGTATCTGCCACAATCACATGGAAAGAGAGCCTAAAGTGGATTGGGGTGTATAGTTGAGGAGTGTGGAATCCTCTCTCCACACCCGAGGCTTACTGTACATCTAAGCAGTAATTCCTCTCAACATCACTTTCCCCTCAAGACAGGATCCAGTATCAAACATGAACCAAGCTGGGAGAAGAAGCACTTGGAGAGAGGGGCTGTGGGGTCATGTTAAGAGACAGGTGCAGTGTGTCTTCTGGACTCCTTTCTTTGGCCCTCCTGCTTTCTACGAGATGGCAGCAGATCTGGGTTTAAACCAGCCATTTGACCCTGAGTCCACCTGAATATATGAACAGGATGTTTCTGGTCATTTTAGCCCTGCGCAGGCAATCATCTATGTCAGCCTTCCCCAGCCTGGTGCCCTCCCGATGTTTTGGACTTCAGCTCTCACCAGCCCCAGCCAGCATGGCCAATGGGCAGGAATGCTGGGTATCGTAGTCCAAAACATCTGGAAGGCACGAGGTTGGGGGAAGGCTGATCTAGATAGTATGAATGCATGAAAAGTAGATTTTACCTGCTGGTGCTGGCCCTGCTCTCCACAGACTCATCCAAACTTCTGCACAGAGATTACATCAGATGTTTCAACCTAGAACTCCTAACATCCCTCATGATTGGCTATGGTGGCTAAGGCTGATGGGAGTTGTAGGCCAAAACATCAGGAGGGCCACAGGTTGCCCACCCCTGGTTTACATGCAGAAAGCTTGTACATGCATTGGCTCTGTAGAAAAGGTTAAATAAGCTTCTGAGTATGGGGGAGGGAGGGTCATGCAGCTTTGGCCCCAAGCAACTTCCCCATCCTCCCATGTGTCCATTCTCCCTAGATTGTCCTCTAGTACAAGACTATTGACATGCAGACCACATATACCAAGTCATAATCCTCAAAGCATTTGCTACAGAATGCCTTCACTGAGATAAGTGGAATTACTCTTAGAGTGAGTAACTACTGGGATATGGCAGCTTCAGGCACCCTGGTTGTAGAAGGAGCAGAGAGGTTCGCCTGGTGCCTACATTGTGCTCTTTTGGGGGCCAGGTGAAGACCTTTTTATTTTCCCAGTCATTTTAGCCTTTTAGTTTCTGTTGTTTTACATCTGTTACTATATTTTAAATATTTGGATTGCTGTTAGGTTTTTTTTATTTTTATTTTATACTGTAGTTTTAAACTTTTATATTGTATTTTATCATGTTGTATTTTATGGTTTTAATTGTTGTGAACTGCCCAGAGTGCTTAAGCTATTGGGTGGTATAGAAATATAATCAATACAATACAATACAATACAACCTCTGTTTCTCAGTGAATTAAAAATGTTTTCTCCCAAACCTTTCCATTTATATTTTGCTAACATATGTACAAAATGGTTTATAACATTTACATTTCATTGTTGTTTTTTTCTACTAGGAAAATGATCTAGCATTCCCTAGCCAAATTATAGTTAAGTTTTACCGTAGTTTTAGATCTGCTGGGGAAAAACTCTCGTTGAATTATGCCACAAAACATTAAAACTGCTGTTAGAGTTACAAACTGGTTTACAGAAGGATATGAGGCACGAAGGAAGGTCAGAAAGTGTCTGACGCCCAGGTAAGGCAAGGGTCTTGCAAAGTCAGGAGGGCAGGAACCAACCAGATAGGAACAAGTAGGCCAACTGGACAAAAGGCAGCAACACGGAGGGATAACAGAACCACAAGCACAGGATTAATCTGATACTCAGGGCCAAAGCAGACATTACTTCTCATTTTTACTCTAGTGTGGTCACATAGGTCTCATCTGGATCATGACCTGAATGTAGAGGGTAGGGAGGCTTTAACCCTTTCTCCCCTGCTATGCACCCCCTTGCCTGCAATTTATATTGCAAAATCTTGATTAATTTGCTTTATGATCAGCTTAAATATGAACTGGAAAGTGATGTACTTATAGATAGCCATAGTCAGCAGGAGCCAATGTATAGAGAAGTGGTAGAATTCACTAGAAGATAGCTTGGGCCATTTTAGCGTCCATATTTTTACTCAGATGTGGACACTGATGTACAAAATATGCATGCCTTGCATAGGTTGGAGAGGGGGAAAGCAAAAAATGTTGAATTTGCCATTTGGTGACATGCATGGGAGCAGTGTCCAGAAAAGGAGCAGGTCCTCCGCTTCTCTGTATTTTGAGATTGAAAGTGGCAGTGCAAGAACACATACGCTTCTCTCCGCAGACACGATGCATATGTAGTTTTTATCTACTAAATATAACATGTAAAAGTGAGAAGTAGTCCTCAGAGAGCAGGGCATAAAGCCAGTCAGTCAGTTTATTACGGTCATAGGCCATTTTATTTCAAAGTGAGGGTTGTTGTGGGTGGCACAACAGCATGGGAATTGGCAGTTGGTAGTTGAGTCCTAACACAAGGATGTGGTGTTCCAACAAATAAATGATTGGTAGCAGGTTTGCCAGCATTAGGGCATTAGGAACAGTGATGGGCCTCTATCGCAATTTTGCAACTCTGTAGGCTGGCAGTTTCTTATATGTTACTTATTCTGTGAGGAACAGAAAACCACAGGTCAATTCCCTTGCTTAAAACCAAGCAAGCATCAGTTAGGTCAGTTAACTGTAGGAATAGTCTAGCTGAAAGAGATAGAGAGAATGGAATTTGTAACTTGTTGCTAGACAACATCCAGCATTCCCTCCTCTGATTCAATCAAGTAGTTTGCTCCACTGAACCTTGCCCCCTGACTTCTTAGAGAAGCTTGGTTTCGGCCTTTGCCTTTTAACTAGACTATAACAATCTAGCTTAATCCTGTACTGGGCAGTCAACTTAAAAAACCCTCCCTGCAGAGTTGACATTTTCTCATCACATATTCCAACAAAGAGTAGTATTGGACTGTTTATCTATTACAGTGGGGTGCTGTGTAGGAAGTACTATTTTTCACAGGCACATAAAGCAGATGAAGTTTCTCATTGTGCGTGTATAGGTGAGATAATGAAGAGTCAGACACATATATGGTTTAAAATCAGGGCCACATTGATTGAATTGAAGATCTGGGAAGTGCGAAGTGCGGTACTAATCTACTCCTGGCCATTGGCTGGGAAAAACCAAGATTTGAGCAAAGCCATCCTAACCGAATCGGAGGCGGGATGCCCCACCACCGTCCAGTTGCACTCCATGTGGAGCTGAAGGGCCTTACCAGTGTTGCCTCCCATTGGCGCCACAAGACAGCCAATGTAGGTGAGAAAGGTAGTACCCCAAAGGCGGCCCAATCTCCTTCCTGCCAAGCCGCAAGACATTAGCGAGGGAAGCCTCGGGTAACCGCCAGTCACCTTGAAAAGGTGCCACTGGATGCTCACCAGGACCCGAAGCCCCACTGCCTGATTCCTCACTTCCCGCAAAATGCGACCAATTTAGCTACGATCTAATTGAGCGAATTAAAAATCTCTCAATCAAAAATCTATACACACACACACACACACACACACACACACAGAGTATATATATATATATGTTCACTGCTTCATATCCGTGGAAGAGCAGCCAAACTTAAAGCCAAACAAGGAGTTGGTGGGGTTCTTAAATTTGGGCAAGTACTGAACCTGTAAAAAATCAAAGTCCAACTGCAAGTTTTGTATGGTACAGAGATCTTCTATGGTCTCCAAAGCTCAGAAATTTAGATTGTATTCAAAATAAAGTATTTTCTGGTCTATGAAAATTTATCAGCAGGCCTTTAATTATTGATTAAAACTTTGGGGGTATGCTAGACTATCTGTGAACAAAAGTGTGTTATCTAGAACAGAGCTTCTCAAACTATGGTGTGTGGAGCTCCATTCAGGTGGTCCACATAAAGGTTGCTGAACAGTCAAGAATATCTGTACTTGGCACTGTTCTCAATTTTTTTTTCCTGATGTTGGAAATAGAGGCCATTTTGATCAGGGCCAGATTACAAACAGGCTAAGAAAGCTCTGTCCCAGGGCCTGTGATTTTCATAATGTTACTGGTCCAGTTTACTAAGTAATTTCCCCCTAATCATTTACCAGTTAAAGGTGCCCTTCTAAGCTGCCTGGCCTATGGCACTGGTCTTAATGATGGTGCCAATGCTGAAGGGAAAAAAAGTTAATAAAATATAAGTTATTATGTACTTTGATTTGTAGGGCACCCCCACCAAGAGAAGGGGCTATTAAGTGGTCCACTGAGACCTCCAGCAATTTTTAAGTGGTACACATAGAAAAAAAAAGTTTGAGAGCTATTGAGGGGATTAAATCCTGGTTTCAAAGCATAATTCCCCTATTGCACAAATTTGGATATTTGGGGATTGAGTTCCTTCAGGATGATCATGACTTAGCTAAGGAGTTTAAACTTGGATTCTATTATGTATTTACTCAGTTAGACTTTTCCTCTTGTAGAATGCTAAAAGCAGTGGTATTTATTATTTATTTATTTATTATTTACATTTATTAATCGCCCATCTGGCCGGCAACCGGTATAATTTACTCAAACATAAACCAGGTCTGGAAGATCACCTATGCAGAACTGATACCTTCAACTGGAGCAGAGAACTTACTCTAGCCAGATTGGCTACCCCTTTTACCTGCCAATAAAAATACTTATCAAAAACAAATAATGTTTATGTCATCACAGTTCTGCCAGTGACACTAAGAAATGTGTGTGTCAGGAATGCAGATCTGATCTTTGATCCAAACAATCATATATAATACCCAATGCCTCTTCTTGAGGAATATTAGTCTTTAAGGAACTGACATCCATGGGAATAGGATGTCCTGATCCTGTACGCACTTCCTCTGAATCTTAATAATGAAATCTGCTGAATCCCTCACATATGTTGGAATCAAAGGAATGGAAGGTTTAAAAAAATTGAGCCAGTGGTTCTAGTACCGACCCAGTGCTGGAGACAACAGGATGTCCAGGTGGTAGTAAAATACCTCTGTGTAGCCTGGGAAGAACATAAAATAATGGTGTTCTAGGCCTCATGTTCAAAAGAAAACAATACTCTGTTGATGACATATAATCCAACAATAATCCTTCTTCTAATAAAACCTTGACCTCCATCAAGAAGTCCTTAGTTGGACCATGCATCAGTTCATGGTACTTTTTTGTGCTGTGTATCTTGTGTATGTATATCTACAAAACTGTAATATGTTATGTATTATAGGGAGCCCCTGAGGAAGGTTAGCTCCAAAATGTTGATCAAGTGGCACAAAAGAAGCTGGCACTCATGTCATCTTGTATCACCTTTCTTTTTGGCTAGTTTTGGTGTCTTCCTGTTGTTGGTTGGGTTTCTAGATTGCAATTCCTTTTGCTTGGCATTTTGCAATGGGCAGTGGCTAAACAAAGTGTTTGTGGTGGGAGAATTGTGCTTGTGCTGTCCTGCAACCAATACTGGATTTATCTTCCACCATGCTTCTTCATTTGGTTCAGCCATGGCATATTCAGTCTACCCAAACCACTTATGATCCATTCATGCAAACAGCATGCCTCACCAAAAGCTCAGGAGGAGTGATACAGTAGTGCAGGGCAGGCAGCTGACATTCTGACCGGGCTCACCCAACAGGATAAGCCATAGTGGTTCGTGAGCCCTGTTTGTTTCAGAGTGGCTTGTCATGTTGTCTAAACCCAGCAACATGGTTTGTTAAGCATGCACAAGCCTGCTCTGGCTGGGTTCGGACAACATGACAAGCCACTCCGAAACAAACTTGGCTCACAAACCACCACGTTATGTGAACCCAGTCCCTCTAAGAATCCTATCAGGGAGAAGCGCCTTAAAAGATGCTTCTCATAATACTGAAAGCTCTGTCAAGCACCAGATGGCAGCTTCCCACCAGATCTATCCAACTGTGTAGCTTAAACAGGATCTGGCTATTGTGAGAAGCAAATAGACATTCTATTGTGAAATTCCCATTTGGTTATGACCCTGTACAGAAGACGTTCCTGAGTATTTGTGCTCCTTGTGTGTTCCAAACAGGAAATTAAGTCAAGATAAACTAAGACAAGTTCTATTTAAAAGAAAAGAAAATGCCTGGCCTTTAAGTTGTTGTTGTTTTTAATTAATTTGATTTAATTAATTTCATATCACAATGATTCCCAGTGGGGTTGGAAATGGGAATTATTCCTGCAGGTAACTGTGATCTGTGTGTGTTCACAGGCTGCCCTGTCCAGATAGGGGAAAGAATTATATTATTACTATGCAGAATCCCAGTGAAGTTCAGTCTCCTTTTATATGGAGCTTGATTTAATGCATGTATCTCCTTTGCACAGTATTGCTTCAAGTTTAGTGGCACAGCAAGCATGGAGCAGAGAATGTAGGAAAAATAACTACATGGAATTGCTGTAAACACGTGACAAATTTCTCTCTCTGCTTCTCTTTGTAATCTGTAGGAAGGAGACAATCTAAAATGTTCCTTTTCTTCTTGTGGAAATGTGAATAATTAGTGAAATGGGCAGCATGATTTTGCCTCTGAAAAACCATGGGTAAGAAAAAATGGCAAGAGTCTAAGAGGAGAAAAGATGGAGGGGGGAAAAAGTCGAGATAAAGACTGGGTTTTCATGACATGACAACCCATCGTGGGTGACAAGCCATGGTGGGTTGTCATGTCATGTGAACCCAGACCGATTCCTGCAGGGTGGCTTGTTTGTGGGCAACAAGCCACCCTGACAACCCCTGGGTTGTTCTAGGGGTTGTTGTACCCACGATGGGTTGTCATGTCATCTGAACCCGGGTGACTGACCCCATCGTGGGTAAGGGGAATCAGCTAGCGTGCCACTTGGCAAGAGCGGCAAAATCCCTTGTTGCTCTTTTGCCCAGCTTGTCCAAGCACCTACCAGTGCCAGCTGCCCCAAAAGTGCCCAACTGGCACTTTGGGATAACTGGCACCGGCTGGGTGTCCCCTGCTGCGATCACGAGCTGTTTTCAGCTTGCCACAGCTTTTTTACCCTTTACCCTTTTTTTCTGGATATTGCAAAAGCTGGCTTGACAGCCAGCTTTCAAGATCCCTGTTTTGACAGCCCCTTCAAAGTGCCCAAGCGGCACCTTGGAGGGTCTGTCAGTGGCTGGCAAACCATTAAAAATTTTTTTTTTTTGCAAATACCTTCATTCTATTTTTTTTTAAAAAAAATTAGCTGCATTTGCACAACTTTGGAGGTGCGCTGTGCGAAAATTTGAAGCCTCGGGTGGGTCAATGTCCTGGGGGGTACCTTTTGGCACAGTGCAGCAGGTACCAACCCTGGACATTGACCTAAAGAGGCTCCAAATAAGGTTTTTCTTTCCTTTGCTTTCTCTTGACAGCTGTCAAAAGGTGAGCTGTCAAGGGAAAGCAAAGGCACAAGTGATCTTTGCTCACAAAAAGGGAGTGGTGAGAGTTACACTCCTTTCACAACAAGATCCTCATCCTTTTCTTTTTCGCCCTTACTGTCCTCTGGGTGATGCACAGTTTGCACTTTTCCCTGAGACTCTAGCTGTTCAGGAAAGTGCAAAAGTGCATCCCTCCCCCTTTTTCTGGGAAAAGGAGCTATGACAGCCAGCTGTTAAAACTCTGGGTCCCCTTTAAAATGGGGTTTGACAGAGTGATGGGTGTTTTTTGACAGGGATATATGGCTGTATATGACTGCAAGTTGTGCAAGTGTTACTATTTTTTTAAATAAATAGAACGAACATATTTGCGCACATTGTGTGTGCAATTATTATTATTTTTAAAATGGTTTGAGAGCCACTGACAACCACTCCAAGGTGCTGCTTGGGCACTTGGAAGGGGCTGTCAGTGGCTGTCAAAATGAGGATTTCAAGAGCCAGCAGTCAAGCCAGCTTTCATGATCTCTGGAGGGAAAAGGGTAAAGGGCAAAAAAGCCACAGTGAGCCGAAAACGGCTCATGATCATGGCCAGGAGGGGGAGACAAGTCAGTCCTGCCACGGAGTCCCCTGGGATTCCCACAGGAGGACCAAGGGGGAAGGAGGGGGAGGGAGGGGGCGAAGAACGCACAGTGCACCTGATTGTCTGTCGGGTGCACCATGGGTTGTTTGCAGAACAACCAACCCACCGTGGCTTATTGCCAGGGTGGGTTGGCGTGATGTGCGAACATGCCCAAAGGGTGAATAGAGGATTGCCTAGGGCAGGGTGGGATTATTTTATTTATTTATTTCATGTGTATACCACCCAATAGCTGAAGCTCTCTGGGCAGTTTACAACAACCGAAGCTCTCTGGGCAGTTTATTCATTCATTCATTCATTCATTCATTCATGAGTCACCCTATAGCCAAAGCTCTCAAGATAATAAAAGCAAAAACTAGAACACCAATGATAAACCAATAATAAAGCAGATCAGAAAGTATTGTTTTAAAAGCAGCAACAAAAATCCAGCATTTAAAAGAGATGAATTGCTGAGCAGCTAAAAACACAGAGAAGCTGATTTTAAAATGAAACTGTAAACATATTAAAAATAAAGCAAGCAGCAGTTAAAATACTTTTTAGAGGCATCTACTTAATTCCCCCCCCCCCCCCCGAAGCCTGAGAATGATCCACCAACTGGAGCCTTGCGGAAATGTCATACACTTAGAATAAAATAAGCCTAGGAATTTGTGTTGAGTACCAGAATTGAATAGAATTCCCAATCCTTCCACATAAAAACTACTCCTGCTTCAAGCATTTTTCATTCCAGCAATATAGTTTAGGAAAGGTGGGAGCCATTCTGATGCTGCTATTATTAACCAATTGGGAGTCAGAAATCCTTGCCAATTTATTGCAAATCATTCAGAGATCTACCAGTAGATTCAGTTCCACTTTCTGCCCTCCCAAGACCTAGGGTAGCAGCCATTGGGCCGGTTCGCATGCTCAAACAAGCCACACAGTGGCTTGTTTAAATCCCCATCATGAGCTGGGAGATATTTCCCTAATTACCCACCTGTCGTCCAGACCTGGGCAGCATGGATTGTCTGAGGGGGAAACCACCCTCAGATAACCCTACAAGAGGCCATGACTTATTTAAGCCACGGAGACTTGTTTCGATTGTGTGAACCAGCCAGGAAAGTGTTTATATGCTAGCAGTGAAAAGCAGCTCACACTTCTTAAACAGAGAAGTTGCAATCCTGAGGGGCATGCGTGTGCAACCATCTGCACAGGCAACATGCAAACATATATCCCCCCCCCCACTGATTCCTTCTTGACAGTTGTCCCCACACTGCTCCCCTGAGTTTACAAAACAGCGGAGACATTTGACATGAACGTTTTAGAAAGGGAAACTGCACTGCTAGTGCGCAAGAGGTATTCTCCCCTACTCTGACTTTCCATTTCAGGAATTCTCATACCAAATCTCCAGATTGCTGGGACTCAGGAGATCCGGGTTCTAGTCCCCGCTCGGCCATGAAACTCACTGGGTGACTTTGGGCCAGTCACTGATTCTCAGCCTAACCTACCTCACAGGGTTGTTGTGAGGATAAAATGGAGAGGAGGTGGAGAAATATGTAAGCCGCCTTGGGTTCCTTGCAGGAATAAAGGCGGGGTATAAATAGAATAAATAAATAAAATTACAAAGTTTACATGGATTTGTGCGGGAGTTCTTGAGGGGCAGCTAGCTACAGAGAGGCACACTCTGAAAAACTGGCAGATGTGTGTAAGTGCTGTACAGGGCCAGCCTGGATCGCATCCACAGCATATACGTAGGTGTGCTGGTCTCCCCAGAATCATTCCATATCGACATGTTGACTTGCTTTCTTAATGTCAATTTCCTGCCTCCGGTTAGGTTTTCCTGCTTTTAACAAATATTTTCTGCCTGCTTCTTTCTCCCATCACCTCCCTTCTCTGCTAAAATGAAGGCCCTTGCTATAACTTTGGTTATTGAATTTATTTTGGCCAGCAATTTAAAACCTGATCTTTCACTAATCATAATCAATGCAAACCATTTCCAGAGGGGTGGCTGTGTTAGTCTAAACAACCAAAACAACTAAGGACACAATCCTACGTATGCTTAGAGAGAGAAAAGTCCTACAATTCCCAGCATTTCTTAGCCACTCATGCTGGCTGGGGAATGCCGGACTTTTCTTTCTGCTTAAACATGCACAGGATTATGACTTAAGAATATTGTGGCACCTTAAAGAGTAACAATGTATTCTGGTATAATATTTTGTGGACACTGTCCCTTTCAACAGGTGCATGAAGTGTTAACTTCAAATGGGCAGATCTTTATAAACATGTACCTGATGAAGTGGACAATGAAGTGGACAAGTCTTATGCCAGAATAAATGTGTTAGTCTTTGAAGTGCCACAAGACTCTCTGTTGTAATCAGTGGGCGATATCGAATGGGGTGCTTGTGCCCCCACCGATTCTTCTGTGCCGCACAGATCCCCTCCGCAACTGGCACCCACTGCTCATGCAAGGGATACTTTGTGCTTCTGGGGGCAACCTGAAACAATCAGAAATGCTCCTTTCTGGAAGGAGGCAGGCTGGCAGAGCTTGCATAAGGGAGCTCTGCCCAGCTACCTCCTTCCAGAAATGAGTGCTTTTGCTCATTTTGGGCTTCCTCTGGGAAGTGCTAGATCTCCCTTGAGTAAGTGGCTCATGCTGACTCAGCTTGTCTGAGTGTGGAAAGCTAAGCAGGGTCAGGTCTGGTTATTACTTGGATGGGAGACCCCTCCTCTAGTTGCCTGCATTGATCAGGGGGTTGGATTCGATGGCCTAGTAGGCCCCTTCCAACTCTATTTATGAATAAGCAAGGGGTCCCACTTGCGCAACAGAATCAATAGGACCCAATGCTTGCGGAAGGGAATTGGTGGGGGACATAAGCTCCCCGTTTGATACTGCTCCAGGCTCCCTTTGTCTGTCTGTCTATCATGGGTCTCTCCACACATTTTGCCTTTAGGTTTATACTTAAGTTGTTTTAAGCCGGGATGGGCAACTTGTGGTCCTCCAGATGCTTTGGCCTACAATTCCCATCAGCCCTAGCCAGCATAGCCAGTGGTGACGGATCATGGGAGTTGTAGGCCAAAACACCTGGAGGACCACAAGTTGCCCACCCCAGTTTTAAGCATATGTTTTAAAATGCAAATGCCACAAACATGCATTTGCAAGAATGGCTACATAGAGCTACATTCATCAGGCATTAGCTATTGATCCCTGTCGAGTGTACACTTCGTGGACAACCTAGGTTTGTTGCCACATAGTGTGTGAATCAGCCCATAGAGTTTGGGGAGAAAGTACAGTGCTTCAGGCTAGGATCCCTGTAATTTCTACATGTCAGTTAAGGATGAGGTATTACATCTATATTTTTTACTTCTCGAAAACATGTGGTCATATTGTTTAATTGGCAATTAAATTGAAAAAGAAAAGTTTCCTTCTCACACAGCCCTGCATAGCTCTTACAGATGGGCAGACTGGAGGTTACTGCTGCCTGTGAGTACCACTTCACACCACCCTGGCCACATCCACAAAATAACTAGCATGAGTGTTCATGTGAGCTGCCTGTCATGGACACTCCATTTCAACTGCGAAATGACTCTAATATTTCAGTCCTCTAGGGCAATCCTGGAGAATTGAATGTACAAATTGATTCAGGAGTTCTGACAATGTGAATTCAACTGGGAGTACATTCAGACAACTAAGCCCTACGCAATGGTGTCAGAATTGGGATTAACCACATAGTCAGAGGTTCAGCGGTATAATCCTATGCCTATCTACTCAGAAGTAAGTCACATTGAGTTCAATGGAACTTGCTCCCTGGTAAGGGTGGATAGGGCTACTATGCAGTCCTGTACATGTCTACTCAGAAATGAGTCCCACTTACTTAAATGGGGCTTACTTCCAGGAAAGTGGGTGTAGGATGGCAGCCTAAGAGAACTGCCTCTCCCCTAGGCACCACATCGTAAGATTTTTATTGACTATCATATCTGCTTCTTGTTCACCTGAATCAACTCTATTTTAGCCCATAATCCTCTAAACACATTAGCATATATTGGTTTGATTATATTAGTAGGCAAGCATCACTGTGAAAATGTTTTAGTATTATGATCTAGAAACTTGCTTTGCTTTTTAACCCCCCCCCTCAACATTCCTCGTAATAAGAGAGATATGTAAAGGAGGTAAGAATGGTTACTATTCCCCACCGAACAATTTTTATACAGTAAATAATTAAAAATGGGATGACCAGTTGCAAAGGATAATACCTTTAATAGTTGTATAGAAAAGGTTAATTTTGGTTGGTGCAACTTTTCTCATTCTTTCCTCCTGGAACAGGCTGCATCTGCTGATGTTCCCTTTTCTACACACTGTTTTGCAATCTGGTCACCCTAAATAAAAAGCATCCCATTCCATATCCCTTTCTACTCCTCCTGCAATTGGGGTTGCGGGAGATTTAAAAGGTTTAAAAAGTAGGACATGGTGAATTTTCTAGGTAGCACTTTTGTGACTCTTCAAACGATATTTTCTAGGTGACCAAATGCAAATTAGGACAGGGCTCCTGTACCTTTAATAATTGGACAAAAGGGGATTTTTTTGTAGGTGTACAGTAGCAAGCATTTTGCAGGTATAGTATAGTGAGCAAAGTTATTTGCACTGCATGTAGAATAGATATTTCATGATTTGTGTTCAATTTCTCTATCCTGTGTATAGAGGCTATAGTCCTTATATGACTAATTCTTTAAGCTGACATTCCTGGAGTGAGTGGTTTCAGGAGTGTGGTCACACTGGTGTACTCCTCGCAAAGGTTGATGCTTAGAATGCTTTTAAGAGTCTGTATTTCAATCACATGATGCTATATTGTACTTTCTGGGAATCCCAAATGCTTTTAAGATAGCTTGGCTGTGCCAAGAAGCCATTCTACAAATCAGTGAATGCCTTGTACATTACAAGCTACATCTGCCAAAATGTCCCCTTCCACGCAGCTATTAAAGGTACACGAGTCCTGTTTTCTTTTGCATCTGGCCACCCTAGCCTTTCTCCTCTGAACACATTGACAGCCTGGTCCTATACAGAGTTAAACATGCTTAAAACACTTTGATGTCATTGGCCTAACTCTGTTATTGGCCCGGGATGTCAGGTTGAAGTCATATGCACACTTACTTGGGGATAAGTTCCATTTAACTGTGTGACTTGCTACCAAGTAAGCATGAATACATTCTAGTTGCTGCTTGGTTGTTGCAATCCCCACTAAAGTTCATTTAGACGTGCATTCTATGCAACAAATATACGGACCTGTGAATGTCTACACAGAAATAATTCCTACTGAGTTCGGTGGGACTTAATTCCAGGTGAATAGGTATGGAATTGCAACCTAAAACAGCTTAAGTGATGTGTCAAGTACAATTAAATTTCTATCTTTCTCAAGTGAGGAATATCTGAAAAAGTATTAATGATATTTCCTTCCTATGAAAGTCAGATTAGACTCCCCCCCCCCAAGTAATCTAACAGTGTGAGCCATACTTAACAGAGCTTGATTTATAATGCAATCCTATACATGTTTATTCAGAAGTAAGTCCCATTGAGTTTGATGGGGCTTTCCCCCAGATAAGTGAGTATAGGATTGCAGCGTTAGGAAGCAATCCTATGCATGTTTAGACAGAAAAAAGTCCTACAACTCCCAGCATCCAGCATTCCCCAGTCAGTCATGGTTGGCTGAGGAATGCTAGGAATTGTAGGGGGGGTTCTATCTAAACATGCGTAGGATAATGCTTTTAAGGATCAGACTCAGCAGCTTGCTTACCTGAATGCTGGTAGTAAATCAATATTTCTGCAGATCGCATCTTGTGTCAGATGTTTTTGTTGGACAAGTATCTGTGAATATTCATCATAATTTTCTGCTAATCTCAGTGTAACAGGAAATCCTTTTGATTTTTTATATTGGTTTTGTGTTTAGCTTTTTAACAAGTGTGTTAAGCTTCCCCAGAAAAGGGGGGAAAGCATGTTTAATTCTTGAGCTGAATGGTTCAGTTCTGAAAGAAAAACCCTCAAATGCTTTCTAAATCAACTTCCTAAAGCAGTAACAACCATCCATCAGTTCCTGAAATTGCCAGTTGACCAGAATTTGCTCTAGTCTAATACCTGGAAGCATACAGCTGCTGTCCTCACACACATTATTGGTGTGATTGAAACCAATAATATTACATTAGAGTAAATCACTTCAAGACTGTAGACTAAAAATGTTAATATAGGCACGGTGCTACACATACTCACTTAACTACACAAAAAGGAATGGATTCTGACAAACATACCAAATATTTACATTCTCTTAGACATGAGTAGTATAGTTGAATAGCAGCCTTCCTCAACCTGGTGCCCTCCAGATGTGTTGCACTATAACTCCCATCATCCACAGCCTGCATGACTTTGATGGGATTTGTAGTCCAGCCCATCTGGAGGGCACCAGGTTGGAGAAAGCTACATTGGGGTAACCAGATTCATAAAGTTAAAAAAAAAAACAGAAGCAGGAATTCTGGCATATAGAGCTCTTCAGGCAGGAGAGAGAAGAACTTCAAGTACTGATATTCTCTTTCTATACATCTACTTAAAGTAGGGCAGCTTTCCCCAACTTGGTGCCTTCCAGATATTTTGGACTTTAACTCCCATTGGCCCCACCCTGCATGGTCAATGGTCAGGAATTATTCCTGCTCACATTCCATCTTGTACGCAACTATTAAAGGTATAGGAGCCCTGTTCCTTCCTTCCTTCCTTCCTTTTTTGGTATAAGGCCACACTGACTTGAAGGAGTTGGAACCCTGTCCTCCTTTGCAGCTGTTCACCTTCAAATTAACACATTGGTATTTTAATGTCATCTTATGAAGAACAAAAGAAGGGAGCATTTTTAAAATTGAACTAGGAGATGCATAAAATATGTCCCAAGGAATACAAGAGGCTTGACTGATTCTTCCAGTAATCAGCTGAAAGAGTTAGGAAGTTATCCAGATTATCCAACTGTAAATCTGTCTTCATGAGTTTGAATTGTAGCCCAGTTCTATGCATTCACTCATTCATTATATTTCTATACCACCCAATAGTCAAAGCTCTCTGGGCAGTTCCCAAAATGGTAAAACAGAATACAAACATTTAAAACAATTTGAAACAATTAAAGACAATTAACAATAAAATTAAAAGGCTTGATAAAAAACAACAACCCTATTATTAAAAAGCCCCAACACATGCCATCAAATGTCTGGGAGTAGAAGAAAGTCTTAACCTGGTGCTGAAAAGATGACCATGTTGGTACTAAGTGGACCTCATGGGGGAGAAAATCCCACAGTGGGGCCACCACTGAGCAAACACTCTCCTTTGTTGCCATCCTCCAAAATTTCCTTGGAGAAAGCACTCAAAAGCAGGGTCTCAGATGTTGATTGTAGTGTACTGGTATTGTGTAGTGTATCAGGTATTGTGGATATGCATAAAGCAAATCTCACTTAATCTCAAGTAACTATGCATAGGAATTTTAAATATTTTTTTATTGTATATTTCAACAAAAGAAAACCATAAAAAGAAAAAAGAAAAAAAATACAATTTTCCTCCATAAATTTGAATAAATCTGTGAAGGACTGCCAACCGGTCCTTTACTCAAGACCAGAGATCAAAGGTGCAAAACTGCCAGCCTTAGCTCTGCCTTCTTGACCTGATTCTCTCAGGGCCTTGCCTTGGGTCTATACACTGGATTTAGCACTAAACCACAGAGGAACTACACACACCGTGTGGGGTAAAACCAGGAAAGTTTATTTAAGGTAAATGGATTACAATGAAAGGTGGGGAATGAGGGAAGAGGGAGAAAGGTGGGGAGACACTTTGGTATACACAGTAGAGCTACAAAACAACAAAACTAGTCCCTTACTATATAAATACCTAGGCACTTACTCCCTTTGTCTGGGGGTTGGTCCTCTTCCCAGGGCTTGCCTCAGCAAAAAAGCCCTACTCCCGTGAAAGCGTGCAGACAACAACAACCCAAACCAGAAGCCACAGCAGCAGTATAGATTCCCCCCCACCCCTCCTTTCAGTAGCCCAGCGGTCTTTGGCCAATCAGGATGAACTTCATCTGGGCTAGGGGAGGGGTGGCTCTTTGCTCATGAATAGAGTGCTTGGGGCATTTGCATGCAAATAGCTGTGGCACCGAGACATCAATTGCCATGGGAGACTCTGAGGCGCCATCAGAGAAAGCTATGTACATTTGCAAGGGATTCCCAACCTCCAGCTGGGATTATACTTGTTTACACGTGTGGAGGTGTGTGTGGTGCAGGAAACTCTGACGCTTTTTCTCCACAAAATCACTTACAATAAATGTATGCCTATGTGTATGTGAAAATACAGCCATCAATAGAAACAGTTATGCATCAGTAAATATTAAATGGTATTCCAATTCAAAGTTTATCCATATTATGACCTCCTCCCAAAAAGAAGCAACTACGGTACTGGGCATTGCCAAAACATATGGGTAAGAAAAGCATTAGTAGTATTTCACCTCCAGCAATTAGCTGACTTAGACAAACCATTTTTAAAGAGATGTTGTGGTTCCATAGACATAGAACAAAAGTTTGATGCTTCTGGTACAGATGCTAAATGGCGATCCATTGATTGAGTAAAATAGCACAGTCCAATTCCATATTCCATTCCTGCTTAAGATCCTGTGTATCATATTTATTCACCAATAATAAGTATTTATAAAGCTGGATTGTGAGTGGATATCAGTCTTAATAAGTACTTCCAATAGCGAAGGAAACTTTGAGGCTGTAAAAGCAGCAGGGCCAAACCTAGATTCTAACAAGTGTTGCTTGCAATTGCAAGTATTCCCATTCAGCCCTAGCAGGCAAATTGTATTTAGCACGCAGAGCAGAAAATGACAAAATGCAGCCTTTGTATCTCCTTAACTGAAACTTTGTATCTGAATAAGCCTAAGTTTATCAACCAACACCAAGAGTATAAATTTAAAATGCATGTTGGGATCCAGAGAAGCACATGTGTAAAGTGGGTTCATGCATGCATGGGGAGCAGTTTGCCATTTTTTTGTCTTCCCATAGCAGCCGTTGTAGCTAATAGGGTGGTGCTCTGGAGGGTTCAACCTTTGGGGGGCTTCTGCCGAAAGGGAAATTTGAAAAGCTCTCATTCACATGCATTACATTGTTTGTAGTGCTTTGTATCCTCTCTATAATCACTAGGCTTTACATTTTCCATGAGCAGCTTGGCAGGCAGAAATGCAACAGGTGCAGATTTCATTGTCACAACATGGGGATTCAGTAATGTGTAAAGCTACACCTGTTGAATGTGTTCACCTGTCATGATGCAGTTATTAAAGGCACAAGAACTCAGTCACAACCCTAAATCACTAAGTAAGAAGAGTACCCATTTCAAAGAACACCCAATCCTAGTAAGACTGCAGTCCTAAAAACATTTACTTGGTGATAAATAAGTATCCTACTGAATTCAGCAGGATTTCTTCCAGATAAACATGTAGCGAATCAGGCTGCAAGAGAGCTTAGGATCACTTGGGGTTACAACAAGAGAACCTAGGGGGAGAAACAGATGAATATAATCCATTCATTAGTCTATTTAGGCTGAAGATTATGCTGCATCTGATTGTCAAGAGGAGTGAAAATCTAGAATAGCTTCCCTCAGAATAATGTTGTGAGCATAAGCCAAAATGTGCTAAAGAAGGTGCTTTGCTTACTGATGGGGTGGGAAAATGAGGCACCATGGGTTTGAAAGGTAATTTTAGCTCTATTTTAAATATACCCCCTATGCTACTACCACCATCTCTTTTCTTATTAGAGGCATTTGTAACCACACAATGCACAGAGCTGAGAAGCCACATTCATTTGGCTCTTGACTGGAAATGTGATTTTTTGTTTTTGTTTTATTTTGTTAGCTGTACAAAAAAAGTTCAGCATCTGTCACAGTTTCCCTCCATGACTCTAATAAGGCAAAAATAATTATGCAGTGTTGGCTTATCTAACTTGGATTTTTTGAATTGTTTTGCATATTGTTTTCATATTGATCACTTTATGAGTTGGGTAAGAACAATTTAGCACTGGAAACACTTGGTAAGCCAACACTGCATAGTGAGTATTCTTGGGAAGTTAATGGCTTTCCTCGCTCTTTTTTCTTTTTTAAGATATGCTATTAGTACAATCTTTAAACACACAGAAATTGTTCTGCTGAATGTTTGTTAAAGAATTCATTGATTCCACACAGACCCCTGCCTTCATACATTCTTTGTGAAATCACATAAATTATTTTGAATGAGGGCAGGAACAACTCAGTGACATGCAGACTGAAATGACTTGCTAACGGCTATTTAAATGAAAGGGCTTAGAAGAATAATCAATACAACTGCCATCCCCAAGCTGGGGCCTTCCTGATGCATCAGATTGCAATCCCCATCATCCCCAGTTGATGGAAATTGTAGTCTACCACATCTGGAAGGCCCCAGAGTTGGGAAAGGTTGTAATAAATAGTAGGATGGTCAGATGCAGAAGAGGAAAGGGTTCCTGCACCTTTAATAGTTGTGCAAGACAGGGAATTTCATCAGGGGTAGCCTGCATGATGAGGAGCCCTTTCCTCTTTTTGCTTTTGGCCACCCTAATAAATAGGGAAGGACAGCTTTATACAGTGAAACCATGAAATGAAATGCAAGGTAGGCAGAACAGGATGGGATGCTGGTAATATTATAAAAGGATGTTGAAAGAAATTAAGACATTTTGAGAGCAAGCGAGTGAGCACCTAATAATTTGCTGGGGAGCCAGAGTAAGCAACTTGGATCTCTCTTCCTGGCTATATGTTTCAGAGCTGTGTGCCTCATCCCAGGGTATCTGAATGGCTTACAATAGAAAATCTAGTGGCTTTGTATATTTAGCTAGGGTTGTTGTTGTTTTACTGTACATTAAGTACATACCACTGTGGTGTCCACAAAAATGATAGGAAAGTGTATGAAAGGGCTAGGTTTTACAAGGATGAAGAGCCCACCTGCTGAACCAATGGAAAATGTGTGTTCTTTGAGTCTTACAAAAGGCACTTTCTTCTATTGCTCCCAAGGATAAGGTTGCCACTGCTCTCATCTGGGCATTTTGCTGGGCTAGGTGCTACCTGTGGTATCATCATTGATGTAAAAGAGGCTATTGCCCATTCTGGATGTTGGCAAACAAAAGCTGGTAATGTGGGCTCCTTGCCTGAAACATTCAAAATCCTTGGACACCCCAAGGAGTATTTATAGGACTTAATTGTAGTTGCTGAATAGTCAAGAAACCCAAAACTGAACAGATTGTTGTTGCTATTGTTAAGTGAGGAACCATACCTAGAAGTCCCAGTTCTGGATGTGTGATGGCAGGTTACGGTATTAAATGGTGAAGGAAAGATACATTGCAAATGCTCAAAGTCACTCTCTTATTACATAGCGACTGAAAATGGATTGTGAGACTGAGTCCAGTTGCAGCTAACATCTTTTTTTCTGGTTTGTTGTTGCTCTGTCATCTGCATTATTTTTTTTCCACCTAAGCATTGGAGGTTATATACCTTCATCTGATTGACATTAAATTTTAGTGAGAGGCTTAGGAGTAATAAAGCTGACTATCACCTTTGGATATACCCATCCCTGTTTCTTCTTCGTTTAGAACTCTTTAACTGAAAATATTGTTGTAAGATTGGGAGGGGTTTGAATAGGAGCTGGTTGATAGAGCCAGGAGTACTGTTGGAGACTCCCTTAACAGTTGGTTGCAAAGCTGCCAGGTAATCTTTTTGTAGGGGAGATTCCTGGTTGATTGCTCCTTTTAACTGGGTCTTCCTTAACTCTTCTGAATAGAGCAAAAGCAAACCTTCCCATATCCTTGTAGCTGTAATCTAGATATTGATGAAATGAAATGAAGGATAGACTGTCGTTTTCACGTGAGACAGAAGAGGGTCAATCTACACATTATGTTAAAGGCATATCATGTAGCTGAGGCTTAGATTTTTCCTTCACTCTAGAGTAAGTGTGTGGGGCCCCAATTCAGATTTGGCGCACCGGCGCACCAGGAGGTGAAGATTAAACCTTTCCCTCATTTGCTTCCTGAAATCCCTGTCCCGCACACAGGGATTAAAAAAGGAAAAAGAGACTCCATTGTTTCAATGGATCTTAAAAAATCCCCTCTGGGGGTGATTCCAGGAAGGAAACAGTTTCATGGGCAGAAGGTGTAGTCCTCCCCTTCCAGTGGTCCCATTCCAAATTGGGGCAACATGCACTTATTCTAGAGGGTTTTTTTAAACCTCTTTTTAAAAAACACCCTGCCTCAACTACATGTTACACCATTAATGTAAATTGTAGTTTGACCCAGAGAGAGATGAGTTTCTGGGCTCTTTAAGGTAACAGTATTTTGGGATACTGGCTGCTGCCTTTCTCTGGAAATTTGATAAGGGAGCAGTGGCCTTTGGTTGTCTGTCAGAGTGCTTAAACTGTGTCTCCACCTATGTGCAAACTGTATATTTGTAATTAAACTCAAACGTTGCCAAATGCCATTCCATGGGCCTCCTGTGACTTCCTTCGGAAGACACCGGTATGCTGACAACACCCAACTCTATCTCTCCTTTCCATCTAAATCCAAGGAAGCTGTTCTGGTTCTAAATTGGTGTCCGGTGTTGGTAATGGGCTGGATAAGGACAAACAAATGGATGCTTAGCCCACACAAGATAGGGGTGCTTTTGGTTAGTCAAAAGGCAGATCAGGGAACAGGGATTCAACCTGGAATGTGATTGGTCTTAGGGACAACGGTGAAGCACTTGGCATTTACAGATTTGATACAAAAAATGATCAAAAATTGCAAATCATTAACTAGATCCAATCAGAACTCATATGGATTTTGATGAAGCATGTTATCCTTCAGTTAACCAGCTTAAATAAGGAAGGTGTGGCTGAGGAGAAATTTCAGATGATGATATTTGAACCAGCTATTTTAGAAAGCACAGGCAATCCAGAGATGAAGGCTACCCTTTGTTTCAAAGTGGGTTCCAAAACTCACAACCATGTTTGTTTAAAAGGAGGTTCCATTCATTAACTCTCATCTTGAAATCATATTCTATTCTATCTCTATATTTCCATATACCTAGTGAACAGATATAGGGGAAACTTGATTTTGTCAGATGTTACAGCTGGTTGACATTGTGCAGTCACTTTAGTTATTGATAGATTGAGCTCTGTATTTTAGGAAAAGACTCCAGGTTTTGAAGGTCTAAAAGAAAGTATTCACTTAAGGGTCTATGCCCTTTCTTAGGGAGTGCAGGGCCATTCCACCAGCCCTGCCAGGAGTATTAATTAATACTCCTTAATTAATTAATGAATTAATTAATTAATAATTAATTACCCTTCTTCCCTCCCCATTCCTTTTTCCTTGTGTGTCGTGTCTTTTTAGATTGTAAGCATGCGGGCAGGGACTGTCTTGTTAATTACTGTGAACCGCCCAGAGAGCTTCGGCTATTGGGCGGTATAAAAATGAAATGAAATAAATAAATAAATATGCTGGATAGGGTTACACTCCCACTGAAAACTCAGGCTTGCAGTTTGGATGTACTCTTGGACTCGGTCCTGAACCTGGATGCCCAGGTCTCAGTGGTGACCAGGAGTGCATTTGCACAGCTGAGGCTATTGTGCCAAGATAACCTATTCCTAGAGATTTCTGATCTGGCCATGGTCACACATGCCTTAGTTACATCCTGTTTGGACTACTGTAATGCACCCTACATGGGGCTGCCTTCAAAAACTGTTCAGAAATTTTAACTGGTCCAGAATGCTGCAGCCAGACTGTTGACCAGGCCTGGTGACAGGGAGAATGTGACTTCCTTGTTACAGCAGCTTCACTGGCTACCAGTCTGTTCCTGGGCAGAATTAAAAGTGCTGGTTATGACGTATAAAGCCCTATATGGCTTGGGACCAGGCTACCTGAAATACTGCCTTCTCCCATGCAAGCCTGCCTGGTTCTTAAGATCTTCTGGAGGGGCCCTTCTTTCGAGACCATCACCTTCAGAGACATGTTTGGTGGCAATGCAAGAGTGGGCCTTTTCTGTAGCCACTCCCAGGCTCCCTCCCAAGGGAAGCTAGGTTCACTCCTTCTCTGCTGCCTTTCCACCGGTAGGCAAAGATCACTTTATTCAAAAAAATCCTGTGGCCTGTAAGTGGGTCTGTTGGGTTGAGTGCTGTTTTTATTCTGTTACTGTGTTTTTAATTGTGCTTTAAATGTATTTGTTTTTATTACTGTTTTAATCAAGTTTTTATTTATGTATAGTTGTAAATCGCCTTGAGTGCTATTTTCTTGGTGGAAAGGTAGGGATCAAATCAATCAATCATGGATGCTCACAATTCCTTAGACAATTCATACAATCTGGATAGAAACAGAGGTGGTTAACAATAATCAGCCAATACAACTGTGGCATGTCAAAGCATTCAGACAATTGCTCACCATGCCCCAAACCCCTCAGTACTTCTGTTGTGTGTATATGTGCACAAGTTCAATTGTATCTCCTTCAGAGGTGTACGTTGCACTGAATCCCATCAGAAAGTGGATGAAAATATCTTGTTGTGGAGAAAAGTGATCATAAATGTTGACACACAGTGCTACCTTATGGGAACTGGTGAGCACATATTGACTTTTAGTATGTCAAAGCCACCTACGTAGCTAATTAGCAGTTAAAAATACAACAAAGATAAAGTGTGGAGGCAAGCATGTGAATCTGTTGTTGCACCTTGATATTGATAGAAGTAAGCTCCACATAATGCAACTTTCATAGAAGTAGGGTTAGGACTGCAGCTGTTGTAATCTGGCACAGCTGTAGTGGGGATATATCCCAAGTGGCCCCAAATCATAGCTGGCATGTTCAAGAGAGAGCCTGTGCCTCTGGCTCTCCCTTCCCTTAGCAGAAAAGGTTTCCTAATAGACCACATCACTGCACCCAAAGAATCTTTCCTTTTGCAAACTAGGACTTCTACCAGCCCAGTGCAATGGCTGCAATGTTTCTGCTGCTTTTCTCGTATTGCAGATGAGCCAGTAGAGCCCTTCTTATTGCTATGTTTTAGACTGCAGTCCTGTGCACACTTAAATGGGAGTTCAGTAAACCCCAATTTAACTCAACAGGACTTACTTTTAAATAACCCCACATGGGATCCAGCATAACAGCCACTTCTGCTTTGATGCCAGGGCCTTGTTCTTCCTTTAAGGGTGTGATTCTATGCAAATTTAAACAGAAAAGGAGCCTACAGCATAGCATAGCTGGTTGGGGCATGCTGGGAGTTGTAACTTGTAAGCCTTTTTTCTGTCTAAACTTGCATAGGATTACACCATAAACTTCACTTATCCTGATTACAGACTCAAGGGGTAGCATATGTTGTGTGCTTTTCCTTCCTCTCTGTGTGTTCTCTCTCTCTCTCTCTCTCTCTCTCTCTCTCTCTCTCTCTCGGGGGAGAAGAATGTCCATTCTTAAAACAAGAGATGAACAAAAATCTAGAAGAACTGGGCCGTGAGAAAGTTCTGGAGTCCAGAGCAAGAGATGCACTAGAGGGAGGGAGGGAGACAAGTGAGAGGGGCGTGGGAAGGAGTTGGCAAAACTTGCGCTTTTTGTGGGAAACTATGTTAAGAGTCTGCTACAATGCTTCTTCCCAGGGGCTGAAAACAGTGTGACGTCTTGCCGGGAGGGGGCGTGGGGGCGGGAGAGGAGACTTGCTTCACTCACTCCGCCATCCGTGCCAAATTGCCCGGGTTGGTCTGTGGCATGTGGAGCTCAAAGGCTTTCCTGATAGGGAAATCATCAGTTGTGGGTCCATCCAACGCGTCCTCCTCCTACTGCAGCAGCAGCAGCAGCAGGCATGCCCATGGAGATCGCCTGCTCCTGGGGGTGGGGTGGGGTGGGGTGGGGTGGGATGCTATGCTATGCTATGCTATGCTCCATCCTCCTCGCTCTCCCCCTGGCAGATGGAGGAGAAGCGGAGCGGCAACGGCTGAGGCGCCTCCTCGATTGCTTCCGGGCATCGTCTCCAGAAAGCAATGGGCTCCTCGCCCGAAAGGCCCCTGCTCTTGTCTGTAGCAGCGGGCGAGGCGTGCCTGGCCGAGGCTGCTCCAATCGCTTCCAGGCAGAGAGGCGGGGACGGGAGGAGAGAGGCGGGGAGACCGCTGCCCACACCCAGACAGCCAGGCCCTGTTCGGGGGGCTGCAGACCCTCGCTGGGTGTGTGGCCGCCTCCGCCTCTTGGGGAAGGTTATGCGCTGGTGATTCCCTCTCCTCCTCCTCCTCCTCCCCTCTTTATGTCAGCCGAGCCTCCCTCTGTCTGACTCGCCCATGAGCCTTCTCGGGAGCTACCGGAAAAAGACCAACAATGATGGCTATGAATCTTTGCAGCTGGTGGACAGCAACGGTGACTTCTGCGGCAGCCGGGAGCGAACCGCGGAGCGGTGGCGGCGGCGGCGGCGGCAGCAGTAGCAGCGGCGGCGGCAAACAAGGGGTGATCCCCGCGGTGGTGGCGGCTGCATCAGCAGCGAGGAGCCCAGCGCGACAGCAGCATCAGCCGCTCGGGTCCAGCACCATGGACAGCTCAGGTAGCGGGGTTTTAACTTCTGCGCCGATTTGCTGGGAAGGGAGAGGGAGATGTGTGGGTAATGGGCGATCTTGTACCGGCCCCACCTTCCTGCCTGCCAGATCCGACACAGGCCCAGGCATGCGTGCACCGGGCTGGGGGTGGCGGCGGGGCTGGACGTGGTCCAGGCGATCCTCGGATTTCGAAGGAGAGGAAACCTTAGAGGGCCCCTCGTTGCAAATTTAAAGAGCTCTTTAAGAAACCTATCCCTCCCAGCTGCCACTCTCTTCTGTTAATTGATGTGGGAAAGGGGTGAGGAGAAAGGCATGGAGGAACAGCTGAAGAAATCCGGTGTATTGTTCTCTGGTGGTGTGTAAGTGGGTGGGGGAGAGAGATGGAGGAAAGATTGATTTTCCTGAGGTGCCTTATTATGATGAGGTGCCTTATCATGGTTACATTAGGGTAACCTGCGGGTAATCCAAGGAAGATTCGTTTTTCAAAAAGTATCTGGTCCCTGGCCAATAAGTGATGCTTGTCATGAGCATGCTTAGGGAGCCTTTCAAAAGGAGTACATTATCTCCATGGAAAAGTGCACTGGGGAGATCTATCTATCTATCTATCTATCTATAGAATATCAAATGTAGAAAAATGGAGATCCTGACAACATTGATAGTCTTGTGAATGAAGGTGACTAAACAAAGGTTCATTTATTTCTGCAAACAACTATCACTATTTTGGCTTGGCCAAAAGAGTTCTTTTGTTAACCAGCACCGGAATATTGTCACCTCTACTGTGGATTGTAGGAAGTCAAAACCTTAAGAGTGCAAAAAGAAGAGATTAGGAAACATTACTGTACTTTATTTGCATCAAGTGATTAAAGTATTTTTCCTTACCCTGTAAGGCTTACAGCAAAAAAAGGAAAGGATATAGGCAATTTTACTGGAATGTTTCCACTCTCCCCCATCTCCCCCCCCCCCAGTTCTAGTAAATACAACCAATGGAATTAGATTGGCATGCTGCATGGATGGGCATCCCCCTCTGCTAAATCTCCCAATTGGACAGCCAGATGGTTCATAGGATTGGCAATAAGAAGCTATTCACTTCAGGGGGCCTGGTTCAGATTGGCCTGGATTGCCGAGAGTAGTTATTGATGGATTATCTGTTACTGACCTGTACTGAAACTGGTGGATGGGCATGTTTCTTTAAAAGACCTGGTTTTGCAATGCCATTGACACGAGCACTGTTTGCTAAGAATTTTATCCATGGCTCTGCTGCTTCATTTCTGATGCTGGCTTCCTTTTTCCTCTAGACTCTAGAGAGCATCTTTTTGATGTATATGCACTTTCTATAAAGTGATGTGCTGCCACTCCATTTAACACCCCCCCCAACAACTTTCATATCAAGTAGACAAGTTGCATCCCAAGACACAACTGTCAGACTGAGAGTCTGAGAGTCTACAAGTACGCAACTGGTTTTTCATTTATGTGGTGCAAATGCTTTGTGGACACCCAAAAAGTTGCTTGTGAGAAGTGGCTCATTCAGTGGATAGTGGGGGAAAAAAAATCTAGACATGAGAGTAAGACATAATCCAAATCTTTTAACAGTAGCATGTCCATTTGAGAAACTAGTTTGTAATACAATACTACTGAAGGGTGACCATCAAGGGCAGGCATCATTGGGTACCTGATGAGGGACCATACTCCAGTAGGGACCCACTGACAAGAGCCTCCTGGAGTTGATCCTCCTCATCACCATTGCAGACTGTTTGTTCACCTGCCTCTTGCTTTGGCCCAGACAATGGGGATGATCAGAAGGAGGAGCAGTAGGTGCCACTGCCTACTTGCTCCCTGGCTCTTTGCCTGTCAAGCAAGCAAGCAAGTAGGTACCCATGATGAGAGAGAGAGATGAGGAGCCATAGCAGCTGGAGACAGTGGCAGTGAGAAGGTAGACTCACTGAGGGAAGGGGCCCATTGAGGGTGTCTTGCCCAAGGGCCCTCCAAAACCTGGAGCCAGCACTGACTGAATTAACTGGTTCATTAAAAAAGAAAAAAAAATCCTTTTCAGGTTTCAAACTGGGAGAGGAAGAAATGGTGCTGCTTTCCCAAACCATGTCTGCTAATACGAGATTTTGCCACAATCAGCTGAGCAGACCTTAAAGTATAGTTGCAAATAATTTTTTTGTCTCCATTTAGTTACAAATGGAAGGCTAAATCTTGGGTTACATGCATGGCTTTTTAAAAATGTGTGTAATGCGAACTTGTACCCTCACTGGAGTGGGTCACTGGCAGTGATCTGTGTCTGTGTCTTGTGGAGGGAAGGAGTCTTTTCTCCTAATTGCTACTGATCAGGGCAGGATTTAAAGGAGTCTTGGTTTGCTAGTGGTAAAGCTTCTCCATCTCTTTGGAGTTCCATTTCATTCCTTTTTGCCTGCAGTGGGAAAGAGGGGAGGACAAGGTAGGATATGAGGACTCAGAAATTGTACTGGATTTCACAGATGTAGAATAGATCTGCTGCTTCATTAAGGAAGAAAATGAAAACACATAATTTCTCTCATGGTCTTTGTTTTTAAAAGTCCAAAGTTTACATCCAGCTGTGTAGATTTCTGCCCATTTTATATACCAAGAATGAATATTTAACAGGACTAATATGCAAATGGCATCACTTTTGCAATTGCATTATTTATTGGTTTGTTTGTTTACAGTGTTTGTATACCGCTCCATATCTAGGCAGATAAATATACCACTCCATATCTAGGCAATGCAATAAAACTGCATTGTTGCAGTTGTTCTTAATGAAGTAATAGTTTGTACTCTGTGTATATTTTCTATATTTATGGCTCTCTTGTTAATATGCATTGCTGCATTGGTTCATACTTATGAAGCTTTCTCTGAAAAAGACAAAAAGAGGAATCTGCAATTTATACATTAGTTCAGTTTAATGGTGATAACTGGCAACACAGCAAAACTAGCTCATGAGTTTTAATGTGATCTTACTGACTCTTGTTATGAGATGGCAATATAACTTTGTGCAGAAGTTTATTGGCTAAGGACTGTACTTGCTAAATGCCCCCTAGCAAAATTCTAACAGAAACAAGTGCACAAGCTGGCATCTTTTTTCATCAGGAGCATTTGCCATTGAAATAAAGTTGTAAAGAGGAAAAGCATAAGGGCAAGGTCTTTGAATACTGGATCTGTAGACTTGAAATGTGTCACTTTGGGTTCTGAATTACAGACTTGAGACTACAAATAAAACTGTCCAAGTTAACCAAGGTTCCCTGCATTAAGGAAGAGATACTTCCTCTCATCCTTCCCCACATTGCTATTTTCCTGTGTTTTGCACATGGATACCAAAATTAATGGAAAGTGGTAGTGCAATCCTATATGTGTCTATTCAGAAGTAAGCCTCACTGAGTTCGACAGGACTTACTCCCAGGTAAGTGAGTATAGGATTGCAGCCTGAATATCTGGAAGGGGGAATATTTTTTTATTATCAAATGTTATGTGTCCATCTTGGTTTGGTATAAAAATATTTCTGCAGATCTTTGAAAGCGTAGAGTTTACAGAATATAGGAATTAAATGTCTTAAGAGCTTGATAAATGATTCAGAATGTATTTTATTCATACATTGGAGAAATGAAGGGGGGGAAAAGAATACGGAGGCTTTTAACATGTCCTATCAACTTGAGAACTTAAAAGGAAATGCATATATGCAACTAAAATAATCCCATATTTATTCCAAACCACTAAATACCTGCTTACAAGGTTTTGTTGTTATTTTAAATCTTAAATTTTATGTATAGCAGATGCTCAGACTCAGATGTTGGTGGATTTGTGAGGAAAGGCAATTCTAGAACAGCCCTGAGAGAACTTCTGTGTGGCCTTACTAGTTATATTTTATGTACTAACCACTCTCTTGAGGTGGCTAAGCTATTTGGGGTGAAATCCAATGGGGTGCCCATAAGCCTTTGAACTCAGAGGATTACGGGCATCCTGTACTGGGCAGGAGGAATGTGGAAATGATCTTTGCCGCTCCACTGCTCCCACCCTGCAAGTCAGCTAGATGGCTGATTTTTTGTTATTTTTTAAAGTATTCAGACAGGGAGGCAGCCCCAGTATCCTCCGCTCCCTTGGAATGCCTCCTTTAACCCCTTCTCTGAGGTTGTTCTTGTGACCTTGGATAAGCAGCCAGCGCAGTTTGTTCTGTGCCGGCTGTGAGGGTGTGTGTGTCCAAGTGCAGATCCCCGGCTCTGACATCAGAGCTCTTTTCCGACCTCGGACCTGAGAATCCAAAGAATCCTATCACGCCCCCCCACGACAATGTCTAGGGGCCATAGGATCGCTTTCTTAGAAGTTTTAATGTCAAATCCAAGTAGTGTTAATAGTGCCTCTTGAACCCAACGATGTCAACAGTGCACATCCTAAATCACTGTATAATGTGTTGCCAGGGAATTATTGCCATTGGGAAGCAGATTGCCATATTATGCACTATATGCAGCCTCAAATATTTTGAATGGACATATATTTAGTTTCAGTAGTGTGCTGTACAAAGTGGCATGGTCACTTCCCAAAGTGCTTACAAACTAAGTTTTTATTTATTTATTTACCATTGCCACCATGTCAGGTGTTACTGTGAGTCCAGAAGAAACTAAAGAAGGAAAGCCAAACCCCATCTCATGGATCGTTTTTCCTCTGGCTCACAAGACGTCGTCATAACCATGGATTCAGTGCATGTGCTGGTGGCTCCTTTAATTCTCCCCATGATTTCATTCACCAGTTTTGCCTATGTTTAACAAACTTCCTGGGGCTTCTGAATTTCTGACATATACATTTGCAGATATAACAATAACAAAAAAAAGTGGGGGGAACCACAAGAGAGAGAGAAAAAAGAAGAAACAAAAAGGAAGAACATGTCATAAAACATGTCTGTACACAATACTCATTTACATCACCCTTAATTTAAAAAAAGAAAGAAAAAGAAAAAAGAGGGGAAAAGAAGGATGTAACACTTTCATTTCAAATATATACATTAATAATATAAGTAGTCCGTATATCTAAATAAGCTTCCATATGAGACTGATGGGTGTAGGAAATATGTTCAAATGCAGCAAGAGCAGTAAGATCTTCACTCCATTGAATGATACGTGGGGGTGTTTATCCTTCCAAGCTTGAAGTATAAGTCTCTTTGCAACTGAAAGTCCTCTCAGTATCCACTTTTGCTGTCCTTCTGTTAATCCCTTCAGCACAGGGATGTAAATCAAAAGCGCATGAACGCCCACTATTATCACAGATTTTTCAAGAACAAAATTTATACGAGCAATGACTTCCAGCCAGAAAGAAGCCACTACAGGAGATGCCCACATCATTCCTGCTATATTCTGAGCCCCACCTCTCCCAATAGCTACCACCTCGGTAGGTGAGCATGCACAATCCTTGCTCACAGCTGGATGTACACAGCTTGCTGCAGTGTATGTAAGGATCTGTGGGATGGGCCACAAATCCCACACTAACAGTAGAAGGGAATAGGGCATCTCTGAGTCAATAACATTATTATGTGTAGCTCTGTCATTCATTTTCTCAATGGCTTTATACAAAATCAGCTAAGGGCAAAAGGGTTATGGAGTTCACTCTTGTCACTGGAACTCCACTGAAGCCACTCCCAGAGTGCATCTGCATTTTTTAAAGTATTGTGGAAGTATATGTAATTTGGGGCTTCTGATGTCCTCCTAAAACCAACCATCTAAGGTAGATGGCAGAAAGGGGAAGAGCTCCTGTGGCTATACATTGGTGGTGTTGAGCCCAAGGGCTGAATTCCATTTCAGAGACACTCTCGTGTGTGTGTGTGTGGGGGGGGGGTTGCATTCCAGTGATGGATGGGGCTGAAGGCCAAAGGGCGGTGCCAAAGGCAAAAGGGACGGGGCCAAAAATACCAGCATAATTTAGTGGAAAGCTCTTACTGCCAATAACTAATCCTCAGGACAGGCATTTCAACCTTTTAGAATGGGAATTTTGTTGTTGTTGTTGCTGCAAAAGCTGGGAAACCACCAAATGATTTGTGGTTGGGGGGGGGGAAGGGGTTGATGCCAGAGGAAGGGGGCGTGATCATTTGGGGGAACCCAGGAAGGCTGCACTGGGACCCCGGGAAAGCTGGGTTTGGTCCCTGGGCCTGAGGTTCTGCACCCCTGCCATATGTCCAATGCATTTCTGTAGCTTCCATTGTTTAGCAGTTTTGGTGCTACTGGTAGGAAAGTGCTTCTGACTTTGCCTGCTGCACGATGCTTTACCTTCCTGGACCCTTGTGCTCCCAAAGTGTCTTGTGTCCCTTCCCACCCAGCTATGAGTTAAACAGCAGAAAGGGCAAGATGGAACTCTGCCAGGAATCAGAAGAACAACTGGAGAGTATAGTTCTGTGAGCATCTACCAGATCCTTCAGCTGCCTCATCATTACCTCATGATCAATGGGTGTTACAGTAAAGGGCTTTTCACAAATCTAACAGGCTCAGCTGAGTAGTTGTGTCTGCCTCCTTGAATTTATTGTATGTATATTGCTCTGTCAGTATATTTCAAAGTAATCAAATTGAGTGCACCAGGGTAATGAAAAGATACGAGTTACAATAAAGCAGATAGCAATGTTTGCTTGAATATAGAAGTCAAGTGTGGCAAATATTCTTCAGCTGTTTAAGTCACTGTATTTGTTTTGAGATAGCTTGTACACCACCTGTGTGTTGCTGCATTTATTATGAATTTATTCAATTCCCGTTTGTCCTTACTCAATAACAAAAAATCATGCTTGTGGCTACAGTTCCCCCTCCCCCTGCTCTTGGGTCTCAAGATTTGTGCCGCAAACTATTATGAATTCCAGAACTGTTCACACTTAATAAATGTGATTGACTAAGGAGCTTTTCCAGGACTTGTACATTCAAGCATTTGATGTTGTTGTAAACTCTAATGCTTGAAAAATCAGATGAGAATGTCTTCATGTTTACTGTTTTCATTCATTTTGCTATTCTCATTTTAGAAATGTCTGTTGTGAGCTATTCTTTGAAATTTATTGGCATTGCATACCAGCCCTAGTACTTAATATTCAGTCAATTAATTTTTCCCCTTATGATAAAGGAACACATTTCCAGACACTGGTTTACTACTGCTAGTAATAAATTTTATGCAGACCGCTGAAAAAAGCAGACAAAACTAATAATTCAGTTGTAATAACTGGACAAATAAGAGTATGTCTAAGGATATACAGTGTTTTTCACCATCAGTACTTCCATGGGTGTCCACAGGAATTTTTCCAGGGGTGGGGGCAAAGCTGCACAGCAGTTTGTGGTTGTAATTCATGCACATAGCACATGCTGCTACAACACACCCCTGCATTTTCCTTGTGTGTGCACTTTGTTGCTTAGCATTGCATTTCATGACATTTAGAAGCCTAGTAGAAGATGCTAGGAATTGAACAGCACTGATGTAGAAGAATGTTATATTCAAGAAGCACCATGAACTCCAGCAAAACTTTATTTGGAGTGAGGGATAAAATGGTCAAGGGCCATTACAGGGGTGAAGGGCATTGTTAATATTGCAGTGGGTGACCTGCTCAGCTTGCAGTCCACTCCTAGGCCATGCTCTGCAGGCAATGCACATTAAATTCAGGTACCTTCACAACAGGGTTATTTATTACTACAATACATGAGAAAACACTATCATCTGAGGAGCTGCATGGCACACTGTCTCAGCTCCAAGGCCTGCACTAAGAGAGAGGTGGGGGGAAGTTTCCACTTGGCCTCCCTGCAAGAGCATAAAATGGCAGGTTCTCTTAAAGAACATCAGGGCAACCCACTCTAGCCCTTAATAAATTGTACAGCTGCTACAATCAACTTCAAAGCACCATATACATTTTCCTAAAACACCAACACACCAGGAGACTGGATAACAACACTGGACTGGACTGCAGAGTTGTCATACACTGACTCCCCCCTTCACAAAATGGGAATAACGACACTGGGCTACTTTGCAGGACTGGTGTAACCCACACTTTCTCATCCGGAGCCCTGCCTCCTGCAGTAATGATGAGCTTTATCTGTATGCACTGTCAGGGTAATTTTAAAAAATGTTTATGAACTCAGGAAAAATTATTAATAAGAACTGAGATAAAAGACTGGCCTGCACTTTAAAATCAGCAAGAGAGGGCAGCTAGGTGGATGAGTACATGAGAGAGGGCCTTTTCTGCAGTGGCCCCACACCTCTGGAATGAGTTGCCATCAGGTGTCTGCCATACCCCATCATTGCAGGTTTTTAGGAAGGCCCTGAAAACTTGTTTACTTTGGCCTTCCCCTGATTAAGTTTTATCCGACTGGGTTGGAGCAGCAATTGGGTGCTGTAGGTTTCGTCTTATGCCTTGGTGTTTTTTGTTCTAGTGTTTGCTGTTTTTATCACTGTATTAGTTTTTATTATGTACGTTTTATTACTGTACACCACCATGGGAAACTCCTGCTCTGAAAGGTGGCCAAGAAATATTTTAAATAAATAAATAAATTAAATACATGAATAGAAAGGTCCTGTCTTTGCTGCAACTTTTTTGGGTTTTTCTTTTTTTTTGGTAGATGCACTACTGCCCAAACTCAGCTACTCTAACCTCCTGGATTTCTAAAGTTGTTGTTGTTTTAAATGGGGCTGCAATTATTTCCTAACAGTGAAGACCCCCAAAAGGATTAACACACCCAGAAGGGTTAACACATCTGGATAAGAGAAGAGATCCCAGAAGACTTCAGGGATGCCATAATTATCACCCTCTTTAAGAAGGGTGATAGAACAGACTGTGGAAACTATCGGGGCATTTCTCTCTTAGCAACCGCAGGTAAAATATTTGCTAGGATTCTCGCAAACCGTCTTCTATCTATTTCAGAAGAGATCCTCCCTGAAACTCAATATGGTTTCCGCCCCTCTAGAGGGACAGTAGACATGATTTTTACTGCACGCCAGCTCCAAGAAAAATGCCGGGAGCAAAATCAACCCCTTTATATGGCATTTATCGATCTGGCTAAGGCCTTTGATACTGTAGACCGTACAGCTCTCTGGACTATCCTTATGAAAATTGGATGCCCCAATAAATTTGTGAATATCTTGCGACTTCTCCATGACAACATGACGGCAACGGTTTTGGACAACAACGGCTCTCATGGTGCTCCATTTAAAGTGGGATCAGGTGTTAAACAGGGATGTGTTATCGCCCCAACATTATTTGCCATTTTCATCGCTATGGTTTTACATCTTGTCAAGGGGAAACTTCCCACCGGTGTGGGAATTATATATCGAACAGATGGAAAGCTTTTTAATCTCAGCAGGCTGAAAGCAAAAAGTAAGGTAATTACAACCTCCGTTGTGGAACTTCAGTATGCTGATGATAATGTGGTCTCCGCACATTCAGAGGATGATCTCCAAACTATCCTAAATGCTTTTGCAGAAGCATACGAAAAACTTGGTCTCTCACTTAACATCAAAAAAACCAAAGTGCTTCATCAGCAAGTGCAAGCCAATCCTTTGGTGATGCCATCTATCCAGCTTGGCGGGACAATACTGGAAAATGTCGATCATTTTCTCTATCTTGGCAGCTATCTTTCTGTTACAGCTAACATCGACAGTGAAATCCAGCATCGTCTGAGCTCCGCAAGTGCCGCATTTTCTCGAATGAAACATAGAGTGTTCGAGGATCGGGATATTTGTAAGAAGACCAAAACACTGGTTTATGAAGCCATTGTATTACCAACTTTATTGTATGCCTGCGAAACATGGACTATCTATAAACGTCACTTCCACCTCCTTGAAAGGTTTCATCAACGTTGCCTCCGGAAAATCCTGCAAATTACTTGGGAAGATAGGCGAACAAATGTCAGTGTACTGGAAGAAGCAAAGACTACTAGCATTGAAAAAATGATCCTTCAACGCCAACTTCAGTGGACCGGTCATGTTGTTCGAATGCCTGACTGCCGTCTCCCAAAGCAGTTACTTTACTCCCAACTCAAGGATGGAAAGCGGAATATCGGTGGTCAATATAAGAGGTTTAAAGATGTTCATAAGGCAAATCTAAAAAAATGCAATATAAACATCGAAAACTGGGAAGCTCTGGCCCATGAACGATCTAAATGGAGGTTGGCCTTTCACAAAGGTTCCATGGACTTTGAAGAAGCCCGAGTGCAAGGTGAAAGGGAGAAACGTGCTAGGCGAAAAGCACGTCAAATGAATCCTTTACAGGACCATCTTCTATCTGGTAACCTGTGTCCTCACTGTGGGAAGCTGTGTGGATCTAGAATTGGCCTCCACAGTCACTTACGGACCCATCGCTAGAGTCTACACAATCTTCTTTAGAATTTCCTCCTTTTATCCCGGAAGACAATCTTACTCGGTCACGAGTGATCGCCTGATGATGGGTGTGTTAACCATTGCTATGACTTCATTCACGGGCTAAAAACACTGAAAGGAGGAACAGGCTAGTTTCTCACAGAATGAATGGGCAGGATAGTGGCTACACATTTTGCCTCCTATCTTGCATTCAGGCCTGGCTCAAGGTCTCTCACCCCTGAGGCAAGAGAGAAGGCACAGCGCCACATCGCTCCTGCCCCCTTACCCTGTCCCACACACCCCTTGCCTTTACCATTGCCACCATGTCAGCTCTGTGGAATGCTGTGCTGCCACTTCTTCTGGCCACATGCTCTACAGCAGGGCTTGCCAACCTTGGGTCCCCAGATGTTGCTGGCCTACAGCTCCCAGTCCCAGCATACCCAGCCAGCATGGCTAATGGCAAGGGATTCTGGGAGCTAAAGTCCAGCAACAGCTGGGGACCCAAGGTTGGAGAGCCCTGATTGATCAATCGATCTATCTATCTATCTATCTATCTATCTATCTGTGCCTGATCTGTGATCATTTTGTTGACAGATGGATTACCTAAGATTATTATTTAGAGTCCAACAGCCTTTGTGCCAGTATTGGAACATAGCATTAGCTCTTGGCACTGCCCTACTGCTAGTTATTCTATCCTCCAGTGTTTGTGAGAGAGGGGCCCTGTTACACTTCCAGAAGTTCCAGGAGATATAGGACTTACAGTGCAATCCTAAACATGTTTACTTAGAAGTAAGCCCACCTGTGTTCAGTGAAACTTACTGATTGGGTTCAGACAACACGATAACCCATACTCAAGGGTTGAGTATGGGTTCTTGTTGAACTGTGGGTTGTTGTTGAAATGTGGGTTATCGTGTTGTCTGAACCTAGCTGCACTAACAAGCCATGGCTTGTTAGCCACGAACAACCCATGAAAAGAACCCATGTGTTTTTTTTTGGGTTGTGAACTTTGGGTTTTCACCATGGTTTGTTATCTTGGCTGGGTTCAGACAACACAATAACCCATGGTTCAATGACAACCCACACTCAGCCCATACTTACTCCCTGGTCAGTATGTTTAGGATTGCAGCAGATTTAGTTTTCATTGAATGGGAGAATACTGGAGTCTTACCGTGTCTTTGTAACTTTTGCTTTATTTATAAATATATAAGTAGCAAATAGTGGAGGCACTCCTTTTCTAACAGCGCAACTGCTAAGCCTACATCAGATTCCCAAAGAGTTTCTGCACCCCAAGGTGCTTCATCTTCAGCCAACCCACAGTTCCAAAGTTCTGTCTCTCCAGAAGTAAACTGCTTCCAAACTGTTCCTTGGCCCAGACCCATCACCTGGAGAGTGCCACCTTTCCAAGTCTGCTATGCATTACATTCTAAAATCTGGACAGAGATTCTCAGCTAATGAGAGAAAGTCTCCTGTAATTTATTTATTGCATGAATATATTGTCCCATTCTTTAACTGAAGCTTTCAAAGCAGCTTTGCAAAGTTTAACATAGAATGGCAAAACAATAAACCCAATAATTAAAATTAATGAAACCAGCAGAACACTCAAAACCATCTTAAAATCAACAAAGAAGTTAAAAATAACAACATGTTTGACATAAGAGTTTAGATGATCTAAAAACACTTAAAGGGCCTTGGCCAAAAAACAGCTACAACATTCTGAGACTGCAATCCTATATCAACTTACTTGGGAATAAACCTCATTGAACTCAATGGGACTTGCTTCTGGATAGACATGCATAGGATTACACTGTTAAAGGGTGTTTCCCTGATACTGGAGAGACTTCAAGCTTAAGGCTAGGAGATCCTCCTTGGGAAGTGCATTCCAGAGCTGGGGTGCCACTACTGAGAAGGCTCTCCCCAGACACTGTTTGTCTTTGAAGATGGTGATGGGGAACGGGGAGAGGACTTCTGACCTTAGTATCCAGACAGATCCAGGCAGGTACACATCATTAGTCCTTCATGAAACAACCAGCTGATCATCGGACTACTAGCAACTAATCCATTCAATAAAATGGATGGGTTTTCAGGATGTGTAGCAATCTCTAAGTATTGTGCGAATGTTGCCTGCGAATGATAGACTAGTCCAAAATAGCTTCTAATCTAGAAAAGTCAATGAGAATAATACCTTTGGGCTTGGATTTCTAGAATAGGTTAGACTGAAGAGCTAGCAGTGGTCAGTTCAAGTAGTCATAAATATATTTAAGTGTAATAACTCTTCAAACCTTTGCATTTCTAGAATTTAAAATCTCTTTTTATGTTTATTTTTGAATAAGCCAAGAGATATCTCCGTATCAGTGAAAACAAAACATGGCAATGTCTTAGACAATGTCTGTTCTGTCTTTCTCCTGCTGCTTTTTTTTTTTTTTTTTTTTTTTAAAGAAGGCTCCATTTCATAAGCCTCTTTGTTTCTGGGAACTGAATAGCATGACCAGATCATCCAAGCATCTTTTGTCCCTGTAGCATTGCCGGCTGTCTTCATTTTACTCTTGACTATGTTTTGTATCATGGTATACTTAAAATTGCCATTTATGGGTTATGTATTCAAATTAGCACTGTGCCAAATTTTCTGGTCTATTTATTTTCAACCATTCTTTCGGGGGAGGGGCGAAAAGAAATTGCACCTGGATATTATGGGAAGGGTGAGAATTTTGGAGAAATTTCTTGGTGTAGGGTTTCAGTGCTTACCTTACTGTAAAGAGGTGACTGATGGGAAATGGTGGTGGTGGTGGTGGTGGTGGTGTGTATGCTCTTTCCTTTACCATTTTTACCCTATTCTGTTGCTGCAGCCTCTTTGGCTGCTTGAGCTTTCTGAACAACCCCGCCCCCAGGACTTAACCAGGACTTTCTCTTTAGGGTCTTCTCTCTCTCCTTTTTTTTTTTTTTAAAGGATGTAACAATAACCCATGGTTTATTGGGTTTTTAAAAAAATGAATTTTACCATTCATACAACTAATAATGAATAAAACAAAAACACAACATAAACATTGTGCACCCCCCACCTCTTGGGACCAGGTTATATTTCTCCCCCCAAATATTTATATATAAATATAAGATATTCTATATTCCAAAAAAGTAACAAATCTTGACAAGGTTCGTTCCCCTTCCCCTTCACCAACACATAATCCAAACATTTACCCCAAATGTTCACAAAAGTATCTTTCTCCAATTGTCCTTTTTGACACTTAATATTACAAGTTAATTTATCATTTAGTGCGATATCCCATACCTCTTTATACCACTCAGTAATTGAAAAGACATGTTGAACTTTCCTTAGGGTCTTCTCAATGCTGCTGCCGGCTGAGTGCCTGAAAGCTGAGGGAGTTGTTGCTATTGCTCCCCTTCTCCTTCTCCTTGTTAAAAGAACTTGTAACAACTACCAAACCAAACCAAAAATGCCTCTCTCAGCTTTCAGGCACTCAGCAGGCAGCAGCACTGGAAAGCCCCAAAAGAAGAAGTCCTGGTAAAGTCCTCTAGGGGGCTTTTCAGAAAGCTCAAGCTAAAAGGAAAATAATACTGTACTGAAAAATGCATTATATTAGGAAAATTGCTTGCAAAAAATGTGTATATTAGGCAAAATTGCATACAAAAATACATGTATTCGGAGAAATGCATGCATCAATATGTATGAATTTTCATGCAAGTATCTCAGAGTTTGGGGCAAAATGATTTTAAGATTGGAAAAATGAGAAACTGAGAGAAACTGAAATTGATTGATTCAACCATCCCTACATGGTCTTTGTCTCATCAACCATCCTACTCAGACAGCCTCTGTCTCATGATGAGACAGAGGCTGTCAACCTCTGCCTCTGGGAGCTCTCCCAGGTCCTGCAGTACCTGGCGCTGACCAGCAACCTGTAAACAGCTTCTGCTGTTTCTGCTATTCTGCAAACCTGTTCTTTGCTGTACCATCCTGTTTCCTGTTGCTGGTTACTCTCTGCTCCTGATTAGTTCACCTCAACTCTTGTCCAGCACCACGTGGATTCTCAGCCCAGGTAGAACAGGATAGAGATGCCTAGTCATGAGCCAGTGTGGCATAGCGGTGAGAGTGTTGGACTGGGACCCAGGAGATCTGGGTTCTAGTCCCCGCTCGGCCATGAAACTCACTGGGTGACTTTGGGCCAGTCACTGCCTCTCAGCCTAACCTACCTCACAGGGTTGTTGTGAGGATAAAATGGAGAGGAGGATTATGTAAGCCACCTTGGGTTCCTTGCAGGAAAAAAGGTGGGGTATAAATATAATAAATAAATAAATAAATGGACACATCTTCAATTATAATCTCACTTCCAATGTTAAATAACATTGTCTTATCCTGTTTTTCCAGAGGTTGTAACTCACCTTGGTTGGTGTTTCCATCGGTTTTCTCATTCTTTCCTAGCAGCTACATCTGGGGCTTGCAGTCAGGAAGCTTCCTGATTTATGTGTGTTCTTACGTCTGTTTTTTCTTTCAAGGTGCCTCATCTCCTGACATGGAGTCTAACTATGGTGGTGGCCTATTGGACATGATGAAAGGAGGAGCAGGGAGACTCTTCAGTAACTTAAAGGATAACTTGAAGGACACTCTAAAAGACACTTCTACTAAAGTTATGCAATCTGTTGCAAGGTATTATAAAACAAACACAGCAGGAGTGCGCTACTAGCAAAACAGTCATTTTGGGATACCTGCCACAGGGAAATATCAGATTTTGACCCTGCCTACTATTTTCTCTACCATAATCATAATGTTATTCAAACATCAGGCTCCCATGTTTTATATTAGTGAACTTAGTCTAATTTATAACACCCTTTCTATTTCATTAATAATATTTCACCAGGTTGCTAAATAATTGAGTTTCCTTTTGCCCAAGCCTACATAGGAATGAGCCTTTATTTTGAGTCAGACTGTCGAGCCATCCATCTCAGTATTGTCCACTCTGGCTGGCAGTGACTCTCCAAACTCTTTCCTAGATCTGCTGCCTGTGATCTCTTAACTTTCCCTTTTTAATTTGTTTTGTGCACGAGAAGTGTGATTAGAGGGCAGGGCAGGTTTATTGTGTCAAACTTTATAATTTAAATTCTAAATTCTCATTTTTCCATGTGCATCCAAATACAATAAATTTGAACGTTCATATGAAATTGTAATATGATTGCTAATTTCTGCTTTTTAAATACTGATGCCTTGGATGAAGCTGGTCTGGAGCTGAAGCTTATTGGAAGTGCAGCTAGATTAGGTGTACTGGATTATGCATTGCACTAAGTAAGCTGTGGAACAGGGCTCTACCCAGAGTGGGGTATCAGCTGTCATCCGTAAGATTTTCAAAGTAGAAAGAGTGGGAATCTAGCTCTTTGCTTGGCTTATTTTTTTTTTTAAAATTAATGTTAGCAGGATTAGTGGTTGCTCATTTGCAGGGCCAGCCCTGCCATTACACAGTGAAGCAACTACCTCAGGTGGCAGTTGTTGGGAGGCAGCAGCAGTAGTCCCCTGACCTTTCCTCCTGAGCCCCCTAGACATTCCCCTCTGTTGGAGGACAGAGTTATATGAGCCACACACCACCTGTCCTGCAGCCCCTAAACTAGCCTGCTGACCTCAGGTGTGGTGGAGGACCCTATCCTGTTGCAAATATTTATTTATTATTTATATTTATTTATCGCCCATCTGGCCGGCAACCGGCCACCCTGGGCGATGTACACAGAATAAAAACAATAAAATACATTTAAAACAATATAAAAATTTTAAAATCTTAACCCACCCCATATTCCTGCCTGAACAACCAGGTTTTTAATGAGCAGCGGAAGCTCAGCAGAGAGGGGGCATGGCGGAGGTCACTAGGGAGAGAGTTCCACAGTACGGGGGCCACCACAGAAAAGGCCCTCTTCCTCGTCCCCACCAGTCTAGCTGCTCTGGCTGAAGGGACAAGGAGAAGGTCATCCGTGGCAGATCTTGTTGAGCGGGCCACTTGGTGTTGCTGGAGACGCTCCTTGAGATAGACTGGACCGGAGCCGTATAGGGTTTTAAAGGTCAAAACCAACACCTTATTTTCAGCTCGGCAAGCAACTGGTAGCCAGTGCAACTCCTTCAGCACTGGCGTGATGTGATCCCGCCGGCAGCTGCCTTTAACCAGGCGAGCCGCCGCGTTCTGTACCAGCTGTAGCTTCCGAACCGTCTTCCAGGGTAACCCCACATAGAGCGCATTACAGTAGTCTAGGCGAGAGGAGACCAAGGCATGAACCACTGATGGGAGCAGGTGATTAGGAAGGTAGGGGCGCAGCTGCCATATCAGATGGAGTTGATACAGCGCCGCCCGGCTCACAGCTGACACCTGTGAGCTGTAGGCCATCTGAAAGGCCAAAAGTTGCCCATCCCTGCCCTAACCATTAATATACAAACCTATGAAGAGCCCTCCTGGATCAGTTCAAACTTCAAAGTTCCACGTTTTTGTTTTTCCACAATTCTGTTTTTCACGGTGGCCAACTCCATGGACACCTGGGAGTCTAAAATGACCCCCAAGCTGCGGACCTGGTCCTTCAGGGGTAGATGTACCCCATTCAGCACCAGGTCAACCTCCCCTGACCTCCCCTTGTCCCCCACCAGAAGTATCTCGGTCTTGTCGGGGTTCAGTTTCAGGAATAGAGGGGGGGGGCACCATCTTGTCCTTTGCCTCAGGCAGCAAAATGCCTTGGGCTGGCACTGCTCAGTTGTCACAAGATAGGCTGCCCTTTCTAAATAATCAGCTGAGTCTGTGTGAGTGTTGGCAGAGGGGAAAAGAAAGGATTGTGTTCAGCATTATTATCTAACCTCTGGTTAAATTTAATAGTCAGGGGCCAAACACCTTGAAATAAGGGAAACAATTAAAATGGCATTGTGTGTTATAAGGAGGAGATCTTTAGGGTCTTTAAAAGAACTGGGAGTTCTTTTGAGTATTGCTCCCTACATTTTGTTTTTAGAACTATAGATAATCCATTCTGAAATATGGTACTTTCCTTAACTCAGGGGATGGCCCTCCAGATGTTTTGGGCAATTCTCACCGGTGGCTATGCTGACCAGGGCTGATGGGAGCTGTAGGCCATCTGAAAGGCCAAAAGTTGCCCATCCCTGCCCTAACCATTAATATACAAACCTATGAAGAGCCCTCCTGGATCAGTTCAAAGTTCCACATTGTCCTGCAATTCTGTTTTTCACGGTGGCCAACTCCAGGAAACCCACCAGCTGGGCATGAAGGCAATAGTTCTCCACTTCTTTTGTCCCCCAGCAGCTGATATTCGGATATACTGCCTCTGATCATGGAAGTTCCATTTAGGCATCATGATTAATAGCCACTGATAGACCTGCCCTCCATGAATTTGTCTAATCCAGTCTCCCCCAACCTGGTGCCCTCCAGATGGGTTGGACTTCAACTTCCATGATTCTTAGCTAGCATGGGCTAATCCCTTTTAAATGTATTCCATATCTGAACAGTTATGTGTTCAGTGACAAAATATTTTATCTTCTTTGTCCTGAATCTACTGTGCCAGCCAGTTCCATTGGATGACCCACAAGTTGTAGCATTATGATGGCCTTTGCCAACCTGGTGCCTGGTACCCTTCAGATGTTTTGTAGTACAACTCCCAGCACTCCTGACCATTGACCATGCTGGCTGGGACTGATGAGAGCTGAAGTCCAAAATATCTGGACGGCACCACATTGGGGAAGGATGTATTATGAGATAGAGAGGGGGGAAATCTTTCCATCACACCAAGCTTTCCTATTGTTTCTAGAAAGTGTGTGGAACTTGACAGAGAAATAAGGGTTCCTTCTGGAGGGTGAGATGTTGAGTATCCAGAGAAATGGCTGGTGGCCACCACCATAATGAATTTTAGGACTCTGCTTCTTTCCTAATGTTCAAAGTGGTCACTGCAGCCCATCATTTCCTTGCTGTTGCTGATCGTTCCATCCGTTTGCTCTTCCCCATCCTGGATCTGATTGTGCTGAAGTATCAGAGCAGAGGCCCCTTTACTATTAGTTGAGTAGACACCACAGTATTATTTAGCAGCCATCATATACAGCTATCTGTAAATGAGAACATAGGATGAGAACTGGAGACTTTGAGAGTAACTCCTGATATTACAGATTAGCTTGAGATTCTAGATATTTAACACTGGGGCACTTGAGAGGCATGGGAGGTGAAGGACACTTAGTGCTGATGTATGGTTTACCATTGATTCACAATGTCTTTTTCCATTCTTGTGTAGATCCAGTTTAAAAATTAATAGCTCATGGACATGAAATATCTTTCATAGGCAGCATCCCTCTGTATACCAGTTGCTGGGGAACATGAGCAAGAGGGCTCTGTTGCACTTATGTCCTACTTGTGGGCTTCCCACAGGCAGCTGCTTAGCCACTGTGTGAACAGAAGGCTGGACTAGATGGACCTTTCATCTGATTCAGCCTGGCTGTTCTTAAATTCTTATCTTCACTTTGGATAATGTAGCTGGAATGTACAATACTGTTGCATTTTTATGGTGTAATGCAGAATTTTGAGGTAATATGAATTCAGCAATTAGAGGAGGAATCATAGGGGCATAATGCATCCCCAAAAGATTGCTGGTCATTGACTGTAATAAATATATTAATTCATCCCCAAAATGTTGAGAAATGCTGCACGTTACTGCATGCCATGGTAGTCTCCATCTGCTAAGCAAATGCACAGTCATGGGAAAGATGATTGGCACCCAGGAGATGTTTCTAGCAAAAGGGAAACTAATCATATGAATATGCCTCCTATAAATCTTTTTTCAGACTCCTGTGTATATGTATATATTAATCAGAATCTATTTTCTTCCCTGTCTTGTTGTCTTCCTTTTTATAGCTACACCAAGGGGGAACTAGATATTTCTTATATTACCTCAAGAATTATTGGTAAGTGTGCCAGTTACTTCAAATAATAAAACAATGCAGTCATCTAAAACTTCTGAGAGCCCATTTTGTGTCTGTTCTCAGTTTAGAATATACACTTGTCTCTTTTTCATTTCTTGATAGTGATGTCATTTCCTGGTGAAGGAGTTGAACTGGGATTTAGGAATCATATTGACGATGTACGGACGTTCTTGGATTCAAGACATCCTGATCACTACACAGTTTTCAATTTGTCTCCAAAGTCTTATCGTACTACCAGGTTTCATAATAGGGTATGTTATTTCTACTGGTATTATGATGTCAAAGACCATCACAAGGTATTCAGCCCTGTTGATAAGATTAGACATGCCATTATTTACAATCAATGGTATAGAAAAGATTGATATTGCCAGTACCACATAAAATTGCCTTTGAATGAAGAACCCCAAGGAAATAGGTAACCAATTTATAGTTCGGTGGATGGAGAGAACCATCCAGTGTAAAACAGAGAGAGAGACAGAGAGAGTTGGATATAAACATCTTGAGAGATGTAAATTATCATTATCGCTAGTTAGCATCAGGTCTTGTTGAATGTCTTTCTTCCTGAGGATGGTAGGAGTGTGTGGGGGATTTTTTTTGGTGCAACCCACTGTTGGTTCCACACATAGTAGAATTGTTGTTTAGTTCTTACGAGATTCTGTAAATGTCAAACTTTTAGAAGGTTAGAGGTGCAATCCTATGCATGTTTAGAAAGAAAAAAGTCCTGCAACTACCAGCATTCCCCAGCCAGCGCTGTCTGGGGAATGCTGGGAGTTGTAGGACTTTTTTCTGTCTAAACATGCTGCATAGGATTGTGCCTTAGAATGCTTCTGCCACTGTTTCTGTTCACTGTACACTGACCACATATGATGGTCTCACCTTCATGACTTATCCATGTTTGTAGCCTGAGGTGTATTAGTCAACGCTCACCTTTTTATTACTGTTACAGTGCCGATGGCCCTATTGTACACAGCAGAGGGAAACTGTGGTCACAGCATGCCAATATGCTAGTTACAGTCCTGAATTTGTAAACTAGAAGCAGACAAGTGTCCAGCGGATCCATTCTACCGACTGCTGGCAAGCAATCGTGCTTGAGGGACAGATTTGAGGGAAATTTCCACACAGGCAACAAAGTGCATGAATCCATACACTGAGAGCTTATTGCTACTCAGAGACTTTCAAACTTATGAAAGTGATATCATGGGATCCCTAGTATCAAAATGGTAGAACAATAACGTAGAGTGCATACTATTTCCAGCACTTCAATGTTAATCAGCAAATGATACTACTAAAAGAAATAGCTGCAATTGGGATTATCAGCCTTAAAAAAATTTTTTTTTAACTGCACTTACTTGATGATAAGTCCTGGTTTGGTTTACTGAGGTCTTTTCCACATATGCATGCTGAAGAAATCTCACTTCATTCTGCCCCCCTCCCCTCTCCATGCGGGGAGTGTAGTGCTAGAACACTCCAGCCATGTGTTATGCTGCATTCAATTTCTGATGCCTTCCTTGTTGTCCCGTTGCCAGAAAGAGTGTGGCTGGAGGAAACAAGCAAGGGCTTTCTCAGCTGCGGTGCCTAAATTATGGAGTAGCCTCCCAGTTCATCTGGCTCTCTCTTTGCTCACTTTTAAATGGTCTCTTAAGACCATTTTATTCCTGTTGATTTTTTTTTTTTTAGGTTGGAGCCTATGATTATATGTTTTGTTTTGCTATTTGCTGATATTTATATGACCAGTCTTATTCATAACTGGTTTGTGTATTGTTAGTACTGTGTTGTGTTCTAAGTTGTCCTATATTTTTATTTATTTATTTATTTCAGAAAATTTCTATACTGCTTTTCATTTTTAAAAAACAAAACAAAACAAAACCCCAGAACAGTTCACAAAGAAAAATCATAAAATACAATGAAACCAATTTTTTTTAAAAACCAGTAAAACGATAATAAAACAATAAAATATTGCATGAAAATAACCAAGGGTAGCTGTCAATACTAGTAGACAGGAAAATGCCAGGGCAAACAGGTTTTTAGTTGTTGGCGGAAACACTCTACGCTGGTCTTGATGGGGAGATCATTCCAGATGGTGGGTGCCACAATGGAGAAGGCCTCCTCTACACTACGACCAAGTGAACATCAGTAGGCCATGATATGGTAAGCAAGGCGTCCCCCTCAGAACATAAAGACTGGGGTGGCCTATTGGAAGAAGCCGGTCTCTTAGATTCATAGATTCATAGAGTTGGAAGGGGCCTACAAGGTCATCGAGTCCAACCCCCTGCTCAATGCAGGAAACTAGAGGAGGGGTCTCCCATCCAAGTAATAACCAGGCCTGACCCTGCTTAGCTTTCCATGCTCAGACAAGCTGAGCCACAGTGATAACCTGGGGCAGAATTCAATGGGGCACTTATACCCCCACTGATTCTCTTGTGCCCTGCAGATTGTGTTGTGCAAGTAGTGGGTCCCACTAATTCCATTGTGCAAGCAGGAAACACTACGTGCATAACAGAGATTTAACGTTTCCCAGAGGAAGCCCAAAAATGAGTGGAAACACTAATTTCTGGATTGGGACAGGTCAGCGGAACTCCCTTATGTGAGCTCCGCCAACCTGCCCCGTTACAGAAACAAGGGTTTTCACTTATTTACGGTTGCCCCTGGAAGCACTAAATCCCAGTTCCACAAGTGGTGGCTTCTGCTTGCAGATGGGAATTGGTGGGGCACAAGAGAATTAGTGGGGGCTTAAGTGCTCTGTTGCATTCTGTCCCTGGTCCTGAGCTTTTTAGGGCTGTATAAACCAACAATCTGAACATGGCTTTGTAGCTAATTGGTGGCCAGTGCAGAGCTCTCAGCACAGGAACTATATGTTTGCAGTCAGAAGCCCCACTGAGCAATCCAGCCATCGCATTCTGCACTAGCTGGGGTTCTTGAACCAGTCTCAAGGGCAGCCCCACATAAATCGCAGTACAATAATTCAATCTTGAGGTTATCAGTGCATGGTTTTCTGTGGACAGGATGCCTTGAATATAATTTGAGAGCCAGTGTGGCGTAGTGGTTAGAGTGTTGGACTGGGACTCGGGAGATCCGGGTTCTAGTCCCCGCTCGGCCATGAAACTCACCAGGTGACTTTGGGCCAGTCACTGACTCTCAGCCTAACCTACCTCACAGGGTTGTTGTGAGGATAAAATGGAGAGGAGGAGGATTATGTAAGCCGCCTTGGGTTCCTTGCAGGAAAAAAGGCGGGGTATAAATATAATAAATAAATAAATAAATTTTATCGTAGGGAGATGGGGTATAGATGTCTAAATAAATAATAATAGGGAACAAGCTTTCTTTACTGTTCAATATCTAGGTTTTACTAATATAGTAAAATTCTGTGCAGCTGCCATAGCTTGCCGCACTTCCTTGTTAACACAGTGATCTTTTATCCTAGTTATGGTTTTTTTGATATAAAAATCTTGACATAAATTTTATACACTTTGGGATGTATTGTTGATGTAATGGTGTTATGTACATTATATGTTCCGCTTTGGCTGATACTGTTTTATTATTGGGTGCTGGTCGCTGACCATAATAAATATATTCAATTCAATAGGTTTTATACATGGGTAGGCAAATATTTTTGATTTTAAAAAAGAATGACATAGAGTCTATCCAGGGTTATCAAAGATTGTGCAGGCAGTTCTTCCTAGGGATGCTCAAGCTCACTGAAATTCTCTAAATTTCACTTCCAAACTCAGTTCGGCTTGTTCCCATCTGTGGGCTGTTTTTTTCGGTTTTGTTCGAACAGGAAAAGTTTGCAATTTTTTTAAATTGCACTCTTCTAAAAAGTGTGCACTTTTAAATATGCACACTTTAAATTGTGCATTTTTAAAATTGTGCATTTTTGAAAGTGCACATTTTTAAAAAGTTTGGGAAAAGTCTAAGAAATTCGGGAATATGCAAACAGTTTCAGAGAACACACATTCCTGTTTGCATTCAGGGTTGCGAACGGGACATTTTCAAGTGATTTGCGAAATGAAATTAAATTCTCATACATCCTGAGCTGCAGTGTTTACGAACGGCTGGCCTTTGTATTGTAGTTCCTAAATAACAGGTGAGAGCTCTTACTTGTGAAAATGCATGCAATAAATTAAGGCTGCAATCCTATGCATGTTTAGACAGAAAAAAAAAGTCTTACAACTCCCAGCATTCCCCAGCCAGCCTTGTTGGGAGTTATAGGACTTTTTTCTGCCTAAACAAGCATAGGATTGCACCTTGAGTTGCTTTAATCTCATGGCTTTCCATGGGACCTAAGAAGCCCAACTGCATATAGGACTGCAGCCATTGTCTTTCGTTGCTAAAGGTCGCTGCTGTTATAATTTGGTTAACTAGACCTCTCTCATCTTGTCAAATGCACTGTAATTTTCAAGGTGGCAGGATTTTTAAAAACTTGCTTAACAATGTAGTTTTTAATTACTGTATTCTGTAATAAAACATTAGTGTTTGTGTGTAGCTGCTGGCCCAACTGCAACACCGAAAAAACCTGTTGTATGAAATGTAAGCACAGGCTGTAGATGTTCAAAAGACCAGAATGTAATGGTTTGAATCCTAAGTTTTCACTCCATGAATGGAGGGAGCCTATAGCTTGTGCTCAGAGATAGCTCCCCTCATGTAAGGGGTTTTGTCCAAGAGCAGAATTCTCCTTCCGTGAAAGGAAGCTCTTTCTGTTTATGAAGCAAAATTTAGGATTAAGGACAATAGGTTTCAGTGTTGTCACTGCTCTGCAGTGTTATTACAGGAGAAATGGACACAGATTCCTTTGTGTCTCCTAAACCTGCGTACGTGTGTACGCGTGCATACGCGCATCATTATAGATGTTTCCCCCCCACAAATGTGGTGGTTTCTGGATAGCCTGTTAAAAGCTTACAGTCAACTGTGTTGTTGAGGCCTAGTTAGAGGATATTTAGTATATGGTTCACTGGTCATATTGACAGTAACTGCTGGGTTTAAGATAGCAACAGACAACAGTTGATAAACTAGACTAATTGCATATGCAATCTCATTAATTTTAAAGCAGTGCATGGAAAAGTCATGGAGAACAACTCTTCTATTGAGTGTGGTTCTTTACACCTTATAGCACTGTGATGGAAAAACCCTTCTGTGATCCACTTTTGATATGATGTCATCTGCAAATCCAACCTGCATCCCTGGGGTGCCATGGGACAAATGACAAATCATGTTCATGGTACCTTTTGTTTTATAAATGGGTCCTGCGCTCAGTGGCAATCCTAGTAAATGAAGATTTCAAAGTAATTACCGTCTTTCTTTTAGTCTGCCTATCACTTGTATTGAGTGTCTGTCAAATTTAAATGAGCTGTGCGAAAACTAAGGTTTCTCTCATCTTAATGACCTGTTGTGCTGGATATGAGCCTGCACATAGCATGCAGCTGGTCCTCACCATTTTGTTTTGTAAGCATGCAGGAGACTGATCTGGACTGGGACCACTGCATGTGGGAAGGGGATGTTTAAACCTTCCCACCCAGCCACTCTCTCCCCACCCTCCATCCCCAGATTCACCCACGACCACTGCAGGGACTAAGAAGAGAGAGAGAAACCTTCATTGACGTTAATGGAGGTTTTTTCTTTTTTTAGTCCCTGTGGTGTGTGTGTGTGTGTGTGTGTGTGTGTTAGTCTTGATCCTGATTGGGGCCATGTGTGCTTACACTAAAGTAGACAAAATGGTGAGCATCAGTTATATGCTATGAAGCATGTGGTCTGTGTTCAATGGGGCTTACTCCATAGCAGGCATGGCTGGCCCATTAGGGCTACAGGGGCAGAGCCCTGGTTGTCTGTCCACTTGCTCTTCCCCAGGGCCGGCCCTACCATTACACAGGCTGATGCACTTGCATCAGGCTGTAGAATGGGAAGAGCAGCAATTTGCGGCACTCCCCCCTCCCCACCAGGAGGGCCTGCTGTAGCCTCCCCATCACCTCCAGCGCGTGTTCTGGGAGCATCCTGTTGGGTGCACTGACAGCTACCGCTGCTTTTTACCACGGGCACATATCATCACCCACCCACCATGCTTGCTGTTGCCAACCTGGCCACTCCCGCCTTCTGCCCCAGCTGCAGGGCTCCTGTGAGAGGTTGGTTGATGACCTCTCATGAGAGCCCTGCGACTGGGGCAAAAAGCGGGAGAGGCCAACTGGGCTGGCTGGCCAAGCAAGTGAGGGTGTGGCTGGCCGGCCAGCCAAGTGGTTAGGCTGGCCAGCTGAGCGAGAGTGGCCAGGCGGCGGCAGCAGCGAGGCTGGTGGCTCCAATGTATCCACTCCAGATTTCAATCCCAACTTTTAAGGAGCTATCCATGGTGCTGAACCCTTCCCCCAAAATAGGTTTGGCACCATGGATAGCTCCTTAAAAGTTCAGAGTAAAATCTGGAGCGGATACACAACCCCGTTGACATTGGAGCGCCAGCCTCCACTGGCGACACTGCTGCCCTTCTTGATACAGCAAGGTACGTTGGTCTGGGCCTGCTCTTCCCCCCACCGACTTCCATTGACCCTGGCTTCAAAATTAAATTGATTTGCCTGCACATTGAGCACAGCGTGGCTCAAGCTGCTGCTGCTGCTCTCTCTTAATCTCGGCTGTTATGTGTGATCTGATTGCTGAATCACACATGTGGAGAGGAGGAGGAGAAGAGCTTCTTCTGGGCATGCTCCAGTCTCCTCCTTTGCTCAGGCGAAGCCACACCCACACTCACAGCATTCTTCCATCCCCTTCTGAAATGGCATCACTAGATGTCTGAAAACAGCCATCTAGTGAAAATGCAGAGCAGGAGGAGTGGGGAGGCGAAGATTGCTTCTGCTGCTCCTCCCACTCTGCATTGGATGAGCATGAACCTCCACATTCAGAGGCTCCTGCTCATCTTGACTGGATTGCGCCCTCAGTAATGTATGTGCAGGGTTTGCATACTTTGAAATGTGCTAAGTGCTAGGGTTTATTTATTATGTCCTCTTGTATGGGTGACCTGGTATGGTTAAGCTGCATGATTTTCGATGCTGATTTTATGGGGATATTATTATTATTATTATTATTATTATTATTATTATTGGTGGTGGTGGTAGTAGTAGTAGTAGTAGTAGTAGTAGTATTAAGCTGGCTGACGTGAACTGGACTCTGTGTCTCTGTGTGTGGCCTGCTATGGACACCACCACCAGCTCATGTCACCAGTATCAAATTCCAGACCTTTTTAAAAAGAGGTATTTATTTGCTTTCATTCTTTTCCTGCTTCTGCTATTTTGAGAATCTGTTCTGGTCATTGGAAATTAAAACAAGTAGTTGTTTTGGGCTTGCAGTTCTTGTACATTTTTTCCTGGATTTAAAAAAACTGGGTAACTTGTATTAATAATCCATAAAATCAACTTTTTTGATGTGGTATGTAATTGAGTGACTGTATTCTGTGGTTTGGGTAAGCTGCAGTAATTTTTTTCGGCTGCTTTAACAAAAAAAATGCAGGGTGAGCAGCTTGTGAACAATTGCCCAATTTTCCACACATGCCTCAAACCACAAAAGGCTAACATGACCAAGTGAACCCCCACCCCTTTGAAAAGAAAGAAAGAAAGAAAGAAAGAGGGTGCCATGATTAAAGGTTCCTCAATCTCAAAGGAATGATTAAGCATATGCTTAAATTTCTCACATTGACTAACGGTGCAGTCCAATGAGGCTGCCCTTAATGCTCTGAACTCAGAGGATTACGGGCATCGTATTGAGGGTGGGAGGAACACAGAAGATAGGATTGCCACCACGCTACCCTTGCCCTCAGAATCAGAAACACTTACATGGCCAATTTCGGCTGTCTAAATGTTTTACACCTCCTCCCAAGGAGGAGAGGCTGAGGCATCGCCTGGATTCTGTGGAAGCTGGTGGTGCCTGGTTGCTATCCTCCCTACTACTGTGAATGCCCCTGCCACAGGGAACTGAACGGTGGTCTTCCATCTTTGGTTCCCTGCCAGCACGGAAAGAACCGTGCCAACTACAAGGTGGGGTGGGTGCTCCATGGGTGGACTGCAGTCTGCAACCTCAGAAGGGATTTCTGAGGTCACAGCAGCTACTATGCCTTACCTATGGCTCCCCCAGGCAAGGTCAGAGGGCCATAGGATTGTGCCCTAAAACAGGTATTGTAAGGGTGTGTGTGGATTTAAAAATGAAATAAAAATCAAGCCTCTAGAAGTACCCACAATATTCATCTTTGAATTGCACAAGAGAAGTGGTAACACAGGGCATCACATAAAAATCAAGCCTCTAGAAGTACCCACAATATTCATCTTTGAATTGCACAAGAGAAGTGGTAACACAGGGCATCACATTAGTTACATCTGATGGCAACTAGAACAGATATATAATCTCTGCAGAAGCAATACACATTGGTGATGGCTTCAAAACCAACATCAATATGTATAAGTCGGTGTCTCAGGAAGCTTTTATTTTTCCATGACTGCACAGTTCAGATATGCCAGATTTATGTGTGATTCAAGTTGAATTTATTGTTTTGGCTGGTTGTCTTGGCCAGCATTGCAAACCTTACCACCTCTTTTCCTTCTCTGGTGTTGCCTCTTTGGAAAAAGAAGTTTCCTCCCTATGTAATCTGCTAAAAGTACAGAGTTATTCTTCTTTTGGACAATGGTGGTGTGCCACTGAAGTAATTCATTAAATGCTTCATTTTTGTAGTTTGTATTAGTCAAAAATCCATCTAGTATCTTGAATGATTGATGATAAGATGACTAGTTGGAAAGGAACCCATGAAGTTGACTATGTTTAGATACCAAAAGTCCTAAATCTCTTTGTTTTCGCAAGTGTCTTCCCTTTCTAAACAATGGATTTAACTTGTTTGATGACAGCCTTTTTTTTTTTGTACTTCTTTATGCTCTCATTAAATGCTTGAAGAATATGCTTAAAGGGTCAATTTATCCTGAAATGTAGCAATAGTATGGCATCATTTAATCAATTGCTGTTGTCTCGTCCTCATAATGTAAAAAGAAGAGATGACGAAGTGTTATTATGAAATTTCAGATTGTTCCATTTTCACTATGTGACTTCTTTAGGTATCTGAATGTAGTTGGCCAGTTAGACAAGCACCAAGTCTCCACAACCTCTATGCTGTATGCAAGAACATGCACAACTGGTTGCAGCAGAACCCCAAAAATGTTTGCGTCATCCACTGTATGGTAAGTCAGGCAGTAAGTAACCCACTTTTGTGAAACATCTGATCAAAACCGGCTTGTTTATTGAAGAATAAAAATGCATTTTAACCCACACACACACACACAATTCTTGATGTAAATTAATATTGTTTAATGAGAAAATGTGTCAGTTGTTGAAAATCTGCTAATATGGAATATGAACAACAAAAATAAGAACCCAAATTTAAATTGAGGTGTATCATTTAATCTGTATTGGCATGCAAAAGATAACCTTGATAGATATTGCAAAATGTTAAGATACTAGTGTCCCCAACTCAATAATAGTCTCAATGTTTATTCCAAATGCTCTAGTGGGCTCTCTCAGCTATAGATGTTTATAGATGGTGACAAAAATTTGGGAGAAGGAAAATACATTTGCTACAGAAGTGTAGCTGGACTTGGCAGTCTTACTCCTAAGGCCTTCTTTTATCTGATCTATGTCTAACCCCAATTAGGGTTGTCACCAGACAAAAGAAATCTAAGGTTGCAAACCTATCGGGGTGCCTGTAAGCTTCGAACTTGGAGGCTTATGGTCATCCAGTGCAGAGTGGGAAGAGGGGTGGAGGTGATCTTCGCCTCCCCACTCCTCCTGCTCTGTATTTTTGCTAGATGGGCTTTTTCGCCCATCTAGCTGGAGCATCTCAGAGGGCATGTGAAGGAGACTGGAGCAGCTTCAGGTTACCTCATATCCTGGCCTCCTCAGTCTCTTTCCCTGCCTGCCTGCCCCCCAAAATGCCCCATTTTACCCCTCTCCAAGGTTGCTTTCCCAACCTTGGAGAGCAGCTGGTGTGGTTCTTTCCACACTGGCTGCGAAGGGGTAGGGGAGGGGGAACGGAGCTCCGATTCCTAGCTCTGAGGTCAGAGTGCAGTCTCCAACCTTGTATCTGGGAATATGAAAAATCCTATGGCCTAGGGGCCATAGGATCACTCCCTTAGTTGAATAATTGCATGAGTTTTGATTGACTGAATAACTCCAAAAAATTGTGTATAAATATTTATTAGTTGATTCTTTTTATATCTCACCTTTCTGCCCAAAAAATGGCACTCAATGGGGCTTCAATTGTTTTTGAAGAAAATTGCATTATTTTTAGATCAGGGGAAATAACATTCCTATATTGGCTCCTGCAGTCTATAGCTTTTGTAACTACACCTGTATCACAAATCAAGTTGCTCTAATGAAATTAGAAGGCTACATTTTATTAGTTAATGTAATACAGAAGAACAGAAGAATAATCTTAACTGGAATTGGGAGGGTGAAGTGATGGATTGTTTGCTGGCTCATGCCAACCAGCACAGTTAGTAATGGGGGACGCATTCTTTTTTTTTTGCTCTGTTTTAATTCCCCCCACCCTCCTGTTGGTTCCAACTGGAGGGAAAATACCAGATTGGCATAGGCAATGGGCCTGAACATAGGGCCTCACAGGAGAATAGATGGGCTTTAGATCCATGGATCCAGGGCCAATTCCATCCTGCCTTGCTCAGCCCCAGAATTCAGGAAGACCACCAGTGGTAGATTTATGCCTATGGAGCTTTCTGTAGGCATAACTGGAGCCCCTGGGGCAGAGATCCTGCTGGTGGAGGGGCATTTCCACCCCATCAGTGGCACCCCCCCTTGGGCATGTGCTCAAGGGGCTTAGAATCACACTCTTAAGGGGCAGTCCTATGCAGGGGCATGCTGGGAATTGTAGGCCTTTAAAAAAATATAAACTTGCACAGGATTGTGCCCTTAATGACTAAAAGTTGTAGTCTTAGTAATATGCTTTATGTTGTACTGCTGTCCCAACAACAAAGCCAAGTAGGGCAAGAAGAAGGAAGATCAAATGCAGCCTGTCAGTGAGATATTGCTCAGCACATCTCTTAAGTACATCTAAGCCAAACTGAAGGCTGCTTAATATGTTACAGAATCCATGTGGAGATTTCAGAAAAGAAACGTTCCCTTGTTCAGTGCTACATGCAGGTTCTATAGTGTTGATAAGCTTCTTACCACACCACATCCACCTCCTCCATTGCATGGAAAGGCTCCACATCAGATGTGGAGATGCAATGCTGGTGTTGAAACTCTTCCATACAATCAGGCTGGAATATGCAGGAAGAGGCTTACAAACGTTAGTCTCCACATGGAGTGCTGCTACATAGAAACACTATTTAATGGTTTTTGCATTGAATGGCCTTATAAACTGCATGAGTAAGTTGGCTCTATACAGTGCTTTGGGGCATTCTTGGTCTCTGCAATCAACTGTTGTGCGAATTTAATATTAAACTTTTAATTCTTTGTGTAGAAGGAGAGTCTGTAAAACACACGGTCCATTTAAAGGACCTACCGTATATGAAAATGAATAACTTTCCATGGAAACTCCTCATGTCTGACTTTATCCATCCATATTTATCTTAGCCAAACATTTATTGCTGATTAATCAATCTGTCTCACCCTGTGCATGTTTACTCTGAAGGAATCTTCTATGGAGCTTCTACATTTAGCTCAAAAGCTTCTATGTTGAGGGGATCTTGTTCAAATGGTCTTGTGCGCATTCGGTGAGAAAAGGTTAATTAAAGGGCAAGAATTTCCTGACAGATGCTCTTGAATTTTATTTGACAGGATGGTCGTGTAGCGTCAGCAGTCCTGGTCAGTGCAATGTTCTGTTTCTGTCATCTCTTCTCTAATCCAGCTCCTGCCATTCAGTTGCTAAATTCAAAGAGACCTGGAATAGTACTTTGGCCATCCCACAGAAGGTATGGCACCCTGGTTTTCTGACTGACCAAATGTCTAATAATGCGCAATGTGATTTCATCTTGTGGTACCCACTTCCTTATTTCCTGGAGCCCAGTTTTAGACCATTACATCCTTCCCCAACATTTACAGCTATGGAACAAGAGGACCAACTAAAGGCAGTATGGGATAATGAATTTGAAGAGGTGACCTCGAAGGTGGGATGGAACAATATATGGGATGGACGGATTGTGAAGGTGATGTCAACTAGGATAAAGGAGAATTTTTATAAACTAATTTGGAGATGGTATTTAACTCCAGTAAGATTAAATAGAATAGATAATAAATGTTCTGCATTTTGTTGGAGAGGATGTCAGGGAAAAGGGACATATGCTCATATGTGGTGGAGTTGTAAAAATGTACTGGTTTTTTGGCGAGAGGTTTTTACAGAAATATCAAAAATTATTGGTATTAATTTGGAGGTCTGTCCAAAACTAGCATTGTTATCAATAACGGAGAAACTTATTTGCGACCAAAGTACAAAGGAATTAATTGTAAACTTGTTAACTGCGGCCAGGCTAATGATAGCGAGGAAATGGAAAGTACAACATGTTTTCCTAATAACTGACTGGTATAAGGAAGTTTGGGATATAGCCCTAAACGATAAACTAACTTGTAGTATCAAATGCAAAAAAGGATTGCTAAAGAAGAATAATTTTATGGATATATGGAATCAATTACTAGATTATGTATTAGTAAAGGGGAAGGGGAGCATGCCTTGTCAGGATATGTTATATTTTTGGAATTTGGAATTCATTTGATTAAGGGGATGGAAGTATATTGATTGGTCCCTTGGAGGGTGGGGGGGGTGCACATTATGATTTATTGTATGTTGTTTCTGTTATATTTTTGTGTTATTCTTGTATTTTGTTATATTTTGTTTTGAAAAGTAAATATTTTTTTTTAAACCATTTACAGCTATGTAGCTGTATTGAAATAAACAGGGATAAATTTTATCAAGTTACTGAAATGCATAACTGGTTGAAGGCAGTTTGGCAACAGTTCCACAAAGAACTTCCAATGGCCCCTCACCTGGGGCCGGGGAGAAGGCTTGCGCGTGGGGGAGGAGAGAGGAGGCAGGCAGCTGGTCAGGTGGGTCACTGGTAGGCTTGTCTCTCCCTGTGGCGGGAAGTGCGGGTTGAGGCAGGAACAATTAGGGTTATGGTGATCATCCAGTGGCACCTTTCAAGGTGACTGACGTTTACCCAAGGCTGCCCTCGCCAATGCCATGAGGCTTGGCACAAGGGAGATTGGGACGGCTTTGGGGTTTTACCTTTCTCACCTACTTTGGGAGCCTGGAGGCGCCAAAGTAAGGTGACGATGGTAAGGCCCTCCAGCTCCACATGGAGGGCAACTGGGCGGTGGCGGGCCATCCCGCCTCCGGTTCAGTTAGGATGCATTCGCCAAATATTGGTCTTTTTTCCCGGCCAAGGGCCGGGCTAGGTTAGAACCGCACTTCACCCTTCACAGATCTTCAATTCAATAAATGTGGCCCTGATTTGAAACCATATACCCTGTGTCTGCCTCTTCTTTATCTCGCCTTTACACGCGCAAAGAACTTCCAATGGCCCCTCACCTGGGGCCGGGGAGAAGGCTTGCGCGTGGGGGAGGAGAGAGGAGGCAGGCAGCTGGTCAGGTGGGTCACTGGTAACGAGCCAATGGCTCAAAAGGGCGGGGACACAGGTAAGAGCTTATTTAAAGCTCCTGGGTTCCCGCCCTCTGTCTCTTGCTCCTGTTTTCCAGCTCCCTCCACTCCCGCCCTCTGAGCAGTGTAGGCTCCTCTGGCCGCCCGTTTCCTGGGGGCCGAGTAGGAATTTTGGCTCATTGTCTCAATTGGCCAGGGCAATGGGCATGTTTCGCCTACTCTACACTGTGAAGCAGGGTATGGGACTTTTTGAATTCGATTTCGATCCCGCCAGGGGGATCTTAGCTAAATTGGTCGCATTGGCGGGAAGTGCGGGTTTAGGCAGGAACAATTAGGGTTATGGTGATCATCCAGTGGCACCTTTCAAGGTGACTGACGTTTACCCAAGGCTGCCCTCGCCAATGCCATGAGGCTTGGCACAAGGGAGATTGGGACAGCTTTGGGGTTTTACCTTTCTCACCTACTTTGGGAGCCTGGAGGCGCCAAAGTAAGGTGACGATGGTAAGGCCCTCCAGCTCCACATGGAGGGCAACTGGGCGGTGGCGGGCCATCCCGCCTCCGGTTCAGTTAGGATGCATTCACCAAATATTGGTCTTTTTTCCCGGCCAAGGGCCAGGCTAGGTTAGAACCGCACTTCACCCTTCACAGATCTTCAATTCAATAAATGTGGCCCTGATTTGAAACCATATACCCTGTGTCTGCCTCTTCTTTATCTCGCCTTTACACGCGCAAATGCTTTCAACTAGAGGTTCAGCAATCCTACTTTAATAAGTGCTTTAGGCTCTTCAGTTCCTAAGACTACATTCCAGCACACATGCTCTCCTGGGTTAGAGAGCAATCCTATGCATGTTTAGACAGAAAGAAGTCCTATAACTTCGAGCATTCCCCAACCAACCATGCTGGCTGGGGAATGCTGGGAGTTATAGGACTTTTTTCTGTCTAAACATGCATAGGATTGCGCCTTTAGTTCCATTAAAATGAGACTGTTCCAGAATAAGTGGGAATAAGAATTCCCCAAGAATCTCAAGACTTGGATTTTAAGACAGTAACACCATGCCTTTTCAGAAGCACAAAAGCTGCAAGGCTTCAAACTATCATGTCTAATTTCTGACTACGTTATATATGATATGTTGCTACAACACTATATTGGGTAGTAGTCCTGTTGTCATGGAGCAGGAGCCACATGATTCTGAAGCTTTTAAATGGAACTGAATCAAGCCTAGAAAGATGTCTAAGCTTATGCTCATTTTCTCTCTTGGGCGACTAAGGACTCTTCATTGGATTCACGCCCCTGAGATTGTCTACTTCTGCTAAACTGACATTAAAAAATTAGAAGCACAGAATTCCTGTTCCACAATAGCAGGATTTGTGCTCTTGAAAAAATTGGGTTGTGAAAAATTGAGCAAGCCTTAAATCTGGTTTTTTTTTAGAGCTAAAGGATAAAAAGCAGTAATATTGAATGGATTCCTCTGAATTATTATTTTCCATTGCAGGTATGTAGGATACATTTGTGATCTAATAGCAGACAAGCCTGTTCAACCTCACTGCAAGCCTCTAACTATCAGATCAGTCCTCCTTAGCCCAGTACCCTGTTTCAACAAACAGAGAAATGGTTGCCGGCCTTTCTGTGACATCCTTATTGGAGAAACTAGAATCTTCACAACCTCACAAGAATATGAAAAAATGAAGTGAGTCCCACTGCATTTACTCAGAATATTATGTGAACAAAAGCCCTATTCAGGTGTTTGGTACCATTGGGTACTGAGTGCAGAGAGGGGCTACCCAGAAGATGTGAGCTAGCCGTGCCCACTTGACACCCATGCCACTCTGGCTGATGCATGATTGACGTGGGTCTGAAGGTGGTCTGTTATTTATTTATTTATTTATTTATTATATTTATACCCCACCTTTTTTCCTTCAAGGAACCCAAGGCGGCTTACATAATCCTCCTCCTCCTCTCCATTTTATCCTCAAAACAACCCTGTGAGGTAGGTTAGGCTGAGAGTCAGTGACTGGCCCAAAGTCACTCAGTGAGTTTCATGGCTGAGCGGGGACTAGAACCTGGATCTCCTGAGTCACACTCTTACCACTATGCCATACTGGCTCTACATGCATACGGCTCTCTCTGAAAGGATAGGAACCCTGACTGACTATGGCTCCCTCATGGAGGGAGACCTACATGCATACATTCATATGTACCAAGGCCCCCTTTGGACTGATGCTGAACATGTGTCAGCATCTAGGAATGGGACTAGTCTGCAGGTTCTGGAATTGCCCTTTCATGGATACATGCCTGAATAGGGCTAACATTTTGCTTTGCAAGTTTTGATTTTGATTATAGGCTGGTTCAAATGTGATGAATTTTCTACCAATCGTACTTCTGAGTATGAAGTCATGTCCAGATTTAATGGCTGGGTTCAGACAACACGATGACCCACATTCAGGTGTTGAGTGTGGGTTGTCGTTGAATTGTGGGTTGTTGTTAAAACATAGGTTATCGTGTTGTCTGAATCCAGCTGCACTAACAAAGCATGGTTTGTTAACCACAAACAACCCATGAAGAGAACCCATGATTTGTTGTTGGGTTGTGAACTATTGGTTGTTTGTTGCTGGGTTCAGACAACATAACCATGTTTCAAAAACAACCTACAGTTCAATGACAACCTACACTCCACCCTCGAGTGTGGGTTATCATGTTGTCTGAGCCCTGTCAATGTGTAGCACATTGCATGTGTAATTATCATACATGTAGATGCAGTGAAATAGGTGTGTCTTGCACATGAATACTCATGGCTTGCATAGAATTGGTCATGTGTATTACCTGGAAAATGCATCAACCTGTCAAATAGTTTTGAGAATTAAGCAAGACAATACCATTTAGGATGCCAAGTTAAATGAGAATGGCATTTGTGCTCTAATCCAAGCCTGAAGCTTTGTGGATTGCAACAACTAACTAAATTATATTAAATGCCAATTGTTTGTGCTGGCTTATAAAGTCAGGAATTTTTTTTTAGTAACTAGAATATTTTTCTGTTTTGTTCAATGTGAATTGTGTTTTGAGATTTCTCTTGAATATTACATGAGGCATGTTATTTTACTTCCTTTAGGGAATTCCGTATTCAAGAAGGAAAAGTTGTAATTCCATTAGGAGTAACTGTCCATGGCGATGTAGTTGTTTCCATCTACCATATGCGATCAACCATTGGGGGACGGCTTCAAGCTAAAGTATGACTTAGTGTATCTTTTGAAATGCAAAACTAAACATGCAAGATGGATAGCTGACCCAAAATACTTTTAGACTGTGACATAACAATAAGATGTAAAAATCTTAGCCAGAAGGAGAATCCCTTTCTGCTGTGGAATACATGTCTTCTTCCCACAAACTTAAAAACCTAGAAGATATGGGGCAGTATCCAATATGGCTGTTGTGATCCCACTGTTTCCGTTGTGTCAGTGGGACCCACTGCTAGCACAACAGGAAGCTAGCACTTCCTAAAGCAACCCCGGAAATGAGCAGAAACACTCATTTCTGGAATGGGAAGGCTCAGTGGAGCTCCCTTCTGCAAGCTCTACTGACCTGCCCTGTTCTGGAAACTAGCAGTTCTGCTCATTTCAGTTTGCTTCAGGATCTGCTAATTTCCCATTGCACTAGCGGTGGGTCCCGCTAGCATGCAGGCAGTGGTAGATACTAGTCATGGAAGTATAATTAGAGAGGCAGTGATGGTACTTTTTGAAAGCTGCTTGGTAGTGGAGCATCTCTACTTTTGGTTATCTTGGAGTAAAGGTTGTCTGCTTGCCTAATAATACTGCTGAAGGCATATCTTCTCAAAGCTAGCTTGATGCCACTTTAGACTGCAGCTCAGTTTAGACATTTAGGCTGGCCTTTCTATGACATTCTTATTGGAGAAACTAGAATCTTCACAAAGTAATATCCTTTGCATAGTGGTGGGCAACTAAGGAGCAGGTGCAAATGACAACACACAAATGAATATGAATGATTATACACAAAGATCATGTGGAATGGAGTTAGAATTAATTTTAGTGCTGGTAAGGGGAGGGATACTGTTAGGTTTTGCATGGTGGGCAGAACGAGATTGTCACCTGACATGCACCTCACAACCCCGGTTCTCACAGATACTAGTTCTGTTTTGTGTACTTCTATAGCATTTACATCATAGGCAACATTTTTTGTTTGCATCTGAATCCTACTTGGTCATAAGCAAATTAGAAGGGAGTACCATGTTTTATGACCCCTTTAGATATTTTACAATTATTGTATTCTATGTAATCATGGTAAATAATATGTAAAAACTGGACACAATGAATTACTGGGTTCCTGTTCTTTCCCCCCTTTACTCCAGAAATGTTTCACTGTGACAATCACTGAAGCCATGGGATTGTAGCATCCATTTTTAAAAAACACTGATCCAAAGTGGAATGTCTTAATTTTAATGCAATATTTTCAAAAGTTGTTATAATGGATCATCTTGAATGGGCAAAATAACAAAGATGAGAGCAAATTAGGATAGATGTGCTGGTCTAACTGGGGGGGGGGAGTAAATTGCACGCTACCTTGCTTTTGTAAATCAAATCATATCCAAAATAAAAAAGAACGCCCTTGTCCTTGGATACTCACAAAGAAAAGAGGGGCAAAAAAATATGCTCACGCAGGGCGATGGGCTGAATCAAAGGGCTGCTTCCATAAGTGGAAGAAGGCATGTCTGCAACACAAGGGGGTTTCTGCAGTTTCACTGATTGTCTCCTTCAGCTGTAGCCTCCTCTGCTGCATCTCATGCCATTCCAGAGAGTCCCACAAACAACCCTCCAGGTCAGGGTTTTTGGGATGTGCAGGGGCCTGCACTGAGAAAGAAGGGGGGGGGATCCCTGTTCTGTGCAGCTGCCTGGATCCAACTCATTGTGCTTTTAATGTTCCTGGAAACATTCCCATCGTGTCAGAGACGTAGTTTTGTGTATCCCTTGCCAAATGTTTTTTTGCAGGGTAGTGCCCCAGCACTTAGAACTGGTGTCTTTACCAGTAGCAAATTTAAAAGAAAATGCTCACAAATGCTCAGTGAAACACAAGAAAAATAATTCTAGGGTGGCTTCTGTTGTTGTTTTAGTTCTTGTGTTTGTATGCCTTTTTATTGTTTCTTACTACTATGTTAGCAACCTTGGGAACTGAAATTTGTGTTGAAGGTGTAGGACATAAATAATGAATTGGATTTAGTCATGCTTAGAGTTGATCTATTGAAATCTATGGGATGTACGTTAGTCATGACTAGCTTAAGTCCCATTGTGTTCCATTGGTCCACTGTAACTATGACGAAGTCTGGATCCAGCCCTATATAAATAAATACGGTAAGTTCTAAAATTGCTTTCTTTCTTTGATATTTCTATTTGCAGTTCAGAATTATTTAAGGGTTGTCTTTAGTGCCTATAGTAATAACTTATGGTAAGGTAGAATTGACTGGCTAGTTCTTGCATGCTATACATCTGCAATTAGTTGTGGTTCTCTTTAATTTTAAAACTGTGTGTTTAACATTTTCTTTTAGATGACAAATACACAAATATTCCAGATTCAGTTTCACACTGGATTCATAGCCCTCGGAACAACGGTGTTAAAATTTACTAAGTAAGTATTCCAGAACCAGAGGTGATATAGTATACTGAGTGGTGGAGTAGTTAGCTGCATATAAATTGATATGACAGCATCACCCATAAATACTGATACATAAGAAAGAGCCACTTATAGGCCTGGTTTGCACATAACACTAACCCACGGTATGGGTTGTTGAATTCTGGGTTGTGGTGATGTGTGAACATGGCTGCGCTAACAAACCATGGTTTGTTAACCACAAACAACCCAGTAAGAGAACCCCTGGTTTGTTGTTGGGTTTTGAACTATGGGTTGTATAAACCATGGGCTGCCATTACATGCAAACTCAGAACTGTGGGTTGTTCATGGGTTGTTTCACCAGGCTATAGAAGTGGTGGGCAAGTATAGTAAAAAAAAACCACAAAAAAACCCAGCTGCTCTACATGCCAGTACCACAACACCACAAAGGCATTTGGGATACAGGGAGGGAGTGGGCAAAGGAGGAAGGAAATAAGCAACACCACAGTTTGTTCGATTGTCAGATAAACCCTGGGAAGGGCAACAAACCATGGGATAAATAAACCATAGGTTAGTGTTATGTGTGAACCAAACCACTGTAATAGATGTTTTAGGACTGAATGGAGACTATGACTTCCAGTTTATCAAAATATATTTTCATTGCAAGGATAATGAATGAATGCTTTAAACCCTTTTTCGCTAAGGTTGTGGGCCAGGTGTCCTCCAAGTATTCTATATTATCATTGTGCTATTAAAAGCAACATAGTAGATCTTGCTTCAACCCATGACTTCAGCTACAGTTGTGTGTTTTTTGAAGGCCTACAAGGCACAGAAACAATTGCCACAGAGAAGTCTGTCTGCTTTACTGGTTGTCATAGAATTCACAGAACCCCACCACCTAATAATGCTACAAGATTATGCTCCTTACTGAATGAATATTCTAAAATAAAATAGAAAATTATTGCCTTCTATGCAATGTACTTTTGCAGCTGAATACGCAACAGGATGTGTTTTGAAATTACAGCTGAAGATAGACTTCATAGGGGTGGATTATTGCCTCTTTTTCTCCCCCAGTACTTAATTGTTGGAGTATCTACACCATGAAGGCCCCTTGGGCCTTACAATTAAGTTTATGGCTCTGCTCCAAGGTTGGACCATCCAGATGAGTCATGTAGATCATCTTGCACATGGAAGATGCAAGGAGCATGACTAAGCAAGGTGCACCACTCCGGGTGCCTGAAAAGTGAATATATTAGATGATTCAAGTAAGTGAGCCAAGCAACAGGCTGCACTGGCTAATGAATATTGACCTGATTGATGCAGGTGCCTGTGACCCAGCCCCTGCACATGGAGAAGCTTGGGGTGGGTGTAGCAGATTCCTGCCCTGACGATTGCTAAGCCAACCAGAGAACCCTGACCCAATCCTTGCAGCACTACCAATGTGACCTTGTTTCTTCGCACTGAAGAAACCAGGCACTGCCAAGGAGGGTTAATAGGCTAGTGATGGTAGCAGCAGCAGCAGCAGCAGCAGCAGCAGCAGCAGCAGCAGCAGCAGCAGCAGCGGGGCTGCTGATTTTTGAGCTAGAACTGGGATGGCTGTAGCCACTCTCAGAATGTAATCTGCCTCACCTAGCGCCAGGCCTCTGTGCTTGGTGGGGCTGATTCACAGACTTCTGTGCAGTAGCAGAAAACAGTCCTTTACTATAACTCTGTTCATGGAGTCCCCATATGTTTTGAGCTGCAATAGGGTTTCATCAGGAACAGCATTAAATTGGAGAATGAACCCTCCTTTTGCTTATTCCAAAGGAACAGTATACATCCTTTCCCTGTAGACAGCTATGGAATATTTCCTGAATCTACCCGTTTGAAATGTTTTCTGATATTACAAACCCAAACCACCCTTGATATATGTGACAAGAAAATTCTTCTGAAACTCCGAATACTTAGATTCTGAGCATGAAGCAAAATCATTAACTGAATGTCTCTCCAAGGGAAGTTTTATGGGATCTCCTGCCCACTAGAATACAGCACTCTATAATATGTAATGCAACGTCAATTACATTATTCCAGCTACATCAAGTCATTTTTCTGTTACTATCATATTCAGGCTCAATATTTTATTTTAACAGGTTGTCTTCAAACTGTTTTGTTTTATTTTAAGTTGAGGAACTTTTCTGTCAATATTTTAGACCTGAATTGGATGCCTGTGACTCACCTGAAAAATATCCCCAACTGTTTCATGTCCTACTGGAGATAGAAATCGATTCTACTGATAGGCAGACTGACCTAACTCCTCCATGGGAGAACTTCACAACAAAGGACATCAACCCAAGCATCCTTTTCTCATCCCACCAGGAACACCAGGACACCTTGGCCCTGGCAGGTAAGAGCTACATTGTTTTTCTGTAGGAGTTTCAGCTTTCATGAAAATACCAGTTTGACCATTTCCAATTTCACTCATCTTTGGTTTGTTTTGACTCTTCGTACATTATAGGTAGAGGTTCTGTAGATGCTCCACAAGATAACCTAAAGAATGCTGGACAGGGTGCATTCTTGTCATCTCTCAGCTGGCAAGGTACATAAGATTTCTGCTTGGGTAACAAACTCGCAGTTTCCTATCCACTCTCATCTTACTGTCTGTCTCCAGGGAGCTTGAGAATGCTGTGACACAGCAAATAGCCATTCCTGGACTCATTGAAAAGAACTGGCTAGCACCTGACCATGCATAGAACTCAAATGGGCTCATCACATTCTACAGAGCTTTGGGAATCTAACCAAGCTCTGATACTAGGCTCATTTCGTTCTCCATCCTTTCAGTTGAATGTAACAGTGTCCCTTTGGAAATCCCTTGAATGCCAGCACCATATGCTTTCCAGTTTTGTATTTCAGGTATTCCATTGTGTGTTGTGAATTTAACCAAAAGTACTTGGATTAAATGGTTACTTTTACTGATATTGTTTAGTTCCACATGTGGCATTTATATATCTTTCCCCTGCCATATCTAGCAATGGAGGATCTAGAGAACTACTAGCTAATTTAGAGCTGTTTTTGACCCCTTAGATCAAAAACTGGAGAGAAGCAGCTCTCACCCCAGCTCGGAGGACCGGGCAGCACTGGTACATGAAGAAAGTGAGCAATCGGATGATGAACTCTTGTCCCTCTCCAGTCAGCACAGTAGCACCAGCACTGACAAAATCCATGGGGCACCAAAGCACAGCAAGAAGCACCAAGAGCCACCAGGCCCACCCCCTGCAGAAGATGTAGACCTTTTAGGTTTGGATGGCAGTCTTATGAGCAAGAATGTTCCAGCAGCACCCACTGCACCACCCTCTAACTCAGACTTGCTGAGTGACCTCTTTGGGGTTGGTAATTCTGGAGGACCAAGCCAAGGTGGGCAGTCAGCTGTTGAGGATGTCTTTCAGATGGGTGGAACTGGGTCTGCACAATCCACCCCACGACGGTCTGCAGCTTCAGCATCCCCATCTTTGTCCCCAAGAGTAGGAGAAGGTAAAAATTCCTAACTATGGCACTTGATTTTAAAAACAACCACAACAAACCACTAACTAATTTATTTCTAAGCAATTGCTGCTAACTAGGATTCTCTCTAGGAGCCTGTGTCTCCATTAGGATCCTCTGGTAGGGCTTAAGGCTTGTTTGCACAATCAAGAGTCAGAGATTATTGTTCTGTGGTTATTAACTGGAAGTAACAGCCAGTGGCTTGGTTCTAAGAACTGTGAATGGAAGGAACCTTTCTGTCCTTCCTTGGAGCTCATACAAGGTGCCTCCATCTGATTTTGGGTGATTTCCTCCCTCCCCCCAGAAGCCTCCCACCTGCCCCATCCCACACTGTTCAGGAGGGTCCCTCGACCACCGGGAGAGGCTCTTTGGGGGCACAGGGGGAATGAGAGAACTGGAAAGTTCCCTTCCATGAATTTCCTTTTGTTTATGGTTCTTAGGATCCAAGCCATTGTTTATGGCAGTGGTGGGGATTCTCCAGCCCACAGACAGCATCCAGCCTGCCAAGGCCCTGTCTTGTGCCCTGCCCCTCAGGAAAGTGCAGAAGCCAGTTGGGCTGTTGACAGTTGGGCAGGAACAGAGTGATCTGCTTCAGCGGATGGATCTGCTCTCTTTGTGTACACCCATGCAAATGAATGAATGTATACGAATGGGTGTCAAATAATATGTATGAAGGGGTGCATGTATGTATGAGAGACAGGTCCTACCCACTTTTTATTTAATATTGATTTATTTATTGCCTTTCTATACGGCCTTTTTGCAACCAACCAACCAAGGCAGTTTACAAAAATTGAGAAAACAAAAAACATAAATGAAAACATAGTGAAACATTCAAAACAACCTTAAAAACCACAACAATTTAAAAAGCCAAATTTAAAAAATGTGTCTTGACTCCCTTCCTGAATACAGAGAGAATGGGGACCAGTCGTAACTCCAGAGAGAGAGAGAGAGTCCATTCCAGAGTTTGGGAGCAACAGAGTTTTTACGTTGGCCCCACCTACCGATGGCATGCAAACCCTGGAAGGAGGGAATGCGGCCCTCGGGCTGAAAAAGTTTCCCCACCTCTGCTTTATGGGAAAAGAAACCCTTGGTGATTGTCTTGAGTCATCCTGGTCACTTGGTATCTGTCAGGAGGTGTGAGTCCCACTAACCAGACACACAACAACCCTGCTACTATTTAACTGGTTCAGTTTTCGGCATGATCATGGATGCTGAGGGGACAGTATATGTTGTGACAGCCACTGCCATATGCAGAGCTCAGCACAGGTGAGCTTTCAGAGTGCGATCACAACTGCCTGTTTACTTCTGATTGGGACAGCCTGTGGCCTTGATCAGCACATGCTGGCAGGAGGAGTCTGTCTCTCTCCCCCCCTTCCTCCCACCTCAGCACGAGTTGAGTGTTGTTGTTTTTCTCACTCTAGTGGCAGCTGTGCATTGAGGGGGCCGTGTGAATCTTTTTCTCTATTTTCAAGCTAGGCGACAGGAACTATTAAGGAATGGTTGGTTATGTTAAATGTAGAACACTCTTATCTCTCACTTGTTGAACAGATATTGATATGCAGGCAAAGATCTGAAATGCAGTCCCTGCTCACCCATGCAGCCTTGGTTCCTGGACCCATAGTCACACAGACTTAAAAGTTTCTTTGTGAACATTTCAGGCTTGCTTCTGTCCCTTTGAAATTTCCCCTAATCATTGTCTCTTTTTCTTTCTACATGTGCTGAACCCTAATTCCCTCAGGCTTCTTTTCCCTTCCACACTTTTCCCTCCAGGTCCCTGCTTCTTATTCTTCTCCTATTCTGTCTCTCAGAAGTACTGTGCACATGCCAATTTTTCTGACAAAACACAACGTCCTTTCTCTCTTGATCCTGCGTAAATCTTTTCGTGCATCCAAATTGACCCTTATCGTGTTTCACAAAAAACCTGCTCTGTACTAGGGATTTGTGTACAAGCAAAACTCGAGCTCATCAAAGTTCTCCAAATTCCACCTTGAAGCTCGTTCCATTTCATGTCCATATCGGATTGTGTTATTTTTTCTCTCTTTTCACATGAAAATTCATGCGTATTTCCCCAAATGTATGCAGCCATTGTGCACCTCTTTGAATTGTACGCATTCTTTCCCCATTGATTAAAAATATTTATGTGCATTTCTCAAAAGTACACATTTTTTCATGCACATTTTTCAAAGATATGCTTGCTGTCGAACACATTTTTGGAGGTGGGGTGTCTGCAAAGCTCAGAAATGTTCAGACTTAGACCACCAATTCTGTTTGAGTCCGTGTTCGGACCGGGTGGTGTGCACCAGGTAAATCCTGATAAAAAACAAACAAATTTCTCATGCATCCCTATCTGTACAAGTATTGATGTCACACTCATCCTGAGCTGATGGAATCTCTGAACATGACACCATCACTGCTCAGGGGCGCCTTGCAGGTATAAAGCTGGCAACAGACCTTTTAGGCTTTCCCTCTCCATCAAAATTATTGTTCCCTAATCTTCTAGCCTCTTCACAGCTAGGCCTCTTCCCAACTAGAAGAAACTGAAATCTTCTAAATTCATTTTACAGTGAACACAGACTGAATGGAGAAGAAAATACGGAAATGCTATGGGGCTAAATGTGAACAAAATCCCTATAGGTATATAATGAGTGAAATATATGCACATAACCAAGGGGAAAAACATTCTGATCAAACAAGAAAGCTGCTAAACAAAACAAAAGCAATAAGAAAGAATCCTAATGCTAACCAAGGGTAGTTTTTCAAGTGTTAATAAAAGCTGGTAAAAGTTGCATAACCCTGGGTAATATATCCTTAAATGTTATTGCAAGGCATCTGGTTTATAGTGAAGCAGTATTACCTATGTTGATTTCTTGTTTGGTTGTCCAGGTGGGTGAGTCACAATTTAAACATCCTCCTATAAACTCCCAGTTCAAGCATGCTTGGAAGAAGTTTGTTATTCTATTTTCAGCCACTTCTGCATTTTCGTTCAGAGGCAAGATGAATGTAAAATGTAGCAATGTGAGCAAAATCTCTAAATTAATCTTTATCTTCCATAGCTTTTGACTTGAAAGCATACCTATAAACTGACCCTTAACCATATCCTATTTTTATGTATGTACAAAAAAGCTAGGAACAATACAGGATTGCTCTGAAGTAAAGGAATTCAACCCAGTAGTGGAATTGAGGGTAAAAATGGGATGCATGTTTTTAAAAACAAATGTGTTGTTCTTGCAGCAACTGCCTTTGACCCATTTGGGAGTAGTCCTAAGCAACCTGCCCCAGATCTCCTAGGCTCTTTTCTTGGTTCATCAAATGCCACTACTGATCCTTTTCTTCAAGCAGCAAGGAGTCCTTCACCTACAGTGCAAGGAGACCCTTTTAACATGGGTAGGAAAGATCTCAAATGTCTTGCCTTTTGGTTTTAAATTCTAAGAAAAGTTTAGTGGTGATAACCTTCTTTCCCTAGAGTTGCAGATTATTCATAAATAGAATAAAGCCAAGTAAAACATTTTCCAGTTTCTTAAATGCTTCTGTGGACTACAGGTGTTTGGCAGTAAGATGCAATTAGTACATCTTTGAAACAAACAGCAACAAGCCAGAGGCTCCTAATTGTTCACATGTCAAAGAATACAAAATCGTCTGGTATCAGGAGGTTTCCTAGGAAGACTGTGCTCCTTTCCATAAAATGTGAATAAGACTGCAATCCTGTACACCAAGGTGGGTAGCCTTGTTGGACTCCAACTCCCATCAGCCCTGGCCAGCATGGCCAATGGTCAGGGATGATGGGAGCTGTGGCCCTCCAGATGTTGCTGGGTTCCCTACTCCTGCTATACACACCTATGTAGGAGCAAACCTCATTGAACTCGGTAGTGCTTACCTCTGAGTAAACATGCATAGAACTGGGCTATGTGGCATCAAAAAGCTTTATCTTTTAGTTTTTATCTTACAAAAGAGGATTTAGACATGCTTGAGACCGTGATAGGAAAAATTATTCCACTACAGCTGTCTCTGAGGATTGTATGACAACTTCCTTCTCTTATAAAGTCTAATATCTAAGGTGCGCCTGAATTTTTCATCAGCTGCAGGCTTCATTTAGAATTATTTTCTGGCTAACAGGCTTCGGAAAATCACATGTACTAATGTCTAATAAGTTGACCAACCATGTAGTGAAAAATGCATACATTTGTTTATACACGATAAGCTCTTGTCCTCCCAAAAAAAACCCAGAACACCTAACTCTCCATTAAGTGATGTGATTGCATATATAAAAAACCCTCCCCTTCCATTAATTTGTTTTTAATTTTGGGAGGGGGAAAGTATGTTAATTGTTTTCTTGTTTTAGGTCCTACCAGTACACCAACTGTTTCCATTCAACCAGATGTTTCAGGTGATTGGGAATGGCCTAGCAAATCAGGTATGTCTGAAACCAGTTTCTAACTTGTTTAAGATTACAGTATCTATGTGAAGTGTGTTCATCTTAACTAGGAACCGTGACATTTCCCAAATCATTTCTGAATAGTCTACTTTATAGTATAATTAACTTATGTGGTGAGGTAATAACAGAAATAAGTACCTCTAAAGGCCATCTAAAAGAAACTGATGAAGCTTGTTATTATTATTTTAAATATAAGGCACACTCAATAAAATTACCAAGTAACTTGTACCTTGGGTGTAAACCAGCTGCAGATCTAAGGGTACAATCCCCAAGGGTGAGGAGCCCGAATTATGGAGTGCTCCAACCTTGGAGGCTCCATTCCATCAAAAGCCCTGCCAAGTTCTTGCCGGCTGGGTGGAAGGAACGGTTGAGGAATTTTTTTGCCTCTTTGTTGTCCCAAAAGGGAAAATCAGTTAGATGGGCATCAGAGCCTGTTGAACGTCCCCTCTGTGCTGGGGCTTGTGGTCAGAGGCTGGAAGGGATCCTTGGCTCCCCACCCAATAGTGTGCCTCCAACATGCTTATCCCTCCACCCTCTACAAGGCCGTAGTTCCTCTACAGAGTTCTAACCTCATAGAGAACCACCATGGAGACCTCCATGGTGGCTGGGAGGAACCAGGAGCCAACATCAGAAAAAAATCTTCCAAGGTCAGAGCTCTATCTACAGCCTTGAAGGGGAGGTATGACCTCTGGGATGCTGCCTAGGCACCATAGGATTGCACTGTAAATGTGTATTTGCATTTAATGTGCATGTTTTTAAAAATGCAAATAGCAACCAATAGGGTGTGTGTGTGTGTGTGTGTGTGTGTGATAACTATTGGGACTGCAACCAGTGGGGAGAGGGGAATACAACCCTTTTGTCCCTTGCTGTCATCCTGATGAAAATTCTGCCTCTGAAGTTGCTATTTGTATTGGAAGGAAAGCCCCCATTGGATTTCCTCCCAATACAAATATCAGCTTCAGAGGAGGGATTTTTGTTGGGACCACAGCGAGGGAAGAAAGGGTTAAATTCCTCCTTCCTTGCCTGCTGTGATCCTGATAATCATCGAACCCCAGCAGCTACTATTTTAAAAATGTTCACTTTAAGTGCAAATACACATTTGAAGTCACATGTAGTTCAGTCCTCAGAAGGAGATTATATGCAGAGAAAAACAAGCCTAAACTTTGAAAAAGAAATTTGATGTTGCAGAAGTTCTAATGAAATGTAACATTATCATACAGAGGGATTCATAACTATTTTTGTACGTGCCTAAATATGTCTAATGGTGTGTGTGCTACTAAACTGGCATACCACCCATGCATACTACATTGACTCAATTGTCAAAAGCCATTTCATAGAACATGAACAAAGTTAAATTCTTTAGTGTCTGTTCATTTGATGGCAAAATTTAATGAGGGAGCAGCTGAAGGGATTACTATCCCCAGTGTGCTTTGCCAAATGTTATTTGGGAGGCTGCTGCTGGAACATGTTCAGTTCAGTGCTCCTTCTTGAATGTATCTTCTGTGTGAGCTTTGTAGAATGGTTTATCTACATATTACAACCCTGTTACCAGTTTGTGTATGTTGAACTAACCAGGCCACACATACAGCAGGATTATGTTAATTTTAGCTATGATATCATTACATTATATTTTATCAGCCTACTCTTTTTAGCTTTCTCTTTTTTCTTCTTAGGTGGTCTAGGCATGGGGAGCAAATCAGCTGCTACCAGCCCTACAGGATCACTGCATAGCACTCCTACGCATCAAGCCAAACCACAAACACTGGATCCTTTTGCTGACTTGGGGGCTCTTGGAGCAAATCTAGCAGGTTGGGTTAAACATAATAATTGAGTGGAATGGGTAGCCAAAAAACACAGATAATCAGAAGTATATTTTACAGCGGGCAATGAAAGGAGACCATAGTGAATTGCCTGCTTCTCCAGAGTAAATAACCATTGCCAACCCATGAGTAGCAGGTGAGCAAATGCTGTTGGGACTGCATACACTGCCCATACAGCAGGGGTGGGCAACTTGTGGCCCTCCACCATCCCTGCCCTAGAATATTGTTGCTGCACTTAAGACGTTCAACTTGTCCACTAGGCCCATGAAGGTTAATTAATATAGATTTGTGGTTTGATTAGACTTCCAGTAAAAATGCATTAAAAATACATTTAATACATTGTCTTAAAAAATTACATTTGTTTCCACCCATAGCTACACTGAAAAAAAATCGTGGCATGGCATGGAATGGAAGAAGTATAGCTAGGCTTGCACATTCTCCAACACTGTTCCAAAGAAAAAACACACACATGATCATTGGTTCTGCTAAGACAAAACTTTTTGTGGTGAAATGGCTACAGTGTATCTCTTAATTAAATACTGTTTGTTTAATCAAATTCTGGTTAATTTAAATAAATGACTTCAATTGGGCTTTTGGAGTGAACCTGAGGTGACCGAAAGCAGGAAGGAGCAGGCTAAGAAGGGACTCGGAGAAAGGAAGGCTATAGGGTCCCTACCACCTGAACACTGGAAGCTTTGTCCAAGTCTATCATTTAATTTTTCTTTCTTTCAGTGGATATTTCCACACTGCTTCAAACTGTTCAGCAACTTTTCCCCCTTCAAAATGAAAGATGACATTTATAAGAAGCAAAACTTGGCAGTGTAGTGAAAATCCAGTGCTTCCCTGCCTAAGACAGAAATACATGCAGGCTTGCAAGCAGGGCCCAACAGTATAGCACTATTTTGGAGGCTTAATGTCACTTAATCCCTTGAAGGTACTCACTATCCCCCCCCCTTTTTTTAACAGTAGGACCTTCTCCCTCTGATACTTGTGAAACTTGCTTTTCCTTCTAAAAAGACAGACCACTAAACCACAGAATTGAGTTCTGTTTTCTTATTTTACCACTTACTGTCTGTCAGGGGAAGGTAACTTATGTGAAGTAATAGCCAGCAGGTTCGAAGTTTGTTCAAGAAGACACTAAAAGCACTTTTGAGCATCTCACTCATGTTCTTATCTGAGTACATGTGACTATTTTGTATGGGACAGAAAGCTAAAGAGAGCTCTTCTTAAATCAATTTGTCCAAGCTTGCCAATACAGGTGAGGTTTTATTTCTTTGCAATTCAAGCTATGATCTTATATCCATTAGGATTTACCATAGCAGGAGCTTTACCAGGGAAGATCATCTCCTTCTCTTTCATAGAATCATAGAAAAGTAGAGTTGGAAGGGGCCTACAAGGCCATCGAGTCCAACCCCCCGCTCAATGCAGGAATCCGGGTCAAAGCATCCCCGACAGATGGCTGTTCAGCCGCACCTTGAATGCCTCCAGAGTGGGAGAGCCCACACCACCTCCCTAGGTAGTTGGTTCCATTGTCTTATTGCTCTGACAGTCAGGAAATTTTTCCTGATGTTTAGGTGGAATCTGGATTCCTGTAACTTGAGCCCATTATTCCGTGTTCTACAAACTGGGATGATCGAGAAGAGATCCTGGCCCTCCTCTGTGTGACAACCCTTTAAGTACTGGAAGAGTGCTCTCATATCTCCCCTCAGTCTCCTCTTCTGAAGGCTAAATATGCCCAGTTCTTTCAGTCTCTCCTCATAGGGCCTTGTTTCCAGTCCCTTTATCATCCTTGTTGCCCTCCTCTGAACCCTCTCCAGTTTGTCTACGTCCTTCTTAAAGTGTGGTGCCCAGAACTGGACTTGAGTAAAGTACCAGCCAGTACTAGTACCAGCCAATCTGTGTTGGTTCATGATATCCAAGACAGAAGTTCTCACACACCCAGATTTTCAAGTGATGACTGAATTTATTATGTGAACAATGCAATGTGTGATCTTGTACAGTGCATCACCTAAACATGAGACACAGTTCTAGAAGCTACAAAGCTCATTATTGCCAACATTGCAACTTTAGCTTTTGATATAAAAAATTGCCAATTTTAATTTAAAAAAATTAAAATTGGTTTTAAATTTTTATGTTTTTATTGTTTATATTTTAAACTGTATTTTATTGTATTTTTTTTAATTGATTGTTGTACACCACCCAGAGAGCTTTGGCTATTGGGCAGTATAGAAAATGAATGAATAAATAAATTTTAAAAAATGCAATTGAGGAATATTAGATATAGGAAGATGAAAATTAATTAGTTAACTGAGAATAAAATGTAGCCAGCTGCTTTGTTTTGCAATACCTTTTCATGTCTGTGAATACTTTCCCGCTCTTCCCTGTTTGGTAAATAGATTTCCACCCTTCCTTTTCATTTGTTGGCCCCCAATTTCTACTATGCTAGTAACAGCTTGAGTTTACCCCCCTGCTGTTTACTACCTCATCTACTTAAATGTCACATTGATTCTGAAATTAGGTGTCCCGCTTCCCTCTGCTGGTTTTCTGCTGCTCTGCAGGATAAAAACAAAAAATGTGTCTGATGTCACGTAGCACAACTACTTGTGGCTATTTTCTTTCCTTTTTTAAATTCAGTAATATGGAAGGAGTTGCACAATTTTAAAGAAAAAATAGAACATACAGGATATAAAGACCTGAGTGAAATAATTTTAAAAGTAAAAACTAGACTTTTCTTTTTAAATAATCTAAATTTTGTACTGTATTTCCATGGTGGTTTGATGGAAGTAGGTAACTGTTCCGATACAGCCTATGAATCTCCTTTCCAATTGCTCATAGTAAACACATAATGTTTGGTGTTGATTATACTTCTAATACTGGTATACATTCAAATGGGGTTGTGCTTGCACTTTTTTGGTCATGCTTCAAAATTAGCCATGCTGTTTTATATACAACACATATATGGCACAAGGAAGCTTTTGAATTATGTATTTTTGTTAAGGAACAAAATGATAAACAGCATAGATATTGGTGTTGATTAGGTAAACCCAATTTTCTCTGAATCAGAAATTGCAACTTTCATGTGGAAACCCCATTACCCACATCCAACATTTGTGTGTGTGTGTGTGTGTGTGTGTGTGTGAACGCGCATGAACATACGCATGCATGCACAATTACATTTATATCCAACCTTTTTTCATCTTGCAAGAAACCCAAGGTGGCTCACATGGTCCTCCTCCTCTCCATTTTATCCTCACGACAACCCTGTGAGGTAGGTTAGGTTGAGAGTCAGTGAGTGGCTCAGTCACCCAGTGAGCTTTATGGCCAAGTGGAGACTAGAACATGGATCTCCCGAGTCCCAGTCCAACATTCTAACCACTACAGCACACTAGCTCTCTCTGTATATAATTGTGTTTGTTTTCTCTGAAAGTGCTGATAGCCTGTGGGAGAGGGAGGAGAAGACTGAACCCCCCCCCACTGCCAATTATCAGGGGGTTGATCATATGAGATCTGTGTATATGTAGACTGCTCCAGAGTACAATGATTTCCAATATTTACAGTCTTGGAGAACTTGGAGTTTAATCTAGCAAATGCCAAACATCCAGAAAATTTATGCTTATTTATTTATTTAATACATTTTTATACCGCTCTCTTGCTGCCGCTGCGCCACAGCACCAAACAGCTGATCCTTCGCCCAGCTGTTTGGCGGGCCCGCAGCTTGGCCTCGCTCCATAAGACGCACAGACATTTCCCCCTATTTTTTTGGGGGGGGGAGTGCGTCTTATGGAGCGAACAATACGGTAACTGCCAAGGGACAGAGCAGTAATCTCCCAGCACCACCTTCTGGAATCGGCTGCCCAAGTAGGATCGGAACCACTGGAGCGTAGATCTAGATAGTCCGTTTCATCCAAGACTGTCTGGATTTGACCAGCAACTACCCACTCAAGCACCTTGCCCAGGAATGGGATATTAGCTACCGGCCTGTAGTTATTAACATAATCCGGGTCCAGGTTAGACTTTTTGAGAAGTGGCCTAATCACCGCCTCTTTCAAAGAGGCCGCCACCACTCCCTCTCTCAAGGAGGCATTTACAACCTCCTGGACCCAGCTGGCTATCCCCTCCTTATTTGATGTAAGAAGCCATGACGGGCAAGGGTCAAGCACACAGGTGGTCAACCGGACTTGGCCAAGCACCTTGTCCGTGTCCTCGGGCCTCAATAACTGAAATTCATCCATTAAAACCGGACCAGATGATGCTCTGGACACCTCTACTAATGGAGCTGCACTAATTGTGGTGTCCAAATCATGATGAATTTGAGCGACTTTATCTTCAAAGTGCCATGCAAACTCGTCACAGCATGCAACTGAGGGTTCAACCATTTCTCTTGCTGTCCCAGAGTGTAAAAGGCCACGGACCACTCAGAAAATCACCGCTGGATGGCACTGAGAAGATGTAGTGGTGGAGGAAAAGAATTCTCTCTTTGCCACCCTCACCGCCACAGAGTAGGCTCGATAATGAGCTCTAACCTGCGTTCAGTCAAATTCAGCACGAGTTCTCCTCCACATGCATTGCAGAAATCTTCCCTCTTGCTTCATTGCCCTCAGCTCTGGTATGTACCAAGGAGCTGGCCGGGCTCTGCCCCGAGGGAGAGGGTGTTTGGGCGTGATTGTGTCAACCGCCCGGGTCATCTCTGCATTCCACAGAGCAACCTGGGCTTCAACAGGACCACCAGCCATACCAGCAGGAAAGTCCCCCAGAGCCCTCTGGAATCCGTCGGAATCCATTAACCTCCAGGGGTGGACCATTTGAATAGGCCCCCAACCCTTGCAGAGGGGAAAGGCTGCTGAAAGTCTAAACCTCAATAGGAAGTGATCATGGCCTTTCAGCATCCTATCTCTCAAATATCAGCGACCCACAAGCTCGCAGAGCATTTATGCTAGCTAGATTCAACATTCTTCCATCAGCGATCTTGCAGGGGAGGTATCAAGGAACACCATACCAGCAGAGACATTGTCCGTGTATGGCCGGGGAACCTGAATCACTGAGGCACATACTCCTTTACTGCAAATTCTATTCTAAAATAAGGGAAGACACAATTTTGCCTTTCCTAAGGAGGTTTTGTGGTATGCCTGACGATTGGCTGGTCACTTTCTGCCTAAACAACCAAAACCCAACTGTCACCTCTGTAGTAACAAACTTCTTCTTAACTGCTATAAAAAGGAGAGTTTTTATGGTAGGGAATAAGTGAAAATGGTTCTGTTCAAAGCATGTTTTATCATGGAAGATAATTATTGTTCTTCGTCGTGGTCTCTGTGCTTCACACACATGGGCTCTGCGCCTGCGCAGAGGTCCTTCGGGAAACTTCTATAGCTAAGGCGTTTTTGGCGGGAACCCCTCCCCCACCGAGGACTGAGCATGCCCGGAGGGGTTCCCGCCTATTCCCTCAGTTCCTTTTCGACCGCCATTGTGGCAAGTCACTTCGGAACTTCTCCTCGTTTCATTGAAACAAGGCGTTTCTCTTTTTCATTCGTTCTACCTCTGTTTCTGGGAGAAAATGTCCCACAAAGGGGCATTCCGGAAATGTGTACGTTGCGGAGCTAAACTCCCTTCAACTGACGGCCACTCACTTTGCGTTTTCTGCCTCGGTGAGGGCCATAAAGTGGATGCCTGTCCCCACTGCCAGGCCTTTACGAGGCAAACGCGTCGGCAGCGGGCGGACCGTCTCAAGGCCGAGATGTGGACCAGGGCTCTTCGGGCGGACGCCTCAGACCCTGCGGCAGCGGCTGGGCCAAGTACAGTTGAGCACGTAAGCCCGCAAGCCCTCCCTGTACTTACGGAGGACAGCGCGAGTACAGGACACAGCTTGGCTGTCGCCAAAGCCAGAAAATTGGCAAAAAAGGCGAAAACCAACTTGGCGAAGGGGAAGGAGAAGAATAAGAGGCACCATAAACTGGAAAAACGCTCAAAGTCGAGGCCCTTGCCCGCGTCTCCTCCACCCCCATCGCAGTCGGCTGACTCGGTGGTGAGAGCCTCTCCTTCCCCACCGAGGCCGTCGATATCGATGCCCTCGATACCGGCAGTCGCCTCCACCTCGATATCGGAGGGCGAGCTCAGAGAGGAATCTCCAATTCCACCTGCTCCACCGCAAGGACAGCCCAGCGCGCAAGAGTCGGGACAGCGTTCTCCCTTACCTACTACCTCCAGCCTCCACCTGAGGGAACGTTCGGTGTCGAGCCGCCGCTCGCCACGCCGTTATCGGTCCCGCTCACCACTTTCTGACTGGGATCGGGGTTCGACCTGGACGGGTCGGCCTAGCCAGGCTTATTGGGACGAATATTCATATTACTATCGAGATCGGTACGAAGATAGCCGTCGCTATCGGTCCCCACCCAGGCAGCCCCCTTCCCACTGGTCGCACGGAGACACCCGTCACCACCAGCGGAACACGCGTGCCTCGCCCGCAGCCGCATTGGGTAGGGCACCAACGTCGGCATCTCCGGTCCGTTCTATGACCTCCAGCCGGCAGCCACCACCGATCCCACCACGCTCCTCCCCGACTTCTCGATCACCACCTCGAGCAGTCTCAACTTCGGCCAATGACTATGAGTCGGACTCGGGCTCATCCGTATCGGGAGCCCTCTCAGGCCCGTCCCCGGATCCGCTGGTCTCCTCCCGTGACGCCCCTTCTCCATCTGAGGACATGGGCCATTTTACTGACAGGATCCACCGTATGGCACAGGCACTGGGTCTTCCTACCCAACGACAGGAAGAACGTATCCAGGACCCTGTCTTTGACGCAGTCAATACCGAGGATTCGGTACCGACGGCGATTCCCTTTCTACCAACTTTGCTGCACACAGCTCGCCAGACATAGAAGACTCCAGCAACGCTTCCCGCGACAGCTAAGCGGCTGGATAGCATGTACAGGGTCACGGAGGACGACGCGAAGTTCCTTTTTTCGCATCCTCCACCGAATTCCATCGTGGTGGAGGCTGCTCAGGGGAAATCAACTAGACAACACAGCACTCCAGTGGACAAAGAAGGCCGGCGCCTAGACCTTTTGGGACGAAAAATTTACTCGACTTCGTCCCTAGCTCTCCGTGTGGCCAATTACCAAGCCACTATGGGTCGCTATCAATTGTTTCTCTGGGTGAAAATAGGATCGCTCATCGCCTATCTCCCCGACGACCACAGGGAGCTAGCCCGGGTTTTTCAAGACGAGGCTGTCCGGCTCTCCCGTCAGCAGATCAACACGGCCAGACACCAAGCTGACTGTGACGCTAGAGCCATAGTTGAAGCAGTCGCCTTAAGACGCCATGCCTGGCTCAGGTCCTCCAACCTGACCCCTGAAGCTCGGTCCAGGATTGAAGATCTACCGTTCGATGGGGTGGGACTCTTCAATTCCACCACCGACGACGCCATGGACACCATCTATAAAGCCCGGACCACGGCGAAGAAAATGGGATTCACCACCCAACCGTCGGCTCGCCCTTATCGGCAAGGCAGATGGCAGCGTCCCAGACCTTCTTTCACCCCTGCGCAGCCACAGCAGCAGCGTCAAGCACGTCCGCAGCAGCCCTCCGTACCGAGACGCTCATACCAACAATCCCGGTACCAGGGCTACCGCAAAGGTGGAGACCAGAGCAGACGGCGGGTTTGACTCCGGGCAAAGCACGAACAGCGCCAACCCCTACTTCGACGGTCGTTTGTCATCCTCCCTACCATCATGGAGGAACATTACAACCGACCGCTGGGTCCTCGCCATCGTCCAGCACGGCTATCGAATCAACTTCGACGCCCTGCCGCCCTTCCTCGGCCTGAAAGCTACGCCACCCTCTCGTCCCCTGCTCCTCGAGGTCGCAACCCTACTCCACAAAGGGGCAATCGAGAGGGTTCCACCGGCGTCTCTTCACGAGGGGCTGTACTCCCGCTACTTTACAGTCTCGAAGAAGGGCAGAGGGCTGCGGCCCATATTGGATCTCCGGGGGGTGAACCGTTTTATTACACCGCAGAAATTCCGGATGTCGACCCTTCAATCCATCCTGCCCCTTCTACATCACGGGGACTGGTTCGCCTCCATCGACCTACGCGATGCCTATTTCCACATCGCGATCCACCCAGACAGCCGTCGATTCCTTCGATTCTGCATAGGACGAGATGCCTTCCAATTCACGGTGCTTCCGTTCGGCCTCTCCACCGCCCCGAGAGTTTTCACCAAGTGCGCGGCCGTCATCTGTGCCCACCTTCGCTCATACGGGATTCAAGTCTACCCGTATCTGGACGACTGGCTTCTAGTCGACTCGACCAAACAAGCACTGTCTCGGGCGCTCGACCGCACTCTCACTCTGCTCCGAACGCTAGGATTCTACGTGAATTGGGAAAAATCGGTCCTATGCCCTTCGACGTCGATTCAGTACATCGGGGCATCCCTAGACTCCATCCGAGCCAGGGCATTTCTCCCACGGGACCGTGTGGAGAAGATTCCGACGTTGGCAACAAAGCTGTTCAACGCTCGCCAAGTCACTGCCTTTGCAGTTCAGCGTCTCCTGGGTTTTATGGCTTCGACAGTCGCAGTGGTCGCCTTCGCAAAACTCCGGATGCGTCCACTGCAGACGTGGTTCTTGCGTGCCTTCGACCCGACCTCCGATGCGCATCGCACTTACCTGATCCTTCCCCACCGCACCCGCACCTCGCTTCGCTGGTGGATGGACCCGGCTCATCTATCACACGGTCTCCCGTTCCGGAAACCTCAACCAACCAGGACATTGACGACAGACGCCTCTCTCCTGGGTTGGGGCGCCCACTCAGGCAACCAAACGGTTCAGGGTCGTTGGTCCAGACGCGACCTATACAGGCACATCAATTACCTCGAATTACTAGCGGTCTGGAAAGCCCTCCGGGCCCTTGTACTCGATCTTGCAGGTCACCACATACAAATAGTAACAGACAATACTACGGTGGTGGCCTACATCAACAAACAGGGGGGCACGAGATCTCTCTCTCTCAACGCCCTCACACAGCGCATATACAATTGGGCAATCCCCAAGCGCATGTCCTTCACGGCGATCCACATCGCTGGGAAGGACAATGTATTAGCCGACGCCCTGAGCAGGCTGACTCAGACATCTCACGAGTGGCAACTGAGCTCGTCGGCTCGCGCCTCCATCTTCCGGGCGTGGGGAACGCCGACTGTAGACGCTTTCGCCACATCGACGAACACCGCCTGCAGGGACTTTTGCAGCAGAGCGGGAGCAGACCCGGCGTCGATGGGGGATGCCTTCCTTATTCAGTGGTCGGGCGCACTGTTTTACCTGTTCCCGCCCATTCCACTGATGACCAGGGTTGTAGAGAAGCTGGAGCAGGATCAGACGGACTGCATCTTGATAGCCCCGTGGTGGCCGAGACAGACGTGGTTCTCCAGCCTCCTTCGCCTCAGCGCAGGTCTCCATGTCAGGCTACCGTGCTACCCAGGTCTACTCTCTCTCGATCACGGTCGCATTCTCCACCCCGACCTTGACTCTCTTCACCTCACGGCGTGGAGGATACGGCCACGACTGCGGCCTCCTTGCCTCCAGATATAGCTGACATCCTACTCGCGGCGAGGAAACCATCGACTCGTCGTTCTTACCGTAGCAAGTGGACTGCTTTCACGGCTTTCTGTGGGACAGTTGACGTCGATCCATTCGCCAGTCCCATTGCGACCATCATGCAATTCCTGCATTCGCTCTCTCAGAAGGGCCTCAAACTCACCTCTGTGAAGGTGTACCTTGCGGCTATTTCGGCTTACCACCCGCCGTTTGAGGGCCGAACTGTCTTCTCACACCCTCTTATACGGCAATTTTTAAAAGGACTTCACAACCTATTTCCGCCGACCAGAACTCTGCTTCCCACATGGAGTCTATCGGTTGTCCTAACAGCACTTACCAAGCCTCCGTTTGAGCCGCTCGCTACCACTGACATCCGTCTACTCACCTGGAAGGTTGCATTTCTAGTCGCTGTCACGTCAGCGCGCCGCTCTGGAGAACTTTGTGCACTTCGTATCGACGCGCCTTACTTAAATTTTCACCGGGACAAAGTTGTCCTTTACCCGGACTTGTCATTCTTGCCGAAGATAGTCACTAGCTTCCACTTGTCCCAGCCTATCTCGTTGCCAGCCTTTTTTCCGTCCCCGTCGACACCACTCGAACGTTCTCTCCATACCCTCGACGTCCGTAGAGCTCTGGCGTTCTACCGGACACGCACTGAATCGTTCCGGAAGTCTCCACGCCTTTTTGTGTGTTATGGCACTAGACGCCTGGGCTCTCCCGTGTCCTCCCAACGCTTCGCGAAGTGGGTAGTGGCCACTATTCGGTTGGCCTACGACATGGCGAAACTCCCCCTGCAAGGCTGTGTCCGAGCTCATTCTACCAGGGGAGTGGCGACATCCACCGCCTTCGGCAGAGGAGTCTCCCTCGATGACCTTTGCCGTGCCGCCACCTGGTCGTCCCCGTCGACTTTCGTCAGACATTATCGACTCGATACCAGGGCGAGGTCGGATTGCGCGTTTGGCAGAGCTGTTTTATCCTCCATCTCGGGATGAATCGCACCTGCCCTCCCTCCGGTGAGTTAGCTTGCTATATCGCCCATGTGTGTGAAGCACAGAGACCACGACGAAGAAGAACAGGTTGCTTACCTGTAACCGTGGTTCTTCGAGTGGTCATCTGTGCATTCACACAACCCACCCACCGACCCCGCTGCGGTGCTCATCCCTACTGCTAAATCTGCATACCTATGCTGCAGCTGATTTGGACACTCGACGTCATTGTCGACGTCGGCGCTCAGATATTGAGCTGTCAGATTCTCTCGGTCCTGGGGCCACAATAGGCGGTCTCAGAGGAACTGAGGGAATAGGCGGGAACCCCTCCGGGCATGCTCAGTCCTCGGTGGGGGAGGGGTTCCCGCCAAAAACGCCTTAGCTATAGAAGTTTCCCGAAGGACCTCTGCGCAGGCGCAGAGCCCATGTGTGTGAATGCACAGATGACCACTCGAAGAACCACGGTTACAGGTAAGCAACCTGTTCTTTTACCTGTTCTCATGTAATTTCCTTGGTGCGATTTGTACTGTATAATATAATAACTTGTAGTATTTGGGTCATATGACCATAATAAAGTAAAGTAAAGTAAAGACCATGACAGAGGGACAGATGTTAATTCCCCCACTTTCAGATCACCATCCTCCTGCCCAGTCGAGAAAACCAGATCAGGTGTGTGTCCTCTTACATGTGTTGGGCCAATGACACGTTGAGACAGCCCCATGGTCGTCATGGCAGCCATGAAGTCCTGAGCCACCCTGGACACAGCAGTCTCGGCATGGAAGTTGAAATCCCCCAGAACCATCATCCTAGGGGTCCTCAACACCAAGTCCGAGACCACCTCTGTCAGCTCAGGCAGGGAGTCTGCTGGGCAGGCGGTACAGCAGCAGAATCCCCAATCTGTCCCGAGTATCCAACACAAGATACAGACACTCAAGACCTGCACTCGAATGAACAGGAAGCCTAGAGAGGGAGACAGAATTCCTATAGACCACAGCAACACCCCCTCCCCGACCCTCGAGTCGATGCTGGTGCTGCACCGAGTACCCAGTAGGGCACAGCTGGGAGAGAGTAACCCCACCTGGTAATACATACCAGGTCGGCCCCCTCATGCACAATCAAATCACGGATGAGGGAAATTTTATTTTGGACCGACCTGGCATTCAACAGCAGCACCACCAGACCCGAGGGCAAGCTGATAAGGCTACCAGGAACCATCTAGTTGGGGGAAGAACCAGAAGGGATAGCCGTAAGGTGTCTAGCCCCCCCTTCTCCTCACCTGGCCTGTTAATCCCCTAACGCCATACATCCCCCTACCCGTGACCACAGTAATAGGGGCACCCCTTCTTCTTCCTGAGTTACAAAGTACATTTCCCAGGCACAGATTAAAATTATAAAAATATAAAATATAAAACAGTATAAAATAGAGAGCAACAGCTGACCATGGAGCAAGTGGAAATCCGCCTTTGCTCCTTATTCTTGTTCTTCTAGCTGCCACCTTCTACTGCTGTCAATTGCTGCTGCTTGCTGGTCCCTGGTGCAGCAATTTTAATATAAGCAATGTACACACACACACACACACACACACACGTGTGTGTGTGTGTGTGTGTGTGTGTGTATGGACCTGGCTTCACACATGGGTTAAAATAGCCCTTCATTTGATACAGCGAAGCCTTCAAGCAAAGTCACACAACTGTCAGAGTTGGACACATTGTGCCTGGTCAGTCTGGGTGAAGCCATGCCCACTGGCACCACTAGGCACAGCTCCTGCCATGTTGCACCCCTATGAGGGAAGGGTCTGTCCACCCCATTGCCCTGAGGGGAGCTGTCCCACAGCTGCAGGAATGGAGAAGCTATATAATTCTGCCCCTCAGACAGACTACTCTCACTGGCTTCAAACTGTATTGACTGCAAAGCTATGTGTTCATTAGGGAAGCCACCTAGTGACTGAAGGTGATACTACAGGCTTCAAGAGAGCCATTTTATTGGTAGAAAGATAAGAGTACAAATCAAATGACTAAGTAAATAAATAAAATAAAATAAAAAATACATTTTAAAAAACAAATAACCCTGAGGTGCATACCCCTAGGGTCTTTCTAATATGCATGCCAAGTTTAAAGTGTGTGTATATGTGTGTGTGTGTGTGTGTGTGTGTATATATATATATATATATATATATGAGAGTACTGTTTAAAATGTTGAATTCTAATAGAATTTTCAAAACATGTTCCAAAATATTTTGTTAACCAGTCTAGATTATATACATATAGCTGCAATCCAAATAACCCCGTGTGCTCACCTAAAATGCTTCACATGTACATGGAGGTTTTAGTGGCTTTTTTTGGCTCCTTGCGCTTAATTAGATGGCATTCCAAAGGTTTCTCCACCCTTCAGGAATAGAAGAGATGGAGGAATCCTTAGTGCATAAGTACAAGTCTACATGTAGTCCTTTGAATCCCAAGCGTAGTAAGAAAATTACTGGATAACCTGTACTCTTGAGCTTTGTTTAAGTTGCTATTTCTAGCAAAAATGTAAATTATGAAAAAAGAAGAAATTAATGTAAAGCTAACGATACAGAATTCTTCCAAGATTAGAGGGTAAGATTATGCAAGGCCAGTATTGTGGGTTATAATAGTGTAACCCAAATACAACATGCAGTCTCAATCTGGTTTCCTATTAAACAGTATTAATACTCATTGCTTTGTTTTCTCTTTCAGGTTGTCCTTCTTTTGCCAGCAAACCCAGCACACCTACAGGAATGGGAGGAGGTTTCCCTCCTATGGGATCACCGCAAAAACCATCTCCCCAGCCAATGGGTGGTGGCAGCTGGCAACAGGGCACTGGATATTCCTGGCCACAATCACAGACTAAACCCCAACAAAGCATGCCACATTCCTCTCCACAAAACAGGCCTAATTATAATGTGAGTTTTTCTGCAATGCCTGGTGGCCAAAATGACCGTGGAAAAGGATCGGGCAGTTCTGGTAAACTGAATTTTTAATCTTTTGGGTTTTTCTTGTAAAAGAGATAGAATATTGTTTAGTAGGCCAAGAAATGGAGAATTTCCAAGTTGAAGAATTTCAGTCAACTGTTCTATAATATGGTAGTGTGTTTGAAATTAAATCTAGGCGTTCTGGTTCTAAGCGTGAAACTAGACATGGGGCTATATGTTACGTGCCAGGTTGCACATTACATGGGAGATCTGTGGCTGAATTGCTGTGTATGTTTTATGTGACGTGCATCTTTGGAAGGCCATCAACTTGTGCACAACAGCAGTGTTAGAGGAGAGGTTGTTAAACCCTTTCCTCCCCATGCTGTTCATGCTGCAAAGGAAAATACAGGTGCCTCCATAAAATGTTGTTTGGCCTGAGTTCTGTGTATTGCAGAAAATAATAACCTTCTTGCAAAGTTTTTGGGGTAACTGGCATTTTTATCTCCCTAAATCAGGAATAACATTAACTCTCCGGATTTGTTTTTGTTTTGGTCATCAAGATTCCAAACCAAAAATGTCTGCTGATTTTGAGGACCTCTTATCTGGTCAAGGCTTTAATGCCCACAAAGACAAAAAGGGACCTAGAACAATAGCAGAAATGCGGAAAGAAGAAATGGCCAAGGAGATGGACCCTGAAAAGCTGAAAGTAAGCTCTATATTTGAGATCAGTTACCAGATAATCTAGGACTTTGTTCTGCTCTGACTGAAAAATACTTTATGTGGAGAAAAGAGCCTTTGAGGGTTCCTGCGCACACACACACACACACACACACACGCCTCCTCATGTGTAAACCAAGTAAGGCTGGGAGGAGGCGATGGTGCCTGGAAGTCCTGAAAAGCCGGAGACACGGCTTTCAAATGCAAATGTAGTTCAGGCCCAGTAAGTCAAGAGTCATGAGTTCCCCTCCCCCTGTCTGGCCAGGTGAAGTGCATCATGATTGGCTAAGAAGCAGAAAAGCTACAGGAAGGAGGAGGGGAGGGGGAAAAAGCTATTTCCCAATGTGTGGGTTTTTGTTCTTTGGTCATCGTGTGGCTGCCGGCTGTTGGAGCAATGGCGGTAAGCCAAGGAGAGGCCCAAGCCTTCGGGTGGCCTCAGGTAGCTCCTGGTGAAATTAGCTGAATGAGGGCTCTGGTAAAGGCCAGCCTTGTGGGAGGCTACCCATCTCGGACCTTCGGGTAGGTGTGGTAATCCCCCCCGGGCAGCAAGGCTGTGCTGGATCTAACCCTGGAAGAGAACTGACCCCCAGGTAACAGAGTTGTGTGCCTGGAAGATATAAAGAAGTAGGTTTTGTTATTTTGTAGCTTTACTCTGTGTACCAAAGTGTCTCTCTAATTTTGTGTGCTTCTCTCATTTCCCACCTTTTGTTGTAAAATGCTACCAGAATAAACCTCCTTTGGTTTTTTACCCCACATGGTGTTTGTGGATTGCTCTGTGGCTTCAGTAACTAAATCCAGGTTATAGACAAAGGCAAGTCCCTGAACAGAGATTCAAGTAGGATTGCAGACAGCTGAGGCTTGGCAGTCTGGTACCTTGAGATCTCTGGGGGTCTTGGGTCCTTTGGGGTAGGAAAGGGTGGGGGTGTGGCGGGTCAGCCAGTCCCCCCTTCCTCCACACTTTAATATTTAAAAATGCTGAATTGCTTTAGGATGCAAGCATGATATCCTGATTTCTAATACAACATTGCTGTGGCACTTTTTCAGGGTCTGCATTTTGCATACCCATCTTTTTCTCTTCCTAAACTTCAGTGTCTGCAAGGGGACATAGCACAAAACTGAGGGGGGTGGGTTTCTAAAGGTAGGAGTGTGAAGAAAGGGGAGGCTGGCTGGCTCTGCCAACCCACCCTTTCCACCAAAGACCCAGAGATCCAAGGTGCAAGACTGCCAGCCTTAGCTCTGCAGTCTTGACCTGACTCTCTCAGGGACTTGCCCTTGTCTATACTCTGGATTTAGCGCTGAACCACAGAGCAACCACAAACTCCATGTGGGGTAAAACCAAGAAGGTTTATTCAAGGTAAACAGATTACAACAAAAGGTGGGAAATGAGGGAAGGAGACAAGGTAGGGAGACACTTTGGTATACACAGCAGAGCTACAAAACAACAAAGCTAATTCCTTATATCTCCCAGGCACTCACTCTTTACCTGGGGCCCGATCTTCTTCAGGGCTGCCTCAACAAAAGCCTTACCACACGTGCAGGCCCCAACACCCACCCTAAGGTTTGGGGTTGGTGGTTCTCTCCAGGGCTTACCTTAGCCACAGCCCACATTCAGCTAATTTCACCAGGAGCCACCTGGGGCTGGATCCTGAGGCCAGTCTGAAGACCTGAACCTCCGCGCAGCTTGCTGCCCATGATCAACAACCAAAACCAGAAGCCACAGCTGACAATATAGATTCTTCCCCCCTCCTCTTTTCAGTAGCTCAGCTGTCTTTAGCCAATCAGGATGAACTTCACCTGGCCCAGGCAGAGGGGAGGGGTGACTCATGACTAGTGGCCTTTAGAACATTTGCATTTTGCATACCAAAGGCTGGGCACTTAGACATCCATCAGATAACTTATGCACATTTCGCCCCCTCCCAGCCCTTAGCTGGGATTACCTGGTTTACACATGAGGAGGTGTGTGTGTGTGGTGTGCAGGCTTTCTCTCCACAAGGAGGAAATCTCTACTGATGGCAGAGACTTTTTCCCTCCAAAGCCCAGTGGAGGTCAAAGCTGACATGATGCATGCTTCCCAGGAAATACACCTGGCAGTAGTAGGAATGCCCAAGGATTTTGTTTGGTCCACATTTTGAAGTGGTCCATTCTGCAGTTCCCAGACATATATGTGGATCAGAACAAGGTTATCTTCAGACTGCATATTCTCCAAATGTTGTGATGCAGTTTGTGACTTTTTTTTTTTAAAGTACCAAAATACATATAAAATGCATATTTTAGGGCAATATATATATATATATATATATATATATATATATATATAAAATTTGTACTTAAACATGGATGTAAAGACATTATATATATATATATATATATATATATATAGTCTTTACATCCATGTATATATATAAAGCTATATATATATAATGTCTTTACATCCATGTTTAAGTACAAATTTTGGGGGGGATTAAATGAAATGAAATGGCACGTTAATGTGGATACAGGATCGAGCAGGCTTACGAATGAACACATGGAAACCTGACATGGACCAATCTGTCTATTCCTGCCTGGGCAGTAGAGGACAGCATGCAGACACTAGCCTTTCTTTTGTTTAATCATGGAGGGAGGAATGATTAGCCTTGGAGAAGGTGTGCCCTTCGGCAGGCTTTCCCTGACCCCAATCCCTCTCCCCAACAATTCCTGTATATCTAGTTAACCCCCAATTATTCATGAAACAGCTGGGGAGAAGGGGCCAAGCCCACTTAGCCTTGTTTCTCCCAGCAATGGCTTTGGTGTTGTAGTTGTAGGGGCCTTTGAGCCCAATCTGCTCCACCATTTCACAGATGATGGAAGCTAAGCCTGCTAAGGCAACTGAGGGGAGCTGCAAGGAAGGTAAGGACAAATAACTCCTTCTCTGTTCCTTTCCTCTATGGGTTTCAACTTCTGCTTCTATTTCTCACCTTGCTAGCTTTTTAACTTGTGTGTGTGTGTGTGTCTGTGTTCACCTATTATCTTTTCAGCTACTTCATGAAGGTGATGAAGTAGGCAAATGCTTAGGAAAGTTCAAGCAATAATAAACTGGTTAGTGTATGTGCTCCTGCATCACCCTGTCTTGGTGCTACAGACTTGAAGAGTGATCCTATGGCCCCTAGACAGTGTCGGGGGGGGGGGCATAGGATACTTTGGATTCCCAGATCCAAGGACAAAGACAAAGCTCTGTGCTTCATTCCCCCTCTCTCCCTAGCAGCCGTTGCAGAAAAAATGTGCTGGCTGCCTCTCTGAGGTCAGGAAAGCAACCTCAGAGAGGATAAAAAGGAGGTGTTCCAGTGGTGGGGAGGGGAGGAGGCCAGGATACAAGGTATCCTGGTGCTTCCATAGCCTCTTTCCCTCCCCTTCTGAAATGTTCCTGCTAGATGGCCAAAAATGGACTTATAGCAAGAATGCAGAGTGGGAGGAGCAGGGAGGTGAAGATCGCCTCTACCATTCCTGCTCTGCATCCGCAAGTCTCCAAGTTTTGAGGCTTACAGTCATCGGGATAGGATTGCACCCTTAATGTAGATATTTTTGGGGATTCTGTAACTTGTAAGATTGTTCTGCCTCAGGGTTTTAGTACCTCTCTTAAATAAGAATTTTTTTGCAGGAGCAGCAACTCTTGGAATTGCATTGGACTGTGGATATAAGAAGTTGAACTGATTTCAAATTGAAAACATAATTTATCTTGATTGATTTTATTGATATAGGAAGTGAATCCTGCTAAGCATGCTTGTTCTCTATTTATACATTAGTGTATTTAAAAAGGACAAGGTCTCTCAGCTCTTTCATAATGAATTACATAGAAATGAAAATTCTTATGAACTGTAATCATTAATACATTCTTGTGATAATTATGTTGTAAGCAGTTACCCTTATTGAATGTTGAAATGAATCTTTCATGAAGGACTAAATGGGCTCTGTCCCAATAACTGAAAAAAACCCTTTAATCTGGAAAAAACAACAACCCACCACACTACATTCTTCAGAAACAGAACTGGATAGTGAAATGTGACTTATAAACACAAGAATGAACTGTGTGTGTTCACATACACATCCCCAATATTTATTTTCCTGACTTTATTCTCCATGTCTCTTTGGGCCTGTCTGTCTGACCCACACTCATGCCTTGGTCACGTGCTGTACTAATGATGCTATCTTTTCATAATCTGTCTTTCAGCCCTTGGAAAGCTATAGATAGATACTAACTGAATCCCTACTTCCAGAAGCAACTTTATATTTATTCTTGGCTGGAGGTAGTAGTTTAACCTTTCATTTGATAATATCTTGCCTCTTCTCCCCCACCCCCCTGAAATCTGAAGCGAAGGGAGAAACAAACTATTAGTCATTCCATTCAAATATGAGCACTTGCATACTCCAGTTAGCATGGATGTTGTCTTACAGTTTGGTTGAGAACTATATCTGTCTTTACACAGATCCTTGAATGGATTGAAGGGAAGGAGAGAAACATAAGAGCACTGTTATCCACAATGCATACGGTGCTATGGGAAGGAGAAACAAAATGGAAACCAGTGAGCATGGCAGATCTTGTAACTCCAGAGCAAGTGAAGAAGGTTTATCGGAGAGCAGTGCTTGTTGTTCATCCTGATAAAGTAAGTAATGATACTTTTAGATTAATCTCTTGCCTAACTAATGTGCTAGTGTATGGATTGCTACAGGATCTAGCTCTGTGATTTGTTCTCACCATCATTACTTTAAAATCATTAGTTTAAAATGATCTTAGTCACTATATTCCACAGGAGGTATTTGACATAGCATTTATTACCAGTGATGTGATTTGCTCAGGAAAAGTTTATCTTGACTGTCCTTCACACATGATAGGACAGAACTATATAGATAAGTCATTAGAAAACTTGGAAATGGGTTAAGATCAGTTGGGTGGGAAAAGAGAAAGAGAGTGTATGAGTAGGTTGATAACAACTACAGGACTCAGAGTTGTGTAATTGTATTATTAGGACTCTTCATTATCAAAAATAGTCTGAAAATTCTAATATGATTCAGTCAAGTGAATGAAAAAATGAGACCTTGTCTCTTTGTTTGCTCATATGTTTCTGATCCTGTAATCATAAATCTAAGGTGACTACATCAAAAATACTTTTTAAAATAATGGGCAGTATCCTAAACTGCTGCTGTGCCTCTGCTAGTTCTATGGCACCAGCAGAATGGACCACTAGTGCAATAGGAACTAGCAGTTGTTGTTGTTGTTAGTATTATTATTAATTTCATTTCTATACTCCCAATAATGAAGCTCCCTGGGCAGTTCACAAAAATTACAAACCATAAAATACAAGGTAATAAAACATAGTATAAAAAATTAACATACAAAATTTAAATCAATTTAAACAGCTAAACAATTTCAATAAAATACAAGACCTGATAAAGACAGCCTGACATAAATGCCTATTATGTGCCATTAAATGCCTGGGAGTAGAGGGCAGTCTTAACCTGGCACTGAAAAGATTACAGTGTTGCCACCAAGCAGGCCTCAGTGGAGAGATCATTCCATAACCGGGGACCACCACTGAGAAGGCCCTCTCCCTTGTTGCCACCTTCCAAGTCTCCTCCAGAGGACACACTCAGAGGAAGCCCTCTGATGTTGATCATAGTGTCTGGGTAGGTTCATGTTGGGAGGGGCACTCTGTCAGGTACTGCAGTCCCAAGCCACGAAAGGCTTTATAGATTAAAACCAGCACCCTGAATTGGGCTCAGAAACATACAATCAGCCAATGCACATGGGCCAGAATTGGCTTTATATGCTAAGACCTTCTGGTCCCAGTTATTAATCTGGCTGCCACAGTTTGCACAAGCTGCAGCCTCTGAACAGTCTTCAAAGACAGCCCCATGTAGAGTGCATTGCAATAATCTAACTTGGAGGTTACTAAGAGCATAAATTCTGAAGCCAGGTTATCCCTGTCCTGATAGTGGCATAGCTGGGCCACCAGCTGAAGCTGTTAAAAGGCACTCCATGCCACTGAGGCCACCTGAGCCTCAAGTGACAGTGATGGCTCCAGGAGAATCCTCCAAGCTATGAATCTGCTCCAAGGGGAGTGCAGGTTGAGCACCCTCCATCTGGTCAGAAGAGCCACCTGCTAGCAGCATCTCAGTCTTGTCCGGATTGAGCTTCAGTTTAGTAGCCCTCATCCAGTCCATTGTTGCAGCCATGCACTGATTTAGAACATCCACAGCCTCACCTGATGAAGATGAAAAGGAGAAGTAGAGCTGCGTGTCATTGGCATACTGATGGCAACACACTCCAAAACTCCGGATGACCCCACTCAGTGATTTCATGTAGATGTTAAATAGCAAGGGGGACAAAACCGACCCCTAAGGAACCCCATACTGGAGAATCCATAGGGCTGAGCAGTATTTCCCAAGCACCACCTTCTGGAGCTGGTTATCCAAGTAGGAGCAGAACCACCGCTATTTATTTATTTATTGTATTTATGAATCGCCCATCTGGCCGGCAAACTGGCCACTCTGGGCAATGTACAACATGATAAAATATAAAATACATTTAAAACAGTATAACATTTTAAAATCTTAACCCACCCCATATTCCCGCCTGAATAGCCATGTTTTTAGTGAGCGGCAGAAGCTCAGCAGAGAGGGGGCATGGTGGAGGTCACTAGGGAGAGAGTTCCACAGTACGGGGGCCACCACAGAAAAGGCCCTCTTCCTCGTCCCCACCAGTCTAGCTGTTCTGGCTGAAGGGACAAGGAGAAGGCCATCTGTGGCAGATCTTGTTGAGCGGCCTACTTGGTGTTCCTGGAGACGCTCAAGATAAACTGGACCGGAGTTGTAGAGGGTTTTAAAGGTCAAAACCAACACCTTGAATTTGGCTCGGCAAACAACTGGTAGCCAGTGTAGCTTCTTCAGCACTGGAGTGATGTGATCCCGCCGGCGGCTGCCTTTAACCAGGCGAGCTGCCACGTTCTGTACCAGCTGTAGCTTCCGAACCGTCTTCCAGGGTAACCCCGCGTAGAGCGCATTACAGTAGTCTAGGTGAGAGGAGACCAAGGCATGAACCACGGACGGCCTTCTCCTTGTCCCTTCAGCCAGAGCAGCTAGACTGGTGGGGACAAGGAAGAGGGCCTTTTCTGTGGCGGCCCCCGTACTGTGGAACTCTCTCCCGAGTGACCTCCGCCATGCCCCCTCTCTGCTGAGCTTCCGCTGCTCATTAAAAACCTGGCTGTTCAGGCGGGAATATGGGGTGGGTTAAGATAAATTTTTATACTGTTTTAAATGTATTTTATTGTTTTTATTCTATGTACATCGCCCAGGGTGGCCGGTTGCCGGCCAGATGGGCGATTAATAAATGTAAATAATAAATAAATAATTAGGAAGGTAGGGGCGCAGCTGCCATATCAGATGGAGTTGATACAGCGCCACCCGGCTCACAGCTGACACCTGAGCCTCCATGGACAGCTGGGAGTCTAGAATGACCCCCAAACTGCGGACCTGGTCCTTCAGGGGTAGATGTACCCCATTTAGCACCAGGTTCACATCCCCTAACCTCCCCTTGTCCCCCACCAGAAGTACCTCGGTCTTGTTGGGGTTCAGCTTCAGCATGCAGTACCCCCTGCTCCCAGCTCAGACAGTTGCCTCAGAAGGGTACCATGGTCGATGGTATCGAAAACCACCGAGAGATTCAGGAGTATCAACAGAGTCACACTCCCCGTCTCTCTCCCAACATAGATCATCACACAGGGTGACCAAAGCTGTTTCCATGCCAGAGCAGGCCTGAACCCCAACTGAAATCGAATCAGATAATCAGTCTCATCCAAGAATGTCTGGACTCTGGAGCTGGTTGGCCTTCACCCACTCAAGGACCTTACCCAGGAAAGGAACATTTGCTACCAGCCTAAAGTTGTTAGGATCTTCCAGGTCCAGAGAAAATGTCTTCAGGAGTGCTCTCACCGCTGCCTCTTTCAGGTAGTTTGGGACCACTACCTCTTGCAAGGAGGCATTAATCACCTCCCTGGCCCAGCCAGCTGTTCCCTTTCTGCTGGTTTATATTAGCCAAGAGGGGCAAGGATCCAGTATGGAAATGGTTGCATGGACCTGTCCAAGCACCTTGACAACATCCTTGAGCTGTACCAACTGCAACTCATCCAAGAAAACTGGGCCAGGTTGTGCTTTGGATACCTCATCTGATTCACCTGCTGTATCACTGGAGTCTAAGTTATGGAGTATGCAAGATGTACCTTTCCAGAATGAGACAGGTCAGCAGAGCTTCTTTCTGGGAGCTCTGGTCACCTGCTGCATTCTGGAAGTGAGTGTTGCTGCTCATTCCCTGTTGTTTCAGGAACTGCTACTTCCTATTGCACTAGTAGTCCATTCTGCTAGCATGGGGGCAGTGTAGGATTCATAAAGTTGATATGTCAAGAATAAAAGCCTGATGAGACACATGGTAAACATAATTAATGTCGATAGAGCTTATGGACAAGGTTTGAGGTTGTGATGAGCAACATGTCTCTATAGTTCACAAGAGCTGTATCAATAGGTAACTACTGTGTTGACCTCTTGGCAGCTGCAAGCCTAACTGAAGATACACTGTAGATTACAGTGTAGGTAATACACAAAAGGTAAAAATGACTATGTACCAAGAGCAACCACAACTTACTTCTATTGTATCATAAAAACTTATCCAACTATCCAGGGTTAAATGCTGCAGCAACAACAACAGCAACCCATGTGTACACAGATCAAGTTTATAGCCACTTGCTTTATTGCTTTTGATGACTAGAATTTCCTCTAGGCAACCAAGCTTGATAACAAATCGGCTCTGGGGGGGTTTTAGCCCACAAATGACTAACAGGTAGACATGGGGATACAGGCTAGCAAAGTTTTTGTGTGTGGAATAGTGACTCTTAATGAATTTGCTCCAAAGGCTTGTACTACCCCACAATCTGCTCACTCTTGTGCGAAAAGCTTAATGTAAACCCAAACTCTTGTTGGCCACCTTCTCTGTGAACAATGTTATCTTTAAACAATGTTTAATATGTTTGTGATATATCCTTTGCTTTTTCTTCTTCTAGGCTACAGGGCAGCCATATGAACAATACGCAAAGATGATTTTTATGGAGCTCAATGATGCCTGGTCAGAATTTGAAAACCAAGGCCAAAAGCCCTTGTATTAGCATACTTCCTCAGACATTGCTGTAGACCTGTGCTAGTGCTCATATAGTTCCTTGCCACAAGATTTTTCACGGCTGAACTGATATCTGGCTGGAAATTAGAAAATAATAAAACTTGCCCCAATGCTAAAACCTTTCCTCATGGAGAGGGGAAAAATATGGAGGCTGCTCCTTACATATGCCATGAATGACAGATGCAAAGAGAGGAGTTTAAGGGGTTAATCATATAGTGTTCTTTCAGGTTTAAACAGGGTAGGTAAGGATGCATTCTAGCAAACTGGGATTATTTGTCTTGGAACAAGTGAGGTGAAATGAGTAGTTTCTTCCACCAATATCCAAACGGAACCTGTTTAGGAATGTGGTTTAGTATTGAGCTTTTGTATCCAGGACAAACTTTCTCAAAACTTAAGGATATTTATTAATATGTGGTTATTTACTGTACACAATCTCTCAGAATAATTTGATCCTTCAATTATTTCTTGTAGTATGTTTTTGAATCTGACGGCTAGACAACTGGATATGTCTCTGGCAACTTATTGCTGCCTTAAGCATAGTACTGTATTTCATCTTTCAGACAAATAACTAGATATTCTGGTATTCTACACTACCATACAATTTCAGGAATGTCTTTAAATTATTATTCAGGCAGAAGCTTGTTGAAGATAATGTCCAAATCAACAGAGCAGAGTTGACTGCTGTGCATTATTAGAAAGTGAGAGTGTGAATTAATCTTTTGCAATGGCTTTTTAAAAATTTCCACTTTAAGTAATGTGTTAAATCCCTACATTTAAAACAAATGTGAATCCTTTCTTCTCCTTTGACATTGTGTTCTTAATTCATCAACATTGTTTATTTAAATTCAAATATCCAATGTTTCCCAGAGCATTTGTGAACACTAACTGAAGTTATGGTATAGCTTCATCTTCTAAACTTCTCTAGGTAATTTATCACAGTTCATCTAGCTTTGTCAGAGCTGAGATAAGCAAAAAAGAAAAGGAAGGAAAGAAAGAGAAATCTACTTACCTACAAAAGATATATTGGCCCAATAAGCAATAATGTTCATATATTCACATCTATAAAGATATCTATAAAGATAAAACAAAAGTGTGTTGTCTCATCTTCTTACAAAACTAATTTTACATTGCACTTTGAAATGTTTCTCCTTTTGCAGAGAAACTTGTAATGGCAGTTTTATTTCCTGAATGAAATCCAGTCTCAGGCATGAGGTGGATGAAAATTATGTGCTCTTTCTCCCATTTAAGCAGTTGACATTAAGTCCAACTGCAGCAACAACAAAGTAGAACTGGGTTGTTTGAAGAGGTCCATCATGTTTATAGATTCTGAGGTGACATCTCTCTTGAAAACAAAATACTTACTTGTTGAAGGCAAACCATGGCACCGGAGTCTCATCATACACTGGATCCCATTATACAGCCCATTTCTTCATGGAGCTGTTCAATGGTAGGTACAAGTCACTGCATGAAACCCCCTCTGGTCACCTATATTTTTCACTAGGCAGCTAGTGGATGGACAGAAAGGTTTCCACATGCATTCTTAAAGGGAGAAATCTCTAGATGACGTGAAAAACATCAAATTAGTGTTTAAGACAATCTGTTTTTCTGTTCTGATTTTCTAGTGGGAAACCCTTTTCTGCAGATACAACAGCATGTCAACGAGCCTACATTTATTTTTTTATGTTAAGTTAAATGCCATCTTTTTGTTGTATTGATCCTTTATTTATTGCCATTTACTGCCAATGTGAAACAAAAACACCAAGTTCTCCTTTTTATATGTACAAGACATTAAGATGTTTGAACACCTATAACAAACTGGATGTTATTTATTAACATATTATGAAATGTTTTGATCAAGTATGTGCTTGTCTATTAAAAACATTTTGGAATGTGAATCATGTTCCTGTGACTTGTTTTACTCTTTCATTCACATCTGTAGATATTGTGTGAACTATGCTTATGATATATAAATGTATTTAATTAATGTAGCATACATTTTTGAAGTTACAAAATGACATTAGCTTTGTAAATTAGACTTACTGTTGTTTTTTTAAGATAACTCAAATTTTCACAAAATACAAGATATCATTAAGCTCCATCTAGTTCAGTAAAAAGAAAAACTTACCCAACTGAAATGCCTCCTCTAACTGCAGTGTTTTTATGGTGCATGAAAGTGAGACCCGCTATGTGTCAAAACTACTGAACTCAAACAGGTTTCCCCCCTTTTTCTTTTGGCAATATCTGGTAATTACAGAGCTTCTCAATGTTCAGGTTTACTGTTTAATTAAAAACCCTATTGTATTTTTTTTTGTTGTAAATATACAAATATACCGTACTCAATGAACTGTAATTGGTCTAAAACATTTGTATATATTAAAAAGCTCAAAGAACGCAGTCCACTTTATTTGTATTTTATCCTTTGTAGAGATAGAAAGGCGTAAGTGGTAAAATATGACCACCATTTGGGACAATGATACAACAGGGGGACAAGTCCGATAGAATTGAGGCAGCAATCCTAAACTCACAAGAGAATAAACTCACTGAACTCTGTGAGACTAAATAGACCTTTCCCTGCAGATTCCTGAATGTATACTGTTTGTGTGTGTTATTTTAAGTTCCTTTTTATATGCTCAGAAAAGCAACAGGCTTCATTCATATATACATTCATTCATATTATCTTTCTCTACAAGAACTTAAGTCTTGCAAGCAACATTACAGAGATTAAGTTACCGTACACTGAATGCAAACATGGTCCCTGCTTTGTTTTTTTCCTTGTAGAATACATTTCCGCTCCTGTACAGTATGGTGAAATAGTAGATGTCCCACTTCATAGTGTGGGAAAACTACAATAACTTTAAAAACAAACACCTGGGCCCATTATTCTGTGAAAAAGCAATGTGTGCAAAAAGAGGCAGATGCATATCTCCTCATGCATTAGCGTGGACATCTGAGGCAGGGAAGAAGCCTTTGTGTTTAGACCTAGAGCTTCAGCTTCAGACATTCATGTTAAAGTACCAGGTAGGGGGAGCTGTGTGTCATCATGGGTAGGGGTAGAGATGCAGCCCCTTTCTACACATGGTGCTTCTTCATGTGAGTAACATGTGGAGCAGGATGGAAAAAAAGAGAGATTACAAGGTGCACAAGTATTTAAAATGTATGTGTTTACAAAAGAAAATGCAGAATTCAGATGAGGCTTCTGCTTCAATTATACCTGGTTTCAGTAGCTGTAGCATTACAGATGATCTACGGTTATATAGCTACATCCTAATGGTGGAGGATAACTTCTAAATATCAACATGTATATGTGGTGGCTGGGGTGGGGGGAGGGAATTACTACAAGAAATGGAAACCCTCTGTCCTACATAAATAAATCCATGCATGATGTGTGACTTTCTCAGGCAAACAAGCAACATATACACAAAACAAACTGCTCTTAAAATTAAAATAGCACATATAAGCATTATTACCGGCCTGTAGCCAGGGGGGGGCTGGGTGGTGGTGGTAGGCCACCCTAAATTTTCTCTGCCCCTAATTTCGTTTACAATTTAAGAACAGTTTACAATTTTGTCTTTAAAAGGCATGCAAACCAGATGAACTGCCTCCCCTTACTTTTTTGGTTCACTTCATATCCCCCCCCCCCAACTTTTAGGCTGACTATGGGCCTGTTATTGCCACTTGTCTAGCAATGGAATATGGTTTACTAAATTAAATTGTATCAAATATTTAATAGCAGTTTTAAGAGACAGAAGCCTAATTACCATCCTGCTACTATCTGATATCCAACTTGGTGCTGGCAGGATAGTTTACAAGTAATATCCTGAAGCTGAACTTGTGTCATCTTAATGGGCATCTGACCATCCTCGCAGGCACCAACGCTGTGCAGGTAATTCCTGCTTGACGAGGAAAGTGAGTTTGAGAGACTCGCCCAAGACTTCGCAACTGAGAGCCCGCTACTCATCAGGGAACCCAGCGTAAAGACATAGCGAAGGGGGCGGGAATTTGTGGGAAATAATAGAACAGCAGAAAGCAGCAGAACGATAAACGTTTTTGCCGAAAAACGAGTCTTATGGCACCTTAAAAGACGAACGCACTTATTCTGGAATACGCTTTCCTAAGCACTGTTCGTTGTATCCAATGTTAGTCCTATTTAGAGTAGACCCACTGAAATGAATGAGACTGAAGGTAAAGTAACATTGGAAACAACCCTCTCTATTTCGACAGATGCAACCTTTCCTGAGGAAATTTTCTCTGAAGAAACCAGCTTACTGACCCCTCTCCCCAGAATGGGTCACTGAAACGTTGGCGAGTGGTGGCCAGGCATACTTTGGCGCCGCCCTTATGCTCGGGAAGACACTATTTCTGGAAAGCAACAACTTTTCTTAAGGGAAGGGGAAGGGTTAGGACAGCACCACGTGAACAGAAGACGGAAGAAGCCTCCCCACTCTCCGCCTCCCCTGCTTCAGAGTCTGGAAAGCAGCCGGAAAAGCGAAGGTCCCCCCCTTAAAAGAAGGGGACATGGCGGGGATTAAAGGTAATGGCCCATTTTTTTTTTCTCCCTCCGACGGCCGCTGCCCCCCTCGCCCCCGCGTGAGCTCTTTCGGATCATATTTATTCTCTTCCTAGCCCCGCCCCCCGCTATGGCTACCGCATATTTTTCTCGAATACCCCCGCCCTGCAGCGCCCCGTCCTTCTTTTTTCTGCTCATCTAGGTTTCTCGCAGAATGCCCCTTAGGGCGCAATCCTATGCATGTTTAGACAGAAGAAAGTCCTACAACTCCCAACATTCCCTAGGCAGCCATGCTGGTTAAGGAACGCTGGGAGTTGTAGGACTTCTTTTCTGTCTAAACATGCATAGGTGTGTGTTCTTATAGCCCTTGTATGCTTCGTGGCGCCCTGTTGGGAAGCGGAGCAAACTTTTGCGCTGTAGTTTGTTTTGTTGCTAGTTTCACTTTCTCCTACTACTACTTTGCTGGGGTGTTGCTTTGAAGCGATGGTGGCAACCTAAGTTCCACACGGGGAATCCAGACGCCGAAGAGGCTACAGAGGGCCAAATCCTCTGTAGTAATTGTGTAAAACAGGGAGTTCTGGCAGGTGCAACAGGTCATATTTGACCGGGGGTGGGTGGGGTGGCGGGAGGGCAGGACAAAATTGTATTTGCTGAAATTTCCCCTTCTAGAAACCTATTAAAAAAAACAGAAGCTCCGACATTCTTTGGATCTGGTCACCCTAATTCCACAGCTCGTTTGTATTGGTGGTTTGGTTTGATTTGTCCAAAAGCAAAATCCCATAGTTCCCATAAACCTTTTGATATGAAAGTATGTTTCTTGTAGCCACTGAGAATATGTGGACCATATTAGTACAGAGCGTGATGCCATTAAAGATGCAATCCTATGCATGTTTAGACAGAAAAAAAATCCTACAACTCTAGTGTTCTCCAGCTGGCATAGGAATTGTAGGACTTTTTTTCTGTCTAAGCATGCATAGGATTGCACCCTAAAACATATTTCTAATGCATGTGTACTTGGAGGTCCCACTGAGTCTTACTCTCAGGTAAGTGTGTGAATAGGATTGCAGCCCAAGTATAATTAAGGGGATCAAGAAAATCATTTTTAAAATTCTATAATAGAAGCTCTTAACTTGGAAGTATGGATGTTGAAAGTGACATAGAAGTTTGTCCTGTTAGGACAGTCACTGTATTAGAAGGCTGCACATTTAATTGAAATAATGGATCACTTTGTATTGTGACAGGTAGTGTGATTCAATGAGGCTGCCCATAACTCTCCGAACTCAGAGGATTACGGGCATCCTATTGAAGGTGGGAGAAGTGCGATGGATAGGATACCCACCGTAAAAACATCTGGCCATCAAAAACATCTGGCCATCTAGCTGTTTTTCTTCTCCTCATGAGGAGGAGAGGCTGAGACACCGCCTGGATTCCTTGGAATCCAGCGGTGACTTGCTCCTTCCCTTCCTACCCCAGGAACGCCCCCCCCCCCGGAACTGAACATGGTCTACACAGAAAGAACTGTGCTGGCTACAACAAGATGGGGGGGGCAGGTGGTCCGTGGCTATGCAACCTCGGAAGACATTTCCAAGGTCGCAGAGGCTTCTATGTCCCATCCTGTGGACCCTCAGACAAGGTCGGGGGGACATAGGATTGTGCCCTTATGAATTTAAGTGCAGAGAATGTATGACATGTCAGTAACTGGAGAGTGATTTTATAAATGAACTTGGTTTAATAAAAATTTAACAGCTAAGTGATTTTATTCCTTTTATTTCTGCTTGTGCAGCCTTGGTTGGCTTATCCTTCACTGGAGTCATTGGTCTGACGTTTCTTATGTTGGGGTGTGCCCTAGAATATTATCGGTAAGAATATATTAATTTAGGATATATGTTAGTGTTATCTGTTGTTATAAGCACACTTATTTGCACTGAAACATCTAAACAAGTGGATTAGAAATCCAATTTGAATCCTTTTTCATTTTTATCAAGGGCGGTGCTAAGTACTGAAAAGACACTTACCTGGCTGGGAGTACATCCCATAGAACTCAGTACAACTTACTTTGGAGTAAATATGTTTAGAATTACACTAAGTTTGATGTAATCCTGAACATGTTTCCCCACCCACAGATCTCTCTGTAGCTATAGTTGTTTCCCTACCCCACATAATTTCCTATCAACTACCTTTTCCCACCCCACAGGTCTCTATAGCTATATCCAGGGCTGGACTCCAAGACATTTTGCTGCCTGAGGCAGAGCAGCAAATGGCACCTCTCAGCACCCTGGTCAAGGTGCATGGTAGTACTCAAGCCAGTCAAGTTGTTTCAACCCTGAAGCAGAAAGTCCCACAAGTACCTCTCTCCCCTTCCCTAGCAGTGAAAATACAATTATAATTAATCAATTAAATAATGAATCAGTTGCTGCTTTTTCATGATGTCCCAAATCAGCTGTCTGAGGCAGTTGCCTCAGACTCTAAAGCAGGGCTCTCCAACCTTGGATCCGCCGATGTTGTTGGACTACAGCTCCCTGAATCCCTTGCCATTAGCTATGTTGGCTGGGTATGCTGGGAGCTGTAGGCCAGCAACATCAGGGGACCCAAGGCTGGAGAGCCCTGCTCTAAACTGTGTGTGTGTGTGTGTGTGTGTGTGTGTCTGTGTCTTTAAAGGATCCCGTCTCCTAAGGAAACCCCTATTTGTAAAAATGAATGTATGGACAGAGGAGGGGAGGGCATTTGATTTCAGGAAAAAACACACAACAACCCTCAGGCAGAAAGATTCAAGGGAGGCAGCAGGAGGGGAAGCATACATGGGTAAAAAGTTAGCTAATCCAGGGGGATCAGATGCAACAGAGATCATCAGGGCTCCTGTTTTAGCAAGTGCCATTTTTCTCCAGTTACATGAAAAGCAACATCTTTCAAAATAACATTGGAGCATTGGAGTCCTGTCCACAGTAAAATGTGTGAGTCTTTAAGGTGCCACAAGGCATTGTCGCTTTTGAACACAAAAGAGCAAGAAAACCCTATAATCTTCCAACATCTGTTCACCTTTCTCTAGCTTAGTGTGAACCCCCTGATGCCAAGAGGATGATGCACCCACCAGAATCTGTCCACATGGATCATGCAAAAAGCCGGTGCACTCCAGAAAGATGATTGCAGTGCCAAGGAGCTCCAGACACACTCAAGCAAGCCAGCAAGCTAGGGCTAGCCATATACTCATACATTACCTTGCCCTAAATTCAGACATTGCTGCTCATTCAAACCCTTTTTACAAGCAAACCCACTCATTTTCCCCCAAGGTAAGGGACCTGGGCCAGCTTGGAGGAAGCAACAGATGAGGGAGGCCTCTGGCACTGCATTCAATATGTGAGCAGCCAATGTGCCTTCTCTTTCTCTTCTCAGAGACTCGCTGTCTGCAATGACTCAGGACACAAATGCAATTAACTGGGCACGTCTCTGCAGAATCAGGCCCACTCTGAGAAAGCTGGGTGACAGAGGTGCAGTAGGCAATTTTGGACTCTGGACTTAATGAAAATAATGAGCAGACTGTGGAAGGAAAGGTGGCAGTCTCCCCTCTAGTTTAAAAGACTTGTGCCTTCATGCTACACTCCCTGTTGGTCTGCTAAGGGAGAGTCCTAAAGTCTCCTAGTAACTGCAATGCTACTGAGTTCCGAGGGAAGAAGCAGGCTTGTATTAAAGCAGATGATGGCAATTGAGGCAGCTCTAAAGATCCAGGGCCCATGCCTAGGTGGGCCTCCCTTAACACTGCTCATGATTTTTATGTCAAAAGTGAGTCCATGCTCAATGGCTGAGAGAGATGAATGGGTTAGGTGGCATCAGAGAGGGTGCTGGGGTTAGTGTATGGGGTTAGTGTATGGGAGAGCAATGCAGCAGTGGAGGAGGAAAGGGAAGCTAAGGTGGTTTGACATAAAAAGTGGCTGTTGAGGAATTAGAGAGGAATGCAGAGGGCAGTGGAATGCAGAAGATTCAGATAGCAGAATATGAGGCAATATGCGGATAATAGTAGTTGAAATTTTAGAAAGCAAGGTTTATAAAAGGCAGGATAAGGAGGAAAATGCTGTTGAGGTGGAGAACTGGGTATCTTAGAAGGGGGTAGAAGTACAAACGCATATGCCCTTATTGTATTCACATTTCAGTATATTGCTCCCATGTATATAGTTAGAGCATGTGTGTTTGGGCAGGATTTCAGAGGAAGAAAATAAGTTGTGGATAAAGTTCATTTTAAACTGCTTTAACATCTTGCATTCTTTGTCATTCTGCAGTGCTTATTGGCCCTTATTTGTCTTGATATTTTACTTCATAAGTCCTATTCCTCACTTCATTGCAAAAAGAGTAAGTGATGATACAGATGCTGCAAGCAGTGCCTGCATGGAATTGGCGTATTTCTTCACAACTGGAATTGTTGTTTCTGCCTTTGGATTTCCTGTCATTCTTGCACGTATTGAAGTGGTAAGATCTCATAGTAAGATAATGAACATTGATTAATGTGTCCTTTGACACCTCAGAATTCTTTTTTTTCCTGATTTAGGATATCTGCATCAACATGCAGATAGACACTTAAATAGGTAATGTGATTATTTCTGGCCAGCTTGCACACAAATAACCACATCATTGGAAAAACAGTTTCTTGGTGGTGTGGCAGTATCATGAAACATGCTATAGGAAATAGCTCCTTCAAGCAAGCACTTATTGTATGTGGTATAGGGATCCACATGGAGAATGAACTATGGACTTTCTCATTTTAAAATGTATTTGGTGTATATGAGAATGATTGCTTGCTGGACAGTCTAAATGATTGCTTGCTGGACAGTATTTCCATGCCTGCCATTTGGAGCCTTTAAATCTGAATCTCTACTCTAATTCTTTTCTAACTACAATCCAGAAGAAATTAAATACACAGTTTGAATTTAATAGGGTTTAAGTGTAATTAACATGCTCTGGATTGCATTATTTGGCTTTAATGAAGAGAACTCTTTTACATGCACATACGTGCTTGCATGTGTAGCATGTACTATTTTTTATTCTCTGTTGTGCAAGGTTTTAAAATCTACTGCAGGGCACTGGGTGGGTCAGAGAGATATATTACATGCTTAGATAACTGAGCTCCATAATTCTTCTTCTTTTTGAGAGGTAGAATTCTTACCTACTCAAATGGGTGCTTCCAGAAGAGGCCTTGATTGTGCAATCTCCCTGTCTCAGTCATACCACTAGAGAGAGCTATAGTTCTTTTTCTTGCCAAAATATATTTTGCTAAATACTATAGATCAAGAAATGTTCGTCATGGAAAAAACACCACTTTCAGGGTGTGTGTTTCTGTAGGTGGAGGAATAAAATTAAATAATACTTATCAAACTTAAATGTATTTCATTGTAAGAACATGAAATTAATAATGTACAACCTAACAACTTTATGTGCTAATTTATTTGGTATATTTATAAAATTTAAAAGTATAATGCCATGCAGCTTGATATTAACCACATTTATTTGGATTTGTCCCATTGATTTCAGTGAGACAATGCAGGGCAATCCTAAGCATGTTTCCTCTGATGTAAGCCCCACTTACCTGCTCCCTAGTAAGTGTTTTAGGATTTCAACTTTATTCCCAAATAGATCTGTATAAGCATGCAGCCTCAGTTGGTATTCAAAGAAGAATTTGAGATAGAGTTGAAAGTTACTACATCTCAAACTATCTAAAGGTGCAATCCTATGCATATTTAGACAGAAAAAAGTCCTACAACTCCCAGCATTCTCCAGCCAGCCATGCTGGCTAGGGAATGCTGGGAGTTGTAGGACTTGTTCTGTCTAAGTATGCATAGGATTGTGCCGTAAGTATATCTTAGCTTTTGCTAGCTGAGAAAAATGTTAATAAAATAAAGTGGAAGCAGTGTAGTAAAAGTGGAAACATCATAGTAAACATTGTTTGTTTACAATTTTTTAAAGCACTTAGCTTAATTTTTTTTATAATTGATGAAAAATATTAGTAGGAGTGGTATCATCCATGTAACAGAAAAAACATTATTAAGTAGCAGCAATACGGTAACTCTTAATATTCAGTCAAACCTTATAGCAGGGGTCTTCAAACTACGGCCCGCGGGACACATCCAGCCCAACGTGTCCTTTCATCCGGCCCGGCAGCCAATCTAAGTAGAGGCACTCTTACCAGCGCAAGAATGGAATTGCCTCGGGCAAAAGTTGCTGCTGCTTCAATACAGCAGTAGCTCCTCAGCCTGACGCTCCCGCTGGGGAAGAGGGAGGAGAATGGGGAGGGGGCATGACATCAGTATGAACCCACGTGAATGCCTCTAGGAGGACGGGCCCCAAGTTGCGGTGGCGGCGGTGGCAGCCAGTCTAGAGAGCGAGGTAAGCAGAGTTTTTACAAAGTTTTTGGAGGAGGAGAGGATCCTCCGTTGGAGGGGACGTTGTCTGCGGCACTGCTGCCCGGGCCCCGAGTGGATCACGCCCCGCCGCCGCCGGCTCTGCCATGTCTGCGGCGCTGCTGCCCGGGCTCCGGGCAGCTCGCGCCCGCTGCTGCTGGATCAGCCGTGCCTCCATTGGAGGGGACGCTGACTGCCCAGGCTCCGGGTGGATCACGCCCCACCGGCTCTGCCATGCTGTCTGCGGCGCTGCTGCCAAGGGGGAAAACTGGGGAGGACAGGCGGGCTAAGGGATCCTAGGAGAGCGAGAGCCAAACAGACAATCCCCCCCCCCTTTGCAAGTTGGACACAGCTGGGGGTGGGGGAATGTGGGAATGCTTAGGCCACCTTATTTCCAGGCATTGCGACTGTGCGAGCTGCGTGAGAGGCAGGAATTCAACCGGGGAAGCCAGCGCAGTCACGGGAAAAGCAGCGTATGCTGAATGTCTGTCTGAGGGTGTGAACCAGTGCGAAAGCCACGGATGAGGCGGCAGCCTTGCACTTTATGCTGCTCCCCCAAATATTTGCTTCTAGCAGCCTTCCCTCAACCTCGTGCCCTCCAGAGGGGCTGGACTACAACTCCCAGTGCTGGGAGTTGTAGTCCAGCCCCTCTGGAGGGCACGAGGTTTGCTTGCCTTTTCTTGTCTTGGTTTTTTGTCTGATTGGCCCTGGATGGAGTTAAGGGGATGTGATGGGAGAAATGGGAAGGTATATGTGCCTCAGAGAAGGTCCAGAAACCCACTCTGCTTTTAGCACCCCATATAACCTAACACAGGCCCAACTTTTCTGACATACAAGCGCCTTCGCCTCACCATGCCTTTGCCCCCTCCTAAAATGGGCAAAATGGCATCACGCCCTTCATCCAAATCCTGCCCCCCGACACACACACACAGCCCCTTGCTGTTCCTGAGAAGGAAGTGTAGTTGTCTTCTGCTCAGGGGGGCTCCAGCAAATGTTCCTTCCATTTACTGCTGCTTCCACTAAATAGCCTCATACAGAACTAGTCTACTGTCTTACCAATGACTTTTGGAGGGGTGGAGATAACTATAGGGAAAGATAGCAGGCGTAAGGAATGGATGTTTGTTTTCTTTCTGCTACTTCTAGTATAAGGAGAGAGACTTAAAAATCCACAAGTCTTCCCCCCTGTAGCCATCCTAAAACTATTGCTAAGGGGACTCACTGCAAAAGGTGGTCCCTCCCCCAAGAACTGTCATTCACTTCTTAATCCCGGGTATTTACTTTAATAACAGGTATTATTACCCTGACCTGAAGAGAGAACTCAACCCTGCCAAACCACAGTGGTGTTAGCCCATATCTAATAAGATGAGAAATAAGGCAGTAAGAATCCTTGAATGGTGTTTTGGGGGGGGGGGGGTTAAAATAGAGTCTGAGACAGACTTTGCCAGAAGCATGGTTCTCGCCCTACTTCTATCCTGCCTTTTTTCCTGCAAGGAACCCTAAGTGGCTTACATAATCTTCCTCCTCTCCATTTTATCCTCACAATAACCCTGTGAGGTAGGTTCAACTGAGAGTCAGTGACTGGCCCGAAGTCACCCAGTGAGATTCATGGCTGAGTAGGGACTAGAACCCGGATCTCCCGAGTCCCAGTCAAACACTCTAACTAACCACTATGCCACATTGGCTCTCACTATGTTCTCTGGGTACCAGGTCTTCCTGGCCTACCCCATGGAATTGGTTTGTACTTTTAAGGCTGTGATCCTTTTTAAACTAACCTGGGGAGAAAGTCTCCTTGAATTCAGTGAAACTTACTTCCAAGTAGACATACATAAGATGAGGCTGTAAGGCTGCAATCTTATGCACATTTATGTGGAACAAAGTTGCAGGATGTGGACCACCAGCTCTGTGGCTGGTAGATATACTGCTCATTACTCATACTAAAAATATTGTATTGTTTTTTCCTGTTTTTTTGCACTACAAATAAGATATGTGCAGTGTGCAAATCAAGCCTTTCTATACCTTTTTAAAATTTAATGTATTTCAATTTTAGACAGCAAATTAATGTATAATTAATTTATTATTAATTTATAATAACTTTCAATTTTATCAAGTAAAAAAAAGGACCCGGGTCCTTTTTTTTTACTTGATCCATTCGTTCATATTTTTTTCAAACTATAGTCCGGGCCCCCAACAGTCTGAGGGACAATGAACTGGCCTCCTGTTTAAAAAGTTTGAGGACCCCTGCCTTACAGTAACATTTAATTCCTCATACTCCACTACAAGACTGCAGACCTATTCACATTTTCCTGGGAGTACATTTTGTTGAACTACGTGGGGTTTGCTTCTGAGAAAACATGCACAGTATCGGGCTGGAAGTGTCATAGTAACTGTAAACAGAACTAGCTATCCTGAACTAATATTTATGTTATTTATATCCTGTTCCATCTAGGGAGATAATGGCTTGGTTCAGACAGACATAATGTGCGCATGTTCTCCCCTCCCCTTTTCTCCTGCACCTTAGGTCTGGGGATTTTCGAAGCACCATTTTTCATGACATCTGAACTGGGAAACTGGTTTAACAAATACTGGAAGTATTGAATTAAAGTGTGAAAGAGAAAGGAGGACAGCTGGGGAGGAGGGAGCATGTGTACACAGCCTGTTCCTGGTCTAACAAACCTCAGTTAGACTGGGATAATGGTGTCTGGACCAGGCCACTGGGCTGGTTTGCACGGTCTTGTCAAGGTTCCACCTGTACCAGGACACCTTGATCAGCTCCTTAAAGATATTTTGCCTCTTTAAGAGCCCCTCCTGTATCAGGATGCCAATTCTCTGCCTTTTACCTTCTCTTCCCAGTAATGTGGGATTAGGCTTTAGGCATGGTGCAAAAGACACTCCAAACAACTTGATGTTAACAATAACTGTTTACTTTAGTAAATTTTGGTATAGTAGATTCACAATAACTTAAGGTAATTACACAAATAGAGCTGTATACTTTCCAAAAGCAGGTATAATAGAAATAAAAGAAATAATAACACAGTTCTCTCTAATCTAGCTACTCTTTCACCTGTAACCTTAATAGAGATTCCTTCCCAGCCTAGCCCTGGCTGTTCTGCATTATTCAGTGATATTCAGTCTCTGCTTCTCTGTCTGTCTCTGCTTCTTGGTGACTGCAGTTTCTCTCCTCCACACAGCTTCTCTTCCTCACACTGCTGCTTCTGCCTCCCCTTTATATATACACTCCCAACTTTATGAGGCTACAATCAAGTGACCTCAAACTGGGGAAATGAAACTTAACTCTATTAGGGGGAAAAGGAGACTTCTCCCAATGAGGGGGGAAAGGAAACTTTAACTCCATGAAGGGAAAATGAAACTCACGAATGCCCCCCTCCCATCAGGAGATGTTTGGGCCTACAGGTTTCAATCTAACTCAAGCCTGTGTAGGCCTCAACCCTTCACAGATCTCCACAGCCCATAGTGGTTTATTTAAGCCACAGTGGGTTGTGGCATATCCCAGCAGCCATTTTGAATATTCAACCCCTGGCAGGGGGTTGCCATGGTTTGTCATGTTGTTTGAAGCCGGGCAGCAGGGGTTGTTTAATTCTCAAATAACCCTACAACAGAGCTTTGGTGTTGTGCCTCCATTTGGGATGGAGGAGGACACAGAGCAACTGCACCTGATTTGGGGAGGGGCCAGGCACATGAGTAAGCAGAAGGCATCTGCAGCTTGACCCAGCTGTGCTTATTTATTTATTATATTTATACCCTGCCTTTTTTTCCTGCAAGGAACCCAAGGCGGCTTACATAATTGTCCTCCTCCTCTCCATTTTCTCCTCACAACAACCCTGTTGTTACTCTTCAGTCAGCCCCTGCATAAAAGACAAGCCTCAAACCCAGTCCAGGGGCTGGAAGCAAGCTGTCATAAATTACTCAAGTGAAGTGATAAGCAGCAGCTAGCATTAGTAGTTTATACAGACCAAGGTCAAGAAGCTGAGAATATCAGTCCAAAGCCAATGCAAACACAAACAAGTAGAGAGACATGTTGAAGAAGAGTTGAAGTTCTGGGGTCAGGAATAAACAAAGCCTGGTCCAGGAGCTGGCAGGAATGTTTTCCACTACAGGTAAGTCTTAACAATCGCTTCTAGCAACTGATCTGGCTTTGAGGCTTGTCTTTTACGCAGGTGCTGATTGAAATGTAAGTACTGTGCCTGGCCCCTCCCCAAACACGCTCAGGTTCAGTTGCTCTGTGTCCTCCTCCATCCCAAACGGGGGCACAACATTGGGTCTGCTGCAGTCATCATGCAAACCTGGTCAATGTATCCTTGACAATACCAGCATAACCAAAGTTTATTTCTCTAGTCACAAATGGTATGTGAAAGCTTCTGATTCTGAACTTTCACTTGGAGCTTCACAGAGTGGAGGGCTTTCATGAATTGAAATATTCTTAACTTGCATGTGAGATTTTTCCTTAATAGTGTGTATTTTCAAAGATCAAGTGATTTCACTTGATGTACAAGATGAGATGTGATGAAAGAATGTGGCTATCCAACTTACATTCCCTTTTAAAATTTTTGAAGCTTGGGTCTGTGGAGCTCCCTGCCACAGTGTTTATTAAAGTTCTCAGATAGACTTCAGGGTTAGGGAATTTTGCATTAACTATATATATACATACATACATATATATATATATATATATATATATATATATAAAACCCTTTTAACAGCTACCACCAAAATAAGCCCTCTACCTTATAGAAACTTGGTAGCTTGGTTCCAATGGCATAGACATAGGATGGATACCATCACTAGAGACAAGTTTATAAGATGCAGAAAATTAAGATATTTATTAAGGGATTTATCTCTATGAGGAAATAAAGTGTTGCTTTTCAAATGGTATAACCTCGCTTAAATGTTACAGAATATAAACATTACAAAACATAAGCAAACATAAAATACAGTGTTTCTTCACATGAGGAATCTGAGGCAATTGAGAAGCAAGAGAAATTAGAGACTGTGTTGTGCAGAGGCCTGGCTATTTCTCATGTTGCAGAAGCAGTATGTTGCTACATTGGCCAAAGATGTTGCAGTATTCTGCAAAATTTGGAAGTGATTTTCCAACACCAGGTCCTAAGAGTGTTGCATGTAAAGGCTGTGATCCTATGCCCAGGAAGTAAGCCCCATAGACATACATAGGATTGTACGGTTACTAATCCAGTCAAGCACCATAACAGTGATATAATCACTAACATGACTGATTTACCTTTTAACCTTGACTCTTAAGAGATTTACAGCAGTGTGAATTTTATCTAACAATGTTATTTTAAAACACTTTTAAAAATTATTTTACTCATTCTAAAAATGAAATATTTCATATTAGGTTTTATTTTTCTTTCCAATTTTCTTCAAATTTCAGTCCAGATCAGGGTAGGGGTGGGAAACTATATTTTGACAGCAGGGGGTGGGGAGATAGCTGGCTGCCTACGAATTATTCTTCATGATTATTCTCTACTCTTGTTGTTGAGCTTGAAAAAAAAATCTCAGAACATCTTGTAAACTTTTCATTAATTGTCCTCTTAACCAATTTTATTATATTACCAAGGACAAGTAATTATTTTGTATGTCAGTGCATTTTTAGCAAAACATTGAATGAATTGTGTAATGACTACTAGTTCTGTAATGAGTATGAATTACTGTATAGCCTGGAACTCAAAATTTACTGTTTGATCTTAAGCACTTTTAGCATGCTGATGTTGTATTTCTTTGTACCTCTCTAATGCTAAAAATAATGTGCATTTTCTATCAACGAATAGAGGGTTATTTATTTTTTTATTTGTTTATTTCAGATCAAGTGGGGAGCTTGTGCCCTTGTGATGGCTGGCAATGCAGTAATTTTTGTAACTATCTTAGGCTTTTTTGTTCTGTTTGGCAGAGGAGATGATTTTACCTGGGAACAGTGGTAGACTTCACTATGATATGGATCTGCACTATATAACTTACATGGACTTTAATTATGATACAGATTTTGGAATGGATTGTTCTTATGCATATATGTGCGTATGTGTTGACCTATATTAAGAGCATGCCTATATAGCCTTACATTATTGGATACTAGTGTAGCTTTTATACTTGGGTCAGTGTCAGCCTAACATGGAAAATTTATTGCATACTAGTACATCTGTTTAATACAGTGTTCTCCAACCTTGGGTCCCCAGATGCTTTTGGCCTACAACTCCCAGCATGCCCCAGCCAGCTATGCATCATGTGAGGATCTTTGAATGTCAACCTAATTTTTGCAAGTTGGGACTATCTTGCAAGCTGGGGCAGGATTTTAGCGATGTGGGGTTACTTTGCCAGCATTTGAATTTGTAACATTTGCTATCTTTTTCTACTGTAGCATAGCAAAATGTATTGAGGGCATACAAAATGCAGAAAAGTTGTTTAAGGCACAATCTTATGCAAGTTTAGACAGAAAAAAGGCCTACAACTCCCAAAATGCCCCAGCTATGCTGGCTGGGGCATGCTGGGAGTTGTAGGCCTTTTTTCTTTCTAAACTGACATAGGATTGTGCCCTTAAAGACTTACTAAGTTTCATTTTGCCAAAGTGCTGATATAACTGTTCTGTAGAAAGCTTTCCTTCATAAAACCATTTTAATGATGCTGTTTGTAGACTGTTAGAATCTTAAATCACTCAGGGTTTATAATTATTCAAAACACAGATTGTCTTACAAAAAAAGTTACTTGTGGCATACCTAGATTTAGAAAAAAATATTCCTCTAGTTGCTATTTTTGAGCATGAGTGAGAAAATGGGACATAATCCTGCAAATACCTTTCACACAATGGGATGGATCCAGAATGTGCCTCCTGCTCCTGCAGAGGCAGAAGGGTTCTTTCCATCCACAGTAGGCTTCTGAACCAGCAGAGGTATCTCACTGGTGGAAAGGAGGAGACAGCAATCTTTGTTGATTCCCCCCCCCCCTTTCCTGCAGTTCCCTATGCCACAGAAAGTGTGTTCCAGAGGTTTGTGCGGGCTCCTCCAGAACAGTGGGGGAGGTGGCAATGGAGGCTACAGAGGGAAGGGGGAATTGGCGAAGATTGCCTTCCCCTCACCTTTCCACCAGAGGGTTTCATTCTGTTTTGCTTTGAGAATTTCTTTTTAATCCTTAAAAATGGTTCTAGTTAGGATAAAAGCAGAAGTTGAAAAAATTAAAGCTGCAATCCTATGCATACTTACCTTGAAGTAAACTACATTGAATACAGTGGAACTTATTTCTGAGTAAATATATGCTCTAAAGTTGCCTTGTAAATATTGTTGCACTGGTAAGGAAGGAATAGAAATGTAGCTTTGATCAGTATTCCAGTGAAAACCTATGTTTTCCCCCAACAATCCCCCCCACACACACACATATAATACAATGTTGGGACCTTTTCACACCGATATATGATACTAGGATTAATGATAATGGTAACTGATGGTAATTTTCTGGCAAGTATCTAACCACTGGTTTTTCTCTTTAAAATGGGAACACATTTTTTAAATAGGTATTGTAAATGACAATGAAAAACTACTCTGTTTCCTGTATAAACTCGAATAGCTGTTGCTTGTCTATTTGCAGGTTGTATGAAATAGACTTGCTACTAGGGTTATAAAGATTCCAAAGAGCCTGATACTGACGAGCTCCAAGCTTGTCATCCTGTCACTTCAGTAGTTTTTATTATATGGTAAAAAACTTACTTCAAAGTGCCTTTCCCTGAAGATTACTGTGGTCTAGAGAAGGCATGTACATAAAAAACAATGTTGCATGTATTTTTTGCAATCTGATTTTGAAAAACAGTTGCTTTTTATTCTCAGTTGACTAATTTTTTCTATGTTTCATATAAAATACATATGAAACTTGATAACTTTTGTAAACTATATCATTTGAAGCACTGAAATCATGCAGTATTGCAATATTTTTGTGAATGAAAACATTTTGTTTTTTCAAGCTCTAATAAAATTATACTTTAAATGTTTTCCTCTTGTGTGTTCTGAATTTTTTTGTCCCTTTATAAATGAAAAGAAGCTAACGATTGCACTGACCTTATATAAGGTAAGTACAATATATCTGCCAATAAAGAACTTCTTCAAAGCACAGTAGAACAAAAGTTCAAAAACCATGTTGCTCTACAGATGTGGACAGCAATTGTTTATTTTTTTATTTATTATATTTATACACCGCCTTTTTTCCTGCAAGGAACCCAAGGCGGCTTACATAATCCTCCTCTTCTCCATTTTATCCTCACAACAACCCTGTGAGGTAGGTTAGGCTGAGAGTCTGACTGGCCCAAAGTCACCCAGTGAGTTTCATGGCAGAGCGGGGACTAGAACCCGGATCCTCCGAATCCCAGACCAACACTCTCACCACTATACCACACTGGCTCTCAGCCTAGTAAGCATTCCATGTTCAGTTTAAAGTACTTATATTTCCCTTATATGATTTTTGGCAGTTAGCAAAACTGGTGAGAGAAACCTAGAGAAGTATTCATCTATACTTGAGTTTTAAGACAATATGAATTGTGTATTGAATATTGGTTTGTATTGGTGAGATGGCAAATTTTGTTCTAAGATCAAGTGTAGTAGCTTAAGATATTCTTCACTTTCAGTCAGTGATTATCATGTGGGTGCTATCTTATTTTAAAAAATGTACATCTTTCCCTTTAGCACTTAATATAGTTGTGTGGAAGAACTTGGACTTACTGAATCAATTGCTACATTTAGCTTTTCCAAATGATAGTAATTCAAACGTTTTCTGTGCCATTGGTTTGCTTAGATGTGTGCCTGTTTAGGTTGGATCCAATTGTGTCCTTCATTCACTGAAGAGTCCTTCTGTGAACACAAAGGGCCTTTGATCCAGTGGAGGCTTCCATTAATGGAAGGGGATATTGTGGTTTTTGCTGATTCTCCCTCCCCTGGTGCCACCTCCCATGCAATTTTGGAGGGTCCCCCAACTCTTTGGAGCAGATTTGCAGAGGGTTGCAGGGTGGTGGTGGGGAGAGGAATTGGCAAAAATGGCTTCCCCCATCCATTGGTGGGAGCTGGGAGTACCCTTTCTATGATCGGAACTATGGGTTGTTTTTTTAAATGTAAATTTCAACAAAACAAAACCATAAAAAGGAAAAAAACAGCTACATAGATTTGAATTTATCAAATTCAATAATAGATTTGAAATGTATATGAAAATACAGCTTTCTGGGAAAAAAATATACAGAAGCTTTAACAAAGGCAGATCAAATATCCCTATATGTGTCCATTCACAAGTGGCATCTGTATATCACCCATTCAAATGTTGAAACTAAGCGTTGTTAGGTCCTCAATGTACTGCGTTATAGGAGGTGAGCATTTGTCCTTCCGCTGTTGTAATATCAATCTTTTAGCTATTAAGAGGGCATGGAGAATCCGTTTATGTTGACCATGCATTAACTTCCAGGAAGGAAGTAGGTAATTTAAAAGAACATGTGCATCAGTAAATATTAAAGAGTGTTCCAATACAAAGTTTATCCGTATTATAACCCTCCTAAAAAGAGGCAACTACTGGACATCTCCAAATATGATTAAAAGAAGGATTGGCAGTATTACACTGCCACGTTGTGGCGTCCAATAGGCATGAAACAATAGATACAGAACAAGAGTTTTTGCTGAATAAGACCTAACCTAAGATCCATTGATGCTTCAGATACAAATGCTAATGTGACTATTTATTTATTCATTTATTTATTATATTTATGATTCACCCATTTGGCCAGACATCCGGCCACTCTGAGCAATGTACAGTCCAATAAAATACAAGAGGGGGGGGGGGAGAAACACACACAGTATAAAACACAATTAAAAACAGTACAAAACCTAAACATCCTAACCCACCCCGTATTCCTGCCTGAAAAGCCACGTTTTTAATGCCCAGCGGAAGCTAAGGAAGGGGCATGGCGGAGGTCACTGGGGAGAGAATTCCATAAATTGGGGGCTGCCACAATCCATTGATAGGGCAAAATAGGACATTCCAGTTCCCTATTCCATTCCTGCTTAAGGCCCTGTGTATAATTTATTCACTGTTAATAAGTATTTATAAACATGGGTTTTGGGTTTTATTTATTTTATTATATTTATACCCCACCTTTTTTCCTGCAAGGAACTCAAGGCGGCTTACATAATTCTCCTCTCCATTTTATCCACACAACAACCCTGTGAGGTGGGTTAGGCTGAGAGTCAGTGACTGGCCCAAAGTCGCCCAGTGAGTTTCATTGAGCAGGGACTAGAACCTGGATCTCCCGAGTCCCAGTCCAACACTCTCACCACTACGCCACGCTGGCTCTGATATGACTGATCAGCCTCAATAAGTACCTCCAGTAATGGAGGAGACTATGAAGCTGTAAAAGCAGCAGGGCCAATCCTAGATTCTAATAAACGTTGCAATTGCAAGTATTGTCATTCAGCCCTAGCAGTCAAATCATATTTGGTACACAACCCACCATTGACCCCCCACTTAGGGATGTAACATTTGCCCGCGTGGGCACGAGTGAGGCCCGAACTGGGGCCGCTCGTGTCCGCGCAGTCTCTCCGCAGTGAGCACGGGCCTACCTGCTGCCTCCTCGCTGTCCACGGAGAGCCGGCTGCGCGGGCCGCGCCGCCCGCGCTGGTCCCGTCGCGTCACTTCTGGCGCGGCGGAAGTGACGACGGGACCCTGCTCCGGCGCGCTGGACCCCCGCGCTATGTTTTTGGTGGGGGAAACCAAGGCAACAGGGCTATTTAAGCCCTGTTGCCCTGGTTCCCCCCGCCAAAAACATAGCGCGGGGGTCCAGCGCGCCGGAGCAGCAGGAAGTGACGGCAGCGGCAGTTCCGGCAGCGGCGGCTCCAGCGACGACGGCTCCTGCGGCGGCTCGAGCGGTGCGGAGAACGCTCGCGCCACTCAGAAGAGCGAGATCGGGCCGCTGCCGCCGTGGAAAGACGAGCCGCGGAGAACATCGAGCTGGCTACAGGTATGGGTAACCCCCATACCCCCACTAATTGATCCAAGGTAAAAATGAACTTATCTGTCTATGTCCACCACAAAAACATTTTCTTACCAGTTTTTAAGTCTGGATTTCACCAAAGAGTTGATTTAGCATGAGACAATGGATCAAAGTGTAATTGCCATGATATTATCCGCTGCATGTCCCAGCTGTAAATGCGGGAGGAACTATATCCATTTTAGTATGCCAGGAACCTAATGCCATCCATATAGAGAGAAGATCCAGACATGAAGATTCCAGACCCAAACAAGGTGGGAAATATAATCTAAGTGGGAAAGACCAAAATTTAGTACAGGTCAACAAATAGACCCAATGATATAAAGCGAGGTCCGGAAAGCCAAACCCACCTTCTTTAATAGAAAGTTGCATCTTTTTCAAAGATATTTGTGGGTGGGAGGAACCTCCCCAACATTTCTGAAATAAAGCCTTAAGTTTTTTAAAATATTTGCCAGGTATAGAATTCCAGTGTAACATAAACAATCTGAGGTATAATATTCATCTTGAGTGTATTAACCTTACCCCACAAACTCAACTTTAAAGATGCCCATCTTTCTACATCCCTTGAGATCTCATTAGTCAACAGGCAGCACAATCCTATCCAGGCCGCTAGACAGCATCAAGACAGCCATAGGATATTTTAGAGTTCTAGCTCTGACCTCAGAAACTCACTCTGAGTCTGAGGTCAGAACTGGGGCTCGGAGCAACCCGCACCAGCAGCTTATCTGAGGTTGCAAACGTGACCTCGGAGAAGGGCTTTTGTGGTAATTCCAGGGGGCGGGAAGGGGAGGAGACAGGTGCTGCCATGATACTTAGCTGTAATTCTGCCCTGCATAGGATACCTGTAATCCTCTGAGATTGGAGGCATATGGGCATCCCAATTGGATTACACCTTTATTCAAGTTTAGCTTAATCATTTGAGATATGTCTCTGGGTATTAGTATTCCCAAATAAGTAATAAAGGCTGGGCACCATCGAGATTGCCAATTAGCTAATACGCTGTGAGATACAGTGTCTCCAATCAGCATGATTTCAGACTTTGACCAGTTAATTGAATAGCTGGACAAATCACTGAAAGTATTAACCACATCAATGCTGGAATAGATGAGTGGAGTGTCAAAATAATAAGAGATCATCAGCATAAAGGATAATTTTAAATTCTAAACAATCATGCACAAAGCCATGAATACTATTATTCTGTCGAATAGCAAACACCAGGGGTTCCAAACATAAATTTCAATGGAGAAAGTGGACATCCTTGTCCGGTACCTCTCCCAAGTAAAAAGAAAGCTGAGAAAAGACAGTTGGTCATTTCCCCTCCCTGGTTCCTTGCTGGATTGGGGTCCTGATTCCCTTGAGAGTCTGCAACAACCAGGAGGAGCTGCCCCCTGGACTGATTGTGGACCTGTGCCAGCTGCTCTCGCCAGGGCAAGCCTTCATCTGCTGGCCCAGCAGCAACATTGCCTAATGGGATGACACCAAATGGGGTCACCCTTTGGGGGGAGCCACAAGGGCAAGGGCTACCCCCCCCCAACATTTGTCTATTTAGTTTCCTGTGTTGGAGGGATTTCTTTTTCTCCTTTCCCTGAAGATGTGCCATGGAGGGCAGATATGGGGCCTAGTGGGAGAATCTGGGGGGGGGCACCAATCGATGTAGTGATGATGGGTAGAGGGAGATATGGTGCTGGGAGGAGGGCTAGCCAGGTAAGGGGAACGTGGCCCTTACAGTTAATGGCTGAGCCTGTTGGGTTTTGCATAGGCAGAACGAGATTACCACCTGACATCAGGATTATCACCTGACATGGTGGGTGTCTCTTGAGTTCAAGTACACAAGGTCTTTGGTCACGAGACATAGTCTCAAGGTGATATGACTCAGCAACCTTGGACAGGTTTGGAATCAACATGTTGATGAATAGGTTATACAACTGGTGAGTAATATCCTATTTATAGGTGCAGGCAGGGTCTGTGGTATAAAGCTAACACACTTGTTGATAGATTCACTTCATTCCTCTTCACTTCCTCACTCGTCTCGACTTGTTCTGGACTTCACTTCATCTAGCCTTACCACTGGGGTATTGCATTTGTATCTGCAATGATGTAGTGAGTAAGAGATGCATTGCTTGCCTTAATCCCATGTAATTGGGTCTTACAAATAAACTCTTTAATCTTTATTAACTGCTGTTATCTCCTCCTTCCGCCTGCGTGACTGGGACTGAGGGTTACTGGCTAGGGAAGCTTTTGAACCCGGGTCAGTCCAGCTCTCACATCAGGTTATGGGCCCAGATAATCAGTAGAGATAAGATTGTTATCTCAGATGGGCAGATAAGCACACAAACGCAGTACGGAGAAATTCGGCAGTTATAGAGTTAAAGGATTTGTTTACTATTTGTAAGAACGGTTTGTAAACAAACCGGGAAGGCGATGAATGTTGCTAAAGCTGGGTGCTGATAACAGCAGCTTGGAATGCAGCACAACTGAAGAATGCAGGACAGAGAGACGGAGGATTTTTCGTTTTGGAAGCAGCTGGAACGGAGGTGCCAGGCTTGGCAAATCCAAGGCTACAGACTGTGAAAAGAAGCTGGAACGGGGGTGCCGGTTCGGGCAGCTACTAGGCTGAAAAGTGAACAACGCTGGACACAAGGATTTCGTTTTCCACAGCTTGCTGGAGTGATTGTCAAGGAGCTGTATCGGGCAAGGAAATATCTCCAGGAGGCTCTGTGTCTACTCATTTGAGTCAAGGCTACAGCAGGAGGATCATATTTCTTTTACAGTTTGCTTCTTCGCTCAGCAGCGGATCAGCTATCTTTTGCATTGTATCAACAAGTGGCTTGGATTACAAATGCGTGGATTACGTCTGACGTGGGCAAAGCGTCTGGAGCGTCATGTCAAAGCAAAGTCACGTGTGACAGGAACGTATCTTGGGAAACCTGATACTACACGGGAGGCTGTATTAAACCAGCGGAGGCGTGGTTTTAAAACAGAAGGGAAAAACAGCGCGGCAGTTTTGAACAGAGAAAGCTGTGCTTAAAATGGGAAGCTGTTCTTCATTTTTCTTCATGTGGGATCACAGAAGAAGGAGCTTGAAATCAGCAGGGGTGCTGCTGAAGGGAAAACGTTGTGTTTTAACCCAGGACATAACAAAATGGACATTATTTTGTTGTGAGCAGAAGCAGTGGATTGTTTAAACGAAGCTTTCTGTGTTGGACATAAATAAGCAGAAGAGGACTATGCAAATGGTCAGGAGTTTAACAGTCATGTTTTTGGAAATGTATTTCTTGAAAGTTGGATAACTTGGAATCAAGAAAGTGTATATGCTCTTGAAATGTCAGGAAATGTACTGAATGTATATATGACTTGAGTATATTGTGGATTTTTCTGTAGCAAAATGTGAAATACTGCATAATTAATTAGGTATGTTTTATATGGCAAAGCTAAGAGATGGATTATTTCTTTCATACTGTAATGATGTAAATAAAGAAATGGAAAGCTGTACTGATGCAACTATAAAAAGGTTAAATGCTTATATGTATGACATGCATATCACATGATGTTTGATCATTTAGATTCACAGGCCTGTGAAAGAAAATGCAAACTGTGTTGTGGGGAAAGCATTGGGAAATTGTAATTATCACATGAAAGGTAATTTTGTGCACATATACAAGGGATGCTAGCTTCAACAGGTAAACTGGAAGGCAAGCTGAAAAACCAGTTCATTTCATTTAAATTTGTTCTTGGTGATCTTGTGGATACTCTGATGGCTTTAGAGGAGAAGCACGTTATTTCATGATGTTAATTGATCAATACACGAGGTACAAGGTTGTGTACATGTTAGATAGAAAGCTGGAGTATTGAACAAAGTCAAGGTGTTTTGTGCTTGGATGGGAAACAAGCATATTACCCATGTTACCTATTTCTTTTGAGATAAGGGGAAGTTCAATTCAGTGCATGTTTTGATGCATTTCTAACAGGATGTGGTATTGAACACATGGATTGTGTGGAAGAGTAAACAAACACTCAGAAGAGGTGATACTAATTTGGTTAATGAGGTTTGGGTAGAAGCTCTTAAATGTTTTTGATTATGTACATGATAGAAGTTTTAGTTCTGTATTGAACTGTACACCTTATGGAAAGTAGTGTAGAAGGAGGAATCTTCTGGAGAAACATTTCAGGATCTTGGATCTGATATGTAGGTACATACACCTCAAAGTTAGAAGAAATCTGTAAGGGAGCTTACATGAGATTTTTCTAAAAATGAGAATATTGTGTTTCACATGAACAACACTTGGATAGTGAGATTATCTAGAAGTGTTGAGTATAATGCTGAATGAAAAGGTGAGATCATTTTTCAAAATTAATTCTGTTAATGCAGGAGATGCATCAAGCTCAGAGTCAGAATAGAAAAGCATTTGCTGAAAAGACAGTCAGGTAAATTTGACAAACTGATACACATTTGGTTTAGTGGAGACTAAACAAATGATTGTTCATCATTGGTGCAAGTTCATTGGAACAGGAACCTGATAACTGATGAGGTAAGGAACAGGTGAATCAAACAACCTGTGAGATATCAGGATGAATTTGCAGGAAAAGCCATTTGAAACTCAACATTTCAAAGAGGTGAAAAATTGTCTGTTAAGGAAGCTAAACCATAGCTTCAGGCTATGCAAGCTGAGTTGAATTCTTTGGATAAAGAACAAAACATGGAAGCTGGTGAAAGAAACAGCAGTCCATGGAACTCATTGTTACCAGATAGATTTTTAGGTGAAAACTAACCAGATTGAAAAGGTTATATGACAAATAGCAAGATTGGTTGCTTGTGATTTTTGCTCAAGTTAAAAGGAGCAGAATAATCATGGATGAGTGCAACAACAATTTGCTTTGGAAACAGTTAGACTGATGTTTAAGAATATGAAATGTATGAATATTTCACAGTTTGAAATATTGGAACATAAGCATTTTAAATGAGAGGAAGTCTTTAAATGGAAAACTGTCTGAGATTTTCTTTAGGAAAAGCTAGAATCAGCTGGAGGCTGGAATTCTGTTTTGAACTCAAACATTGCTGAATTGAGATTTGCACAGAGAGGCAGATCAATGTTTGTTTGTTAAACAGGAGGAACAGGGACATAGACTGTATGTACTTGTTAAATGGATGATCTATTGTTTTTTCTGGACAGATAAAAGCAATATGATATAATTGATCCAGGGTTTGGAATTTCATTGAATTGAGACTGCTTGGTGGTGGATCAACTGTTTATTTGTAAATAGAAGTTGAGGGAGAACCAAGAGGGCAGTACTTACTGCAACAAACCAGAAAAAAATCATGGATGTGATTGAGAATTTTGGAGATAGTTAACAGTGAGAGACTCCAAATAATTGAGGATTTTCAAGCACATGCTGATGGAAAAGCAGTTTGAATGCTACACAGAAGCATTGGGCTGTTGAGCTTCATTGTATAAGCAACAAGGCCAGATATTGCTGTCAGTGTAATAGGCAGACTGTTAGACCAACAGGACATGCTTGGAGAGCTCTGAAAAGGAGTTGTGTGTTATCTGGAGGGAACATCACACTTCACACTAAATGTTACAAGTCAGAGCACAGGTGGCTTACAGATTCACAGAAATGCCAGTTGTGGTTGTGATAGTAAGAACAACAAGAACACACCTGAAGTTTGTTATTTTTA